>CM060972.1:72500-750000 GCA_030765045.1 Tenodera sinensis | reverse complement strand
GTGTGTGGGAGGTCACGTGAAGTGTGTTCATGGTGGGAGTTTGCAAGGAGTGTGTGGGAGGTCACGTGAAGTGTGGTCATGGTGGGAGCTTGCAAGAAGTGTGTGGGAGGTCACGTGAAGTGTGGTCATGGTGGGAGCGTGCAAGGAGGGTGTGGGAGGTCACGTGAAGTGTGGTCATGGTGGGAGTTTGCAAGGAGGGTGTGGGAGGTCACGTGAAGTGTGGTCATGGTGGGAGCTTGCAAGGAGTGTGTGGCAGGTCACGTGAAGTGTGGTCATGGTGGGAGTTTGCAAGGAGTGTGTGGGAGGTCACGTGAAGTGTGGTCATGGTGGGAGTTTGCAAGGAGTGTGTGGCAGGTCATGTGAAGTGTGGTCAAGGTGGGAGTTTGCAAGGAGTGTGTGGCAGGTCACATGAGTGTGATCATGGTGGGAGTTTGCAAGGAGTGTGTGGGAGGTCACATGAAGTGTGGTCATGGTGGGAGCTTGCAAGGAGATTACTGTGGGAGTTTGCAAGGAGTGTGTGGGAGGTCACGTGAAGTGTTGTCATGGTGGGAGCGCACAAGGAGGGTGTGGCAGGTCACGTGAAATGTGATCATGGTGGGAGTTTGCAAGGAGTGTGTGGGAGATTACTGTGGGAGTTTGCAAGGAGTGTGTGGCAGGTCACATGAAGTGTGGTCATGGTGGGAGCGCACAAGGAGGGTGTGGCAGGTCACGTGAAGTGTGGTCATGGTGGGAGTTTGCAAGGAGTGTGTGGGAGATTACTGTGGGAGTTTGCAAGGAGTGTGTGGGAGGTCACGTGAAGTGTGGTCATGGTGGGAGCGCACAAGGAGGGTGTGGCAGGTCACGTGAAGTGTGGTCATGGTGGGAGTTTGCAAGGAGTGTGTGGGAGATTACTGTGGGAGTTTGCAAGGAGTGTGTGGCAGGTCACATGAAGTGTGGTCATGGTGGGAGTTTGCAAGGAGTGTGAGGCAGGTCACATGAAGTGTGGTCATGGTGGGAGTTTGCAAGGAGGGTGTGGGAGGTCACGTGAAGTGTGGTCATGGTGGGTTTGCAAGGAGTGTGTGGCAGGTCACGTGAAGTGTGGTCATGGTGGGTTTGCAAGGAGTGTGTGGCAGGTCACGTGAAGTGTGGTCATGGTGGGAGTTTGCAAGGAGTGTGTGGGAGGTCACGTGAAGTGTGGTCATGGTGGGAGTTTGCAAGGAGTGTGTGGCAGGTCACGTGAAGTGTGGTCATGGTGGGAGTTTGCAAGGAGTGTGTGGCAGGTCACGTGAAGTGTGGTCATGGTGGGAGTTTGCAAGGAGTGTGTGGGAGGTCACATGAAGTGTGGTCATGGTGGGAGTTTGCAAGGAGGGTATGGGAGGTCACATGAAGTGTGGTCATGGTGGGTTTGCAAGGAGTGTGTGGCAGGTCACGTGAAGTGTGGTCATGGTGGGAGTTTGCAAGGAGTGTGTGGGAGGTCACGTGAAGTGTGGTCATGGTGGGAGTTTGCAAGGAGTGTGTGGCAGGTCACGTGAAGTATGGTCATGGTGGGAGTTTGCAAGGAGTGTGTGGCAAGTCACGTGAAGTGTGGTCATGTTGGGAGTTTGCAAGGAGTGTGTGGGAGGTCACATGAAGTGTGGTCATGGTGGGAGTTTGCAAGGAGGGTATGGGAGGTCACGTGAAGTGTGGTCATGGTTGGAGCGTGCAAGGAGGGTGTGGCAGGTCATGGTGGGAGTTTGCAAGGAGGGTGTGGCAGGTCACGTGAAGTGTGGTCATGGTGGGAGTTTGCAAGGAATGTGTGGGAGGTCACGTGAAGTGTGGTCATGGTTGGAGCGTGCAAGGAGGGTGTGGCAGGTCATGGTGGGAGTTTGCAAGGAGGGTGTGGCAGGTCACGTGAAGTGTGGTCATGGTGGGAGTTTGCAAGGAGTGTGTGGGAGATTACTGTGGGAGTTTGCAAGGAGTGTGTGGGAGGTCACGTGAAGTGTGGTCATGGTGGGAGCGTGCAAGGAGGGTGTGGCAGGTCATGGTGGGAGTTTGCAAGGAGGGTGTGGCAGGTCACGTGAAGTGTGGTCATGGTGGGAGTTTGCAAGGAGTGTGTGGGAGGTCACGTGAAGTGTGGTCATGGTTGGAGCGTGCAAGGAGGGTGTGGCAGGTCATGGTGGGAGTTTGCAAGGAGGGTGTGGCAGGTCACGTGAAGTGTGGTCATGGTGGGAGTTTGCAAGGAGTGTGTGGGAGATTACTGTGGGAGTTTGCAAGGAGTGTGTGGGAGGTCACGTGAAGTGTGGTCATGGTGGGAGTTTGCAAGGAGTGTGTGGGAGATTACTGTGGGAGTTTGCAAGGAGTGTGTGGGAGATTACTGTGGGAGTTTGCAAGGAGTGTGTGGCAGGTCACATGAAGTGTGGTCATGGTGGAAGTTTGCAAGGGGTGTGAGGGTGGTCACGTGAAATGCGGTCATGGTGGGAGTTTGCAAGGAGGGTGTGGCAGGTCACGTGAAGTGTGGTCATGGTGTGAGTTTGCAAGGAGTGTGTGGGTGGTCACATGAAGTGTGGTCATGGTGGGAGTTTGCAAGGAGTGTGTGGCAGGTCACGTGAAGTGTGGTCATGGTGGGAGTTTGCAAGATGTGTGGGGGTGGTCATGTGAAGTGTGGCCATGGTGGGAGATTGCAAGAAGTGTGGGGGTGGTCATGTGAAGTGTGGCCATGGTGGGAGTTTACAAGGAGGGTATGGGAGGTCACGTGAAGTGTGGTCATGGTGGGAGTTTGCAAGTAGTGTGTGGGAGGTCATGTGAAGTGTGGTCATGGTGGGAGTTTGCAAGGAGTGTGTGGGAGGTCACGTGAAGTGTGGTCATGGTGGGTTTGCAAGGAGTGTGTGGCAGGTCACGTGAAGTGTGGTCATGGTGGGAGTTTGCAAGGAGTGTGTGGGAGGTCACGTGAAGTGTGGTCATGGTGGGAGTTTGCAAGGAGGGTATGGGAGGTCACGTGAAGTGTGGTCATGGTTGGAGCGTGCAAGGAGGGTGTGGCAGGTCACGTGAAGTGTGGTCATGGTGGGAGTTTGCAAGGAGGGTGTGGCAGGTCACGTGAAGTGTGGTCATGGTGTGAGTTTGAAAGGAGTGTGTGGGTGGTCACATGAAGTGTGGTCATGGTGGGAGTTTGCAAGGAGTGTGTGGCAGGTCACGTGAAATGTGGTCATGGTGGGAGTTTGCAAGATGTGTGGGGGTGGTCATGTGAAGTGTGGCCATGGTGGGAGCTTGCAAGAAGTGTGGGGGTGGTCATGTGAAGTGTGGCCATGGTGGGAGTTTGCAAGAAGTGTGGGGGTGGTCATGTGAAGTGTGGCCATGGTGGGAGTTTGCAAGATGTGTGGGGGTGGTCATGTGAAGTGCGGCCATGGTGGGAGCTTGCAAGAAGTGTGTGGGTGGTCACATGTTACTGCACTGAGGTTGTAGATTGAGGGGAATTGGACAGACCCCAGAATTCCAAATACTGTTGAGCCATGTGTAAAACAATAATGAAGGTTCCCCAGAGGTGGCAGCTGAACTGCACATGCATTGACTAAACAGACTCTAATAAGAGTCACAGCCATTGATTCTAATTTATTGCACTCAGTTGATTATTTATGTTTCAAACAAATGTATGGAGTTTTTATCTTTGGCCTTAAGTTCAATTTCCGGTCTATGTTACTGAATGCCATTGCCAAATCACTAAATGTTTCGGTAAGAGTAGAGCTTGGTATTGTATCTGGGCTGCACCCGCACGTCTTATCTTGCTCGATACAGATTTCTGTCATTGTCCCTGACGTATTCAGCCTTGGGCTTATTGTGCTATCATTTTAAAGCCAACTCATTATGCCAGTGTCCTTTACCAAGGAGTACAGTCTAATCACAATATACCCTTTTATTTAATCTTATTAGCCATTCAGAAGTGAGCATGAATATGGCAATTTGTTAGATGCGGGAATTGGCAGGGTAGAAATTCCACTTAGTGAGATTATATTGGTGACACATACATAAGTCAGTGTCTAGAAGCACATTTAGCCCACTTATTCAATGAAACAGAGAAGAGAAACAAGCGGAACATGAGTTGTCATGTCTGAAAAATGTATGCATGACAAGTAAAAGGGTGACATACAAACACTACACATAACCTATCTGATTTATTTCTATACATTTTTATCTCCAGCGTAAATTGCTTACCAGATGGTCTCTTAGACTTGATACTACTTTCAAGGGTTTCAGATGATGATGCCATATCTTTCTGTTACAATATTAACTATTTGTGTTAGATATATTCACAAACTAACATAATACACTGACACTGGCTAATAATGACAAACATTGAGTAACAGCATTTCAGAGCTCCAAACCCAGAGCAACTCTACGATAACCTTTGAGTCTTTGAAACGCTTTATAATATTGGAAATTGAAATAGTATTACTGTATACTATATTTAAAATTGTATCGATTTTAAGCTATGTGGAAAGGAAAGAAGTCAATTCTTTTTCGCATCATAACTACTTCTGAATTCGGTATCAAACTTGCTTGTATGCTTGCTACAGTTATGGCAATCAATGCTGCGGATGTAACGTTTGTACTGGAACGGAAATAACTAGGTCACGTGACGTATGATGTCAGAATACATGGCGACAAGTTGAGCATTGCAATATCATCGAAGTTGGGAAATTTTCAATATTATAACCTTCAGTTCGCGAGCTGACGTTCGAAATAGAAATTGTTTATTTACTACAATGCTAATCACATTAAAAAATTTACAACAACAAACATTTCAAGTAGAAATAGATGCCAGTCAGACGGTAAGCTAGACATACCGAATTAAGTTAAATCACCTTACATTGCAAATATTAACGAGTTGTTATGGATATGCTGATAAAAGTATTACTAGATCTTTTAATAAAATACCAAAAGTATTTAATTTTTATATCAATATTTGTTTATCAGTTGAACATTTTTTGTACCAGGTTAAACATCTTAAAGAAAAGATAGAAGCTGAAAAAGGTAAAGACTATCCGGCTGAAAACCAGAGGCTTATTTACGCAGGTAATATACTAGAAAACAATATTTACAGAGTCGATGTATATTAATTATTCGTGCCAAACCTAATGTGTGTTTCTATAATTCTAGGTAAAATTCTAACAGATGACAATGCACTTAGTGAATATAATATTGACGAAAAGAAATTTATTGTCGTGATGGTAACGAAACCGAAAAGTACGCCAGCGCCTTATGCAGGTCCTAGTGATCCAACTGCTGTACCAGAACAAGGAGATGGAGAAGGAAGTAAGGAAGACAAGCCACCTACGACCGACAGGTAATTTTTACATCCAGCTGAGGTAATTGTGTAACAACTGTTTGATTAATTTATTTGTAGGTAACTACCATATGGGTGCTATTCATGTAGGCATTGTATAGCATGTGCATGCACTGGAGAGCAGGCAGTTATTTACAGGAGCTATATCACAGTATGCCAGCCTAAGCTCCAGGGCATGCATTGTTTACATTGTTAGTAATAGCAACAGATATTATATCTATTACAATTACAGCTATTCCTCAGTTCTAGATTTGTGATGATGGAAATAACTGGAAAGGTTGGTAAAATTGAATGCCTCCTTCAACCAAGTTAGATCCCTATCACTGTTTCCCTGGAGACCATGTGGCTGCGGTCACCAATATTTCCTTTCCCAGTTTACTAATCGTTACTGATGTTAGTTATTTGGGATGTATGCCTCACCATCTGGTGTTGTGTTTGAAAGAAAATAAAAT
Organism: Tenodera sinensis; assembly: GCA_030765045.1. Taxonomy (NCBI): domain Eukaryota; kingdom Metazoa; phylum Arthropoda; class Insecta; order Mantodea; family Mantidae; genus Tenodera; species Tenodera sinensis. The sequence continues at coordinate 744,252 of CM060972.1, read as the reverse complement.
AAATGTGTTCCTTCCACCTGCAACTTCCTTTCTTACTCCAATCCTTTATTTAAAATTGCCTCTGCTCCTTTATTGTGGAATGTCTGTTACAAGCAATTATGATTCAAATACCTCTTTTACATATTCACCAACTGTAAGGAATATATACATTAAACAATATTTAACATCATGAAGTGCAGTTTTGCACAATTATATGCAGTATAGCTAGCAATGTGAGTAATTTCATGCAGGTGACACATTCGTCACACCCAGTTCACCATGGGAGCATCTTTGGTCATGTGTTGCCAAGACTGAACGTCCTAAGCTGCAAAGCATAGCAGAGAGGTGTGTTTTTATAGGTATTTGGCTACAACTGTGAAATGACAGGAAAGTGTAGCCGAAACATAAGTAGCTAAAACCCAAGATTCATGTTGCATTTTTGCTAAAATCCAATTTTTATTATAAATACTTACTTCAGTTAATGTTGGGTACATGCATGAATAATGTAAATACTTAACATTCTTTTAAGATCATGTTATTGCCTTATTAAACTCTTAGAATGTGAAAAACCCTTTTTTGGGCTTGGTTAGGTAGCAGATGCAACATCCAGAAGGCAGATAGTACGGGTAAAAGTAACGTACAAGAGGGCAGAGAAAGTGGTATTGCCAACGTATGAAAAGCAGGGACTATGTCATTTATTAACATATGGCAGGAAAGGAGAAACTACAAAATATGTGTAAACTGGATGGTACACAACTGAAGGCGAATTGGCAGCAGAAATAAAATTGATGAATCCAAATTTGGACACAGAAAGTACAACAGGGAACACATTGTGTAAGGACAATGTGTGTTTGGTGTTGTACAGCGTGGGGATAAAGGCCACTGGTTGAACAAAGGGATCAAGAAACTCTTCTGCAGCTAATAAAGGATTAAATATTGCCAGGAACAATAATAGTCAGCAGCTGCCAAAAGGCAAAATGTTTCACATATTTCCCTCACTTGCAGCACCATTTGGTTGTATTTTGAGTGTCGATGTTGGCAACAGGTTGACAGGAATGCTCCCATGATGCCTTGGGTGAACTGTGTTTGCACCATTAGCTTTGATTGCTTACGTCTACGCACCTAGCTTTAATTAAGTACATCTCACGGAGCACACAGTGTTTTGCCTCTTGCGTGACCTTGCTGGATTCCCCCACTACCAGCTGCTGTTGTATGTGTGGACTACCGTGCAAGTGGCGGAGTAGCAACATTTGTGAAAAATAAAAAACGAAAGTGTAAATGTACAGTTTTAACAGAGGAAAAGTTAGATGAAATAGGCTCATGTTTTGAATGTTCACCAACCAAATCCATCCCAAAATTAGCACAACAGGTGGGAATTTCAGTCTTCTGCACATAGAACAGCAAGTGTCCATGCTTTAAAACAAGGCGACCTGGTATCACAAATGCATTATTGTGAATGTCAACGCTCATAACAGTTGGCACATCGCGTTCAAGAAATCCCTCATTATGATTGGGGAGTTACAATTGAATTATCTTTTGTTGCACTTTTATATACTTATACTTCCTTGACAGTCTTTTCACTTTACTGGGTGTTTTAGACCCACATCTACCCACGTTACAAAACGTGTCTCCACTTTCCAAGCTCAGAGACGCTACTGACAAAAAATTGACACCTCTTTACATAATGTTTTTTTATTCATGCGCGTATGCGCTCATTTTTGCCACAAAGTATGCTTTGAAATTCTCCTATGCTAAATAGTTCCTGCAATGTTAGGGAAGCGATCTTTATCTATCCTCCCTACACTTTTAACATTAAATATATATGGTTCTTATATTTATACATATTAAATTTAAACATGTAACTTAACATTTATGACATTTTTAAACAACTCTTATTAGCAACAATTGAAAAAATAGCAATACATTTTCATTACTCAACTAATCCTTACCAACATAAAAAATAAATTACATTTGCAACAAATATTTACATAAATGCTTTGCTTTTGGTGTCTAACCATATATTCTGTCTCACCACTAACGGTACATGTGATTCTGAAACAGATCACGTACATCACCATAGATTTGCTTAAATGAACAACAGTATATGTATCTCACAAAGGAGTCATTTTATTCAAGATACTCAGTTCTTTGAAGGTATTGACAGGCAAAATGATGCCCTGTTGCTGAAAATCATGTACATTCAATAAGTAGTTTATAAAATTATTGACATTATTATTTGGTGAATAAATAGATATGCTGGTTAATGTTGCATATTTGCTAAAACACTTCACGTCGCTTTTCATGCTTTTTTAACACTATTACGCTGAGTTATTGCCCAATAATTAAAAATGCACCTTTAGGAATAATGTTGTTGTTAGCTAATGCTGGACTTCTGACAATGAAGTCATTAACCCTCTTGCTCACTGATGGATGGGGTGTTAGAAATCGCTGGCATATTTGAAGGTGGTTTCGGTCCATCTTTAGGAATAATAATTGACATCCATAATATGATTTGTATGTGTATATGTGTCTGTAAAATGCACCTGATGCAAGGTGCAGAAATTTGAGAAAAGGAAAGTAATGGTGGGAACGCAGTTCACCCGAGGCATCATGGAAGTGTTCCTCTCCTACTCATCCCTTCCCATTCCTGTAGAACTGTTGTCAATAATCAATGCAGGCAGAAAAATATCACATTTCTGTTCATGACGAAGGTATTTACTCTAAATAGCAGCTGATCATGTGCGTAATACTGGAGGTATCACATTTCTCCTGGTTCTCCAGTTTCCCCCACCATCTCATTCCACTGGTGCTCCATCTTCATTTCATGTATCATCAGTGTCACCGCCTGCAGTGCCGTAGTAGTAAAAGCGGGTGTTAAACACTACCAAAAAATATTTCCTGCATGTATCACTAAATGCTTTTCATATGTTGGCAGTGCCACTTTCCCCACCTTCTCCCATAGCAGTTGTGTCTGTATCTAACCAGGTTTGACAAAAGGCTATTTATGTGTTTCTAAGAGTTTAACTAGGCAATATCATGATCTTAAAATATTAACGCAGTCATGTTACATACCGTATTTTATTGCATAAGCCCCCCTAATGCCCCCCTTTGAATATTTCCCTCCACTATGATTTTTCATCGCTAAAAATTATTTACCTATTAAATGTTGCATAAATCCTTCTCCTGGTCTGCTCTTATTGGAGCGGCCTTCAAATGACTTGATAATGGACAGCAATCGACGCAGCGCTTGCCACAAAAATACTCGCATTGCCATTGTCACAACATATCCTAAAATTGAAATGTGAAGTTGCAGACGTGTTTCTAAGTCAGTTTGTTACAAGTCATCATATTGCTAAGAAGAGTTTTAAAAACACTGGTATTTCTTGTGCCATTAATGGTTCTGACGACATGTGGAATAGTGAAAATGAAGATGTGTTATCTGAGCCAGATATAAATGAAAATAGTGGTGATAGTGATGAAAGTGAGACTGCAGAGTAGTCAGAGAAAAGAAACAATACATTGTAGGCCCAATGAAACCGTGGTATGTATCCAGTTCATCCACAAATTACTGTATACCTATATAACCTTTACAGAATACTACATGGTTTCCCTTCCTTTCTGAATTCCTAGAAGCATCACTCGCATAATTCCCTCCCCAGTGTTTTCAAACAAATTTTTCGTGAAAAAAAAAATGGGTGGAATTACGCGATAAAATACAGTATGCAGGCATCAACATTTACTTGCTTCCATATTTGTGGTGAAAATTGGGTTTTAGCAAATATACATTATTAACCCATCTTTCAATATAGGTATATTAGATGGCAAATTCGGTGGTAGGGGAATGAAGTTCATTGGAGGGCAGGTTAAGTGTGATCATTGTTGCCAAAAGGTGTTCTGTTAAGGGCATTTGTAGAAACGAGGTACAGCATAGAGCACAACAACCAAGTTACTGTGCATTTCCTGCTACGGTATAGTAACTTCTACTATTTTCTTAGTAAGAATTTTAGAATTTGCTGTAATAGATTTGTTTAGGAAAGTATAAATTTTGGGGAATTGAAGCTAGGATTGGCTACTCATGGTATTTTGTGTAGATCTCAAAGCAGACAAGATGTAGTGAGTGTGGACACTGGGGGTCTGATGCAAGGTGAGGCAGTTACACTTATTTACATTAAAAATAGAAACAAGTTAATACATCTGTAGTTATGGAAAGATTTATTGTGTCACTTTCTTTAATTAACAATGCTTGTTATAGTCAAATAAGTGAAATAAATTGGTGTGATTCCCCTCTATTTTTATCAGAAACAAATATACGTGATGATTCAATGAGAAAGTGAAGTCATTAACAGTGAAACAATATAAATTAACAAATATTTGGAGACTAAGCTTCACTTACCTTGGTATCTTGGTATAAATTGTGAATGTTAAACACAGACCAAGGTTTCGTGAAACCTTTTTCACATTATCTATGTTCCAAGTTGAAATCACAGATGGTTATTTTTATTTTACTTTCACTTTTTATTTATGTAAAAAGGTTTATTCTTTATAATGAAACACTTTTCTGAAAAATGGGTGTTAGTGAATATGTCGGCTAGTCTGTCTGCTCCGCTAAAATATGAGTATTAATGCTTGGAAGATTGTTTAGCCAGATTTGTGACACTGGCTAAACAAACTTGACTTATTTGAATGTAAAAGTGGAACATGTTTCGGAAGCTTCCCTCCTTAGCTTGGGTCTGACAGGATTACATCTCGTCTTCTTGCGATGAAACTATTCAGCTTGTTGAGTGGCAGAATTCCAAAGTTGCTAATATATTCTTTTCTTTGGACGATGTAAATGTTTTCCATTGAAAATTAAAAAAAAAGACATTGGTTTTGTGGTTAAGATTGCATATGCACTAAAAATGTTCTTTTGTCAGAAATATTTACATTACCAAATCATGGATAGGTGAGAAGTTATCCTGAGTTAATAGGTACTGGTTTAAGAAGACAATGTTGCCTCATTAAAGTTGGTGCTACCAACTGTCCCTTTTAAGTGATATCACTTATGTAGCTTTATTTCAAGTATATAGATGTTTAACTATAACTACCATATCTTGAGGTGAATTATTGTCAGCATGCATTACTACGAGTTGTGCAATTAATACTACATGTGCAGAATGGGCAAAGTGGCTGTTTGTGCTGATACACAATCTTAAAACTTTTTCCTTTACCTGAATACCTTCCCCTTATGTAGGACTTACCAGACAGAGTGAACACCTGCAAGTATGAGAGTGAGGAAGTGATTACCCTCCCCTTATGTAGGACTTACAAGACAGTGTCTAGAGTCAGACGTCTGTCAGGGAACACAGGAACCTATGTATCAGACAGAGTGAACACCTGCAAGTATGAGAGTGAGGAAGTGATTACCCTCCCCTTATGTAGGACTTACAAGTCAGTGTGTAGAGTCAGACGTCTGTCAGGGAACACAGGAACCTATGTACCAGACAGAGTGAACACCTGCAAGTATGAGAGTGAGGAAGTGATTACCCTCCCCTTATGTAGGACTTACAAGTCAGTGTGTAGAGTCAGACATCTGTCAGGGAACACAGGAACCTGTGTACCAGACAGAGTGAACACCTGCAAGTATGAGAGTGAGGAAGTGATTACCCTCCCCTTATGTAGGACTTACAAGCCAGTGTCTAGAGTCAGACGTCTGTCAGGGAACACAGGAACCTATGTATCAGACAGAGTGAACACCTGCAAGTATGAGAGTGAGGAAGCGATTACCCTCCCCTTATGTAGGATTACAAGCCAGTACCTAGGGTCAGACGTGTCAGGGAACACAGGAACCTATGTACCAGAGTGAACACCTGCAAGCCTGAGAGTGAGGAAGTGATTATCCTCCCCTTATGTAGGACTTACAAGACAGTGTCTAGAGTCAGGCGTCTGTCAGGGAACACAGGAACCTGTGTACCAGACAGAGTGAACACCTGCAAGTATGAGAGTGAGGAAGTGATTACCCTCCCCTTATGTAGGACTTACAAGCCAGTACCTAGGGTCAGACGTGTCAGGGAACACAGGAACCTATGTACCAGACAGAGTGAACACCTGCAAGTATGAGAGTGAGGAAGTGATTACCCTCCCCTTATGCAGGACTTATTGTATGCCCAGCACAAGAAGGCGAGGCTTAGGAATGTGTAACGTAATCATATTTTGCTTCCCGCGCTGTGTTTATGTCTAGTTTCCGAGTATGATAAGGATGCTAGGTTCGTTTAAAATACACAGTGTTGTCACATAACTCACCTAGAAGTCCAGTTGTCGTGCAAGATCCGAGTCGGAGAAGTCATCACCTTCGCTGCTGTCACTACCGCTCTCTGGATCTTCGTCAGACCTCCTAGTGATATAATAAAATTGTCTATTGCATCTTCCACTAGCCCATCCTTTTGCCTGAACTCATCCTCAAGTTTCTTAACGTACCTAACATAGCCCTCCCAATCAGCTGTTGTAACGGAGTTCACTGCACTTTCACACACCTGCTGTAGATTTCTTAAATGTAGATCACCGGTTACATTATGCTCTCTTACATGTCGTTTTATTGCTGCCCATGCCAATTCTATAGCGTTCAACTCGCACATATAAGGAGGTAATCTAAGAACCGTATGCCCATGCATTTCTATTATTCTGTCGATATGGTATATTTTTTCCTTTGGTTTATGTATTTGAATTAAATCAAACAAGTCGGTCTTTCGCATTGCAGCAGAATATGAAATGTTGTTCTCCAACCATTGTACCATTTCTTGCTTTACAACATATTTCGACGGAGGCTTATTTTCTTGTACACTGTGGTATGGAGCATTATCAAGCACGATGACACTATTGCAGGGTATATTAGGTAACAGTTTCTCCTCCAACCATTTCTGGAAATTTTCTCCATTCATTTGGCCATGATAATCGCCGCTAGCAAGTCCAGCTTTGAATATCAAAGAAGCTCCGGGTATGAAACCTTCTTTGCTGCCTGCATTTACAAGAATCAGGCGGTTTGAAGAGCTAATGTTTGTCGTAATCCCGTAGATATCACTCTGCCAGCACTTCCCAAATGTCAAATTATTGTCGACCCAGGACTCATCAATGTAAATTATATTTCTCCCAGCATTTCTGTATCCATTTATAGCTCTTAGGTATTTAGCTCTTCAGTTAACTATATCTGGACGTTCAATAAGTAATTTTCTCTTACTTCCACATCGCTTCCATTTGAAATCCATATCGTGCAATAGCTTCCGCAGAGTTTCTCTTCCCCAAGGAAAATTTATTTTTTCCCTAATTGCTGCAAGTAGCTTCGGTACAGTGGGCACTTGTTTTTTAACCAAATAAAAGTCTGGAATTACGTTTTTAATTACTGTTCTATCAAAGTCATCACAATGAAATTTGCATTCCTCAGCCTTTGGTCTCTTTTTCCCCGGAGTATGAAGTGATTTTTCACCAGCTTGAACACTTCTTATTCTTGTTACACTATGTTACGATATCCCACAATAATTTGCCACACGTAAATTTCTTTGTGATAATAAACATTTCAATTTACCTGATTTCGCTTCTTCGTCACATACCTCTATCACTTTTCTAATTACCTCCCTGGCTTCACTGTGAATACTTCGTCCCTTCTTTCGAACTGCAGCCATATGTAAATATTAAGCCAAGAATAAAACTAACAAAATACGAATATATAACTGTAGCGCCGTAGCGCGAGAGCCAAATAATGCACAATACTAAAAAATCTCTGCACCTGCACCTAATACTGCAAAGCGCATTAGATCTGGCAATGCGGGTGAATCATATGCATTCTCATGCACTCATTTCCTAGTAAACAGATACGCTACCGGAGCAGATAAACAATTGAAGCCCCCCTCTGCCCCTCATTCCCCTCTAGCCTTCTTGTCATGGGCATACAGTACAAGCCAGTACCTAGGGTCAGACGTGTCAGGGAACACAGGAACATATGTACCAGAGTGAGCACCTGCAAGTATGAGAGTGAGGAAGTGATTACCCTCCCCTTATGTAGGACTTACAAGACAGTGTCTAGAGTCAGACGTCTGTCAGGGAACACAGAAACCTGTGTACCAGACAGAGTGAACACCTGCAAGTATGAGAGTGAGGAAGTGATTACCCTCCCCTTATGTAGGACTTACAAGTCAGTGTCTAGAGTCAGAAGTCTGTCAGGGAACACAGGAACCTATGTACCAGACAGAGTGAACACCTGCAAGTATGAGAGTGAGGAAGTGATTATCCTCCCCTTATGTAGGACTTACAAGCCAGTGTCTAGAGTCAGACGTCTGTCAGGGAACACAGGAACCTATGTACCAGACAAAGTGAACACCTGCAAGTATGAGAGTGAGGAAATGATTACCCTCCCCTTATGTAGGACTTACAAGACAGTGTCTTGAGTCAGACGTCTGTCAGGGAACACAGGAACCTATGTACCATACAGAGTGAACACCTGCAAGTATGAGAGTGAGGAAGTGATTACCCTCCCCTTATGTAGGACTTACAAGCCAGTACCTAGGGTCAGACGTCTGTCAGGGAACACAGGAACCTATGTACCAGACAGTGAACACCTGCAAATATGAGAGTGAGGAAGTGATTACCCTCCCCTTATGTGGGACTTACAAGCCAGTACCTAGGGTCAGACGTCTGTGAGGGAACACAGGAACCTATGTACCAGACAGAGTGAAGACCTAGAAGTTGGTGGTCAACCAAGCACCAGGTATGATAGTGAGGAAGAGGATGATACGAAATGCAAACAAAATCAGTGATTGGAAAGGTGATTGTGGAGCAATTGGTGGAATGATTGGGGGGAGGGGAACCGGAAAACATGGAGAAAACCTGCCCTGGCGCTGCTTTGTCCACCATGAATACCACATGCAGGTCCCTGGGACTGAACGTGGGCCGCCTAGGTGGTAGGCAAATGGTTTAACCGCTTGGCCGTATCTTAACCCTTATTGTTTTATTATTTTTGAGACCACTCTTAGAAGAAAATGAGACAAAGTAGAATTTTCATCATCATAGCATTACTAGTTTTATTGAAAAAGGAAGATGAACATGATGTATTCTAACATTGCAAATATAGATAGAATGTACCACCTCCGTTAAAACTCTCCCAGGGGCCTGCTACGGTAGGTACAAGATTGGGGTCCCAGGGTTCCTCTAAGAGGTAAAATTACCTATTCCAAATGCCCCATAAGCATGTTTAACCTCCCACCAGATGCCTCCCTCAATGTAATCTGATGAATACTGTTGGGTGGGCCAAAGGAAGGGGAGTCGCATCGCAAAGGGTGGCTGGGTAATGCATAATTTGCAGCCTCTGGTTATTACGTAGGACTGTGAAAAAAGTCAGTCCATTGCATCAACCAATGCACTCCCTTTGTCTACACACTGGGGAGGTGAGCAAGGTCCAGGCCCAGCCGTCAGACATTTGCAATGGTGAAGGATGAAAACGTCATTAAGTTCAATGTTTTGTGGTCCTCGTTACTCCATAAAGAAAGGTAAAACATTTATGTCATTGAGCCCATTTATTATTCAAAATAGTGTGGGTAAAATAGCTGGTTCAGATCTCACAATGGCACGCTCCTGTATGTGTTGAAATACGCATAGTTTATTGAACTCAAGTCAGCCTTATTTAAGAGGCAAGCTCATCGCTGATTTCATGGACAATCAACCTAGCTCTCCTGAACACTGGACAGTCTGTATTTCTTGCTGACTCCTTCAATAGCTTCTCACACTTTGATGTTCCACACGTATGCCCAGATGACGGGCGCTAGGACCATGCCAACACCCAGTTGGCTGCGTTTGTTTACGAGCATCACTGTGGATGTTTTAGCCCAACATCTCACAAAGAGCAATCTATTTCCCTGTCAATTTCCTGTCCCTTGGTGGATGGATAAATGCAAAATGCCATTCCTGTTCAGAGGTGTACTTTTAGGGTTTTCTATGTAAGGGATTGGTATTAAGTGTTCCACTGTTTGCTATACGATTAATTCACTCTGGAAATGTGTTCCTCCTGGAGTTTTGCCATGTCATTTGTAAATGACTTTGCCTCTTTTGTAATTTTCAGTGCATGCTGTTTGTGGAACAGCATGTGCAGCACTATTTAGGCAATCTCAGCTGAGTCTGTCCGTATTAACTTCCAGTACATAGGAGATGACTACCATAAGAGGTAGAACCGGAACTTAAAAATTCAATGCCACAACTGGGCCAGTTCTACCTCTTAAACTTTGCCCACACACGGCTTGTGTGTTTAAAAACACCAACAGTAAGTTTGTTGGCATAAATAAATAATGATGACTACCATGTTTGCTCCATTTCAGTCCAGATTTACTTCCCTTCGCAGATGAGACATTTCCTGGGGTTGACCAATGGGAAGCTCAGCTGACCATTACATATAGCACGATATAACCATTCTTTGAATGTTTTTCAGGCACTAAATAGCAAATCGGACAATTTTGCTGCGAATATACTACACATTAATCTGTTCCAAACTAGATTATGTGTGAGTCCATAATTGGGGCATTCACATGGCAATAGCTATTCCAGTAAGCCCAGTTGTGAGCCTTTATGTTGAATTGGCATTATCGGAGTGATGTCCTGTTAGGAAATTATGGTTGTGTGCTTAGGTGTATGCCTAAGTACCCATTTGCTTCCTTTTTCAACACCGTGCTAAGCGAACGATATAGGACGAGCACTCTTAGTCAGCTTCATTTTCTGAAGCTTGTTAAGAACCTTGCTATTGAAATGTCTAACATGTTCCCCAATCGAGAGAGGCTCTACCCCCTTTGGTTATGTGCCATGTACCACGTAGATCTTGAGATAGCCATATACCGGAAGTCTACAATGCCTATCTCTAGTATCCGTGCGTGTTTTCTAGAACTTTTGTGAGGCTACACTGACCGTCATCTGATTTACACTGATGGATCAAAGAGCACCAGCGGTGTTGGATGTGTTTATGTTTATGCAACTGAACCACATATATTTGCTTTTCATAATAGCACCTCCATTTATACTGCAGAGCTGTATGCAGTATACCGAGCGGTTTTATATGTCCACCATCATAAATTAAGTAACTGCCTGATTTTGAATGATTCTCTTAGCACTTCAGAACCTTTGTGAGCTGTACAACTACCATCGTATTGTACAATGTATCCAGGATGCCCTCAATGTTTTATATGCTACTGGCGTTAATGTGGTGTATGCATGGATTCCTGGTCATGTGGGTTTGCTGGCAGAAAAGGCGGCAATTACAGAACCCAGTATTACCATCTCTTATATTACTTTGAAGTAAATAAGTAGCTGAAGTGCGGAGAGTGGTGCTATCATAAACTGGGTATCCTCTCGTGCATCTTGTGTGGAGGAAATGATTTTAGCTGTTACGCATTGGCCACTACAATTTTACCCTTGATTACCTATTTTAATGGGACCCTGCTTCTCTTTGCTGTTTCTTTTCTTTTGTCAGTTTATCTTTTTTTTTTTCCTAAAGCTGAAGCACAAAACATAGTTGTAAGATTTTACTGTCGTTAACACAATCTATAGTTCTTTGTGATCTAAACAGCTCTCAACTGTTCTATACAATCACAACCTTGAAGCACATTTTTCTGTTTTTCAGTTCTCTCTCTATATGTCTCACTGACTGCTGGCTTTGTTGATCACACACACTAAAACTGCTCTGTCGTTCAACACTCACAATTCCATCACAAAACAACTCATCCCTTCCTTGCTGTTCCGCAAGCTTTTAAATGTGAGAATCATATAGCATGGAGTTTTTGGAAATTCGTCTTTTCTCAAGCTTCTCTCAAGTAAACTGGGAATCAGTCTTGCAAACGCTTTGGAAACCCCTTGGTTCTGCCTTGCTCATTGTTAGGTGTATAATTGCCACCTGGTGGTATGAGGTAGCTTGATCTTGGCTGGTCTGCTGGGCAGCCTCACTATATTTATATCTGATGTGTCCTTTACTTGTATTTAAAGGATGAATAAAATGAGTTAGGAAAATAAAAGCTGTTATATATGTTGACACAGTTCACGCAGCTCAGAGCCTGCATCTGCTGCAGCGGGAGGTACAGCTCAGTCAGCATCAGCCAATCTTGTTGAAGCTGAGTCTGCTCTGCTAATGGGGGAAGATTACAATCAAATGGTTCAAAATATCATGGACATGGGCTATGACAGATATCAGGTAATGTATTGAAACAAGTTACAATAGTGACATACGAGCTGCTTGCTTGCCAGCCAGAGAACACGTGCTGAGTGTTGACTCATGTTTTCAGGTGGAACAGGCACTAAGGGCAAGCTTTAATAATCCAGACCGTGCCGTGGAATATCTGCTCACTGGAATTCCAGCGCAAGTGTTCGACGACCCACCAGGGACTGGACAGGATGAGCCAACTGGCCCTACACTTCCTTCTGGCGTTTCTGGTTCTGAAGGTATTTGGCATTTTTATTCTATATATCTGTATCATTTAATATAACCATCCTTCTTCACTCATTGATTGTTTATCAGAGAATGGGTGTAGCCACAATATCAAGATGATGTATTAGATACTCGTATGTGCTTTTATCTTTTAAAAATTAATTTTATTTTAGGACTGCTGGTCATATTAATGTACTACTTGCACACATTTTTGTGAGCTGGACTCTAGTGCTAGGAATGGTCCAAAGGCACAACTGAGCATCCTTGTCCACACATCAGCATTACAACTTATGCATTTCATATATCGCTTTACTCTTGTGTTAACTTCATTTCAGTAGTTTGTGTCCTCACATGAGCGAAGAGAAATTCAACTTTCCAGTATGTGACATGAGAATGTTTAGGTAATGGGGTAAAGGATTTCTAGCCATTAATGGAAATGAAGTGTTATTCCATCTAGCAGAAAAACATGGCTCACATACTATACTTAAAGTGTGGTTCAATTAGCTGTCAGTTAAACAAACCTATAGTTATTATTTATTTGTGTTAACCAACTTACTGTGTGTGGGCAATGTTAGAGAGGTAGAATCGGAATGGAAAAGTCGATGCCACAGCCAGGATTTGAACCACAGACCTTCCGCTTCACACACGACTGTTCTACTATGACAACTTGCCTGTAGTTGTGGGTGGCTTGATGCAAAATCCACTCATATGCTTGCCACGGCTTGCTGTGCTGTATAGTTACACAACTGATATCATACTGTAAAGCCAGTGATATAAATATCATTTGTGCAACAGGGAAAAGAATAGTAATAGTCAGATATCATCTGCCATAAATCATAATGATAAATTTATGAAATAATAACTAAACATAGTCCCACTTCAGCCCTTGTGTAACCTGAAAAAAGCAGTGGTGGAAACCATAACTCATAGCCTACTAGCTGAAGTACCTGGTGCTGCCCATGGTTTAAAAACAAAAAGTGCTTAATATGCTTAAACAGAGACTTAAACTCTTAGGATACCATTATGGTGAAAATAAACAAAATAAATAAAAACTTGGGGAAAGGCACTATTCAAGTTCAGTATTAAACAATCACAAATATTACAGGAAGAAAAGCGAGTAGAGAAAGCTGTATGAATGTAATATGCTGCTTTTCTATTTCAAACAGGTAGCAAATTGCATGAATTGTTCATAGAAGAGGGAGTAGAGAAGGACATATGAATGTGTTATGTAAAAGGAAAGCAGATAGAGAAAACTACATGAATGTGATACGTTGAATTTATTATTCAAACATCTAAAAAATTGTATGTTGAAGGGCAAGTAGAGGATACCTGAATGTGTTACGTAAAAGAAAAGTGTGTAGAGAAAACCATGTGAATGTAGTATACTGCATAGTAAAATGGATAGCACACAAAGCTTCTCAATGAAAAAATACATATACATGCCAAATTTGAAGGTGATCAGTGAAGGGATTTAGGAGATTAGTCATTACATCCATCGTGTTTCTGAGCTATAACAGCTGACACCATCTTCCACAAGCCAAACTCCATGCCTCTCTGTTTCTCCAATCCATCCAAGTTGTCATTGGACATCCTCTTTTTCTTCTTTCTTCTGGTATTTTCTTGTGGACCAACAGCTACTGCTGCCCTACAGTTGGATATTGGCTTACCAAAGGCTTCATTACAAATTACCTGGTCCTCCAACTTGGGGGTTGGTGCAACAGGCTAGCTCCTCATTAACCCGAAAAGTTAAAAAATGCTAAAAAGCCAAATACAAAGCCTTCAAGAAAGAGAAGTGATTTTAATATATCCAAGCCAAAGAAAAAGACCATGACATTTGGGACATGGAATGTGCAAGGCTGCAGAAATGTGCACGTCCAATTTTATATATCTAGATTAAGGTATGACAGCTTGCTAAGTGCTGTAACTGTTGGCAAGCTCAAGCAAAAGTGTGCGAGTAGTACAGAGTCTGAGTCAGTAACTTCACAATACTCAACTTGTTTATCTAAAGTTTTAACAATTCTGAAGTTGCAGTCTGTGTTGGAATTCAAGAACTTTCAGCAGAAAGTAAAGCTTATAGTCTCTAAGAACTGTTAAAACTTTAGATTTCTATTGCTGCACTTTTAAGAGCTTAAGTTTTTTCGTAACTCAAGTTGTTGTTAGATTTCCGTTTATTAAGGGCCAGTTTCACCAATCTACAGTAAAAATACTCTAACTCATAGCTTAGTCATTGTTAATTAAACATTTAGTTATATGACTTTCATCAAGCTTTTACAGCAAACTCTTAGTTAACCCTCAATAATGTCAAAAATTACTGCAAACAACAGCTTTGAAGAAGACTTCTGAACACTGCTTTGCAGTGCTCTCTGTAGTTTGTCCATGCCATGTGATTTTCCTGAGTGACATTAGAATGGCGACGTCATGCAGAGGAGTTAATGGTTCACCAGTCAAAAGTTATTAATTATACAACTTGTTACTAAGTATAGAAGTATCATGAATGAAAAATCCGCCAGACTTAAATTAAAGTATAATAATGCAATCCGGAGGAATATGTACAAAGAATCTAACTGAAATACACTTTCTCCCAATCCTAATAAGCAACTGTGGTAATTTTATACCAACATAAAATGCAGTTGGGTGCAAAGATCATTTACATACCTGAATGGTGGTATCCACCATTGAAATGAAGGTGTGCAACAATATGTTATCACTGACTAAAGGAATTACTTTGGAAGCCTAAATAAGCCCATTAAATGACAAGTGTCAGTAGTTAGTATAATCACCTAATGTAGGTATTTGCTAACAACTGCTTTGGAAAGTCTGTATTGCATATAAGTTCTTCCTTCTGCAGGTGTTTGAAATATCCCTTCTGAAATGTGAAATGCAGCAAACCCACATAACATTTGTTAAATGCCTTAACTCAGGCATACACCAATGTTAAGTTAATGTTGAGTTTAACTTTATGTTAAAGCTAACATTGTTAACTTCAGCTTACTTAACTTGAGTTAAAATTTAATATTAATTGGTGAAATCTGCAATTTATATTGAAATTAATGCAAATTCTCTTTCATTGAAGAATATTAGCTTTGACATTAACTCTGAGTTGAGTTAACATTACAGTACTCTTGCATTAAGGCATTTATTTAACAAAGGAGTGTGTGAATTTTGTCTGGTCCTGGAGCTGCTACAAAATGATTACTTATATGGATCCCAGTGCATTGTGGGATCATCGGGAATGAAACCGCTGATGCCCTTGCCAAAAAAGGTACAACAATTCTTCAGAAAAAACAATAATCTCATTCTCTTCAATAATACACCTAATTTCAAGCAAAATGTCTCATTTTTGGACATTGGGATTAGAAAAACATGCTGAATCTAAAAAGTGGAGTATTTTGCTGTCCGCTCCGAGTGTTATCCCTCAAGGTCCATGAAAGTCAGTAGTAGCAGCCTTCAGACTCCTGGCAAACCACGACTGCTTGGCGAGTCACCTGTATCAACTGACTTCTCCATCATGACCCATGTGTGATGATTAGGGCCCGGAAGTTGTTGACCTAAAAATTCTGTAAAAATGAGCTATAAAATGCCCATAAAATATAATAAAATGTAAAGAAATTACCTAACAAAAATACGATTTCTTTCATAATAATAAATTGATAACTGTCATAGGCAAATAATGAATATATGGTTCAACTAACCATATTTTAAAATAAACTTTCTTACTAAATAATGCAATTATTGCTACTAAATAATAAATAAATTCAAAATTCATTAGGTCATTTTCAATTTTATAAAGTATGAAAAATAACTTACTGTACCCATTAGCCAAAACATACCTTACCTAGTGTTGCAGTACACCACCATGGTCATCTTGAAGTTATCAAAAGTAAAGGAATGGCAGTTGTCGGCTAAAACTGTTTTATACTTTGAGAAACTTCTTTCCACTTCCACAGGTGTTATAAGTGCATATTTGAAAAACACTGTGTCACTGCCTGTTAAATCGTGTTCAAAAATATCAGTTCTGAAGTTTCCTCCTGACAAGAAATTGACAAACTGTTTGGTATCCTTTATTTTTGTCCAACACAAATTTTAGCTTCTGTCTAATTTTGTCCCTAATCTCACCTTTTACATTTTGTATCCTCTCTTCCACAATCCTCACTAACTCAATCGACTTATCCAATGTCATACCACTTTCTTCAAGGCGAGTTATGGTTTCCGTCAAAAATACAAAATTTGATTTAATGAAAGCTAATTTACCTTGGACTTGAGTATCAGAAAACAGATCCTGTGCGCTCTCAGTTGCCTTAGAATCTGCTGTATCAAAGCTATTCACCACTTCTGTCACTATTTTGAGACAGGATATATGGTTAGACCCCGAAAGGAAGCATTTATGTAAATATTTGTTGTAAATATAATTTATTTTCCATGTTGGTAAGGATTTGTTGAATACTGAAAATGTATTGCCATTGTCTTAATTGTTAAAAAAAAAGTAATTGTTTAAAAATGTCATAAATGTTAAGTTACATGTTCAAATTTAATATGTATAAACATAAGAACCATGTATATTTAATGTTAAAAGTGTAGGGAGGATAGATAAAGATTGCTTCCCTAACATTACAGGAACTATTTAGCGTGTAGGAGGGTTTCAAAGTGTACCTCGCGGGAGAATGAGTGCATATGCATATGAATACAAAAGCATTATGTAAAGAGGCACCAACTTTTTTCTTAGTAGCATCCTGGAGTCCGGAAAGGAAAGACATGTTTTGTGACACACGTAGATACGGACGCTAAAACTGGTCTAAAATAACTGATAACCTAAAAAGGCTATCAAGGAAAAATATTCAGGTGCAAGAAAAGTTAATTTAAATGTAACAAGTGTAATATTCGACGAAAAACGTGCAAATGAAAGTGATATAGTGAAGTTACATCCTGTGTTCGTTCTTTTCACCCGTACCATGACCTGGGATAGAAAAAGAATCTGATAGCTCAACTCAAGTATAATATTATTAAAAACTCAGCACCAGTTTGAAAATTGTCACAGTGGTATAGTATACACGCAGTTAACCATCTACCCCAGCGTGTTAAAATTGGTGCCGGAGGCAAAGCTATATTAGGGGCTTTGTCCTTGAAATATATTGTTCAGGTTGGTGCTTTCAAAAATATTTTCTTTACTGTGGAAATGTTGATCTTACCTGTTCCGCAATTCGATGAAAAGTATGGGCCAAACACGTAACACACACCTTCTTTCTGTAAAATGATTTGATCGATTTTGTCGCCTTTACTGCATCTGTTAGGAAGAGGAGTACGTTGTCATGTTGTATTCCACTAGGGTCACAATAAACACATGAATTTATCGAACAGTTTGCATATCTGACTGTGGTTAACAGCTTCCATAACCTCTGAGGTCAGAAGAAACATTTGTCCGGCACTACTAGCTTCTAGCGTACTTATCACTACATTGGCTACATAACACCCCTCTGAATCGATTGTCTCATCAATTGATATTAATTTTTTTTTTCCCATTCACACATTCAGTATTCAGTTTAATGTGTCTTCATAACATTTTTATAGGTAACTTTTATGCAAAGCTGATTAATCTGGAATTGTATGACCAGCGTGATTCGGAATTACATAATTTTCCTAGCGGAATATTTGCACTGACAAACACTTCACATAATTATTTATAAAAGGAAGATGACTTGTTACTTGATGTCCAAGCAGTTTCTTTTAACAGTAACTGAGACACTTGTCCTTTTTTTTTCACATTTTGAAGAGTTCACAAATGTTTTTCCCACCCAACACGTTGTACAGTGAACCGTTTGTCTGCAGCAACTTTAGTTTAGCACACTTTACAGAACAATACAGTTTCATCAGTAGAGAGTATGTTTCCGCCAAACTGTGAAACGTACTGTTTCAAACGGGATGCAGTTGAATGTCTTTGTTTCGGCATCTCAATTCTACAGCACAACAAATTTACACAACTCACAGACACTTCTAGCTCCTGAAGTTCTGACTGATGCAGTCCACATGTATTGCAGGATGTAATCGGCGATTCCTCGAACTGATGCATCATAAATTCATCAACACTGTTAGGACGCTGACCTGTGTTAATTACATGATTACCACACTTACAAAGTTACTGTTTTATAAAAGATGATGATATAAGTGAATGTTTAGCCACAGATTATTTTAAAATACCCAATAAATTCATGAAAAAGAAAGAAAATGACCGGAAAATGCATCTAAACGTTAAAAAATTACTATTAGAAAAATGTGGAAAAAATGCATTTTGATGACCTATAAAAACCACATATATCTAACGTATTTGTCCCAGAATGCACTTAATTCCCAATAATAGTAGTAGTCTGTGACTACTAAGAAAAAAGATGACTTTTCATCAAAATCCGAACCCTAATGATGATCATACCCCCTGTGTGATGATCATGGATGAAGACCACCTGAAATCCTGCACTGCACTTCTCTCTGAGAAGAACGTTATTCAAATGTATTGGAAAGCTGAACTGCTAACACTTCATTGCCAGATGTAAGACATTGAACAACAACAAAGGTGGGTAGTGGGGTGGGTATGGTTGGGGCATGAATGGGGGTGGGTATGGTTGGGGCGTGAATGGGGGTGGGTATGGTTGGGGCGTGAATGGGGGTGGGTATGGTTGGGGTGTGAGTGGAGGTGGGTATGGTTGAGGTTTGAGTGTGGTGGTGAGGTGGGTGAGAGTGGGGGTGGATATGATTGGAGTGTGAGTGGGGGTGGGTATGGTTGGGGTGTGAGTGTGGTGGTGAGGTGGGTGAGAGTGGGATGGATATGGTTGGGGTGTGAGTGTGGTGGTGAGGTGGGTGAGAGTAGGGGTGGGTATGGTTGGGGTGTGAGTGTGGTGGTGAGGTGGGTGAGAGTAGGGGTGGGTATGGTTGGGGTGTGAGTGTGGTGGTGAGGTGGGTGAGAGTGGGGGTGGGTATGGTTGGGGTGTGAGTGGGGGTGGGTATGGTTAGGGTGTGAGTGGGGTTGGGTATGGTTGGGGTGTGAGTGGGGGTGGATATGATTGGGGTGTGAGTGGGGGTGGGTATGGTTGGGGTGTGAGTGGGGGTGGGTATGGTTAGGGTGTGAGTGGGGGTGGGTATGGTTGGGGTGTGAGTGGGGGTGGATATGGTTGGGGTGTGAGTGGGGGTGGGTATGGTTGGGGTGTGAGTGGGGGTGGGTATGGTTGGGGTGTGAGTGGGGGTGGGTATGGTTGGGGTGTGAGTGGGGGTGGGTATGGTTGGGGTGTGAGTGGGGGTGGGTATGGTTGGGGTGTGAGTGGGGGTGGGTATGGTTGGGGTGTGAGGGGGGGTGGGTATGGTTGGGGTGTGAGTGTGGTGGTGAGGTGGATGAAAGTGGTGGGTGAAAGTGGTGGGTGTGGGTGATGTTATTTGATTGTAGTTATCGCAGCAACTAAGGCACAGTCTTTCCATTCAGTTGACAATTTTCATTAGATTCTATCAACTTATGCATTTTGGAAAAAGTTGATTATTAAAATGTGATTTGAAGCTTTCCTGGCAACGAACATATTCAAGATGTTCTCGGGCTTCGAGCCAGGTGTAGTGATGCAGAGCCATCAACGTTTCGGGAGTGTACATCTCTCCCATCATCAGGATGATGAATGACTAGCAAGAGTGAAGGGGCCAGTATATGTACTGTGTGCTAGTACATACCGAGTAGAAAACACCCAGTCTAGTGCGGAGGTGGCTCACCGCTCCGTTGGAATCTGTGTTTTCTGAGTCGGTCGATTTCCAACTTTAAGGCTAGTTTCCAGGAGGGACTAAAATGCAACAGCATCCCAGTTCAGTGTGTTCTTCTCGGAGGAGATGGACAGAGCCTCCTTAACCCTCCGTTCCGATAAACCGCTACATTTTGCCACAGTGGTCGTATCTTTGAAGTTAGCTCTGTGGTCTTCTTCAAAGCAGTGCTCTGCCAGCCCTGACTTGTCAGGCTGCATTAATCATACGGACTGTTCGTGCTCCTTGACTCTGGTGGAAATTGTCCTGCCGGTTTACCCTATATACGGCGTCCCACATTCATAGGGTATACGGTATACCTCTGGTACACTAAGGTCCAGTTTGTCCTTCACTGGTCTCACTAGGTGTTTGATCTTCAAAGAGGGCTTGTGGATGGTTCTGATGTTGTGTTTTGCCAGAATTCTACTGGTTCTGCTGGATAGATTGCCAGTATATGGGATGCAGGCAGTGGCAGTTGGCTTGACTGGTGTTAACTGAGATTGTGGTTTTCCTCTCTTGGCCTTGGAGATTGATGGCTCTGCATCACTACACCTGACTAGAAGCCTGAGAACATCTTGAATTTGATTTTTATAATCGTTTTTATGAATTTAGAGGGAAAATATTTGCTTGCTGAACTTCAGACCCCTTTTTTACTTTCTCTCTTAAGTGTTTACGGTAAGTAAGGAAAGTATTCCATCAGAAATATATGTTTTGAGAACCTCTGAATCTTAGAAAGCGCTTTAGAATAAGGTCCATTTTGTGTGTGTGTGCGTGCGTGCATGCGTGCGTGTGTGAGAGAGAGAATATCATAACTCAAAAGTAAAAGGTCAGTTACATACCAAAGAAACTTGGTTTTTAAATAGAAAATGTTCTAAAAAAGCATCACAAAGATTTTCAAGAAAAACTCCCCCAGCCCTACCCTAGACTACCTTTTACATGGAACATTTTTCAAACATCTTGATTTTATCAAAAATAGCTGTTTAAAACATTTGACTATCACTTAAAGTCTACTGTATTCCCTTGTACCTACAACAAAATTAAAAATAAGATCATTTGTACAAATATGTATCTCTATTAACATGAAGTAGATAGAGGAATAAGAATAGCTAGTACAAGAGCGAGTAGAGAGTCATGTGAGTACATCAAATTGTTTTTGCAAGATTCTGACCATGCTTAGTTGTGTGGAAATGAATTACTTGGTAAGTCGTGTTGCATACAAGCAGTCGTACAATGCAAGAAGAATGGAGTGCTAGGAGTGCAGATTGGTTCAGTAACATATGCATCATCTCATGGATCCTTGACATGGCATATTTGGAAAGAAATGAAAGGAGGAGAATAGAGTTGCAAACACACTTGCGTAGTGTGCCACAGCAAGTAGCTTGCACTGAACCAACTGGGAGCCAGTTCTGGCCACTCAGTTACATCCAACAGGCTCCGTATCACTGAATGTGCTCAACGCAGCTTTGGATGGCCCACAAGCCCATGTGATCATTTTCTATCGCGTATAACGAACAAGATTAATAGGCACAATAATTCAACTTTGAGAGTATTTAGGGCAAGTGGATGTTTTTGTTTAAATGCATGGCTTAACCTGGATGGCTATTGAGGTGATAAAACTACTTCTAAACCTGAGCAGGGTGCCTGACAGCTTAGATTAACGTAAGTTTTTACTGTCCAAATTATATTTCATAAATTTCCTTCATTCATTTCTTGAATTAGTTAATTTAGTGCGTTTAGTATTAGCCAAGTGCTGCCGCAATGAAAAATAGCATGCTGTTACGATAACCTTGACTGAGACGTAAACAGCTGAGAGCAGTAAACGGCAACTACCAACATTCATACGAGGATCCATTCTAAGCCCGGAGGGGCAGCAGTTCTGACACTTGGTGCTGGGTTTTTAATAGATTATTACTTTGCATTGAGCCATGAGATTCTTTTCTTTCTCTCAGGGCGTGGTACTGGGTGAAATGAATGAACACTCGATGTAACTTCACTATACACTGCATTCTTGAAAGCTGTCTTAATGATAGCAAGATGTTAGCTAACAATTCTCTGTAAAAGCTTGGTGTAATGCTAGAGTTCTAAGATAGCGTTAGTTTTAAGAACACATTATCTAACAAGATATACGAATAATTTAAATATTGGTTGGTGAAACTGGTCTTAAGTGACTGCCCCTGTAAGTGTTAAAGACTGTAAAGTCTATCAAAATGCCATGCACACATTTGGAGTTGACTTATCCGGTTTGCATACCTAACTGCTTGATGTTAGTAACATTCTCTTCTTTCCATTTATTAGACCAATTAATGATAATTGATCGTTCTGATACACCCTATATGTAGGTAAACTTTGAAGGGCGGAATCAAATTGGTTCAAATTGTGGCAATGGCATTGAATTTTTCAGTTGTGATTGTAACTTTCATAATCCTCTGTTCCTTTTGCTGTTATGTGGTGCAATGATTGTAAGATACGAACCCTGTTAACACACTGGAATTATCAATAGAAGGGAAAGAAATAGAGACAAGTAAATGGCGCTGAGTGAAGGTTGAGCTGCAGCACAGTGCAAGAGATAGGCTGGGCTTAGTGTGCACTGAAAGTGAGCTTTGTACCGTGTTGGTGCCTGTCTACGCTGGCTGAGGAAGGAGGAGTCGCAGTGGCATGACGACTCTGAGAGGAGCATACTGTGCTTTAAGTCACACTGTAGTTTTAGAATGTCCACCATAGAAATTTTAAGTGGTAGTTGTTTTTGAAAAACTGAGATTTTTCAAGAAAATACTCAGTTTGTATTGCAGTTAAATTGAACTGTTTGTTGATACGTGCGTGCGTGTCTAATGCTCAGAATTTGGTAGTAAAATCATTGTTGTTGCTTCCCAGTATTAAGTGATTAGATCTTTCAGAGGTAGAACTGGAACTTAAAAATTCAATGCCACAGCTAGGATTTGAACCACAGACCCTCCACTTACTAGGCAGGTGCTCTAACCATTAAGCTACTGTGACAACCTGCCAGAATGACATTGAATCCTTAATGGGACATTAAGTACTTACAATAGTAAGTCACCATTGGGGTATTTGTCTCTGATGTGAGACTGCCTTAGTGGTTTACCAGGAGAAATACGAACTGGTTTAAGGACTCAATGTCATTCTGGCAGGTTGTCACAGTAGCTTATTGGTTACAGCACCCGCCTAGTAAGCGGAGGGTCTGTGGTTCAAATCCCAGCTGTGGCATTGAATTTTTAAGTTCCAGTTCTACCTCTCAAACTTTGCCCAGACATGGCTTGTGTGTTTAAAAACACCAACAGTAAGTTTGTTGGCATAGATGTTGATTTTTGAGAATATGACATATAGTTATGTGATTAATGCTCATTATGTGAACTTGACCACTTAAAAAGCACTGTTGAACAAATGTCCACTCAGTCATGGCCTGTGAGAAGGTTTCAGTTAGTAACCTTGAGAAATGAATACTATTGCTACAACACAAGAAAAATAAAAGGAATGAAAAAGGCAACAAATAAAAACAAAGACCTTTTTCACATTTTGTCTTTAAAATAAGATAATTTATTGGTTTGAAGTTAATAAAAATAGTGAGTTAGCTTTGTGAATATCTTGAGTACATAAGAGGAATGAGGAAATAAGACAGGAAGCAGACGTTAAACAAGATATGATTTTTCAACAAAACCATTAATATACATAGTATGGACGTGATGAAGAATGCCATCAAGGAGAGGAAAAAAGAGCAGCCTCCAAGAACATGGAAAAATGGAGTTGCAGAAACCAGGAAGTACACAATTAGAACAGTATGGTTTTTACTAATACAAAAGGATGTGTGTGTCAGAAAATGTTGTGACCATTGTTAAAATGAATAATAATGATAACAACAATAATAATAATAATGAATAATAATAGACTTAAAAAGCAAATTTTCAAGTATATATACGAAAGTAAGAAAGGTAACCAGTGGATGCAAGGGATAAGGAAAGGCTTAAATGAAATGGAATTGACAGAAGAAATAATACAGGATAGAGAAAAGTTAAGAAAGTTAATTCAAAGTTTCAAAGATTTCCAGTTTAAAAAAAAGAAGAAAACAATTACAATTTGGGCAGAAGAAAGAAGAAAAAATCAGGGTGACATTGTGAAGAAATATTGGAAAGATAGAAAGGAAAAAGAAAAAAAGTGAATATAAATGCAGTGGGTTGCTTAACATGGTCCGTGTCGGTCTGGGTGGCTCAGTTGGCTAGACGCTGGCCTACTGATCCCAAGGTCGCGGGGCCAAATCTGGCCCAGGCCGATGGTTTTTAAGTGTGCTTTAAAACAACAGCTGCATGTCAGTAGACTTACTGGCATGTAAAAGAACTCCTGCAGGAAAAAATTCCGGCACACCAATAGCGCTAATGTGATCCCGGCAATTGATAGCATCATAAACAATAAAATATTATTATTAACATGGTCCGTAGATTTCCTCAGTTAAAAACAAAAATATAATAATAATAATAATAGTAATGGTAACAATAATAATAATAATAGCAATTATTATTATTTATTAATTCTCCTTTATTAGAGTCCAAAAAGTTGAGGGGTACACATGCCACAGTATTACCCCTAAAAAGAGCCCAATTATCTCTCATATCCATGCATAAACTTTTTTTTATTATTTTTTTCTTATCTAAATGAATGTGCTATTTCCTTAAGGCAGTTAATTTAAATTAACGGGAGAGTGACACAAGAAACCTGATTTGCAATACTGCTTTGTGGGTTGCAGCTTCTGCTGTTGTGAAAACAGGCTAGCTCATAGTTTAATGTTCAGAACTAGACAATATGAATTTTCTAAAAAGTTTATAATTGCTTGGATTGTGTTTTGATATGGTAGTCGGACAGCAGCATAGTAGCATTTGTCATCTGCAGCATTGTAAGGTTGAAACTCTGGTCATCTGAGACTAGTCATGGCACTATACATACTTAAGCATCTTCTGCTCTGATAGATAGGTAGATAGGTACGTAGGTACTACTAGGTACTAAGCTGCTTATCTATCTGTACTTGCAGAAGACCCGCTGGCGTTTCTTCGGTTACAGCCTCAGTTCCAACAGATGAGACAAGTGATTCAGCAGAATCCACAGCTGCTTAACCCCCTCCTACAGCAGATTGGTCAAACCAACCCTGCCCTTTTGCAGCTTATCTCCCAGAACCAGGAAGCATTTGTTCGTATGCTCAATGAGCCCAGCACACCAGGTGTGTTCAGCATATTTTCATTCTCATAACATTTGATGTTACTTACCATCCTCTCAACTGCTTGTAGCTAATGTTACCTTCTGAGTAATGTATGTGTTAAGTACATCGTGGTTGTGGTCCGGCCTTAACCCCAGTTGTTGGCCAGAGCCATAACCCCATTAGCTACAACACTTAGTATGTTGTGCAGGTGGACAAACTGATTGGTTTTCAGGAAGGAACCCCTGTCTGGAAATGCACGGTTTGGATGCTGGAGAGTGTCAAAGTTTGAGAAAATTTGTTTAGGTTTGTTTTGGTATGCAACCCTTTAGCCATCTGTGTACTAGGATAAACGATCGGAGCATATTAACGTTCCTCCTACTGTGTTACTTGTGTAGTTTGAACAGCTGCGGAAATGGCCGACTTGAGCTCCAGCAGAGGACCTTGTGGCTCAAGTCCATGGAGACAACCACACGTATTGGGTCATGTGCATGAGGCTCACATTTGTAATGTGCTACTCATGTTGGCTTTATTGATGAAATGTGAATGCACACCCATTTCCCGCTTTGATGATCTACAGCGTCCAAACCTTGCATTTCTAGTCAGTATGCTCAACGTACTAAGTGTTAAAATAGAAAATGGATTGATTAATAACACTAAACAACACTCACATGTTTCAGAGGCTAGTGTCCTCCATTATCAACCGGACATTGACAGAAGTTGTTTGTAGAGTTGCTCTTTTCGTAGACTGCTCTGGTGATGATTCTAACAAGTTGTACTCTGTGGGATATCGAAATTGAAAACTGTCCTTGTTGTTCCAGATGAAGATTTGTTCCTATGTTGAGAATTCTTGGTTTCCTCATATTTGTTGCAATAGTTTTGATCCAGATTAATGTTGTGATTTTCTTTCCAAAAATGGGTGGAAACAAGTTCCGGGAAATAGAAAAAGTAAGTGTTGTTTAGTGCTATTAATGTGTTTTAAGTGTTTCCAACAACATTATCAACTTCCAGGATTATTAACTATACTAAGAATTGTCAATTTTTTGGGGGATAGCCTGTATAAGCTCTACCATATAATTTGGATTAATTTTGAATCAAAATTGTTTGAATGTCTCATTTTTAGTATAAGAAACAAGACTAAGAAACTAAAACACAAGTTAAATAAATTACATCAAAAACAGAATAAATTGAAGACAAGGGATGTCATCAATCTTCTTAATTGTGATTTCAATGAAAGGGGAACTCCATTTCCTGAATTAAAAAAAAAGGCGTTGAGAATGACAGGAAGGACCTGTTGAAACATGTTGCTGTGTCTAATGTTTACACCTGATGTTTAGGTTGGTTTAAGTTACAAACCTTTCAACTCACATTTCCATTTCATCCTCACCTTCTAAAAAACTTGTGTAATTTAGATATCTGCTTATGATGTTGAATATGTTCCTCAGCACTATTAACATTGTCTCCACATGTGCCCCTCTCATTCTCAACCTGGCTAGCCCTTCTCTTTCATTTTTCTTGCAAATAAAAACATTTCCTCTTGCTCCCTATGAAAGGTCTCCATTTTCTTCTGCTAATGTCTCTTTTTTGGGACCAATCCTTTGTGCCACTTGCAGATTCCAGTCTAGCACATTCTTTTCTATTGACCCATCTGCTCCTGTTAGAGTGGACCTATCCAGTTCAATTTCCTCTTTTTAATTTTGTATGTCAGTAGGAAGTTGGTTAGTGATTTCCCATCTGGCCATTTGATGCATCGCAGACAAAGATTTGGAGTGAATTTGTGATATTACATAGTTGTAACTCTGTGTGATTCTTGCAGTATTTCTATTTTTCCATATTGCACAAGGACATCATAGGTTTCTTTTTAATTTTTGTTTGACATCTTTATCTCATCCTCCATCTTTAGCGATTAGACTTTCCAATATGTTAAACACTTTATTTGTTCAATTTCATCTTGTATAGCAAATCTTCCATTAGTTTTGTGTTAACTGTTTCTTTACGTTTTTGTACATTTATGTTAAGATGCAGGATTTCTTGCTTCTTTCTGTAAATCCACGAGTTGAGGTAAATGTTGATGCAAGTGGAGAGATATGTTAAAGCCTCTCATGTAGATTGCACTGTATCCATTTCATTATCACGTACTAATGCAAATATTGTAGGGAAAAAATGTATCCATTTGTGAGAGCATTCCTTTGTGCAATATCGTTCATTAGGTTTCTTTTCTGGCCTTTGTTTAACTCCTTGTAATATTCCTAATCTGGAGAAATAAAGTTTGTCTGGCCACATCTTCCATTCATGATCTTGCTTCCCTCCAAAAACTCTAAGCTAAAATGATCAATTTTATCCCTCAATCTAAATGTCTGATTTTGTTGAGCCAGATGTTATTCAACAAAGCCAGATTTTGTTGGTATGTCAGATGCTGTTGAACATCCTCATTCTGTCCATCATTAGCCCCTCCCCTTTGCATTTACGTTTCCTACCTTTTAGCATATATGAGTGCTATACTCATAATTATAAGCAACAAGAGCAGCATAAGTTAATATTGCTCCCTAACTTAAATCCACTTTGATGACAATCTAAATGGGATATGCTAGTGATTGAACATTTGGTGGGGCTACAGAACAACAAGCTCTAACATGGAGAGTGCTGTAGTGCCGCAGTTGATGATACTTCACCCTTGTGTGACTGTCATTTGTTAAGTGCTGGTTTAAGAATGCCTCTGTTATATTGCGTCATCATTATGAGACCTATAAATGAAGGTAAGTAACGTACACACAGTGTAATGGACTATGCTTGTTTTTGTTATACATTGCTTTGCACTGATATATTAGTAACAACGTGATAATTTAAACTAAAAACAAATTAGAAACTAAAAGCTTCACTTATCTTAGTAATATTCCAAGTTGTTTGGTGCTAACAAGTTTCGAGTTGACTCCAACTCATTCTCAAAGCTATACAAACAAATTAGTTACCATAGATACTGATGCTCATTTTAATCACCAATCTCTGAAAACAAAAACCTATAAATACAGTCTATTGGAGGGATTTCAAAATTTATAACATGGTTTCTGTTTTTTAAAATATATATCTTTTCCCAAACCATTAAATCTATAGGCCCACTTGTTTTAATAATATAACTTCTGGATTAATTTCATGATTAAATGACCAAAAATGATCTGCTGTGATCTATCAGTTTGTTTATATTTAACATTTCTAAAATGTTCTTTTATTCTGGTTTCTAAATGATGTTTAGTTTTACCAATATAAACCTTATCACAATCCAAACAGCTAAATTGATAAATACCAGGTTTTTTATAATTTGGAATTTTATCTTTTTTAGAAAAATTTAGTAAATTTTGTATATTAAATTTATTTTGAGAGACCAAATTTATTCCATATTCTTTAAAAAAAATTTTATTGGCCCACGGATGGTAAGTAAACTTTTTAAAAATACAATTATCTTTTATTTTTTTTGAGGGTAGAAACCTCTTTAACAGCATTTTGATACTTAAATTTTTCTTATCTTTTTATGTATAAAATCTGTATTAAAACCATTAATTACTGGGGTGTTAATAACTTCTATGAAAGGAAGATAATGTTAATAATGTGTTTATATTCTGTGTCAAATTCTTCTTTATTTAGGGGGTATATTTATTTACCTATAAATTAAACTATTGAAAACAGCAAATTTGTGTGCAAAAGGATTAAAGCTTTTATTTTTTATGTAATTATTAGTGTGAGTAGATTTTCTATAAATTCCAAAATTCAGTTTATTGTTATGTCTTTTAATTTTTAAGTCCAGGAACGGAAGGCATCCATTATTTTTGGTTTCCAAGGTGAATTGTATAGCTTTATCCTGTAAATTTAAAAGTTTTAAAGCATCATTTATCTGTTTTTTAAGGACAACAGCAAAAATGTCATCCACATATCTATACCATGTTTTAAAAATTAGAGGGAATGATTTTATAATTTGTGTTTCAAAAAAGCTCATGAAAAGATTAGCAAGAAATGGCGAAATTGGACTACCCATCCACTATGCTATCCTAAAAATAATGATAATAATCAGATTATTAAATCACTGAATGAAAAGGACATAATTTATACTAAAGCTGACAAAGGCAATAAAATTGTTATTTTAGATCAATCTGATATTAATAGAGTAGAACTTCTTCTTGAAATTGAAGATTATTTAAAAATTGATAATGATGCTTTAAAATCATGTATTTCAACTTTTAATAAAATTCTCAACGAAGTGAAAATGATACCTAACAAAGAAAAAAGTATTTTAAAAGTTAATAACTTGGAATATTACTAACATAAGTGAAGCTTTTAGTTTCTAATTTGTTTTTACTTTAGATTCTTGTTGCTTCACTGTTAATAGCATCATTATTTCCTTATTTAACATGATAATTGTTAACACCACCTAGAGAGAAGGCGTAGGCATTAAATTAAGGTGGCTAGCAGTGGAAGTAGTTTAGGTTATGTGGTGTACAGGAAAATATAATCCACAATTGTAAATGGAACAACTGCAGTTATAAACCTAATACATGACAAGTTTGTAAAGGATGAGCTTGCTTTGAGGAGCCAGGCAGGAGAGTGAGTGGAATGGGGACCAGATCATTGTAACTCATTCCCAAGGATTTCATATCACATTGTTCAAAATTAAGCTAAATCATGTAAATATTCCACATCTATACCGGTTGGAAGGAAAGTCATTACATTGGGTGGTATAAATGAAAGCAAGCACTAGCCTTTTCTCACTAATTCGAAGCAAGAGGTTGGTTTCGTATAAATAAAAACTTTCTCCTCCATCTCCTTGCAAGCTAAAGCTTTCCGACCTTGACCACGGAGCTATTGCTTGCAAAATGTTATAAATAAAAATCTGCCTTCCTCGCTCCTGCGAAGCTTTTGCTGGCTATTTTCTGAGGTAGCTATGTAGGTACCTCAGCTTGCTCAATCAGTTAGTACCATGGCCAAGATTTCCTGCCCCCACTGTTTTAAAACAACTGGCTTATTGCCAATTAGTTTCAAATCACTTTTGGCCTTAATTCTTGTTTTTAAGTTGCTTATTTTTTTAGTATTTGCATCTCAGTGATGGATATTTTAAACTCTTCCTCCAATTGTTGCTTTACTGTAGCTACTGGTAAACTTTAACGCTTACTTTCTGACAACTGTGCTTTTAATAGAATGTCTTGATTTTCCTTTAATAGATGAACAAAGCTCCTCATAAACACACCGCTTTCTTCAACCATGGTGACTGAAATACGTGTATTAAAATAGAAACTCTACTCTTGAAGATATTTGCTGCTATATTAGCTCTGAGGACCGCCTCCGTAGCAGTTGGTAACGCACTTGCCTCCGGTGCGGAGGACCTGAGTTCGATCACTGGTACCAGCATGGGGATTTTATCCCCTCTGGGAGGCCTGGCACGGGGTGCACTCAGCCTTGTTAGGTCCCGGTAGGACCGATTGAGGAGCTACTTGGTAGAAAAGTAGCAGCCCTAGGTCATGAAGGCTGCATAACTGGCCCGGGGGGATTGGGACGCTGACCACGTACGACCCTCCAATACTGCACCCCATCAATGACGCCTGTAGTGGGCCGAGGTGGGGGACGCAGTGGCTGGGCGGTAAGGCTTGACTCTTCATGTACTGTAGTGCCGGGGCTTAGTTTTATATCAGCTCCGATGATATAAGGACATTTTTCTGAGGTGTTGTGATCTTGCCTGGTTAGAATGCAAGTGATGTCATAGTGATCTAATTTTCATTACAGGAAACCTGATAATGGAATGAAAGCATATACAAACGTTTGAGAGGTAGAACTGGAACTTAAAAATTCAATGCCACAAATGGGATTTGAACCACAGACCTTCCGCTTACCAGAAGGTTCAGCATAAGTTTGTTGGCATAAATAAATAATATACAAACATGCAGCACATACGAAAAGGATAATGCTCATACAAATCAAGGTCAAACTATATTTATAAAATAAGCTTATATGAAACTCTTTCACAAAATAAGTATAGCTTTAATTCAGATAACACTTTTTAAAATCTTAGAATTGCCTATTTTGATGTTCCATAAATTTTAATTGCCCAGTTCTAGAGCAGATCAACAGAACACCAGTAAAAGTAATCTTTCAGTATATCACTTGTAATAGACGCAGATCAAATTATGGGAATCAGGGTTTAAATTTAGAAAAGGATAATCGTCATGTGTTGGAAGTTCGGATAAATCCCAATTACTGTTTCATTTATCCCTGTCTGCCCCCCCCCCCCCCCTCCAAAAAAAAATTGACTTAAACTGTGTGCTTTAATTAGATACACATTTTTTTGTGTAGTAAGACTTCGTCTATCTCCTACAGTTTATCAGTCATACAAATGTGATTCAGAATGAAAAGGACTTCACAGACTATTCCCCCGAAATTAAAGGTATACCTACATTTCACTTGTCATGTAAATATCTTAAACATATGCCATTTTAATTAAAATATGAGTACAGTGGCTATTTTTGAGAAAATTAAAAATTAGGAATATTTATCCACGTAAAAGTTAGTTTTGAATGGAGGGTTTCCTTAAAGTCACACTTTTGGAGGTAACTGAACTTCAATACGAAATTTGGTTTTTAAAAATGACTGCTTGGGTTTTGATGTTCACACTTACACACATACAGGCATGCACACCTCTCTATCTCTCTCTCTCCATTCAGAAAGGCTCAGAAGGTGTATTTCTGCTTTAATCTCGATATATCGAATTATTGGGCGGAATGCAATAATTCCTCTACTATACGTTTAGTGGTTGAGGAAGTAAAAAGTTACACAATTTGTAGCGACTTGGATGTAGATATAAACAATTATAATTGCTTGAGAGGTAGAACTGGAACTTAAAAATTCAATGCCACAACTGGGATTTGAACCACAGACCTTCCGCTTACCTCTCAAACTTTGCCCACACACGGCTTGTGTGTTTAAAAACACCAACAGTAAGTTTGTTGGCATAAATAAATAATAATTATAATCGCGTTTAAAGAGAAAATGTAGACTTGCTTCCAGAGGGAAATGAAACACGAAGGGGACCTTTTAACAATCTGAATACATCCTAAGGTGTTGTCATCTTGCCTGCGCACGATAATGCTAAACATAATGTGAATGAGGTAATAGTGTTCCGCTCTCATTACCGACGATAATGTAATCAAAGCGGTACATAGAGTAGAATATTGTGTAAATCAATACCAGGTTATAACTGAAGACTTTCATATAAAACCGACCCTAAATTTAAATTTCCACGAAATGAAACTTCATACGGTATAGCTTTAATTGATGATAAAGTCACCGCACACACTCATTTAGTTATTGATATGTTATATCTATAGATGTAAAGGATATCAGTATAACAGTGCAAACACACAAGTACAAATTATCTACTTCCATATATCAGTTGATACAAGTTCTCAGTACTATAAAATTAGAAAATCACTGATGGAATTTAGAAAGTGTATGAACTTATCGGTGGAATGCCAGGCAAATCTTAATTCCTAATTAATTTGCCAAATCTTTACTTACATTTTCGTTATTTAAAATCAGTATCTCTATCAGGTTTATTAAATGAGGTAACGTTTAACATGAATAAGTATATGGATATTTAAATGCAGCAAATATTTAAATCCTCTCCAGACATGAAAAAGGTGTTTGTTTACGTGGCATGGTGAAGGTCACGGAGCTAAAGCTTTGTGTTGAAAGCAAGAGGGGAAGTTTTTATTTATACCAAATTACGACCTTTTGCCTGATTCTCAACTTGCTTACCAGCTTCAGCTCACAAGCACTACTATACCCTGTTCATCTAGAGATTAGAGGAGACGTAAACAAAGCCACGTGCGTTTTGACCACAGCGCGCCCTCTTGACGCTTTCGCCATGTAAATAGTCCCTTGAAGAAATACTGTTACTAAGGTCTAAAATGTCACTTAATCTTTACTAAAGCATGAACTAAGTGTACTAAGCATAGCTAAAGTGTAAGAATACGCACTTACGTGAATCTGTAACCAGCCTAATTCATTCTGCGCGCGGATTATTCAGTATGACAGTAACATGGCGGAACAAGTGAGTGCTGTAAAACATAAGTGCGGCAAAGCGTTGCGAAGTGGTGAAAAGACAATAATATTGAACGTGTTTAACAAGTTCTGCGAGAAATATCCCGAACTTGCTATCGAAGACGTGATAAAATTAACATTCGAGTTTACCGGTGTGTCAGTTGCAAGTATTTACAGCACACGCAAAGAGAAATCATCAGTTGGTGAAGATCCCAGCCAAAAGCTTCCACGTGCCAGATAAATGGTGGATGTAGTTTGCAACGAATTTGTGAGTGTGAGATCTGCAATCCGTCGAAAAGTTCGTCAGCCAATGAATCCCCACCTTAAACAAAGTGCTGTTGGCAGTTAACTCTGAACCCGATCTTCCAGATTTAAAACTAACCTCCCTCCACAAGCTGCTTCTGGAGATTGGTTTCGAGATTGTGAGCAGAAAATGAAAAAGTGTTATTGTGGACAGAGATGACGTAAGTAGCAGTTAATTTCCATGTGCTACATGTTATTTGAATCAAGTAAATATATCCTTTTAGTAGTGTAAAATGCATATTATACCTACGCGTAGCGGTAGGTAACTGTGTTGCGTCATTGTGAAAGCACGTGGCCGCGGAGTGATACAAACCGGTGCTTTGTTTATATCTCCTCTAATCTCTTGATGAACAGAGTATAGTTTTTATTTATACCGCCCATTAATTTAAACCAGTGGTAGATCTCGGTATTTGGAATACATTTTGTATTTTAGTTTTTATCTCCGACCATTTCCTATGGAGATATTTTAGTTTTATTGAATACAAGCGGGCAACATTGCAGATTGCGTGGGTGGTCGCTTTCCCCAGCTCCGTACATAAACAGTGTAATGGTGCGTTTTGAAAACAAACTCATGCCCTGCCTTGTCCTTCCTGTTCACTGTGACAGTGTGGGCCACTCCCAAAACAATACCCAAAGTGAAAGCTGTTTGCATCCACAAACCAGGTCAATTCCCTGACCAACCTTAACACAATGTTGTTGAGTTACGTCATCTCTGAAATAGCAACTCAGAGTATTCCTTCATGTCTTTTAAGTGATTAATTATTTCAGAATCCTATGTGATGTCCCATAATTATACCAAAGTTAAGTCAGAAATAAGTTACTCCACGCATCTTACAAGTAATAAACTCCTATTGTTGCATATCCTTGTGGAATTATGCATCCAACTTGGATAAAAAACTGTTTATTTTTTGAAATTGATTGATCAAAGAATAAAACGCCATTTGACTTTTTTGTTTGTAATGCTTCTATGAAGCACACATTAGAAGGAATGTAATGACTTCCCTTCCATCCTGTATATGTATACAAGGGCTGCTCAGTAAAGAATGATCTGAATTTTTCACACTAAAATTCAGTCTTATTATATTCTGTTAGCTTAATGTGAAACAAACACGCCATAGTAGTTTCATTGCTGGTACTCCTGGTTCCCGCCTGTGAGAACCAGGCAAGTTCAGTATCGCCTACCGCTGCAATGGAGGTAACACACGAGGAACAATATGTGACTTTGAAATTCTGTGTTCATCTCAACAAATCTTCAGTTGAGGCCTATACAATGTTACAGGAGGCCTATGGAGAGTCTTTTCTTCCCTACAGCACAGCTCGAAGGTGGATTAAAATGTTTAAAGAGGGGAGACCATCAATTTCAAAGGAAGGTGGTGCTCCAGTTACTGCTCTTACGGAAGAAAACATCAACACTGCTGCTACTGCCATTGTGAGAGAGGATCGACGAATTACCTTAAGATCACTTTCTGAAATACTGAACATTTCATTGGGTGCCACCCACACATTGGTGACAGAAACATTACACATGAGACATGTTTGTGCGCGATGGGTTCCAAGACTGTTGATTCCTGAACAAAAGGACATTCGCATGCAGGTCTGCATGCAGTTAAAGTTGATGTTAGAGGAAGATCCGGAGTTTCTTTCAAACGTAATCACTGCTGATGAAACTTGGCTACGTCATTTTGATCCTGAGAGCAAACAGGAAAGCCCAGTGTGGAAATCTCCTTCATCACCAACACCCAAAAAAGCAAAAGTGGTTGCTTCTGCTGGGAAAGTTATGGTCATCTCATTGTTTGATATTCATGGAATGGTTTATCAGCATGTTGTACCTGCACACACATCATTAACTGGACGATACTACAGGGATGTCCTGAAAACATTGCAAGTCCATATCAGGCGCAAAAGACCACATTCCCGTGAAGCAGGCTGGATGCTGCACCACGATAATGTGGGGCCGCATATTGCCAATGTTGTTGCTGAATATCTTGCAAAAATCAACGTGAAGTGCATCCCTCACCCTCCCTATAGTCTGGATTTAGCCCCATGTGACGCTTTTCTATTCCCTAACTTGAAGAAACACCTTCGTGGGAGGCGTTATCCATCATCAGAAGCAGTGGTGAAGGCTGCAGAGGCGATTTTGAAGGATCTCTCAAAAAATGGTTTCCAGCATGTCTTTGAAGACTGGCAGAAACACTGGGACAAGTGCATTGCATTCATGGAAGTTTATTTTGAGAAGGACCATCAAAATTGTGAGGATGATTAAAGGTACGTTGTCAAAAACAAATTGTGATCATTCTTTATTGAACAGCCCTCGTATGATTCTGATGTGTCGCACTCACATAACGTACTCTACTCTTGCACTAACCATTCTTACAAACTCTTATTCCTGTATCTTCTTCATGTTAGTCAAGATAAACATTTGCAGAACTTATCTTGCTGCTGATTTCCTTATAGATGCAAGGGGAATATGGGAATACTGTAGACTATGAGTGATAGTCAAATATTTTAAAGTTTTGAAATTCTTTTCTCTTTGCACGGCCAAACATATGAAAAAGTGAAGAACGACCTTACATTTGAGTAAAGTTTAAGTACTGCAAAACTCACACAAATAACAATAATATCTCTGAAATGGTTCACTCCACAAAAGATGCATATAGATATAATTTGTGTGTTTTAACGAGACCTACATGTCGCACCTCTCAAGGAAGAAGATTGTAACTCATTTTTTCATAGCTTTTCAGGAGAGCAAAAACAAAATTTGAAGGACAATGAAAAATAATGGTTTTGTTATTTGAGTCTCAGGTCAAGGTGTTAGTATTTATTATGTATCTATTAATACAGTGTATTAATATTAAACTTATCAGAATTCAATTACTGAAGCTATTATTTTTTTTTTTAATTACAAGGTGTGAAGTTTTTTGATGTTTTTCCACAGAAATTATGAAAAAAGTCAAGTTACAGTAGAGGCTTTCTAATTAAAAGTAAAATAATCTCTACTTGCAGCAAAGAACAGCTTTAATTGTATCAACTCTTAGTACATGTCAACACAGTTCAAACAAACATAAAAAAGGACACATTTTTAAAGTACTGTCAAACTGAACATTAGACTTTACATGATACTCTACTTCTTCCTGTACAGTTCGTCATCGTCAGATTCTTATTCAACTCCTGTATTGCTGTCATTTAGAGAATAGTAGAAAGAATGACAACATTCAGGAATGTTTCTACTTTTGCTCAATCAAATGAGATCTTTATATTTTGCAGTTGATATTAGAATAATTCTGCTGTAGTCTCTCGGTAAATCTTTGCATTCCATGGCCTTTTCTCCCTTTTTGCAAAGCTAGAGTGCAGCAATCTTCATCAAATGAATATCTGAACTTTGTTATTTATTTATGCCAACAAACTTACTGTTGGTAATTATTATTTATTTATGCCAACAAATTTACTGTTGGTGTTTTTAAACACACAAGCCGTGTGTGGGCAAAGTTTGAGAGGTAGAACTGGAACTTAAAAATTCAATGCCACAAGTGGGATTTGAACCACAGACCTTGCGCTTACCAGGCGGCTGCTCTAACCACTGAGCTATTGTGACAAACTGCCAGAATGTGTGTTTAAAAACACCAACAGTAAGTTTGTTGGCATAAATAAATAATAATTACCATCTGAAGGTTGTTTAATCCTGGGACATAAAGTACTTACAATAGTAAGTCACCATTGGGTTAATTTGTCTCTGATGTGAGACTGCCTTTGTGGTTTACCAGGAGAAATACGAACTGGTTTGAGAATTTAATGCCATTCTGGCAGTTTGTCACAATAGCTCAATGGTTAGAGCAGCCGTCTGGTAAGTGGAAGGTCTGTGGTTCAAACCCCAGTTGTGGCATTGAATTTTTAAGTTCCAGTTCTACCTCTCAAAAATCTGAACTTAGGTTCATCAAAAGTTGCAGAACAAACAGAAAATTCTCTGATTTTATTCCACATAACAGAGTTGTCTGAATAATCAGTCGACCAGTTCTGGAAACCAACTTATGGTTTGAAATAAAAAAAAAATCTTTTTTTGCCATCTCTTTAATTTTATAGGGATTTGCCGTAACTTTTGCTGATTAAGTGGCATATACCATTGCTGTGGTCTGGAAATTTCTAATCCTTTCTTTCTCTTTTCTATTAAGGATTGCATGCTGTCTCCCACATTCTGTGTGTGTCCTTTTTCTAAACATTTGTGTGAAATATCTATCTTATAATACTAGGATGCAAAAATGTGATAGGCAGAAACAAAGCTATTCCTATTTTGACCCCCGCATTTGTCAGAGAAAAAGGTTTTGTTTTTCCCTTCTTCACAAAATCAGTTAAACAGCTTGCGAGCTCATTTGCTCCACGTTTAGCAATAGACTTGTGCCACATGTAGCTGTAACCGTCCATACTATCCATACCATACACAGTGAAATTATATGTGCTTAACTCCCTCTTATAATAAAAAACGCTTACATCTGACATTGGAGTTTGAAGCACTTTCTGAAAATCAAATTCCGGACAAGCTAAGGAACAGTCATTTATGGAATTTTGTTTATCAACTTCCTTCTGGCTTCTAGCTAATTCTTTGTTGTGTCAATTTGATGTAGCGATGCCGTGGTTGAGCAGTTAGCACACTTGCTTGCCACCTAGGTGGCCTGGGTTCGATCCCAGGGACCCGCATGTGGTATTCGTGGTGGATGAAGTGGCGTCAGGGCAGGTTTTCTCCGGGTGCTCCAGTTTCCCCCGCCACTCATTCCACCAATTGCTCCATTATCACCTTTCCAATCATCCATTTTGCCTGCACTTCATATTATCCTGTTCCTCACTCTCATACCTGGTACTTGGCTGGCCACCTGCTTCCAGGTCTTCACTCTGTCCAGTCCATAGGTATAGGTTCCTGTGCTCCCTGACAGGCGTCTGACCCTAGGCACTGGCTTGTAAGTCCTACATAATAGGAGGATAATTGGAAGAAGAAGTTAATTTAATATAATAGCTAGAACAACATTCACGCTGATCTTTTTTAGGTTTAAAAATACCAATGTTATATTCATTGTGAACAATTTCTTGATACTCCCTGCATGTAGTGGTTTAAAAGCATGTTTATTGGGTGAACCATTCAGAGTAAAGTCTGTACAATTTTGAGAAATTTAGATCAGCCTCCAAAAAAAGTGTACTAGTATTCTTGCGCAAGTAATGGGACTCAACTTCTGGAATCGATTGAATGTGAACCCTCAGTGTATCTTGCACGAGGTCTGTTACTATTATTGAGAAATTAATACACATGAGCGTGCCAGCATTGTACCAGTGTTGAAGCTGCATAATCACTGTGCCAAATTCAACTGCCATAAAATATTTACTCTTTATTTTCTTAAAACTAGACTGTAAATCTACTTGGAAAACAAACGTAACTTCAGTTGAATTAGGAAGAAGGTAGCAGTGGTAACATGGAAAAGTATTGTGTCTCAACATACAGTAGTTTTCCACGAATAATATGACCTCAACAATCAAAGATAAAAATGTGATTTTTATACACAAGATGCTCTTTATCTACACTTTCTGAAACATATTGTATCTCAAAATTGCAAAATAGTGAGTTATGATCTTCTTCCTTGGAAGGTGCAATGTTTTGTGTAGTAAGATTTGGTCTATCCCTTACAGTTTACCAATTATAAAAAAGTCATCCAGAGTAAACAGGACTGCGTTGGCTATAGCCAGAAAATTCAAAATATACATTCAATTCACCATAAAAATATCTTAAATGTATATGGTACTCTAAACAAAATTGTGAGAGCCATTGTTTAAAAATTTTCCAAGTAAGGGGTAGTTTAGGGTGAAAGCATTTTCTTCAAAATCTTTGTGTCACACCCTTGAAGTATATTAAACTTAAATACCAATTTTGGTTTTTAACCTTTTTGTCATTTGAGTTATGCAGTTCACACACACAGACTCACGCACATGCGCATGCACGCACGCACGCACACACACACACACACACACACACACACAAACACACACACACACACACACATTCAAATCCCGGTCATGGCATTCAATTTTTCAGTCTCACTCTACCCTTTCCATTTGTGTGTTGAGTAATATTTTTTAACTTTCTCCAGAGAAACACAAGGCTATTGGGCAAACCTAAGTCCAAAAGTTGAAGGGATAATTTGTCAATCTACGGGCAGTGCAAGGTATTTTCCTAGTACTCCTATACTGGACAAGTCTAAAGTGATGTATAAAACTGAAGTTCATTTATTCTTTATTGTAATGACATACAGAAACAAAAGTGACATGAAATGTTAAAAGAACATGTTGAGTTTGCTTGGACATTACAAGTGTTGTATGTGAGCCCCCAAGTGACGCAGCAGATGTCGAATCAGTGATCCATTTCTTCCCAAACGCAAGCCAAGATCTTGGTTATCAGGTCCAGTGCAGCAGAGATGCATCGCTTCGGGTTCTGTGGTAATGGGGGGGACACACAGGCTGCAGTGTGGCCGATCAAACATCCTGGTCACATGTCTTACAGGTACTTGGGAACATGATGAGGATGGTAATGAGGAGGAGCACCATCTTGTTGAGGCATTAATATGTCCAGTGACAGTGTGCTTGGAATATACTGTGTCTGCTAACTGCACCAAACATGCAAGTCTCTTACGTAGTTGACTATGTACCCCAGATCCATGCAGGATGTAAGCCATTTCAGTGCAGGTTGTACCATCTTGGCCTTTGTTCAAATGCAGCTGTCTCCCACAGTGAACTTTGTTCTCAAGTGTCTTGGCAGTGTTACAATAGTCCCTGTTCTAGTATGTTCCACCTGCAAGGCAGTAATTTTCTCTATCGACTAGTGCCCCTAGCAGCTTCTGCATACAATTGTAAACATAGACAAGTGAACTTAAGCTGTTTTTCTAAAATTGCATGTCACTTTTGTTTCTGCAGGTCATTGCAATACAGAATAAATGAACTTTAGTTTTATATCATCACTTTTGAATTACTATGTATATTTCATAAATCTGCTGTTCCTAAAAGTTCATGTGCTGCAGGTAAGATTGAAATGTTGCAAACACATGACTTTCTCAAATAACAAGGAATATCTCCCAAATGGTTTCTTTTCACCAAAAATAAAGAAAGTGTTTGACATAAATTGTTTTTAATGAGATCTACATTTTTGTGCAGTAAGATCTTGTCTATCTCTCACAGTTTATCAGTTATGCAAAAGTCAATCAGAATGAAGAGGATATACATTTCATTTGTCATGAAAATATCTTAAACATAAGGTATTTTAATTAAAATTGTTAAAGCCACTTTTTATAAAATAAAAAATTTTGAAGAACCTTCCATATGTTTACTTTGAAGCAGTCTTCTATATATTTGTCTTGTGATACTGCAGATCTAAAGTACGTCTCAACCTCAGAAGACAGTACACATTAAATGGGGTGCAATGTTCCAACATGTACTATATGTATGCCTTCTTTCATATTCGAACCCCAAATCAGTAAGAACCGACTCAGAGTGGCCCTTGAGTAATTTGGTAGAGTATCATCACTGTGATGATGCCATGACAAAATTATATTCAGTGTGGGGGAAATATTTTCAAACAGTAAAGAATGAAAAATTAGCTGCATTCCGCTTTATACTATCCATAATATTTCGTTAACCTAGAGGTTTTTTTTGTTGTTGTTGTCCCGTCCTTTTTACTTTCTTTTTCGTGGCGCTCTTAGAAGTCCTTTCATTAGTTCATTTTTAATCCTATACACTACTGCTTCTGAAAACCCGATAGCTGTAGCTGTTTCTTTCACTGCCTTATTAATACTCATTTGGCTTGAAAAATAATCTAACAGATTCATGATTATTTGGCATTCCTTACTTCTTAATTTACCAATATATCGTCACTTTCTAGCTTCTCCCTCCGCAACTACAAATATTTATGCAAAATGTTAAATAAATAATGTAGTAACACTTCACAGGTTCCACAAAGTATAAGCACATACGCTTCTTTACGAACTGATGTTAAGTTTACCTGCTGCCTTCTGTGTCATGCTTGACGCCTTTTAACTGAACAGGTGAATACATACCTTTTGTTTGCCTTACACGATAAAAGCAAGAGGTTACAGGCTTCTGGTTTATTTTAGAAAACTGTCTCTAACTCTCCTCAACATTTGCTCTCACTTGGTCCCCGAAGTAAACTCAATAATCAAGTTTTCCACTGCTTAACTTTTGCAGATATAATATTTTCCAAAAATATTTAATTTAAAAAATTGTAACACTTGACTGAATAAACGTAGAGAACTCAAAGTTGGCAGGTGGCAGCACCATAATTTACTGTAGCTAAGAAAAAAATATAAACGTATTCTAGCAGTTTATTGGTTAGTGTGTGATGAGTATAGAAACAGGAAATATTGGACTTTTAGTGAAAAGAACATTTTCTGTAAAAATTTGGGCCTATAGAAATGTATAATGACTAAAATGGATAAACCTGTTAGGGAAAAAAAAATTCTGCATAGGATAATGTGTTCAAAGTTGAAATTTATAACAGCTGAACATTTACATCATCCTACTAGAAACCTGGCAACAACACGAGAGTAGAAAGGGACAAAGCTAATGGCAGCTTGTATGTGTCGATAGAGACGGATATATGCCCATTTAATTCCATACTGTCGTCTAAGGGTGAGATAAGCTATAGTCCAAATGTTACGGCAGCAAATGTAGCAATTTTATATATATTGAGCTTAGTA
Source organism: Tenodera sinensis (assembly GCA_030765045.1). Classification (NCBI taxonomy): domain Eukaryota; kingdom Metazoa; phylum Arthropoda; class Insecta; order Mantodea; family Mantidae; genus Tenodera; species Tenodera sinensis. Next base: position 701,768 of record CM060972.1, on the reverse strand, counting down.
ATGTAGTTGAGGCACACTTCTATAACTGGTTTAAATATATATTAACCTCAACGTAGCTTCAGTCGCAGAGGTATGAAGATTCCTTTCTTTTCTGGGTGCAGTATCAGATTGATGTGAAGTAGTTCTATCTTTCCCCTCTAATGCCTTCATTGCGGTAGATAATCATATATTACACACGTTATTTTATTATATTTCTTTTTCTTTTAACTATAAATAAACTTTACTTTTTTATATCATTTCACGAGGGTTGTCCATAAAATAAGGTTCCCAATTTTTGTTTGCAATAAAAAACATTTATTGACATTGAATAATACATTTTTGGAAAACTTACACTTTTTTCCTATTTTTTGACATAATCGCCATTCTGATCAATGCATTTTTGCATGTGGTGTACCATCTTTTGTATGCCTGCATCATAGAACTCTCCCGCCGCATGGTGAAGATAGCTTAAAACAGTTTCTTTCAGTTCATCTCTGGTTCTGAAATGCGTCCTACATAGGTGTTTCTTCAAGTCAGGGAAGAGATGGTAGTCACTTGGGGCTAGGTCTGGGCTGTAAGGAAGGTGTTTGCCAGTATCCCATCCAAATTTGTGGATGAGATTGGTTGTCTCATGGGCAATGTGCAGACGAGCATTGTTCTGATGGAAATGCACTCCCTTCGTGAGCATGCCTCCATCCACCTTGGTATACCCTAAAAGATCAGTCAAAATTTTGTGAATGTAGGTCTTACTGACATCAGGGATCATCTTTTAGATCTCCCGAACTATCACCCTTCGATTTTTAAGCATTGTCTCTTCCACTTTCACAATTGTTTCGTCCAAAACCGATGGCTGTCCAGAATGCCGGACGTCTGTACGCCCGTCTTTGAATTCTCTGCATCATTTGCGCATGTGTTGTATGCTCATACACTGCTCTCCATATGCTTCACTCAATTGGGAATGAATGTCCACCGGTGCAATCTGTTTGCACACAAAAAATGCATCACAAAGTGTAATTTGCACCCAGCAGGAGAAGCAAGTGGAAACTCAATTTCCAACAGCTGCCAAGCCAAGACTGAGAGTCACAGACAGCTCACAGGGCAGGGTACTGGGAGAGGGAGAACCAAGCTACACACCACTGTTGCCTGATCTCCTGTAACAGCGCTCCTTGCGACTGCAGATCTTTGGGAACCTTATTTTATGGACAATCCTCGTAGAAGTTAACACACAAATGTAAATCATGTTTATTTTCCATTTGTCTGGTTATATCGTCGCATTTCTTGATTAAAGTCCATATTCCATTGTGGTTGTTGATTCGACAAGTGAAGTATGACTTCTTAACGCTTCTGTTGAGCGTGTTGTAATTTTCTAGGGCTTAGCAAAGAAGCTGCTTGAACTTGTTATTATTTGACAATGACAGGCTATATATAGACTTGTCATGATGTTGTTTGTTGGATGACAGTTTTCCTCATAATTAACTTAATGGTTACATGAGGTTACTTTCACAACCACCTTCTTGTACACATACTTCCTGCCTGACAGTACATGAGGAATCTTGCACATTTTACATTTTAGCACCTTCTACGTGACTTAGATTACTTACAACAGCATGATGAAATACAAACACAAGCTTCTGTTTTGTAAAGACTGTATTGTAACATTAGTGTGGTGTGAACCTCAAAAGTAGCAGCTAGATTTATCCACATTCCTTACAATAGATGTAAACTGTTTGAGTTGGACGAGTCTAAATGTTTAACAAAATTTGAATAGAGAGCCACATTCCTATGCATTTCCAATAATTTTTACATTAGCAGCTTTTATGCAATCGACGCATCCTAATAATTGAGAAAATTATTTTGGTTTTATTATAATGTTAACTCCCCTAAAACCCCCCTAAACCCTGGCACAACAGCCCATGAAGGGCCAAGACCTACTGCCCAGCCGCTGTTCCCCCCCCCCCCCCCCACCTCTGCCCACTATAGGTGTCATTGGTGGGGTGCAGTACTGAAGAGTGGGATGTGTTCAGTGCCCCGAGCCCTCCCAGATTATAATGTTAAGACATTTTACATTTGTTTTTTTTTAACCCTTTAAGTTTTATTAATAGACAATGTATTTGAAAATTTAATGAATCCAGTATTGCTACTATAGTTCTGAAATATGTTTAGTATTACTAAGTCAACAAAAAAAAAACATAAATCTTAATCTTAAGGGTAAAGTAGGAGGTCTGAAACTTGATTCTACTAATATAGGGATAATACAACCAATCTCACAAAAAGCCCGGAAGAAATCTCTAGCCTTGATATCGTTCCAATTTTGATATATGTACCGCCGAAGCGAGTACATCTCTAGCCTTAATCTCACAAAAAATTACTTATAACCTATAAAATATGTCCTTTCAGATAAAAATGTGTAGAAATGCAGAACAAATTCAAAGAGATAACCACTATATTTTCCACATGTATCATCTTAGTATCATCAGAAATAGAAATGCAATTAATGATTGACTATAGGGGAAACGCTTATTGGCAGTTCTCAAGAAGTGAATATGGCCTACATTACATTAACCCACAGACGAAAGTATGCTAAAAAGTAGTACTGTCAATGTGCATAGTAAAAGCATTGTTTCTAACCTCAAATATGACATTGTTAGCACACAACACTTGCTCTGCAATAACACTTTTGGATAAAAGTGCACTTGTGTGTGGTGAACACAGTGTATATACTGCTACACGCACACACAAGCAATACAATGGCATCCACAGATTAATGCAGCTCTCTGCAAAAGGTTGAAAAACAAGGGCTTCTGTGTAGTAACACAGCTTTACCATGGTACTAATGCAACCTAACAGATGGAATATCACCAAATATAACCAGACCGCGCCATATTGGGGTGTCCTCTATACCAACACCTTATATATCCTTATTCCTAACATTTTATTGCATAATTTGAAATCACATCTAGGAAAAAACATATTTATTGTGTCCTTTGTTAAGTCTGTGAAGTCCAAACACTTGATGACGAGGTTAGGGGTGAAACCCCTTATGTTGAGCCAGGTTGTGTGTGATACTCCGCAGACTCTGGTTCATTTTCTTCCTCTGAGACTTGAGTCTTCCAAATTAATTATACAGTTATCACAATCATGGTCCACCAAAGTGTTATTTTTCTCAATAAAATTGTTCAAGTTTTTTGACATGTTCATGGGCATTTTCCAGTTTTGTGCTGTAACTTTTCTAATAGGGCTGTCAAATAATTGTGTTACATCAGCAGATGGTTTGCAACATGATCCTTTATCTGTACACAGAGCATTTCTATGCCATTGAAGTCCCAAGGGAGCCTTACCATGCTGTGTTCATACATACTGCATTAGAATACATTTGTTTAATTTGAGAAGTTCAGATAATACCAGCTTAATTGCGTGCAGGTCAAATTGTCTGTCATGCTTGTACTGACAAAGCACTAGGAGCCTTATTGAGCTCATTGTGCATTTCAATAATACTGTTACAAGAAATATTGGATAGCAATTTATTTATGAACCAGTCTTTAAACACTGTGGTATCCGTTTCTTCATTTTAGTCCTTTGTTAATCTTGATTTGAAATTCAAAAGTGCATTCGGAATAAACCCAGTGAAACATCCTGTATGTAAAATGATAAAACAGAGTCCTTAAGGAAAATTTATATTATTCCTTTCACTTTTCCACACTTGTTCTTCGTCTGACCTAGATTTATTCCTGTTTCATCAAGGTAAAGAATAGGTCAATCTGTGGCTGTAAGTTCTTTCACCTCATTGAAAACTTGAATCTCTTATTGACAATGTCAGGCCTTTCCATTAAGTACTTCCTGCCATGTTTATTTTTAACAAATCCGATTTATTTTTTAGTATACAAGGGCAATTTGATAAATCCATGACTTGGACAAGAAATCGCACATGAATTACAGATTTCTTGCTAGCACCAAAGTCGTACACCTATTTTGTGTGTAATGTGAGAAATTCACCATCTGCTTCTTAGGGCATCGTTGGGAGCCTGTAAAAGCTCTAGTTTTGTGTTGCTTCATACAAAATGGAGAGATGAGTTTTCTATTCGCATAAAGCATTATTTTTGTATGGTAAGATGATAAAGAGAATGGAGCATGACCATTTGAGCATGAGCAATGCCGAGTACACAGGAAGGTAGCTTCATGTCACAGCAGAAGAAATGGTGAACAAAGTTGAAGATATTGTGATGGAAGGCTGACAGTTGAGATAGCCAAGAGCATACAATGGTTGTGAAGTACTTTGCATGAATATTTGGGTGCTGCAACTACCAACAAGCGGAATCATGACCATTTCACGGGAATGTTTGAACATGTTCCAGTGCAATCAAAATTAGTTTTTTGCAGCAGTTGATGAAACCTGGATCCATTACTATCAAGCTAAGACAGATCAACAATCCAAGCAGTAGATTTCCTTTGGCAAATGTGCTCCAAAGAAAGCAAAAACTGTTAGCAGGAAAAATCATGGCAACCATTTTTTGGGATTTCCAAGGAGTGATATTCTTCCACTACTTATAAGAGAGTGTGGCGATCTTGGGTTCATATTATGTTAACAGTATCACAAAATAACTGCTAAGGAAAACACCAGTACCTGGACTTCACTTGTATCATCTACGTACTTTTGTTGGCCTCCACTTCTAGATTTACTTTCAAAAAGAAAAACTGTAAAACCAGTGTAAACATAGGTGCACAAGATAAATGGGATATTCTGTATAGAGGGTAACCAAGTTGTTTATAGTGTAATTGTGTGTAGGAATACATAGCCCTCAATTTAATTGTTGACTATTGTGTTGTACTTGACGGAGGCGTGTAAATGCATACATTATATATGTGCAGTAAACTCTCAGTTCAGCGAACCTAAAGGGGACAGGGAAATTGAAAGTCTGTTAAATTGCAAAATGAATGAAAATGAAGCAAAAACAATTGAAACTGTTTTATTGGTACATACCATTTACTTTACATGATTTACTCTTGGTTAGAAGTCGTTTCCTGTGAAGTTGTGCATTTGAAAAATGTGTCAATACCCATTTGCTTCCCACTTGAATATTGCTGCTTTATAATTAAGGAGTGAAACTGTCTGAAATGTGCATAATAGGCTAGCACTTGTGGGTCTGAAGTTCTTTTCATGTAAGAAATCACATTATCCATGTGGTCTCTTATTACAGATAATTTAGGTACACACTTCAAAGATTCATCACTGTCGTTGTCTTCATCTTCATCCTCTTGTAGAACACTTGCAGCGATCTCTTCATGACTCAGAATCTGGTAACCTGGGTCACCCTCATCCACGTCCAGCCACTCTTCTTAAGTCATGTTCACTTAAATTATTCCCTGCTTTATCAGTGTATTACAAAAATCGGATGTTTCAAAGCCAATGAATCATATTCTGCTTCAACTGCTTTCAATAACTGTGTCCACCAATTAGCTAATGTTGTTGTCTTCATCTCTTTCCAAGCTACAGCAAAATTAAAGATGGCGGATTTGATATTATAGGCCTGTAAATTTTCCAGTGTCCTAGCCCCTTGCGTGTCATTTTCAGTGTCGTTTTCTTGCTCCAGACGACCATAACCTCTTCAAGAAACTTCTTTTTGTGCAATCTTTTACAAGCAGCAATGATGCCTTGGTCCATTGGTTGTAGCACTGGTGTCGTATTTGGGGGGAGTAAAATGCATTTTATTCTTCCATCCCTAGAAACCAGCTTCTCAGTATTAGGATGTGCTGGTGCATTGTCCAAAAGTAGAATGGCTTTAACATCGTTGTGGTGTGGTTTTAGCAATTATTCTCAACGCTGTGTCTTTAAGCTAATGAGATCTTCTTGATCTCAGGGCTTGGTAACGGATGGAATGAACATACACTCGGGTTTTACTTTAGTCAAACATTTTATTTGCACCTTCTTGTTCACAATTTTTAAATCATATCACAGTAGAAAGTCTTATTTTAGCGGATCAACTTCCCTAGTATCGCCGAAATTTAATTAAAGGTCTATAAACACTTAGTAAATTCACTTTTACTATTTCATGACGCGTACACATAAAAATACGTCCATCCATGCCGGATACGGAGACGCTAGTGGCCTGTTTTTTGGCGTCGTTTTGACGCGACACTGCCTTTTTCATATTCTTCCGTGCTATTCATCCGTGCAAATAGTTCTTTCTCGTTAGGGAAGCGATCCCAATCATCGTCCCCTACTTTTATTATGGAACACAAACAATTCTAATATTTATACACATATATTAAAATCAAATATGGAAAGATTTATGACGTCTTTGTGCAAACTTAGTTGTTCGTAACAATGAACCTTATCAACATGTTTTCGTCATTTAATTATCTCATACCAACATCAAAAAACGAATTACACTTTTAACAAACATTTACTTGAACGATTTTCTTTTGGGGTCTTCTAATATTCTGTCTCACATGCCCCTTGGTTTGTTTTTCAAGTTGTCACCTATATTTACAATCTTGAAACACAATACAATACTTCTCCCTACTCCTCTGATGCAATCACTTTGTACAATATTTTTTTTTGTTTTCTTTATAGTCTTCTTCGCTGTTTGTCTTTGTCTTTTGTTTTGGCATGGCACAGCATGTCTTTGTAAATTTCACATATTCAGTTACTACACAATACATGTTCAATTATTGTACAACACATTCAGTTATTATACAACATATCCAGTTATTATACAATACATATTCAGTTATTGTACAACACATTCAGTTATCATACAACATATGTTCTGTTATTATACAACACATACTCAGTTATTGTACATTTGACATTGACACAAATATAATATAAGTGTATCATGGTTTATTATGTGGCTTTTGACTTATGTTCCTTGTTATGAGGAGAGAAAAACAGGATACAAATTTTGAGCTAATGATTATGATCATCTTTATGGCAATATTTTATTCAGTTCTTTGCCTTCTTTGTCTTGTAAGCTTATGTATAGGCAGGTCGTTGAGTCGGTTCTTAAACTCTGATGTTACTAATGGTACCATTTTTTTAATTGGGTTCTTATTCATTATTATTTGGTTCAACATTTCTTCGAGCGTAGCATTGGCTATATCCATCTTAATTCATGGGCATTGCTTTTCTGATTATGGTTTTCCTTACTTCACTAATTGTCACCTCTTTGTCTCTTATCTCTATAAGAGAAAACTTCTATACTTATAATTATTCTGCAATTGTATTATTTTTCTTCTCAATTCACCCTCGACATCTTTGTGTTGAAATATTTTATCTTTGTCATCACAATTGATTCCTTTTTATTTTTGTCCCTGACATCCTTATGTCAAAAACACATTATTTTCTGTTGCTATAATTCATTTCTTTAATGACAATCAGTGTCCTCATCTGTCTTTGTTGACAATGCTCTTTGTGCTCAATATAGCCAATGACTATGTTGATTTTCTTTCTTGTTGTATTTTCTAATCTGAACATAATTTTCTATAAGTAACCCATTAAAAATTGTTATTTTCCATCATCTCTACTATTCCTGCCTTACATATTTGTTGGCAAAGACTATTTGGTCCTTTCTTTGTATGGTTTTAATTTATTTTTATGGTATCTTCCTACCAACTTGCCATTTGTATTCTGTAGCTCATACGTGTGGTCACCCAGCTGTTTTGTTATGACCAGTGGTCCAGTGTACCATTGGTCTCTGCCCCTTTGGCGTGAACCCCTGTTGTATGACGGTCTTTGGTCGTTGAAGTATACCCTACAGAATCGTATGTGATTCACTTGATGGGTACGGTCTCCTGGTCTTTCACGATCATATGTATATGTTCTGTATCTCGATTCACCCCTTGGTATTGTGTCGTGGTACCGCTGTCTTGTGTTCTCCATCCTCTCGCCATGATTGTGTGGTTGTGGGAAATGGTGTGCCCCTCTCCCCCTTTCATGGGTGCTCCTAGTATTTCTATCTTCTCCCTCACTCTGGTTGTTCGTAGCCGTGCTCCGGTTTAAGATGCGTGAGTTTGGGTGACTGTTCCTATGTCTATGCTCATTAGGCCAACCATTTTGTGTTTCGAAGGCTGTCAGCAATTCTATCATGTCTGCAAAATCTACTGGCCTCGCAACAATTAACCCTGTTCTCACCGTGTCTGGAAAATGTCTTGTTATGCTGGTAATTAGCTCTGCTTCCGACAAGTTAGGGTCTAATAGCTTTCCTTTGTTGGCTACTTTCATAAAATAATCGACTAGCGATAACCCTTTGGTTGGATCATATCTACCTGTTGCTAGCTCTACCCTAGTTTGGTTTTGCTTAGCTGGGCCCCAATACCTTGATAGGAATAAATTTCTGAATGAGCTATACGACTCATGACCAGCTAGTGTTAACCTGAGCCATTCTAATGCCTTGTTTTTTAAGCTTTTCTTGACTATCATCATCCTAAGCTCATTTGGTATCCTTTTCACTTTAAAATACTCTTCCATCTCTTTAACAAAGAGTTTTGGATCGTCTCCCTTCTCCTCGTCAAATGTAGGTGGTGTGATTTCATGTAATATGCTGTTGGTGTAACATGTGTTGTGTGTTGTGTCATTGTTTGGTTGTGAACCTCTTTCTCTGTATGGTGAGTCAACATTTTGTACATTATTCAAATAACTCTCATCTTGTACATTACTTACATCTAAATCATCTTGCCTTTGTAGTGCATTCACAACATCATTTACATTAGCCAAACTTTCTTTCCCTTTTTTCATTTCTTCACAAATTGATTTTAAATCATTCTTTATTTCTAAGTGACTGTTTCATATCATTTATAGCATCCTGTTGCGAATGTACTACATTAATCATCGTCTTAATTTTAGGAATTACAATTTGTTCTACAGTTTCATTAATAATGTCTTTCTTTACTACCTCAATCTCTTTCCTTAATTCCTCAGTTATTTCTGCTTTTACATTTGAAATCTTACAGTCTACACTTGTATTACATTCTGTTATTTCATCTCTACATCTAGCAATTTCTCCTTCTAATACAATCTTATTTTCTCTCATTTCTGATTCTATTTTTCCCATCCTATCTCCTATGATTTCTATCCTAGCTTCTAAGGCTTCCTTTGTCTCATTTAAGTTTTTATGTACTAATTTCAAATTAGTTTCCATTACTTTCATATTTTCTTTACACTCCTGTCTTCCTAATTCTATTTTCTTTCCCAAGTCTAGCTCTAATTCTTTCCTATTAAGTTCTATTTTCTGCTCTAAGTCCTTTTTCACTTCCTCCACTTTCTGACCTATCTCTTCCATATTCTGTTCCAGTTTCTGACCTATTTCTTTTTTATTATTTTCCAAGTCCTCTCTCACTCCCTCTATTTTCTGACCTAAACTTTGTTCTAGTCTTTCAAACATGATCATTAATAACCTTTGGTCTCTTCCTATCGCTACCTGTTCCTCGCTTTCTGGTTCTACCTGATAACTAGGCCTATCTGCCCCTTCCCCCACTCCTGTTTCTATCTCTTTTCGCGACATTTTAGTTTCTTTATTCAATTCACTTAGGGTTAAAAGTCCCACTACTTTGCCGCTTCGCAGTAACATAAAAATGAAAATAAACTGGATGTAAAAATAAAAATTTTTGATCCTACTTTTTTTTTTTTCCGTCCGTTGATTTGTCCAGTTATGTACGTCTCCTGGGCAGTTGGCTTCGGTAGACGATCTCCGGTGTTTTCCCGTGTTGATTATCCGTGCATCGGTGTTCTGATGTATCGTTGATTATCCGTTCATCGGTGTTCTGATGTCGATATCAAACGATGGTCTAATGGCGTCTTCTTTCCTTTTGGCGCGATGATATGGCGTCACTTGTTATTTTGCGTAAGTTCATTTACCATAATTTCCATCCCATCCTAAATTCGATTTCCCCGTTGGGCAAGCCATTTTGGTGCGGTTTTAGCAATTATTCTCGACGCTGTGTCTTTAAGCTAATGAGATCTTTTTGATCTCAGGGCTTGGTAACGGATGGAATGAACATACACTCGGGTTTTACTTTAGTCAAACATTTTATTTGCACCTTCTTGTTCACAATTTTTAAATCATATCACAGTAGAAAGTCTTATTTTAGCGGATCAACTTCCCTAGTATCGCCGAAATTTAATTAAAGGTCTATAAACACTTAGTAAATTCACTTTTACTATTTCATGACGCGTACACATAAAAATACGTCCATCCATGCCGGATACGGAGACGCTAGTGACCTGTTTTTTGGCGTCGTTTTGACGCGACACTGCCTTTTTCATATTCTTCCGTGCTATTCATCCGCGCAAATAGTTCTTTCTCGTTAGGGAAGCGATCCCAATCATCGTCCCCTACTTTTATTATGGAACACAAACAATTCTAATATTTATACACATATATTAAAATCAAATATGGAAAGATTTATGACGTCTTTGTGCAAACTTAGTTGTTCGTAACAATGAACCTTATCAACATGTTTTCGTCATTTAATTATCTCATACCAACATCAAAAAACGAATTACACTTTTAACAAACATTTACTTGAACGATTTTCTTTTGGGGTCTTCTAATATTCTGTCTCAGTTGCTTGGGATTTTAAGGACCTCTTCTTGATACGATCTCACTTCCGGTACAGAGTGGTTAAAAAACCAATCACTGAAAATATCAGAAGTAAACCATGTATTCCTTGAGTTGGAATAAACGGTTGGCAATTGATTAAGAATATTCTTTAAACACCTAGGCTTTCTTGCTTTGCCAACCACCATTGGTGTTAGATGATGCAAACCATCAGCATTTGTTCAAATTAGTGCAGAAATCTGTTCTTTGTTTAATTTTTGCCCAGATGTGCTTTCATATGTACTCGCCAGACTATTTATGGGGACAGCACGATAGAAAAAACCAGTCTCATCTGTATTATTCAGCAGAGACAAAGAGAGGTTTCCTGTTTCAATTAGAGCCATTAGATGATTACAAAATGACTTGATTTGTTCAGTATCAGCACTAAGTGATTCACCGTAAGTCAGGGGAAGACGGGTATCGCTGCTGTGACGTCAGCTCACTCAGCTCACATGCTCCCACCGATAGCCAGTTGAACGTGTGACATCACAGCGGGCAAGAGGAAATGGCATACGGGACATCGTAATTTTAATGCTGACTGTTTCAATTACGGAATAGTCACAGATTATAAATAATTACATTTCGACTTTATGCCATATATATGAATTCTAGTTTATGTGAACAGTCATATTATAACGCAAATAGAACAGAAATATAACTATTTTGCCTGAGCTAGAGGAGAGCTATACAGAACAATTAGGTGGACATTTTCCAACATTTGCCAATTTGCTTTTCTTTAACTAGTTTGTCAATGTTAGGGCGTAATGTACGGCACATTTGTAACCGAAGACTGCATGTTAGATTGTGATCTGACAATATGCTTTGGGATTTTGACTTAGAAAGTTTCATAACAGAAAAGAATTGTTCGCACACATACGTGGAACCAAACATACATAATATCCGTGCAACAAGGGCATACAACCTCAGAAATCTGGTTTGAGGAACATTCTTATAACAATCAGCCAAGTCTTCATTGTGTTTATATTTGTCCTTCAGCAAATCATCGCACTGTAAATTTATCAATTCAATTTGCTACCTGCTGGAAACATTGTTAACATCCAATGAATACGGGGTCGCAAGGATCTGAAACGTAGTTGACAATGTTTCTATATCCTGAAGCCTGGTCTCAAACTGTTGTGAAACATGGGGAACTGAATACAAACACAAAACCACTACACACAACACTACACAATGTCAACAAAAACAGAATAAAAACAAAATTCGCACTAACGCCGTTAAGATCCTTCACACAACAAATAAAAACTCTAAGACTAGACTGAAGAGGGTTCTCCCTAAACAGCCCGGTTTTTCATATTCATTCAGTTTAGTGCAAGTAGCGCCACTAATCTAGGCAGCATAGCAATACACCGCTCTCGCCTGACGTCACACGAACATACAAGCTGGCTCTTCGTTTAAATACATCACACGGTCCGAAGTTGTCTTCCCCTGCCGTAAGTTTTTCTGTCAGTAGTGCCATGTCACTTTCGAAAACACTACAACCACTCATCACTCACCTTAAATTGCACACCAACGTGCTTAGCCAATTTATCAGCTGCAGTCTGCAACTCCACGCCACATACGATGATGCCACTGGAACACTGTTGAGCAAACCACTTATACACAGCCTCCTCTAATTGTTGGCGTTTTGCTAATTTCACTTGTTTCCTATTTGCCAATTCACTCTTTGAACTATCCACAATATATTTCATCGAAAACTGAAGAAATGTTTCTTTGCTTTTTTGTATGTCAGAAACCATCTACTTTTTTACTCCGTACAACTTCAAACTTGTGCAACAGATGCTCCACTTTCCAGTTCAAGTTCACACGTTTTCTTTTAACACCAGACATTCCGCACTGTAACAAAACTAGAGTAGTCCTGTAGTGAACACAAGAGTATTACATGCACCAGAGAGAGAATGCCCAATTCAGACTGAAGCTAAGAGTCATGTGAGCCCTTGAGCGTGTAATGTGTACATGAACTAGCCTTCTCGATCAGACACGCAGCAGAATGCCACAACAATTTAATCATCGCAGATCTTCTAAATTTCATTTAAATTTATTTTATAACTAACGCCAAATTTAGTCTGTTAAATTGTAAGTCCGTTGAACAGGGATCCGTTAAATGAAGATTTTAGTGTACATATTTGTATGGTTCCTTAAAGGGGCAGTGTACTCTGAGCATGTATCAGTTTTACATAAGTTAACAAAACTTACAATTCTTAAAAAAAGTATATAATAGAAATGGTTAAAATGTGTACTACACTATTGGGAGGAAATGAGAATAATTATTTGGTGTGTTTGATGGTTGTAATTCTTATACATAGTGTGTGACAGTGGCTGTGACCCAAGGTCAGCCCTGGAAATCAAAATGGAAAACACCAGAATCTTCTAGAAGTTTTGCCATGTTGATTCTGTAGAAATTTGAAATGGTTATCTTAACTCTCAAGTTGAGTGAGTGTAATTCTGTTGTGAGTGTCATTGACTCCACAACGAGCAAAGAGCTGCATTGTACATATTTAATTACATCATGAGTAAAGAGAAGAAATAGTGAAAATTAGTCATCTGACATTAAAAACTGGATCAAGCCTCAATACTTTATTTTTAAAAAAATGCGAGAAAAATGTTTTCTAAAAATGTACATGACTTAAATACTATTTTCTGTGGAAACTGTAATACAGAAGTGCAAACATTCATGCATAATTGCCTTGGGAAGCAGAATCATTAAAATACACCTGATGGTTTAGTCTAAAAATAAATTTACTGACTTAAAAAAATGTTGCTATTTTTAACCAGTTTTACAACAGGTTTTAAGTAGAGCACATTTCATAGCGAAAAAAGAAGTGTACAAAATGTTATGCTTTTATGATAGTTCCTGAGAAAAAGGTGTCGTTGCACATAAAATTTACATGTATGAAAAAAAAGTGCTTGAAATTTGGTGATAATCTGCGGGCACATGGCATGTCTGAATTTAAGGACAACACAACTGCTTAAAATTCTTGTAACAGTGATAATAATTTTCCAAACACCATGTGTATATCATTTGGTCTGGGAAATTTCATAGAATTTTTAACACAAGAAGCAAAGAAAATGTGATATTTGACAATTTTTGAGTAAGCATATGTTCTGTGACAGTATATTATATGGCTTCATACCATAAGGATGTAATTGCCTGCAGCCGTCTCTCTGGTGGTGGAACAATCAATTGTCAACTAGTCAAACCTTCAAGGGCTCCCTCAACAATTTAAATGAAAGTGACAGTGTTAAAAAAACTTCCGAAGTTTATCATCCTTTGGACATAACTGTTACTAAATTCCTCCAAACAACAGTTAATTCAGATTAAAAGACTGAAAACCTATGGTTATGTACAGGTGCCATAATGAGGGGAAGAAATTCTTATTACTGATACAAAACTAATATTTATAACAGGAAGTGAAAACATCTAATATGTAATACAAATGGAAAAAGAGTATAAATAATTCCTGATAAGTAAGTAAAATTAAGTCCTAAATGAGTTAAGAATATGGAAGAAATGTAACTTCCATAACATTACTATTTATTCATGCCAACAAGCTTACTGCTGGTGTTTTAAATGCATAAGCCGTTTGTGGGCAATTTTTGAGAGGTAGGATTGAAACTGAAAAATTCAGTGCCACAGCTGGGATTTGAACCACAGACAGTGACGGTAATTAATGATTAGAGCAGTTGCACAGTAAGCAGGTCTGTGATTCAAATCCCGGCCCTGGCATTGAATTTTTCAGTTCAGATTCTATGTATTGAAAAAGAATCAAATATTTTGTTAATATTGATTATCAATCAGAGTTATTGGCCTTGAGTATGTTGTTGTTTTCCAATACCCAGTTGACAACAGAGTCATTGGCCTTGAGTATGTTGTTGTTTTCTAATACCCAACAGTTGACAACAGAGTCATTCGTCTTGAGTATGTTGTTTTCTAATATCCAACAGTTGACAACAGAGTCATTGGCCTTGAGTATGTTGTTGTTTTCTAATATCCAACAGTTGACAACAGAGTCATTGGTCTTGAGTATGTTGTTGTTTTCTAATATCCAACAGTTGACAACAGAGTCATTGGCCTTGAGTATGTTGTTGTTTTCTAATATCCAACAGTTGGCAACAGAGTCATTGGTCTTGAGTATGTTGTTGTTTTCTAATATCCAACAGTTGACAACAGAGTCATTGGTCTTGAGTATGTTGTTGTTTTCTAATACCCAACAGTTGATAACAGAGTCATTGGTCTTGAGTATGTTGTTGTTTTCTAATATCCAACAGTTTACAACAGAGTCATTGGTCTTGAGTATGTGGTTGTTTTCTAATATCCAACAGTTGACAACAGAGTCATTGGCCTTGAGTATGTTGTTGTTTTCTAATATCCAACAGTTGATAACAGAGTCATTGGTCTTGAGTATGTTGCTGTTTTCTAATATCCAACAGTTGACAACAGAGTCATTGGCCTTGAGTATGTTGTTGTTTTCTAATATCCAACAGTTGATAACAGAGTCATTGGTCTCGAGTATGTTGCTGTTTTCTAATATCCAACAGTTGACAACAGAGTTATTGGTCTTGAGTATGTGGTTGTTTTCTAATACCCAACAGTTGACGACAGTTATTGGCCTTGAGTATGTGGTTGTTTTCTAATATCCAACAGTTGACAACAGAGTCATTGGCCTTGAGTATGTTGTTGTTTTCTAATATCCAACAGTTGATAACAGAGTCATTGGTCTTGAGTATGTTGTTGTTTTCTAATATCCAACAGTTGACAACAGAGTCATTGGTCTTGAGTATGTTGTTGTTTTCTAATACCCAACAGTTGACAACAGAGTCATTGGTCTTGAGTATGTTGTTGTTTTCTAATATCCAACAGTTGATAACAGAGTCATTGGTCTTGAGTATGTTGTTGTTTTCTAATACCCAACAGTTGATAACAGAGTCATTGGTCTTGAGTATGTTGTTGTTTTCTAATATCCAACAGTTGACAACAGAGTCATTGGTCTTGAGTATGTTGTTGTTTTCTAATATCCAACAGTTGACAACAGAGTCATTGGCCTTGAGTATGTTGTTGTTTTCTAATATCCAACAGTTGACAACAGAGTCATTGGTCTTGAGTATGTTGTTGTTTTCTAATATCCAACAGTTGACAACAGAGTCATTGGTCTTGAGTATGTTGTTGTTTTCTAATACCCAACAGTTGACAACAGAGTCATTGGTCTTGAGTATGTGGTTGTTTTCTAATACCCAACAGTTGATAACAGAGTCATTGGTCTTGAGTATGTTGTTGTTTTCTAATATCCAACAGTTGACAACAGAGTCATTGGTCTTGAGTATGTTGTTGTTTTCTAATATCCAACAGTTGACAACAGAGTCATTGGTCTTGAGTATGTTGTTGTTTTCTAATATCCAACAGTTTACAACAGAGTCATTGGTCTTGAGTATGTGGTTGTTTTCTAATATCCAACAGTTTACAACAGAGTCATTGGTCTTGAGTATGTGGTTGTTTTCTAATATCCAACAGTTGACAACAGAGTCATTGGTCTTGAGTATGTGGTTGTTTTCTAATACCCAACAGTTGATAACAGAGTCATTGGTCTTGAGTATGTTGTTGTTTTCTAATATCCAACAGTTGACAACAGAGTCATTGGTCTTGAGTATGTTGTTGTTTTCTAATATCCAACAGTTGACAACAGAGTCATTGGTCTTGAGTATGTTGTTGTTTTCTAATATCCAACAGTTTACAACAGAGTCATTGGCCTTGAGTATGTTGTTGTTTTCTAATATCCAACAGTTTACAACAGAGTCATTGGTCTTGAGTATGTGGTTGTTTTCTAATATCCAACAGTTTACAACAGAGTCATTGGTCTTGAGTATGTGGTTGTTTTCTAATATCCAACAGTTGACAACAGAGTCATTGGTCTTGAGTATGTTGTTGTTTTCTAATACCCAACAGTTGACAACAGAGTTATTGGCCTTGAGTATGTTGTTGTTTTCTAATATCCAACAGTTGGCAACAGAGTCATTGGTCTTGTATATTGAGAGTTAAATACAATCAAGGAAGAAGAAGAAGAAGCTACATTTATATTATGCTTCAGACCTGGGTAAAATTAAAAACTAAGAAGAGAAATAGTTACCCTAAAGTATAGTACATGGAAGAAAAGATTGTGCTAAGCCATCAACAAAATATAAATAAATATGTCAAAAAATATGCTAAAATACTGTATATATAATCATGGGCAACTGCAGAATGATACGCAAAATTGTTAAATTACTTTGAAGTAACCTAGAGGATTTGTTGAAAGAAGAGAAATTATTGTGGTTGTGTTTTGTTTTGTTGATATGCAAGTTATGACCCAAAACATGACTACAATAAGAAGCACTTGTGACGAGATGGAGTCACGTCAAAGATTAATGTGTATGCTAAAATTAAGGTGAAATATTGTATTTGTTTAAGTATATTTATGTGAGGAACAGAATTCAAATACGAAAAATGAGTAACAAAATGTAACTTGCACGTCCTGCCTTGGAGAGATATAGATGGTACATCTTGTGTTTTGTAATTGTGCAGACCACAACAATGTATAGATAATTTTTTCAAATTGTAACTTGTATTAAGGGGAATTGGAAGATGTAAGCACTTTATGCCAGTAATTAATAATTCACCAAGGACTACTTTTTGCAGATGATCTAGTTGTAGGTGCAATAACGATGAATGGATTAAAACAAGCCTTGGAAGCAGTATATAATTACTGTAAAGAATGGAACTTAAACGTAAACCAGGATAAGACACAGATTTTAGTGTTCAAAAAAGGAGGGAAATTGAGTAAATATGAAAGATGATTAATTGAAAACAAAAAAGAGTATAGGGTGATTGGAGATTGTATTTATTTAGGAGTAAAAATGGATAGCAGTGGGAGTTGGGAAAAACAAAAGAAATTAGCTTTGGCAAAAGGAAAAGGAGCCTTATCAGCCATCAGAAGTTGCAAGTACAATGTACCAGATATGAATATCAAATGGTTAGAAAAAGTTTATAGTATGGTGGTAGAGGCAAAAATGCTATATGGGATAGAAGTATGGCGACTAGGAGGAGGATGAAGTGCATAGGATATGCTTGGGTCACCAAATGCAACGGTTAGGCAGAGTGGCAAGTAAACGAAAGATTATGGAAAGGGCATTGACATTTTGGTATAGAATATTGAATCTGGAAGAAAGAAACTTGTTAAAACAATGTTTAATATATCAAGAGAAAAGTTTAAAAAATAAGGGATGGGTAGAGTGTCTTAGAAATAACTTGGAGAGCAGTGGGTTAGGGCAAATGTGGAGAAAAAGAGAAAGTAATGCCAGAAATTGTTTGAAATCCGCAAGGAAAAGATTCGAAGACATAGAAGTGCAAAAGATATTTAGTGAAATAGCTGAGAAGAGATGTTTAGTTTATTACATACCAATGAAGGAAGATTGGGGAAGGGAAAAGTACATAGACGTGACAAATAAAGAAGAGAGAGAAGGTATTGCATGCGTGAGAGCAGAAGTATGGCGGTTAAAAGGTTTAAGGAAGGGTATTCCACAAAATTACTGTCCCATATGTGGTGATAATGAGAACCTGGAACATATACTATTTTAAGTGTAAAGGGACAGAAATTTGGAGAAAAGAGTATATTAATAAGAAATGGTTCAAATTGGACAGAAATATAGCTGTAGTTGAAATGTTTGTTAAAGATAGCAAGAAGATTGGACAATTTTTATACAAAGTGAGAAACAAATGGTTATGGACAGTGAATAGGAACAATAATAACTCTAAAATGGTGTAAATAATTAGTAATAAGGATCTATTCTAAAATATGAGTATGACTGGTACAGAGCCAGGGCTGAACACTGGTCATACTCACTTGTGTAGAGAGATGCTATATATCAAGAGAGTGTAAAGGAAAGTTTCGAAAGTATGTAATACCAAAATTATAATCATCAGTTGGCAAAATAATGTTTTAACCAGTTTATATTGGATAAATCATGAGCTACTTTTGTATTTTAATTTTCTTTTAGTAAGATTTAGCCCATTTTCACAGGCTCTTTAAGACTGAAAAGAAAGGCTATTTGAAAATGTGTCAGTTCCCTTAAAATGATAGTTTTGTGTTAGTAAAGTAATATTGGTAAAAGAGGAGCCATGTTGTGTTTGCAGGTGGAGGAACAAACACAGGGTCAGGGAGTGCCCCACCACCTAGCAGCCCTGCAGCTACTGGTGTCGGCGGCGGCGGTGGTGGTGGTCAGGGCACAGAGTCAAGTACTGGAGGTGCAGGCAGCATGTTCGCTCCAGGAGTCATACAGGTTACTCCGCAAGACAAGGAGGCTATTGAGAGGGTAAGACTCACATGTATTGCAAAACTGTAGTTGGCATTGAATTTCAAGAACTTGTAGCAAATACTAAGATAAGTGAAGCTTATCGTCTATAACATATTTGTTCTAATTATAGATATCTTATTGCTAACAGAAAAAAAAATTAATTCAGAATTTCAAAATATATTGACAAACTGTTTTAATGAAGCAATTTAAATAAATCTGCTAAGTATCCAAGAAAAAGTATGAGCTGTTTGATAACTTGTTCCTTTGTGTCCTCTACGAGAAGAGCATTACATTAGTACAGGGCAATGTCAACATAAAGCTTAATTTATTGTTTGAACACAACTGTGGGGATCAGCTACTTATATCCATATATAATCAAGAGTAGCAGATGATGCAGTCCTGCGTAAATAACGGTTTGTGTGAAACTAAAAAAGTTTATTAACAGCAATTCACAATTTTCATGTTGATATTCACTAACATTAGTACCATGTGTTCCTTGACCTGCCGGACCACTCCACAGCAGCAAGGGATCAGGCGAGGACCCATGCACTCCCTGCCCACGTTATGCAAGTCACGGATATGGAACTCTAACTACTGTACTAACTTGCATTACAACAGATGTTGAAATTGATCACCTTCAACATGAATACATTCCCTTTATCTCCGAAAACAATTCTGGTTTGCTTGCAGAAGTTCATGTTGGCTGATTGCCTGTATTTCTCTCGTGATTTTGTCCTGCAATTCTTTTAACGTGTACACCATATCCTTTAACATTCCCCATAAATGAAAATCGCTCAAACGTTTAGCTCAAGAGGTTAACATTTCCAAAACATCAGCTTTCGCGGCAGCAAAACCTCTGAAACTTAAAAGTTCATGCTTCACAACCACAAGATCCTGTAAGTAGGGTTAATTATTGCAATTGGTTTTAGTAGTCCGTTCATAATGGCGACATGGACCCACCTTTAACATTCTTCACTAATGAAACATGATTTTATCTTCAATTCAAGGTCAGTTTCTACTCACAATTGATACTGGGTTACTGAAAATCAATATATTATTCATGAAGTTCCTCACCACGTGTAGAATTATCAGTCTCATATTTACGATACAAAAGTTGATTCACACTTTCGTGTAAATTCTATTTTAAATATTTTTTGCCGCAACTAACAAGAAATGAAAGATTGTGTGGCTGGTTTGAGCAGGATTCAGCTATGGTACACACTGCTGGTATTCCATTCATGAATTGTGAAGTGGATATGGTGACAGAATTATTAGTCCAGGACTCTGGCCCCGTCGTTCCCCTGAACTATCTCCATGTAATTTTTATTTGTAGATAATTTTAAGAATAAAGCTTATGCATTAAATCCACACAAGTTACAAGAACTGAAGGACAAAATCACAAGAGAAATACAGGCAATCAGTCAACACGAACTTTTGGGAGTAAACCAGAATTGTTTTCGGAGGTAAAGGGAATGTGTTCATGTTGAAGGTGATCAATTTCAACATCTGATGTGATGCAGGTAAGTCTAATGCAAGTTAGTGTTGTGTACCTGTGACTTGCCGGTCCTTTACGCCCTAACTTTGCCTGAGAGCATGCTGGTACTCGTCCGGTCCCTTGCCACTGCGGAGCGATCCGCACAGTATTAAAGCTATGACCTTTGGGCTACATGCTTTTCAGCAAAGTGTCGTGAATATTAACATGGTAGAAGAGAAGAAAGCAGATTGTGGTATTAGTCACATGTTGGGAGTGGGGGATATCAACATTTAAATGAATGCTAAATTAAACCATCATTAAACATTTCAAAACTTTTTTCTTTTTCTATGCCTGATTACAGTTGTACGGGGTGTGATCAAAAAGTAACAGGAATTTATAAATTTCACAAACTTTATACATCAGATTTTCAAAACTCTATTTTATCTTGTTGGTGCACATGTTCCTGATGTATGTTTACGTTTTCAGTTGTTTTGAATATTTAGTTTATTGTTGACAATCAAAACACTTATATCTGTTTGGAAGTGTTCGGCAAATTTCAGTGAATTTTTGCTTTCAAAAAATATGGATCAAAGAATTTGCATTAAATTTTGCTTTAAAAATAGAATAAAGTGCCGCACCGCATTCAAAATGTTGACTGTGGCTTTTAGGAAATCTCTTATGAGTAAGACAAGAGTTTAGGAGTGGTATAGATGCTTCAAAGAGAGTCAAGAAAAAGTTGAAGACGACAACCATCCTGGATACCCTAGCACTTCAATTACTAACCAGAATATAGATAATTTCACTGCTTAGGGCATGGCTCGGTGGCAGCGCAGTCAATACAATACAATGTAATTTGATGTCAATATAATTCAAATACAATATAATTATTCCTGCCAACAAGATTTGTGTAATATAGTGGTGCAGTTTTTTAATGAATAGGTTGGTGAATGTGCTGAGCTTTTGACTCTTTCATTATCTCGGGTCGTGGTACAGGGTGAAATAATGCGGACACAGGATATAACTTTTTCACATTTTATTTGCACCTTTTTCATTGAATATTACCGCATGACACTTAAGTTAACATTCCTTACACATGAACCGACTTCTTCAATGGTTTCCTCGCATTAATCGTCGTTTTAAATCACACTTTTAGCATCTAAACCTGCACATATAAAAAACATGTCTTCTCTTCTTAGACGCTAGGATGCTATGACGCTAAAATCTAGAATTTTCTTTAACAATGCGTTTGTATTCATGCGCGTTAATGTCCATTTCCTTCGGCGCACCCTATGACGTCATCTTACATGTTAAATAGTTCCTGGAATGTTGAGGAAACAATCTCTATCTATCCTCCCTACACTTTTAATATTAAATGTAAAATGATTCTTATAATTATACATATTAAATTTGAATATATTACTTAACATTAATGACGTTATTAAACAAATATTCTCAACAATGTAACAATGTTAATACACTCTCAGTACTTGACAAATCCATACCATATAAAGAAAACTATATTTACAATAAATATTTACATAAATACTTCCTTTTCGGGGTCTGACCACATCTTCTGTCTCAATAGCATTTCTTTTTAGCCTCTCTTTAAAACTATTTACAAAGGGAAATTTACCTACATCGGTTTTCTGTTACCTCTTTTTGGGAGGGGTGATCGTTTCTCCCCCTATATGATGGAGTTAACAACCATTTTGTTATCTATGTCTTTCCACGTAGATTCCCCCTTATATGCCCTAAAGATTGCACATAGCCTTGCCCGTTTTCTACGTTTCTCTAGTGATTCCCAAGAGGTAGCAGTGCCTGTAGGATTTTCAAAATGTTTTCCTCTGTCTACAAATTTAGCTGCTCGTTTTTGAACTCTCTCGAGTGCTAGTTTTTGCCCAACCTGATATGGATACGAGCATGCTGTGCTATGTTCTAATATTGGCTGGACTAAGGATGTGTACGCTAAGTTTCGTGATTTCCCATTGCTGCGTTTTAATACCCTCATTACAAAGTGTAATGCTTTCCATGCCTTTCCAGTGACCGAGTTTACATGTTCCCCCTAATCCAATCTTTATTTATTATTACACCTAGGTATCTAGTGCTATTTACCCTGGGTATTTTCTTATTTGTACACCACATTTTCTTCTGTTCTTGCCCTTGAAAATATAATTTCTTTGCATTTACTTGGATTTATCTGCATTTGATTGGATTGTGCCCAGAGTTGAATTTTGTTTAAATCTTCTTGTAAGTTTTTAACATCACATTCGCTCTTAATATTTCTATAGATTATACAATCATCTGCAAAGAGGTGATTTGCGGTTATCCCTTTCCATAAATCAATATGGAAAATATAAAGAAAATTATTCTAAAAAATTGTCAAATCACCATCAGAGAGGTTGCTGATGATGCCAGCTTATCCTTTGGCTCATGCCAGACAATTTTTTTGGATATTTTGGACATGAAAATGTGGCAACAAACTCTGTTCTGATATTCTTGAATTTCAACTAAAAGTGATGTCGTAAGGACACTACTAAATGAAGTGCATGACAGGATCTTGTAAAGAAGGTTCTAACAGGTGACAGAACATGGGTATATTGGGTACCATACCAGTGGAAACTACCTGAAGCTCGATCACGTGAAAGTTCTTCTGTTTTCTTCAATTACAATGGGATAGTACATTGTGAGTTCCTGCCTTATGGTCATACAGTCAATAAGGAATACTACCTGGAAGTTATGAGCCATTTGCATGGAGCAAAAGGAGCAGAATTGTGGCAAAACCACTCATGGAAATTGCATCATGATAATGCTCCTGCTCACACTTGAATGCTTGTTCATGATTTTGTGGCATTATGTTGCTGGAGACATGGCCCCCGAGGCTGAAGGAGCTGAGTTCCAGAAGTGTTTCCAAGATAGGAAAAAGTGCACTGATGGGGACAAAGTTGATGTTGATGAATAAATATTCTTTAAGAAAATAAATATTTCTGTTACTTTTTGACCACACCTTGTATATTGTAACTTTTTAATATTAACCTACCAATGTAACTTGACTTATTTCCTCTCATTCCCTTCTCAGCCATGAAGCGTCTATTTTCTTCTGCTAATGTCTCTTTTTTGGGACCAATCCTTTGTGCCACTTGCAGATTCCAGTCTAGCACATTCTTTTCTATTGACCCATCTGCTCTTGTTAGAGTGAACCTATTTCCTCTTTTTAATTTGTATGCCGGTAGGAAGTTGGTTAGTGATTTCCCATCTGGCCATTTGGTGCATTGCAGAGTGAATTTGTGATATTAGAAACTCTCCTTAGAAGTACTGACTTTACATTTGTGTTAATTATTTTTATTTTTTGTCATTCTTGGATGAATCTCTGCGTAAGTATGTCGCTTGGTAGGATTTCAAAATTGAAAAACTGTTTTCTGCTTTCCCAAACTGTGAATTCTGTTTTTCCCGAAATTGTTTTTAGTACTATTGGATTTCTGTTTATGGTGTGTTGGTCTGTTTAATAAAGTGAAGCTTCTGCTGATTTGTCTTCCTGTGTTTGCTTTATGTTCCTTTGTTGTTTTCAACTTTTCCTCTGTAGACTGACAGTTGTTGCAGCTAATTTGGTATATTCCTGGTTTGTTCTCCTGTGGGATATCATCTTTTAATTTAGAATTTAATATATTTGACGGGGTAACTTTTATTGGCCCAAAATTATGTTATGCTGCTTGAAAATTTTCTGAAATTTGTAGAATGCTGTTGGGTGGTAAGTGAACTTTTTGAAGATGTTTTGATTTTCATTGAGGATGAGAGTTCTGGTTTCTTTTACTCTCTATTTTTGGCTTTGTTTATCTTATGTAGGTAGCACTTCCTTGCAGAATTCATTTTCAATACCTATGATTGTTATGTTGTTTAGCTTACAATCATGTTTGTGATGAACATTTATCTCTTGCTTAGCTTTTATTAATGGGCAGTTGCAATGAAAACTGTACTTTGGTCAATGGTCAATCACATTCTCTCTGTCCCATGTGTATTTACGAGGGTGGATCAAAAAGTAATGGGAAAATTATTATTTATTTATTTATTTATTTATTTAATCCTGGGATATAAAGTACTTACAATAGTAAGTCACCATTGGAGTAATTGTCTCTGATGTGAGACTGCCTTTGTGGTTTACCAGGAGAAATACGAACTGGTTTGAGAATTTAATGCCATTCTGGCAGTTTGTCACAATAGCTCAATGGTTAGAGCAGCCGCCTGGTAAGCGGAAGGTCTGTGGTTCAAATCCCAGTTGTGGCATTGAATTTTTAAGTTCCAGTTCTACCTCTCAAATAATGGGCAAAATTTATTTTTTCGCACACCATGATTTCCTATTATTCAAATTTAATTACAAGCTTTCAAAATAATCTCCTTCTGACATTACACACTGGTTCCAACGTTCTATCTACTTTTCAAAACACTCAGAGAAGCCCTTGTTTGACATCCTGTTTAGTATACCCAAAGTAACACTGTTTAGTTCTGTATCAGTTTGAAAATGGCTCCCAAGAAGATGTGTTTTCATTTGTGGAAACAGGTAGAAATCGCAGTGTGCTAGATCCGGCAAATATGGTGGGTGGGGCATGATTTCGATACCTAGTTGAGTGATTGCCTCTTGTGTTGCTATGGCTCGATGAGCAGGGGCGTTGTCCTGATGGACAATCCATCCATTGCCACAAGTTCTGGTCTCTTGGCAGCTATTTTCCTCTTGATTGGTCCTTTAAGGACGTTACTGTAGTATTGAGCAGTTACTATGGTGTGTTTAGGAACCATGTGGTCATTACCCCAATGTTGTCGAAAAACACAAGATGCATGACTTTGCCTGCATGTGGTTGCACCTTTGCTTTTTTTGGCCTTTGGCTGTCGGGATGTTTCCATTGTGCACTTTGTTGTTTGGTTTCTGGATCATAGTGATGAAACCAGCTCTCATCACTAGTTACAACCTGGTCCAGAAAGTTGGGTTCCCTCCGAAGCCTTGTGATCATAGTGATGAAACCAGCTCTCATCACAAGTTACAACCTGGTCCAGAAAGTTGGGTTCCCTCCGAAGCCTTGTGATCATAGTGATGAAACCAGCTCTCATCACAAGTTACAACCTGGTCCAGAAAGTTGGGTTTCCTCTGAAGCCTTGTGATTATAGTGATGAAACCAGCTCTCATCACAAGTTACAACCTGTCTCAGAAAGTTGGGTTCCCTCCGAAGCCTTGTGATTATAGTGATGAAACCAGCTCTCATCACAAGTTACAACCTGGTCCAGAAAGTTAGGTTCCCTCTGAAGCCTTGTGATTATAGTGATGAAACCAGCTCTCATCACAAGTTACAACTTGGTCCAGAAAGTTGGGTTCCCTCTGAAGCTTTGTGATCATAGTGATGAAACCAGCTCTCATCACAAGTTACAACCTGGTCCAGAAAGTTGGGTTCCCTCTGAAGCCTTGTGATCATAGTGATGAAACCAGCTCTCATCACAAGTTACAACCTGGTCCAGAAAGTTGGGTTCCCTCTGAAGCCTTGTGATCATAGTGATGAAACCAGCTCTCATCACAAGTTACAACCTGGTCCAGAAAGTTGGGTTCCCTCTGAAGCTTTGTGATCATAGTGATGAAACCAGCTCTCATCACAAGTTACAACCTGGTCCAGAAAGTTAGGTTCCCTCTGAAGCTTTGTGATCATAGTGATGAAACCAGCTCTCATCACAAGCTACAACCTGGTCCAGAAAGTTGGGTTTTCTCTGAAGCCTTGTGATTATAGTGATGAAACCAGCTCTCATCACAAGTTACAACCTGGTCCAGAAAGTTAGGTTCCCTCTGAAGCTTTGTGATCATAGTGATGAAACCAGCTCTCATCACAAGCTACAACCTGGTCCAGAAAGTTGGGTTTTCTCTGAAGCCTTGTGATTATAGCGATGAAACCAGCTCTCATCACAAGTTACAACCTGGTCCAGAAAGTTGGGTTTCCTCTGAAGCCTTGTGATTATAGTGATGACACCAGCTCTCATCACAAGTTACAACCTGGTCCAGAAAGTTAGGTTCCCTCTGAAGCTTTGTGATCATAGTGATGAAACCAGCTCTCATCACAAGCTACAACCTGGTCCAGAAAGTTGGGTTCCCTCTGAAGCCTTGTGTTCCACTGCTGGCAGTTCATGACCCAATGACACATTTGTTCCTCATTAAGCACTCGTGGAATGTATTTTGCTGCCACTTTTCTGTAGCCCAAATCATTACGAATTATGTTTTCAACTGACCCATAGGAAGTGTCTATAATTGCTATCTTCGCTATCATTAATCGTCTGTCTTCTTGTAATAGGACATCAATGGTGTTGGGGTTCACCTCAGTTTTTGAAGTGGAGGGCCGTCCTGAACATGAAGCATGTTCAAGACTTTTTTCACCATCTTGAAATTTTTTATGCCATTCAAAAACACGTGTTTTTGATAAAGCTTGGTCTCCATATGCTTCCTGTATCATTTGCAGTGTTTCCGTTCCAGATTTTTCCGGAAGAACAGAAAATCGAAATGCTGCTCATTGCTCTAACTTGAAATCCATGTTGACTCACTGAAATACTTGCTTACACAATGGCTCTCTCAGACAAACTGAACAGCGCACGGACAGTGTGGCACCTATCCCAGCGCCCGACAAGGTCACACATCTTTGTTACCACGATTGGTGAATTTTGACAAGTGCATGTTTAAATTGGAAAAAAAAAAATAATTCCCATTACTTTTTGATACACCCTTGTATTTATATCCATATGGATAGAGAATACTGATGACCGAAAAATCTGCAAGTTGCTTTATTTGTTTGTTAGTTTCATCCATATCTGAAGAATTACATTATCATGTAACAGTGTAATATATAGAATGTGGCAGAACCAAAAGTTAAAAGTAGTTGTGATGGTTTTAGTGTTGTCCATTAAAGTGTGGTTTTGTTTGTTTCAGCTGAAGGCTCTGGGATTCCCAGAACATCTGGTAATCCAAGCATATTTTGCCTGTGAGAAGAATGAAAACATGGCTGCCAACTTCCTTCTATCACAAAACCTGGATGATTGAGAAAAATGAGCATCACTGTTGTAAAACACCATCCGAAGGACTGTTAAACGCTAAAATGACCAGGTCGGAGCTAACGCTTGCGATTCCCCCAGTCCGTTCTGGTCTCGTGTTGTATGAGAGAGAATAGAAGCATCTTCTGCAGTAACCACTATTTTAAACTATTTTTTGTTTTGTGGGTGAAATAATTTCTGCACATTTGTTTTTAGTCAAGTCAACATCAAAAAAAAATTGAGTGATGGAATGAACTAACTTGTTGATTAATCAGTTACTTCACGTTTAATTGTGTTTAATTCCATTGTACAGGACAAGAAAAGCAACAAACAATAGCAAATTTTGTGCAAGTTATGCATTTCTGCTTCTTACTTTAGGAATTTTACTTGTTTGATTTCCTCCCTCCTTTCTAGGTCTCCAGTAGCTTGAAATGCGTACGTACGTACATACATAATATATGTAAAAGAAGGGAAGAGATGAGATAGATGCCTTAGGACAGTGAGGTGGTACATACGTCGAGCACACAAAGGGTATAACTCTTTTACTGTTTCTTTCCTCTTTAGGAATTGATGGTATGCTATGCTTCTTCCACCTTTTAATTTTTACATTATATCATTCAAAATTTTAGGGGATGAGATCACCGGTGCTCTTTAAGTCTGTGCCAAGTGCTTCTTACTACATTTTTTTAATTGAAAAATAAATTTCCGAAATAAAATTTCTTTTTCCTCTGTACAAATTCTGTGTGTGTTTATTATTCAAATGAGAATAAGAAGATAATGGCTGAAAGTTTAGATTATGCAGAAAATGGCAATGACACTGGTACCTTATTTCTCAAATACCTACAAGATTTGCATATGTTGTTTTACGTTCACAAATATATAGGTTGCCCCATATAAAGTGTTACAAAAAAACAAACACCAACAATTCCAAATTTTATTGATGCAAGGGGCCTTCCAAATTGTGATATGGAAAATATTTTCACAGGGCCCCTCATGAGGCACAGAATATTAAATGGAACCATGTTACTTAGTAGGTCCCGGTGCTGTATCTTTATATGGCCCCTCTATGTTAACAGTCGAGTATCACCAAGTGTTTAGCATTGAAGAAAGTAATCCCCTGGATAATACTGTTTCATTCTAATGTATACTTGAGTGAAAACATTCTATGACAACTCAGCAATTATGTTTTAATAAAAGTTGCTTAGTTTATTGAGGGGAACTAGATTATAAAAGAAGTATGATGACTCCATTAAAATTTAGAGCTTACATCCCCCCCCCCCCCAATGCTGCATATGACAATTTGGTGGGCCCTTTTCTCCATTCAGCCTTAACGCCACCCTACAAGTGTTAATACTTGAGGGGAATGAGGAGTTGAATAGGATTATATAATGATTTTGCATTGAGTCAGTGCATGTGGCAATACAATATACCACCTACCAGTAGAAGCTGATAATGCAACAAAGTGATTGTGAAATGTGCGCTTTTAATTTCATTTTAGAAAGATAAATGAAGTGTTTATCACCATGTATGTATATACACAGGTGAAAGTGAAATAATCCTGCACACTGCAGAAGGTGAGAGAGTGGATGTAAATGAATAACAAATTCTCATACTTTTTTAATTAAATGTACCGTTGACTAAATAATGACGTTTAAATGTAAGAACATGTGGCAATGTGGTCCAACTTGCTGATTGGGTAACCTGCTTCTACTGGTGGTGCAATGAACTATTCTAACTCTCTATAAAACCTGTTTAAGAAATGTTGGCCATGTATCGAATTCAAATGTTCCACCACTAGACATGACACCAGAAAATTCTGTGAAAAAATGAGGTTATTGTTCACTGTGTGCAAACATTACATCAAATTTCACATTTCTGCATAATTACAAAATTTTCATTTGCCATAGTTAAAGCCTGAATATGTTTCCTGTTCTAAACTTTTTATGATCAGTTACAGTATTACATCCTACAGGAAGTCAAGGTTTGATAGAAGCATAAAAGATAACTTTAAATATGCTCAGAACAATCAGAAAGACATTCGCTTGAAATAAAAGGAATACAAGCTAAATCCAGATGTACTTACTTCACATGCTTCTAACATTTTCCCACAATCGCTCGAGCCTTTCTTGCCAACATTAAAAAGCTCAGTACACTAATCAAATGAAGTGGCAAAAATTGGCCCTAATGATGTATTTATTGTCCATTGAGATTATACATGCTTCCTTGCGATAGATGAATCAATCAGCTGTTGTTTTGTGTGTTACAATAGAACAATTGATAAGAGTTTCTTCTTCTTTACCTGATTACCCTCCCCTTATGTAGGACTTACACCCCCTAGGACTTACAAGCCAGTGCCTAGCGTCAGACGAACCTATGGACCAGACAGAGTGAAAACTTGGAAGCAGGTGGTCAGCCAAGCACCAGATTTGAGAGCAAGGAAGAGGATGATATAAAATGCAGGCGAAACAGACAAATGGAAAAGTGATAATGGAGCATTTGATGGAATGAGTGGCAGGGGAAACTGAGGAACCCAGAGAAAACCTCCCTTAACGCCACTTTGTCCCCACGAATGCCACATATGGGTTCCTGGGATCAAACCCGGGCTGCCTAGGTGATAGGCAAACACTCTAACCGCTCGGCCATGGCGCTGCCGTTGATAAGGGTTTGCTAGTATTAAAATGTGTGGGTATAGCTAAGTGTAAGCAAGAGTACAAAATTTGACATTATGCAGAAACTCTTAATATACATAACAAAACAAGATTCCACACTCCCAGACCACCAAATTAATCACTTCCGAAAAAATAATCTGCAGCCATCAACAAAAACAATCTTCTCAGTTAATATCAGTTCCTGATTTTTAACTGTTTTCTCTCTTTATACAATTATTTAGCATGCCCTGCTAATGAATTTAATTATAACATAAAATACAAAGGAAATAAAGTAAACTTTTTTGCATGAGGTTAGGTTTTGACACTTGTTTCATTTCTTACATATCTGTATTATTTGCTAAATGACAAATACAACACTGGATCAATTGCCACTTTTTAAACTCTGTCTTCTGTTTGTTGAAGTGTTACATCATGGCCATCTATGTATAACTTTTGTTTTTATACTCTCTGAAGTGCAGCAGCTACTGTATTTTATCGCATAAGGCCCCTCCTCGCATATTTCCCTCCCCTATGATTTTTCATCACTAAAAATTGTTTACTTATTAAACATTGCATAATTCCATCTCTTGGTTCGTTCTTATTGGAGCAGCCTTCAAATGACTTGATAATGGACAACAATCGACGCAGATGTTGCCTGTCACGGACAACAATGGACGCAGAGCTTGCCACAAAAATACTCATATTGCCATTGTCACAACGTATCGTAAAATTGAAATGTGAAGTTGCAGACGTGTTTCTAAAAGTCAGTTTGTTACAAGCTGTCATATTGTTAAGAGTTTTAAAAGAAAACTGGTATTTCTTGTGCCATTAATGGTTCTGACGACATATTGTGGAATAGTGAAAATGATGTGTTATCCGAGCCAGATATAAAATGAAAATAGTGATGATAGTGACGAAAGTGAGACTGCAGAATAGTCGGGGAAAAGCAACAATGAAACAATACATTGTAGGCCCAATGAAACCGTGGTATATATCCAGTTCATTCACAAATTACTGTATACCTATATAACTTTTACATAATACTACTCGGTTTCCCTTCCTTTCTTAATTCCTAGAAGCATCACTCGCATAATTCCCTCCCCAGTGTTCTCAAGCAAATTTTTCAAGAAAAACAGGGGCGGAATTATGCATAAAATATGGTATTTATATTCTGTGGAGTAACAATTATCTTCTACTCAATGACATTCTCAACTAAAAGTCAATACCTTCTTCAAAAGCATGTTCTTTTATGTAATGTGTTTGTATTCAAGTATAAGAGTTTTGTAAATCCTTTTTAATATTTCAGTAATTTATGAAACAAAATGAGGTGTTTAATAGCTAAATGTTCGTCAAAACAAATAGGTTTTTTCAATAATAAAACAATTATCAAAATGAGGAATAGGTTTTGAGGTTACCCAACATACACAAACGTTCTCTCTTTATGACATTGGTGTACATGATGGCCTAAACTGTAAAAATACTCGGGTAGCAACTTGCCTGGTCTGTGCTACCATGAAACATGTTCCAATCTTGTTTTGTTATTAATTTACTCAATTTTTACTCTTAATATGATTCCAACTATACTGTCATCAACTAGCATTACTTGAAGAGACATAAGTGCTCTTTCTAACAGGTGATCTAAAAGACTGAATCAGCTGAGCTGTGTTTTGTCTGTACGGGTCTTCTGTGCTCGTCGCCAACTGCTGATGTCATCGAACAGGGTGGATAAAACCATACAACATTTTTAAAACTACTTTAAAGGCTTTCTTACCAATATAATTAAAGCAGATGCTGAAACTGACCACCGTCGTCCATACATTTTTGGCACCTCTAGGAAATTATAATTTTCTGTAGTTCACATTGAGAAATGCTGGCTATTTCCTGATGGATATTTTGTTTTAATTCTTCCAGGGTGTGTGGGTTTGTCTTGCACACTTTATGATTTAAGTTACCCCAGAGATAGAAATAGCAGGAGGTTAGGTCCCCCAACCTAGGGGACCACAAATTTCTACTAATAATTCTGTCTTGAAACACACTTTCAATTGTTCTCATCGAAAGATTGGCTATATGACCTGTTGCAGAGTCTTGTTGAAATAAGGCAAAATCACTCTCCCTCTCGGTTAATTCTCTAAAAACAGGCGGCAAAATTGTATTCATGTATGTAAGGTCGTCAACTGTTGACTCAAAAAAAATTGGGCCTATAACTCTTTTTCCACTTACGGTGCACTATACACCAATTTTTTCATCATAAAGGGGTATTTCATGAACAATATTAGGTTTCTCAGAGCTCCAATAACGACTATTTTGTACACACATATCCATGAAGGTGGAAGTAAGCCTCATCCGTGAAAAATATTAAATGTGGGTCAATTTCGCCATTGTATACACTATTGAGAGTCCACTCACAAAATGACGCCTAATTACAGGATCACCTGGTTGAAGAGCGTATGCCACAGTTATTTTATATGGTTTTAACTTCAGCAATTTAGTAGACCATAAGAAATGCCTGCCTGTTGTGAAAGATGTCTTCTTTGGGGGGAATTCTACAAACGATGACTGGTGTCATCTGTTCCTTTGGTATGAACTGTATGCCGTCTTTTAGATTTCCGAGCCTGAACACTTCCTATGGCCTGGAATTTATTGTAAAGTTTATGGATTGTTGTACGATCTGGAACTTTTACACCTTGAAATCTTTCTGCAAATTGCACTTGCACCTGGCGAGCTGAGTTAACACACACAAATCAGATAAATACATGCCGTGTAGTAGAAAATAAATGCTGAGCCATAATATGCTTTGTGGATAAATACAGGACTAAATAATAAAGTATACTGGTAATAATGCAGCCACATGATATCGCGTCAGCTCAATACTGATTGTTAGCAGAGCAGAGAAAAACAAGTGATGCTCGCAACCTGGTGCATATCAGCTGCTGTTATCGTGTTTCCGTATGTACAGTGGAAAAACACTGCACAGCGGTTTCCATGTATTTGGATCCCTCTATATCATTTATTATGCCATGTAATTCATATTGGCATTGTTTGGAGTGAAAAAATGGAGTGTATTTGTTATATTGCCAAGTATGTGTATGCATGCTCCAAGTATTGTCCAGTACCCTGTGGAAGCATTCCTGCATTATGAGCAGGGAGCGGGGTTTGCCTAAGAAATCCATCAAGTTAACAGTGCACCTACAATGGGAAGTTGAAGTGCCAGCCGGTGACCTAGCAGTGCTCTTGTAAACAAGTAGACTGAAAGACAGCACAGAGTACACCCTGCTTCAAAGGTAGGAATACCAGGGTTAAGGGGCCGTTACTAGGCAGCAAATAATCCATGTTTACCCATTTGAAGCACACAATTAACTTCATTTTTATTAAGGTTTTAATGTCTAGAATTTTAGCTAGAGACATCGTGAGCGGTTATTGCAGTGTGCAGTAATGTATTTGCTAAATTTATGGAAAGTAAGTAGCATCCGACTTGCTTGCAGAAAGTTTTTGTATTTTGAAAAACTACGTTCCAGACATAACAGGAGCATACAAAAACATGACTCTGTGTGCCTGAAACTTGTTCTAATGTCTTAATAGTCTCAAGCACCTTTTAAGCACATGACTTAATATGTTATTGCTGTTACTATATTACTGAAATTCTCCTCAATGTATGAAAGACCTTCAAACAAGGCTGGTGTAATTATTTGCTTCACTGCACGTATTGCGACATTTTTCTGCATGTCACAGACTTTTATTATGTTTACAATTCTGTGGTAATATTGAGTGTAATATACTGCAGCCTGTAGCCATGTCCCCCACAGAGGCACATTTGGTTGTGGAGGCAAGGGAATTCCAGGTGCCATATGTTTAAGTACCTTGATTTTGGAGGGTGTTTTGCAAGATATCTTTTTCATGTTGGCTATAAAAGCACTTACATCTGGAAAAGAGGATATAGTTTCTTCTGCAACTTGGTGGAGACTATGTTGTAGTCAAGTTTAGTTTTGGAAATGCTTACTGTATTGCTGTGGCAGCTTTCTTCGTATAGGAAGTCCCATCCGTAACAAGTAGTAAACCATTTTGTGTTATTGGACAGACACAATAGAGAGAAGGAAAAAAAAATATAACACAACAGTTGCAAGAAACAGGCTGTAGTGTAGGGGTGGGCATGTTGTTTCCTCAACCCTCATGCTAGCAGCTGACTCTATACTCCGTGCTGTTAATATCATTCCTAAAATATTCTACTACATTCTACTAAAACCCTGCTCTCTGCTTATGAGTTATGTAACATGCACTGTAAAGCCCCTTGTAGATGATCAAACTTGTTTTTGTTTTTTTCATTTGTCATGAAAATATCTTGAACCTATGGTGTTTTAATCTAAATGATTACAGCTATTTTTGACAAAATCAAAATTTTGAAAATTTTTTCTATTGAAAGAGTAGTTTGGGGTGGAGGATTTTGTTGAAAGTCTTTGTGTTGCATTCTTAAGAAATTAAATTTCATTGCCAAGTTTGATTTTCAACTGACTTTTCATTTTTGAGTTATGCTGTTCATAAACACACAGACTTGATTTGGTTTATTGTCACATACGTTTACAAGAAAATTGGGCAAATGCTCTATAAACATGTGACCTTTTCTAAAAATGACTTCAGATTGAGGGGTGCTCAAAACGTGTATTAGCAGTATAACCTCTGAATCAGTTTTTGGGTGGAATGCAGTTACCTTATCTACTAGTCAAAGTGAATCTTGATCTCCAGTTGGACATAGAAGTGAATCTTGCAAATCAAATCCCCCAAAAAAGATAGGTGAAGTTATTGATTGACCTGCACATGAAAATTGTGCTTCCAGAGAAGTTGGCTTAATCACTTTAAATGTTGTCTTATAGTAATGGGGCTCTGTTGCAAATATGTTTTGTTTTCTTCCATTGAGGGAGGACAGACAGGGGAATAAAAAGCTGGGGACTTTTGTGTTAAAATCCTTCACAAATTTGAAGGATGCTCAGTTCTCATGAATAAACTCAATGTCATAAACATTGTAGTACAGCGGCAGGCACACACAGAGAGAAAAAGACAGGTTTGAAGTTCTGGTGGAGCATTTAAAGTTATCTTAACTGGATGTTTATTGTATAAACATGGGTATTTTAATAAAATCTCATACAAGAACCAATTTGAAAAGCCATGCCCATCAGGGTGTAGAGGGTTGCTGCATACTAAAAGGCAGTTGAGGAGCCACATGCTTCCTTCTATTCTAACCACCCTGAAAATCCCATTCCTTAAAAGAAAAAAAAATTTAAGGAATGGAATTAATTTTTAATTTCATTCCTTAAAAGAGATCTGAACCCCATTGAGAGTAGTCACACCCAAGACTTGCCAGTTGACTGGAGTTGAGCTAAGAGTGTCATCCTCCATGGTAACATACTAGCCTCTGGTCATGGGTTCAAACCCAGTGAAGGGCATAGCTTCCTTCAGAAGAGAAGTAAAGCAGATGGTCCTATGTCGTACATAAAGAACCTCAAGCTGGATAAGGAGACTCCTGAGCAAAATTGAGTGTTCTTTCACATCCAATATAAAATGAAACGCTGAGATCCATAGCAGTTAAAAAGTCCATAAACAATTTAATTTCACGGTCAGTTGTAGGTTTTCTTTTCAGAGTGCATGCAACAGTGAGTTATGTGTAACTTTAAGTGACTAAGTGACAAATAAAATGTGTTTACAACAAACTGGTGTCCAGGTATTATTTCCTTCCATTAGTTTGTGTAGCCTGTCTATATAAATTTGTCTGCTGAGTGTCTAAAGGCTTCCCAGAAGTTGAACATGGAATTTTTTCTATGGCTGCTCAAAATGATCTTGCAAATACTTAAATGCCTCTGCTGCTACTCTATTCCTTTTAAAGCCAAGCTGTGCTTCTGGTATATTGGGGCGAACTTTACTGATAAGACGACACAGGAACTCTGGATCACCTTGTTTTGAACTACTTGTAACCGATGTAGTTGTGATTTACAAGCACCAGCCCAGATAGGAGCAGCATAAGTGTGAATAGGATGATTAAGGGAACGATAGAGTAATAGACTGGAATCAAGTCCAAGAGAACTGTGTCTATTGAGCAATGGATACAGCTGAGAAAACCAGGCTGCAGCAAGGTTAACAGTACAGTTGATATGTGGACTTCAGGTAAGGGTAGTGTTAAATAACACCCAAGATACTTCACTGGAACAGTAGAAGGTAACCAGGAAATACAGATGTTAAGAATATGCTAGGGTGAGGGTGTGCAAATAGTACGAAGAGAGAAAATTTTTGCCTCTGTCTTATGAGGGTTCAAAGAAAGGCATCAGGTGGAACACCTCTGTATAAGAGAGTTCAAGGAATCTTGCAAGGTAGCAACAACAGTATGAAGGTCATGATTGGAGTAATAAAGAACTGTGTCATCAGCATATTAAGCCACTTGGGTATGCTCAAAGATCGGAAGATCCAAAGTGAAAACACTAAAAAGAAGTGGAGCTAAGATGGAGCCCTGAGGGACACCAACCTGAATGGATTTCAGTGAGGAGCGGGTGCCACCTATGCGGACCACAAACTGTTGATTTGAAAGATAGCTAGAAACAATATTCAGCAAGTATTGGGGAAGATCTATACGAAGTCCATCATGCCACACTTTATCGAAAGCCTGAGCGACATCCAAAAACACAGTCGGTGTGTATTGTCGATTTTCAAAGCCAAGAACAATAGCTTGAGTGAATTGAAGCAGTTGGTGGGTAACAGAGTGATGTGGTCTAAAGCCAAATTGAAATCAAGGGATAATATTGTTACTAGAGATAAATTTAGACAAGCAACGATGAAGAACCTTCTCAAAAGGCTTTGAAAGGGTTGATAGTAAGCTAATTGGACGGTAACTTGATGGTAAATGCTGGGGTTTATTGGGTTTAGGAAAGACGATAATTTG
Source organism: Tenodera sinensis (assembly GCA_030765045.1). Lineage (NCBI taxonomy): Eukaryota > Metazoa > Arthropoda > Insecta > Mantodea > Mantidae > Tenodera > Tenodera sinensis. The sequence goes on along the minus strand of CM060972.1, from coordinate 664,763 downwards.
AGCAAGTTTCCAAGAGGTGGGAAAATGGCCAAGGCGTAATGCAGAGTTTATAATAAAAGAAAGGTAAGCTGGGGCCTTTTTTGTGAGTTTTTTTTAATACAATGTTTGGTACCAAATTGTGTCCGGGAGATTTCTTATTCAAAAGGTGAGAAATAAAATGCGATAATTCTCCTAAAAGATAGTCGAATAGGAATAGTGTATTGTGATTGAAAGGCATCAAGTTGTTTTCAAAGAGATTGAGAAGTAAGAACATTGAGACTAGGATGAGAAGTAAATGCTTGTTCGAAATGGGAGGCCAGAATATCACATTTATCAGAAGTAGACGTTACAACTCTATTATGATGAAGACTAGGAACAACATTAGGTCTTCGAGTCCTGTGCCATAACATGTGGTCATCTGGTGAAATGTTGGCTAACTGGTTGAAATCGATGTTGCTCGAGTTCAAGTTTTACATGACATATAAGCTCATTTAATCTTCGGCGCAGCCAAGGTCACCTTTTCCGTTGCCAGTGACGTCGAATATAATTCTTTCAGATGAGAGCAGAACTAAAGAGGGGTAAATGGTAAGCAAACAGATGGTTAGAAGAAACCGTAGACTGGTGAACACAGGAGCACATGGTGTCCGCTGCACCTAGATCTTCTTTAGTAACGATGTGATATGAAGTTGTTAGAGCTGAATCCAGCCGTTCTTGAAAAACGTTCCATTGCACGAAGCCATTAATAAGTCTTGGTGGTGGAGCAACGAAGTCGAGAGCATGGGAGAAAGTAGCCAAGACTGGACAGTGGTCAGAATCTAGCTCAGCTAAAGAGGTCTTTAAAATTGGCAAACCCAAGTTTCTAGAAATGCCAATATCAAGAATGTCTGGAGACACACTAGGATTATTAGAATAATAAATGGGGGCAGGAGGAGCCAGAATATTGCAAAGAGAATTAATTACTGAGAAAATGTTGAAGACGGCGGCCGTTGGGGTTAGTAGTTCTACAGCCCCAGGAGATGTGTTTACTGTTCAGATCACCTAATAAAAGTGTGACCATGATTGGCAAAAAGTAACGAAAAAAAAAGTGGTGTTTAGCTGATAATCAGAGGATTTATAGGCACTGATGAGGACAAGATCATTACCATCAGGAGAATGAAGTTTGGTACCAACAACTTCCCGGGCTGGTGAACCAGGGAGAAATATAGCACAATGTTTGAGACAACATCGTACAGCAACGGCAACACCCCCGAGGCCGTTAAAGATGCTCTATCTCGCCTATAAACATGTTGACCAGGAAAAGTAAATCTTTAACTGGGAAGAAAGTGTATCTCCGTGATACAGGCGATATCGATGTTATGAAGTGTGAGGAAAGATATAAAAGAAGCACGTTTACATTGGAGGCCATTAGCGTTCCAGTTGAGGAGAGTAAGACTATTAAGAGAATGCTGTTTGGGGAGCGCCATTGTTACTAAAACTTGTTACATATGTATGAAAAAAGTTGAGAAACTGTGGTAAATGGGATAAAAGAAAAGAACGAAGGACACCAAAGAGTCGTGTTATCAGCTCAGTAAACCAGGTCCAAGAAGACGTATCAGCTGTACTCTCCGCAGCAGGTACAGAGGCATTAGAATTTGAAGCAGTAGAACGCAGAACGCCAGCAAAAGATTGGCGTGTAATTGAGGGAGTTGAAGCCTCATCGGGATGCAATGATGTTTGTTGTTGATGTTGTGCTTGTGGCGAAGAGAGCTGATTCGATGACGTAGATACAGCACGAGGCTGACGATTCATTGCTAATGGTGCAGTTTGTGACAGAAGAGTGGTACGCTGCTTGACTTTCAAACAGTGGGGACACCCACGATAATTTGCTGGGTAATCGTGATGACAATTGACCCATTGCACTGGTGTAGTTTTAGGTTCGGTGCATTGAGAGTAGTGATGTTCACCCAGGCAACGAACACAGCGAGGTCCTAGCTGGCAATACTTTTTAGTATGACCATAATTTTGACACCGAATGCACTGTGGTAAGTCTGCATTACGGTGACGAGGCTCTACGGTCACTAAACTTCAGGTGAGGTTGAGAATACCTCTGCCCGAACCATCGTTCAATAACTTAATAGCACAGAGGAATAGGCTGTTTTGATATATTGAGTAAACGTGTGATTTTTGAACGGGATATTGTAAAGTACTGAGTTCAGCATATGTTTTCTTGGTCGGTGAGAGAACAAGGTATATTTCCAATGATCACTGAGAAAGGCTTATCGGCCGGGTTTCTGTACATAAAGTATTGCTGGTTAATGCTTGTAGAATGCCTGGTGGGATTACGAAAGTCAGAAGAGCTGGAAGATCATAATTTTATAATAGGCCCATGCAACTCAGTACGAAACTCAGACGTAAAATGTTGCTTGATGTCATATAAAAGTAATTGATAGTTTTGAATATCACTAAGACAAATGGGTGGAATTCGCTTCTTAGAGGCGGAACTAGTCGGATATTTGGAATATTTGATTATTGCAAATGTGCTGCAACACAAAGACATTTGGGTTATTCTTCCGACGATGAAGAGGGTGGAGAATGCACCAGGCTAGTAGATGTGGCGCAACGACCATTGTATTCAGTAGATGAACCGTCTTGAATCATTGTAACAGCTCTTGATAAGACTTCAAGAGGTGATTCTGTTGGTTCCATTATATATGTATGTATACACACTTCTAAAATACAATCCAGCCAAAATGGTGACGACTCTGCACTCAATGACTGTCACTAAAGACTATTATGGCACTCGAAGTAATCTCAAGCACACACTAACGAACCCGAATGTTATATATTCCTCTTAAGCCTATAAAAAACAAATATTAAATACGTTAACAGTTAAATAACTTAATTTTGTGGAGCACTCATCAAAACAAAACTTTCGTATTGTTGATCATGGCCTCCTTCCAGTTCTGTTCTATATTTAAGTAGCTTGATATATTTTCCTTAGTTTACATAAAATAAATCTCTCAACGCATGCATAAATATTTGACAACCAATATATATGTCAATCATTTTTCATTACTGACATTATTCTACATTTTTAAAATCTAAAATACGCCATTATCCGAATATTGTGGATATATCTTGTCGATTCGAAACCTTTATTTAAATACGTTCTTTAATTTAAGGGAAGAGTTTACCGTATGGACGGGATGATTCTGACATTATCATTAAATGTTTGACAGTTACGAAACCGATGACAGTTTGTATGGGAAAATGTTTTTTTCTTTTCTTTTTTCGTTAATTTTCCAATGTTTTAATAGTTACTCGCGACGGAGACAAATACAACAAACCAAAAACCATGAAAATCGGTCCAGCCGTTCTCGAGTTATATGTAAGTGTTCGAACAAACCCGACTTTGTTTTATATATTAAGATTTGTTATAAGGCAGTGTTTGTAACTGCAACGGCAACTTACAGAAAAATCGAATGCCAGAAAAGCTTGACGACTTTTCATATTTAGCTAGCTTATGATGTTCAATGGATACTAAATATGCATTACGAGATTATAATTATGAAAGTGAATTTTTATAAAACTTCATTAGACTTAAAAGACAATAAGCTTTTGAAGATATAGATGGATGGAAAATATTAATATCTTATATTGCTTAAAATAAGGCTTGCATGAATCCATACTTTTCAATTTAGAAATACTTAGTGTAATTCTTTTCTATGCAATTAACATTCTATTTGTGGTTGAAGAATTGCCACATAGAAAAACACTATAACTAAGATAGGAATTGAAAAGTGAACGAATCCCAGTGTTAAAATTAAAATTACGTATTCCAATTTTAACTTAACCTACACCCTAGTTAATGTTTGTTAGCATATTACGCATTCAAAAGTATGAAGAAAGAAGATAGGTATCTGAACAGGTGATTAATGTTTTTACTAAGGAAACAAATAACCGCGAAGGGATTACTGTTTTGGGTTTAAAATGGATTCACACTAGCAGTTCAAGAAGGTACATAAGTAGGTACCGAGGAACTGGGTTTCCCGTAAGCCTCGGGTAAGTATATAATTACGCAACAATGCCGGTGTTATGAAAGTATAATCAACTGAAAGTTTGCTTGTTGTTCACAAGGACTTAAAGAGAGCAAAGGTTAACAAGTAATGAATAAGGCAATTCCAAAGTTATTGTTTCCTTCTAATATCAACTTCTAAATATAGCACATATTTTCCCGAATTTACTTTTCAACAATGCTACTCTATGGTCTAGAATAATTTTCGTTCTCCGTTATATTGTATCAAATCCTAAATGATGCATCTCTCTCACACGCCGCCTGTCTATTTTGTCTCATTATTTATTATTTGTACTAGTGCAAACACACATCAAAGATTTTACCACCAATTCTGAAATTCACTGTCATAACACAAGAGAAAAAACTAAATTACATATAACCCCACATAACAAAAAATTGTTTGAAAATAGTTTCTACTACAGAGGCATTAAATATTACAACAAATTACCCATTGAAGTAAAAAATATAAATTCCATTCACCGTTTCAAAAAACATCTCAAGCAATTTTTGATGGAAAAGTGTTATTATTCAACTGATGAGTTTTTGCATTGTTGAGGTAAATGCAGATCTAAGGATGAAAGCGGTGAAACAGTATCTGGTACAAGGTGTCCTTTGTAGTCTGGAGGATTTAGAGCTTGAGTTTTAGATGAGGGTTTGTAGATAGATTGTGCCTGTGAATATTATGTATGTAAGTACTATATTTTGTAAGTAGTTTTTTTAGTGACACAACCACAACATGTATATGTTTTTATGGTTCAAAATTAAATAAAATAAAAATAAATAAAAAATAATCAGTTTAGACCTGATTTGACCTTATCTCTAGAGAGGGCTCTAGAGTGCCGCAAAGTTTTCAAAACCTTTCCGGTATTGTAATGATATAGTTTTTGGTACAACAGACCTTTTTGTACCCACTGTGTTAGTCTAAAATCTGAAAAAACTGTGTTCATATCAAAAACATGACTATTAGAGATTAGAGCTGACTTAACTTTCGTAATATGGCAACACTGTTGTCATATAACCTATACTGTTTTGTTAATTGTACATTCTTTAATGCAATATTGTAAAGTATTTGATTCTTACGGCTCTTTCCTTCAAACTTGGTCTTCTTTCACACCAATTTTACGATTGTACTTTTTAGATTTATTAACTTGAAAGGAATTTTTGTTCTGATCTGCTTGGGCGGTGGCCATGCCGTTCAAATGATATGGCGGAGCGGGTGAATTTGATTCAAAAATTATTTAAAGCAAACCCTAATAATGCCCGAGGTAAGAGGTGCAAAATGCGTAGGAAACAACGAAATAAAGTGCAGAATAAAAGAAGAAATATTAATGCAAGAAGTCAGGTAAGACAAAGTTTCTTTTGGCAAAGGAGCTATATAGTGTGAAAGAATGGCTTGAATACGCATCTTGGTTGCTACTTGCTGCTGTTATAACCTATTTTATAGTCGTTGAAATATACTTTCTCGATATTTTGAAGATTTGTTTTTTAATATTTACCATTAAACACATTTTTACTAATTAGGGATGTTTGTATTTTCCGTTTCGTTCATGCATTACAAATGTGTAATTGAATCATTCGTTGTTCAAATGCACAAAGTCCACCTTTTAGACATATAGTCATGGAAATAAGTATTCATACAGTACTAAAATTTAAATTGATTACTGATATTTCCATATCAAATTAAATAAAAGTCCTAATCTTTTAACTATATGGATACATAATTAAATAGTATAATGATAACATAATCTTGAGAATTAGATAAACATGCTTCAAAATATTTAGCAATACCCAAATTCTGGCGCTCTTTGACAGGGAAAAAAGTATTTATACACCACTAGAAATGTAAACATAGAAACCACTAACAAACTGTTTGCAGCATGGAATGTGCCTTAAGTGACAAGCTGCACCTCTTACATGTTGGTTCTGTTACGTGGTGCATGTCGTGCAACAGAAAAATGGCCCACAAAGATAAAAAAAGAACAAGTTTAGTGTGAAGGCATAGTTATGTGCCAATATCAAAAAGAAAAATTATTTTCAGAAATTGCTGATATTGGAAGAAGCCAGGCAACTGTGTATATCATAATAACATGATATAAAGGAAAAAATACTGTCATTAACAGTGAAATAAGAGTTGACCACAGAAGCTAACGTAAAGAGAAAAAAAATCTTAAGAATGGTAAAAGATGCTAAGTTGACAGCTTGTGCATTGCCTGTGTATGTTAATGATGGAAACCATACTAAGGGCTGCTCGCTATATTCTAAGTAGCGCAGGTGATGGAGCTAGGGTACCTAGAAGAAAATAATACTCAGCAAGAAGAACAAGAAACTGAGACTTGAATTTTCTCTAGCCATATAAGCAAGAACACATGTTTCTGCGACAAAGTACTGTTCATAGATGAAAGTAAATTTAACATATTTGTAAATTAAAGCAGAATTTTGGTGTGCAGAAGACCAAATACTGAGCTTGAACCCAAACCTTTCAAGCCGTAGTGAAGCATGGTGGTGGAGAAGTTATGTTATGGGGATTTATGGCTACATCTGGTATTGGGCAACTTGTAGATAATATGGATAAATTCCAGTATTTAAATATCCTAAAGGAAAATCTGGAAAAAAGTGTTGATAGCTTGCATTTAGGCTCACATTGCTATCATCAACAAAACATGACCCAAGTCATGCAACGGATATTGTTCTTATATGGTTGTTGTACTATACTCCCCACATTCTTAAGTTTTCAGCACAGAGCACAGACCTTAATACAATTGAACATCTTTGTAGTACACTTGAAAGAATGGTCAGAAAACATGAAATATAAAGTAAGACAGCTCTACACAACATCTACCACAAGAATGGCAAAATGTGACATCAGTCTCAGAGACTACCAAACAACTGACTCATTCCATGTGAAATAGATTAACAGAAGTGATACAGAAAAGAAGAATGCCTGTAAAGTATTAACATCGTTATTATATTTATGTAAATTGTCATTTTCCTTGAATGTATGAATACTTTTTTCCCCATTGCATGAAGCCATCTGGTGTAACATGTTTATTTACTTTTTGCAAAAGACTAATTTGGCTGATCCTTTTATACATTCTTAATCAGGAGGAAACCCCATACTATTAGTTTACCAAATATCAACTCTGGTTTTGATCTTTAGTTCTAATAAATGAAGTTATTCTACATAAACAATGGTGTATGAATACTTTTTTCCATGACTGTATTCCTTTTATCTTGATTTTGCGTACGAAGGAGCAAGACGCATGTCTTAATATTGAAAGGAGCCATATATCGCCAGTCAGTGTGTCTGTTTAATGGTCATCAGTTTATTATTCCGCGTTGAAAGCAACTTATTCCTTCAGTTAATGCATTTTAACATGGAATGTCCGTCAGCATATCAGTTAGCCACCAACCTATGCAGAATGGATTGTGTATTTCGCTTTTCAAGATAGGCATTTTGCCTGTCAAAACATCTCAATATGAGGGTAAAGAAGTTACTTATTTGTGTACAAAGCTAAATCTTAAAAAATGGAAAAGAAAAAGGTATGTGCATCAGGGTTGCCAACATTTAAAAGTAAAATTATTGTACCAGCCACTCAAAATTATAGACTTGGATTCAAAATTATCATACATCATAAACCATATGCTACAACAATAAAAATATCAGTATAATACTTATGAAAATATAAGAGTAATGATGTTTATTATATCCACTTACAAGATTGATGGCCTCAACAAATATTACTTTAGCACTTATGTTTCTCGCACTATTTATCTGAAAGTTCATCTTTCTCAACCGTTGCAGCATTTTACAAAATTGTTGTTGAGATAAACCTTTACATCTTCTCGGTGACTTGCAGATTTTGATATCTACTATGCTCTTTCAAAAGCTGAGAAGACAAAATGAGTTAATTTACCGTATCTAGTGCCAATCTGTTTCTAACTTTGGTTTTTATTAAACCCAGTTTAGAAAAAAACTCTTTCACAAGAAGTGTTTCTGTGGGGTAAGGAAACCACTAATAATGCAAAGACCACCAGTTCTTTGAAATCAGTATGTCCACCAAGGTAGCATGTGTTTAACTGCCAGGTTCAGGCATGTTCTTTATTTCACACAGAATATCACGTGTTAAGAGTTTTCTACATTGATCATCATTGATATTATCAGATCTGGGTACACTGGCAATAAGAGAATAAAGGGTAGCAGGCTTAGCAGGGTTGGAAACGGTTGCTATGGGGTGGAGACAGACAATGAGGGCAAAAGTGGTGTCGCTATTTGTAATTAGTTTCATTTTGCTGGAGTGACAAACCAGTGAAAATGATATTTCGCCGGTATCAAACTATCATACATTCAAATTATCGTACACCCCCATAATTATCGTAAGGGTTGGCAACCATTGTACAAACATCAAAATTATTGTATGCCCCCATAATTAAATGAGTTGGCAACCCTGATGTGCATTGCTTTAAGAGGAACATCTTAATCTTGGTGTAAAATGCACATTTTATGTGGATTACTTTGGCAACAACTTTGGCTTTAGATTCAGTACACTGCAGATAGATGTGTGCAGTACCTCCAAGTAATTGTATATGTTCTTGTTCTTTTGATCCTAGAATGAGCCAGGCTCAATGATAAATAATTTAAGGAAATATAACTCAGCATTGAGGATATTTTAATCATAAGTGAATGATGAAAGTTATTTCCCCATTTAAAGCAGTAAGGGAACGATGTTCGCCATGGAAAAAAGTGGAGGGTTACGTCCACCTGTGTTCCCCCTCCAATATGGCCATGTCTCAGGTGTGTTTCTTATCTTGGGAAGAGTTAGGAAATTTATGTTCGTTACTTATTGCATCAAAAATAGTAAACTTTTTGCCAATATTTCAATGTGAAGTAAAGCTATTTTTGAAAAGTGAGACACAGTCATTATTATTTGTTGATACATTGCAATCTGCAAGCTTGTTATAACTTGTTCTGGAGCACTGAGATCCTGACACCTGCAGATGTGTAGCCTATTGTTACCAGTCATCTGGCCACTGCTAAGATGGGGTGACACGAGCGCTGTCCCAGTAGTACCTGGCCTGACGTATAGATAGTGGTTGTTGTTTCAAACAAATGACTATGGTAAAAAGTACCAACCTTATAAAGCTTAAGTTTGAAGTTTGACAAAGCTATGTTGTTTAGTATTGGTTTGGTAGCAATCAATAGTGAATGATCTCAGTGAATTTGTAAACATGGATAAAACTGGTTATCGTTATGTGATACAGTACTTTCATTTGAAAGGTCTTAGTCCAACTAATACTAAAATTGAGCTAGATTCTACTCTGGGGGAGTCTGCACCTTCATTTATAACAGTAAAATATTGTGTGACAGTTTAAGGAAGGCCGTATAAGCTGCCAAGATAAACCTTGTAGCAGTCGACTATGAATGAATGATTTATTTATGTTCAAAACAATACAATTAAACTAACTTACAACAAAATAAATACATCAGAAGCATATCTACAATACCCTTACTTTCAATTTTACAATATTTTTCCTACCTTGTGAGTTACTAATTTTATTCTTTGAACCACCATACATTTTAACTCCATGGTTATTTATGTATGGTTGGGCCCACCCTGGTCCACATTATTTCTATTCAGCTTCCTATACCATTTTTCCCTTATTCTTGCCATAAATTCCCCTAATAGCTTTATATCACTTTCCTTACTTAGCCTCAGTATCTTAATCTTATTAACCTCTTTATTATTCCTCCCCTATTTCTTTGGTAAAAATTATCCCCTCCACAGCCTTGTTTCTTCACATTCTAATACATAGTGGAAATGATTATATTCTGTTCTAATGGTTGACTAAATGATATGACCACACCAGAAATTGCAAAGAAAATCCACAAAATGGTTTTGGATGACCGTCAAGGGAAAGTACACAAGCTAGCAGACATTACAGGCATTTCAAAAAGTTCTGTACATCCTATATTGACTGAAAATTTGGACATGAGAAAGTTGTGCACAAGATGGACACTGTGTTTACTCTAAATGGAACAAAAACGGCATCATGATGTTTCAGTCTAGTATTTGTTGATGTTTTGCTGCAATAAAGCTGAGTTTTTGCGTCAATTCATAACCATGAATGAAACATGGGTCCATTACTTTACACCTAAGATGAAGGAACAGTCAAAACATAGATTGAAAGGGGAGAATTGACTCCAAAGAAAGCAAAGACAGTTCCATGTGCAGGCAAGGCATGGCCAAACTCAATGAGTTAAAGTTTGAATTGCTTCCTCATACACCCTATTCACCAGATTTAGTCTCCTCTGATTATTTTCTGTTTCCAAACTTGAAGAAATGGTTTGGTGGTAATAGATTTGCCATCTGTAAAGAGGTGGCATCGGCTATTTTGCACAGCTCAACAATTCTCACTATACACAAGGTATCAAAGCTATTGGGCATCACTGAGAAAAGTGTATTGAGCTGAATGGAGACTATGTAGAGAAATAAATATGTTTTTATGCTTTTTCCCAAAATTTTTATGCTTTCTTTGTTAGGTCAGGTACTTCTGGGACAGCCCTTGTACAGATTTAAGACAGAAATAAAACTATAAGGTTCAATTTCATTAAAGAAAACTTCTCTTGACTTAGTCTGTTTATTTATTCATTCAGTTCAATACAGTGGAATGCACAATTGAACCATATCATGAGTCAATACACTCATTTGCTATATGGAATTGAGATTTGGGGTTGCAGTGCAAAAATATATATGGAGAGAATATTGAAACTGCAAAAGAAGGCAATTAGAATAATATATAAATTAAACTATACAGACTCATGTAAGCAATACGTTAGGGAAAAGCAAATCTTTACAGTATTCTCATTATATGTATATAGGGTAGTTATTTATGTGTGGAGGAAGGATAATCTAAGGAACAGTGACATACATCACTATAACACTCGAAACAATAATGATTTTTTCAGACAGGGTTTTAGAATGAATTGTAGCATTAAAGATCCAAATGTAATGGGAATAATACTGTACAATAAGTTACCAAATTATATTAAACAAGCTAAATCCAGTAATCAGAAATTACTTAATAAACAAGGCCTTGTATACTATGGATGAATTGTAAATATAGTTTTAAGATATTAATTGTAAATGCAAATTGTAGATATGTAATTTGAATAATTGTAATGAAAGTGTACATATGTAATTGAACTGACAATGTCAGAAACTACTTGTAGTCTATTGACAATAAATGCATTATTATTATTATTATTATTATTATTATTATTATTATTATTATTATTATTATTATTATTATTATTATTATTATTATTATTATCATTATCATTATCATTATCATTATCATCGCCATCGCCATTATCATTATCATTATCATTATTATTATTATTAAAGATGATATAAAAAGGTACCCTATAAGGATCCATGTCATGAGAAACATAAATAGAAAGGAATTTAGTAATTACATAGTATATACAATATAATTAGATAAGAAGTTAAAAGTACAATTAGTATAATCAAAACATCATAGAAAATATCTATAAGTTTAGGTATCCTTCAATACTGTAAAAAGCTTACCCTCCCAGTATGGAGGACTTAAATGTGGGTCAGGTTGCTGTCAAGGGGCAGACAAACTCTGGATCAGAGACAGTAACCAGGATCTGCCATCAGTCCGAGATTGGCATGATAGTGATGAAGGAGGTGATGTTAAATGGATGCTTATGAAGCAGTTGGTGGAGTGAATGGAATGGGGAAACTGGAGAACCCAGAAAAAAGTTGCACAGATGCCACTGTATCCACCACAGATCCCTGGGATTGAACCCAAGCTGACTTGATTATAGGCAAGCAGTCTAATCATGTAGCCACAGTGTAAAACAACTTTGTAAACTCAAATCTAACTGGCCCCTAATTACATCCGCCTCTGCCTCCCAAAAGGCTACACTAAGCACAATTAAAACATCCTATAACAGCTCAACAATTCATCTAAAAAAAAGTTTTGATAAAAGTTGCTTAGTTTGTTGAGGGGAAGTAAAACATAAAAGAAAAGTATTATGGTTCCATTTAAACTTCTTAAATTTACTACCTATTAATATGTTCCCCTTTGTCTGGTCTCTTTAATGAATCCAATTTAATTTCCATTGTCATGTTAACTTCCCTTTTGTTCTTGTTTGACATTTTCACTGGCACAAACACAACACTAATGGTAATCCTGAAATCTGAGAAGTAGTACTCTAATCAGAAATATGTGGCTGTACCAAGTGTGTGCTGTGTAAAGCAATAAACCTTTAAACAGGTATTTGTGCTGTGTATCCACATTATTAGCAGTAAGCTCTTGGTTTCATGACAATGACCTGTCGGCTGCTTATGTTCTGACTAAATATCGAAGGTCAATACATGGTCAGCCATTTTGTTACTGTAAGGCAGAATGCGGTAGCTACTAATTAAAATTTACCTATACAGTTTGTACTGCATAGTTGATTATAGAAATTATTACAGTCAAGTTTGACAAGGAAAAATAATAAAAAGCTTGTCGAGTTATCAGGGTTCTACTGTTTAGCCAAGATTTAGGTGTTGGCAATTTTTCTGCAAATGTTTTGCAAAACTTCTCATAACAAGCCCTGCACTCAAAGCTTCTAGAACTGTGTAGAAATGACCTATGTTCTTAGCTGCCATTGTCATATGTGGCATAGCAGCCTAGTGGTGTGAGGTAGGTGACCTTGAGCTTCCTTTAATGTACAACTGCATCCACAATAATTTAATATTTAATTTTTCAGGTTCTCAAAGCTCTTCAGCCTTTCACAAGCACTAAAGAGAGCACAGATTTCCATGTGACAAAGAAGCGCTTGACTAAACCGGTAAGTTATTTTGCATTTATCACTAGACATCACATTTGCAATCAAATTCATATTTAGCTTGTTTTTACTTGTGATAGGGATTTAAGTTTTACAATGTTTCATGTTCTTTTGTGCTTCTTTCTTTATAACTGCATATAATTATAATACATATGAAATAGAAAAAGCAGCTCTTACTCAACATGAAAAGTTGATCAGACTCCCATTCAATACATGGAACAAGAGAAATTTTACACATTCACTAAAGACTCAGGAGAGCTTTCTTTCCAAAATTCAAGACATCAAGAAGGATGCACACCTTCCTAATTCAAAGGAAAACTTCATATCTAAAGTCAATCCGACACAAACATTAGACATCACATATTATTTACATCTGACAGAAGAAGTTAAGAAAAGTGATACTCCAACTAGTGTTCTGAAATTATTGGCATTAGAGACAATCCATACTAGATTTCCAGAACACGAATGGCTCCATATTTATACTGATGGATCATTTATATCAAACCAAGATGGAGCAGGTGCTGGAGTCACATGTCACCTCTTTTCCTATTACAAATCTTAAGTTATGGAACTACAAACTTTGATGGAGAAATTGAAACAATTCGAATGGCCCTACAAAATCTTTTGTACAGAATTTCACATTTTCAGCAAGCAGTTATTCTCTCAGATTCCAGGGCAGCAATTATAGCAATTACTTCCAAGTTGTCACCAAAAAACCAAACAATTATAGAATGTTGGAAGATGCTTAGCCATCTAACAGCACTTCAAAAACACCTAGTCTTCCAATGGATACCAGCTCACTGTGGACTGAGTGGTAATGAGAAAGCTGATTTTCTTGCAAAAAAGGGTACCAGCAATGTGCAGAAATCTATAGTTAATCTACCATTTTATGCAGCTAAAAGATTAGTCAACTCTGAATTCAAAAAAATTATTGAAAAATATTACTATGAAAAATCAAAGAATAAAAGATGGGAACTACCAAACATTCAAACAGTAATTCCTGAGTATCCTCGAAAAACAGCAGTTGCAACCTTCAGGTTGATTACAGGACATGATTGTCTGGCAAAACATTTAAACAGAATTGGGATATATTCTTCACCACTCTGTCCTCTGCAAGAGGAAATGAGTCGAGACCACCTTCAAATATGCCCGGCCACTTCTAGTGCCCATTCATCAGTGAGCAAGAGGATTAATGACTTCATTGTCAGAAATCCATCATTAGCTAACAACAACATAATTATAATACAGATATTGTTACACATTTCATCATTTTTCCATGTGTTGAGGATATAAACATACATCTCTAAATTTTTAATTTCAAAATTAATATTTAAACTTTAAGGTGAAGATGTAGTTGTGTAAAAACTTATTTTAGACTGAAACCAACACTTGAATATTTCTTGAGTAGGCAGTAAATGTTGCACAGCTTGGGCTGTCCCTGAGCTGGACCCTGGCCCTTCTGCTATTAGGGCAGCCCCTCAGTATTTACACATGACAAATGTGTAATTCGTGAATGTTTTCTCCCTATCTTTTCACTAATCTTATCCTGCTCCCACCCTCCCCTTTAATTTTTATTTGCTGATTTATTTCATCTCCCATCTTTATTCACTTCTCTCTTTCTTAACTTTTCCTATCAGCTTCACTGTTGTAACTCTTATTCTAATCGATTTACTTTATAAACTTCACTGTCCCAATTTCACTACTTCACTACAACCTCACTTTCACTGCATATACAAACCTTCCGCTCCCTCGTTTACAGGTTACTCAACCATTTTCTTAACTCTGTTACTCTTGGCAAAATATCCCTTTTTATATTTCTTCTTTCTCTCCTGCTTGGCTCTCCCTTTCCCCCTCACCCTCTTTGATCCATGAGCTATTTCATCCATTTTTTACTTTCTCTACTTGTAAGTAGAGGAAGTATTGTATTCCACCCAAAAATTCGATGTTGAGATTTCCCTGGAAATATGTTTTGAGGCCCCCTGAATCCAAAGAAGCATTTTGAGATAAAGCTCTCTGTGTGTGTGTGTGGGTGTGTGTGTGTGTGTGTGTGTGCGTGCGTGTGTATGTGTGTGTCTGTCAGTCTGTGAACAGCATAACTCAAAAACGAAAAATCGGTTAAAAACCAAAGTTGGTATTTAAGTTTAATGTCTTTCAAGGATGCGACACAAAGATTTTGAAGAAAATTGCTACACCCTAAACTACCCTTGAATTTTCTGGCTATAGACTATGTAGTCCTGTTTACTGTGGATGACTTTGAATAACTCGTAAACTGTAAGAGATAGACAAAATCTTACGATACAAAACATGTAGATCTCGCTAAAACACACAATTTATGTCCCAATAAAAGTTTTTGTAGAGTGAACCATTCTGGAGGTATTCCTTGTTATTTCTGTCAGTTTCGAAAAGTTAAAACTTTCGTCTAATGCAACATCATTGTTCATTTTTATATGTTAAATGTGCAAAGAGAACTGAATCTCAAAGATTTAAAAGATTTGACTATTACTCAAACCCTACTGTATTTTCATATTCCGCTTGTACATACAAGGAAATAGGCAATAAGATAATTTCTGCAAGTTTGTATCTCAACTAAAATAACGAAGATATAGGTATAAGAGTTTGTAAGAATGGTTAGTACAAGAGTAGAGAAAGTCATATGAGTGCAACACATCAGAGTTTTTTCTATAGTTATTATTGAGTACACACTTTTCTTCACTTTCTCCCAACTATCCACTGCTATCAGCCCTCCCTTTGGCTCTTTCCCCTGTTTCTTTAGTGCCCCACATCCTACCATATCCCCACCTTGATGTTGCACTTGTAATATGTGATAATAAACCATCCACAGAATGCAGAGTAGTCATCTCTTGACTGCTGTGTGACCCACTTGCTGCTGATGCTTGATCATTGGTGCAATGGCTGCTGCCTGGCCAACTGTGTACAGCTTGAACTTTGAAACCAATAGACCCTAGTACATAGTAACACACGATTCATCAAAGTTTATTCCACATATTCACCCTGAACTTCCAGTGACATGCAGATGAATGAAACAACTTCTCTGCCATACGAGGTGTGATTTTATGCTCCTTTCTTTTTACACTTGTGGTTTGCGGTAGCTCCTGCAGGTGTCGGGCCAGACAAATGTGGAGCCTACATATGGTATGAATCCCTACCAATCCAATTACTTGAAAATGTGTCTTGCAGATATTCACAAATAACCAGAGTAAGATAAGGGGGCACTCCATTGTGTTGGAAAACCATCATTATGGAGCCACCATACTGCTGCAGTTGTGGTTGAAGGAACAGCTGCCGCACGTCCAGATGAAATGTCTGTGACTGCAGGTGCTGTAAGGAAGAATGGTCTATAAATATTGCACTTTCTAATTCTCAACCACACTGACTTTTAGGGTCTTTTGTTCGGAGGTGGTTCATCTACAGTTGTGTTGGTTGACCATGATATAAGTGCAAAATAAATATTTTCTTTGTAATTATTATTTATTTATGCCAACAAACTTACTGTTGGTGTTTTTAAACACACAAGCCGTGTGTGGGCAAAGTTTAAGAGGTAGAACCGGAACTTAAAAATTCAATGCCACAACTGGGAAGGTCTGTGGTTCAAATCCCAGTTGTGGCATTGAATTTTTAAGTTCCGGTTCTACCTCTTAAATTTTCTTTGTAAATGATGCCGTCAGTTTTGAGCACCACCGGTGTGCAAGACGTTCGTCCCTCAGGAGTACTTTTACATGCTGGTAAATATACTGACGGGGGCAGTTGCTTTTAAGCATACTTAAAAATCATCGGACTGAGCCAGATTTGAACCTGTGACCTTGGGATCAGTAGGTCTGGTCAAATGTGTAGAAGGTGACTTTGTGGCTAAAACTACATTTTGTAGCATTTTTGTCCTCTTTGACTGCTTGCAACATGTTGCTTTGTGACTGTTTCAGTTTATATGGAATTTGAAGGTGGTATAGCCATGTTTGCAGGCTGTGAAGAATTTTCCATACTGTCAATCGTGGTACACCCAACTTACGACTTGACCTCTTTGGTTTGTGGTAATTGCATCATCTACCTGATGCATAGTTTAAGGCAGTACCCTGGGCCAACCAGAACATTTCTCGTCTGCACACTACCTGTGGTTTGATATTGATGCTAGCAGAAGTGAGTTCAAGAAATGTTACAAAGGCCACCTGCAAGTCAATCTCCTCATATACACAGAAACCATATACTAAAGTTCAGGTTACGAGCGACACAAATCGGAAGTAGCAGCTAGGGTAAGGGTATGGTGCAGTTGAGAGGGGAATAGGTTGCATCATTACCAGGTTTAGTCATGAAAGTTTAAGTTTCAGTTCTGTTTTTAAATTTTCAACAAATCTATTATCAAACGAAATGACTAAGTGTACAAGCAGTTCTATATGTAACACTGGAAACAAATACTTTGTTTATTTTTACAGTTTTCACTAAACTTTCAATTGGTTTTCATCTGCTAAAGCACAACATGGCAACTACATACGGAGCACATGGTTGCCACATATCTATCATGTTATGTTTCGTGTTCATCTTGTTCAGAACGGAATAGTTGGAGGTTAAAGTGTGACAAAGTGTGTTAAATTATGATTATTCTTTCACATTAGAGTGCTGTATTATTAGTGAAAATGGAAGCCACATCATCAGAGCGTTATAATATGAAAAGAGTTCGTAAAACCCGCCACAATGTTGCAACACTTCATGCCCAAACACGTGATGTGACGTACATCTAGTTTATATCGCTCATACCTTGAATTTCAGTATAGCTATTCTTTCTTCATTGAATAGCCTCTTTCAGATTACCTGTAAAAGAAACAAATAATGAGGCATTTTTACAGGAATGGATCAAGACTATGTTCACCCTGTAAGAAGTTCTTTGCTACAGAAGCTGAGATAAACCTTGAGACTGTTTCTTTTAAAGTATGCAGGAAATTAATTGGTAAATTGTGCATTGTTTAGAGAGAATTTTTAACATTAAAAGCCAGTCAGTAAGTGCTTTTAAATTTTGCCCAGTAACATCCGTAGAAGTAGAAAGATCCTCTTTAGCAAGCAACTCTTAACTACAAAATTTTAAATGATAAAGCATTTAAAACAGTGGAGCATGGTAATCAAATTTGTTAAAAACTTGATCAAATTTTAAAACACTTTTGCTCCACTTACTTGTCAAAATTAGGGCAGAACATGTTTAAAGGAGACATCCTTATCATCATCAGCTGATTGGTTGATTGACTCTTGTCTGGTGTCTATTTTCCCCATCCCACATTGTTTGACTTGTTGTCATTTCTATTTCTGAATCTTATGAGGTCATCTAATGCTGGTATTTCAAAATTCTAATTTAAATTATTAATAATGTATATTATGTTCTCCCACATTATTAATTTCAAATAATTCTTGGTGGTTTTAAAAGTTTTATTTCTGTGATGTTTTGTGAAGTAGTAGCGCTGCTGCTTACCAAGCGGAGAACCTGGGTTCAGACCCTGGTGAGAAAATACAGAAAATAGCCCAAAATGCCCTGTGAAGAGCAAAGGTCTTCAGATAAACTCAGTTTATCCTAACTAGTGTGCTACTCCACGTCTTATTGTCCACTGCTCACTATTTAGTCTGTACACAGATGTGTCTCTAAGGATTTCCAGTTGCTTTTTCCTCTCGCTACTCGTGACCACTGCTCTCCTGTGTATTCCTTGAAGAGGTCTGTCTCGGGACTTCCTTGTAGTCATTTTCATACACAGGGATACCACACCGAAGCTTTGTATGTCCACCTGTTGTCTTGTAATCATGCCACATGGCCTCCCCATTTCTATTTCAATCTTGTGACTAATTGTGTCAGGTCTTTTGTCTGTGATAACTGATTTAATCTCGTATTAGAGATTCTATCTTTCAGAGATACTCCCAGAATTTGCATTACATCTTCCGGTATATTTGTATTTTGTTTTTCTGATGTGTTGTTAGTGACCATGTCAGAGGGTAGACACAGATTTCCAACATGCAAAATTTAGTTGGTCTGCTTAGCATTTTGTCTAAGAGTTTGAACTTCAGAACTCAAAATGCCTTCCTGGCTACAGAGATTCTCCTTTGTATTTCCTTCTCCATTTTTTCCTGAAAGAGTGTTATTTGTCTCATGTATGTATACTGGTTTATGCATGCGAGGGATATTCCATCAATTAATATTGGTGTTGCTGGTCCATTAGACATCTGCATTTTTAGTTTGTTTAATGAGAGACCAGTAGATTTACTATGTTTGCATAGCTGGTCTAGCATTTTTTGTGGTTCTGTTGGTGAATAGAAAATCGTCGGAAAATCTTAGATCCATCATTCTGCTTACATTCAAATTTATTTGAAACTTTTTGCTGTATTTCATTTTTTAGAATATATCTTCCATCACACAGGTGAAAAGTTTTGGAGAGCTTGGATACCAGCATGGGATTTTCTCCTGTTGGGAGACCTGGTCTGGGGTGCACTCACCTTGTTATGTCTCTGAAGACTTTTATTGAAAAGTAGCAGCTCCTGGTCGAGAAGACTGCATAACTGGCTGGGAGGTTGTTGTTTTGTAGTGTTTAATACCTGCTTTTACTACTACGGCACTGCAGGTGGTGACACTGATGATACATGAAATGAAGATGGAGCACCGGTGGAATGAGATGGCGGGGGAAACAGCAGAACCCAGAAAAACCCGCCCCAGCCCCACTTTGTCCACCACAAATCCCACATGTGGTTGCC
This sequence comes from Tenodera sinensis, assembly GCA_030765045.1. Lineage (NCBI taxonomy): Eukaryota > Metazoa > Arthropoda > Insecta > Mantodea > Mantidae > Tenodera > Tenodera sinensis. The sequence continues at coordinate 645,135 of CM060972.1, read as the reverse complement.
TGGGATAGAACTCGGGCCACTTTGGTGAGAAGAGAATAGTCTAACCACTCGACTACAGAACGGCCTCGGGCTGGGAGGGACTAAGGCATTGACCACATTCCACCTCCATTATTGCATCCCACTCATGACGCTAATGGTGGGTAGAGTTGGGGGATGCTGTGCCCGGGCAGTAGGCCTTGACCCGGGCGGAGATGATTTTATTCTGTTACCAAAAATGATGAGCTATGACTTTGCTGTCTTTCATAATTTGATTCATAGACTGGTTAATGCCCCATTGAAGTATGGTGAGTAGAACAAAGAATTGAGTACCTACCTACTTTAAACAGATGGTTTCACAGACATTTCAAAACAAAGCTAATTCCCCATATTGGCACTGTCAATGGCCTTTTAAGTGGCAATGAACATGAAGATAGTTTACATCGAAAGTTCCTTGTCTTTCTCCCTTAGTGTTTTTATTTATGGCTAATTAATTTTTTAAATTACTGAGCCCCATTTTCTTTAGTAATATGATTTTAGAACTGAGCTTTATGTATTGAGTGATTAATTAATGTTTTTTTTTCCAGCTACGTGCAAACTTTCCATCTCTGGACATATTTAAAGGTATGAGCTTTATTGATTAATTACTCTAAGTTTACAATCTGAATAGTCAATTATCTGTCCTAGTTGTGCTTTGGTGGAGGGGCAGTGCTACCCCCAGGAGGCCACAGAGACCTCTGTCCCTCTGCTGCACCTAGAGAAGGCAGTGAACAGCCTTATCGACCAAGCAGCCCTCTAGTGTCCAGCAGCAGTACTGTTGCCTTTGAACAAGTATGAGCACCATGTGTTTGGCACTGCTTTACGCCACACAATTTAGAAGTGCACCAGAAAGATGAGCAGGAAATGGAATGAAAGGGAAATGATGGAAAGGAATTTGTGGTAGATGAGAAAACACATGGTCATTTGCATACCAACCAGGAAAAACTACAAAGAACCCAAAGAGTGAGTGGTGTACAGGAATTGAACCCAGAACAACTGAGTGCAAGTCTCATGGAGCCATCTCACTGGGTCCTAATTGCATTTTAAACAGTGTTTGTTCCATTATATCATAACAGAATGACAAAATCAGTCCAGTTATTTTTGCTGTCACTTTATTTGCTTCTAACTGAATCACAACAACACAGTTCTTTTTTACTGATGTTAACACAGTCTGAGTCTTTTGTGATATTACAACTCATAGCTATTGTCTTCTTGTAACCTTAGTACACAATTTTTTGTCTTTCAGTTCTTTCTTTGTCTCACAAAACTAACTCTGATGATACAATCACTTAACACTTGCAATCTTCTTTGACGTGACTGTTGTTGCACAACAACTGTACACATGCAGCTGTCTCATTATGCACTCACTGACTAATTGAAAAAGCTGACTCTCCATAAGCTTTTATACTGGTAATGATGTAGCCACATTTTTCTGGAAATGTATCTTTTTTCAAACTTGCCAGCAGCCAGAACATTCATGAACGTTCTAGGAATTCCTTTATTTGCTGCTTTAATTGTTGTCATGTGTTCACAAATAATGGTGTGAGACCTTATCTCGAGTGTCTTTGATGCACATACTGCCTCAATGCGGTCAGGCAGTATCACAATGTTATAGTAGAGAGGTTAAATGACCTCACAAGGAGGACTGGAGTATGCCCAAAGCAGGAACCAGTGCAGAATTAAGGTTTTGAAAATTTGCTTATAAGTTTGAACAGAAGGGATCTGCAATGGAGAAACATCAGTGCAGTTGGAACAAGTGCTCTTAAGGTAAACGTGGATAGAGACTGGAGGGGCCCCAAGATAAAGCTGTATACATAGAGTAGTAAGTCCTTTATACTTGCACCATCCCTAACAGGAAGAATGAAGGAAGAGACCAGATCCAGATGATGACGGGCACTAGCATGGATGGGATCCCAGTTGTTTCCAGTACACAATAGCCCCTGCTCCCAGTAGTCTCCAACCCAGCTGACCAGCAACATCCGCTATCCAGCTGCAACCCACCAAACACCATTGCCTCTCCTACAACCCTCAAGTGGATGAGCATATGGGAAATCACAGAAAATCCCATGTTGGAGTGCAGAGATTGAACCCACAGCCGCACATGCTACCTCATTTGGTACATATACTGTGTCATGTCCAGTTACTTTGTGTATAATTGTATTTCCATTAAAATTGAATAACAATTGACAACTCGTGATCTTGCAACTCCCATGCCTTCTCTGTCTGTGTCAACCGTGTCGTGGAGTGGTGGAAGAAGGAGAAACCAATGTTTCATACAGAGATAGAATCAGCACTGAAAAATTTAATGCCATAGCCAGGATTTGAACCATGGATATTCCACTTCACGTGTGGCAATGATCTTTGTTGTTATTCATGCAGCCACTCATGAGGTGAGAGATCCATGGTTCAAATCTCGGCTATGGCATTGAATTTTTCAGTCCTGATTCTATCTCTCAAACATTGCCCACATACGCTTGTGTGTTTAACACCAGCAGTAAGTTGGTTGGTATAAATAAACAATTATAAAGTTTCAAACTTCACATTTTTTTTCCTCCAAGAACTAAATTGCTCCTTTGTGGCCAATGTTTTCTGTGCCAGTGTACTAATCTAGCCCTACTGTCCCACTCACTGAGGGAACTGGAATATTTAGTGCATCCCATTTGCTGTCCTGGAAGAATACAAATCACTTAGATTACACAAACCCTCCATTTATGTTCCATATACATGATATATAGTGGAAGTTATTGTATAATAATTTTAAATGAACTGAATGACCTACTGGAATAGAAGGTAGTCAATTTCCATTGACTTCAGTCATGAGGTTGGTATGAGGAATTCATAGCATTAAAAACACCAGTTATGTTGTTACAGAACACCAGTTTATCAGCATATGAGAGGTAGGGTAAGAAATCTTTATCCCACTGCCTGTAAAATGTAAGAGAAGTTGCAAGTTCTGGGCTGCCCTTTGGTAGATTGTTTAACTCGGCCTGTGTAAAAGTTGACTCTTGAAGTTTACCAGTAGGTTGCAAGGAATAGGCACTTCCTCACTGTATGGAATAGGACCAACTGCACAGTCCAAATTAGTGGGCTATTTTAAAGCACTTTTGTTCTTTGTGTTATACCATCAACAATTTACAAACAAAAATAGCAATGTGTAATGTGGCTTTTAGATTCACACCACACCATTGGTATACCGAACACCAACGACTTCCATTTGTCATAAACCCACTGTCTTATATCTTTGGTACAAGAACAGTATATTGTAACAAAATCCATCTGGTTACTTTTCTATCACTTACTATCTTCTAAAATTTTATCATGAATTCACAGTTTTCTTGTCATCATCAACACAGTCTACAGTCTTTCGTGCTATCACAATTCACAACTTTTACTTCTCGTAACCTTGATTCAGTCCTTTCAGATTCTTTCTTCACTTTCTCTGTCTCTCATGGCTAGCTATGATGATGCAATCACTCAGCGCTCATTAAATCTTCTTAATGACAGGCACACACGCACAGCTGTCTCGCACTCACTGACGCACTGACCATCTTATGTCTGTAAATCACCTCTGCTTTCTCGCTTCCTTGTATATTGCAAGTGACGTTATATGGACTCCACAATCTCCACAAATGCATCGCTGGTGACACAGCATGATCTTTCTCGTAGGCTCTGGAGAAAACCCCTTTTTGTGTAGCCATGTTAGTCATGTGTTCACTTGCGTGAGTGCTGTAGGTAAGTCTGGTCTTGTGCCTTTGTTTGCTCGCCAGCCTGTTATGTGGTGTGAAGCAACTCAGCCCCATTCATTGTTTGTTGTGCGCCGAGCCCAGTGTCACAATACATAATGGGAAGCCCACTTTTTATCCAAATCACCAAGAGACATGCCAAAGTAAGCTTTTTAAACATTTTAATAAAATTTTATTATACTTGTTCCCTGTTTTTGTTGACTATACCATATATACAGCAGAAGAAATCAGGACGATTTACGCACCAATGTTGATCAGAGATTTTGACATGCACATCCAAACTAACAGCATTAAAAACTCAGCTGACTGTCACCAGACCATTAACAAAAACTAAAATATTTCTTATGAATAAAGCTCTAGGAGGAATGTATTTCATCCTTCTCTTTTGTTACTGAGAAAGCAAAAGGACCTAACAGTTATTAAGATAGATGTAAAGAATTGGTAATCCCTCAACTACCTGTAAAACCAAGTGGGTACCATAATAGGGAACAGAATCAAGAGATAGGAAGGACTTAAGAGAAACTTGTGAATAAGAGATACAATTATTATTATATAAAACTTATTTTCTATAATAGCAATTTTTGAAAAACTTTAGCCTAATGAAATAAAAATAGGAGTGGTTTGAGAGCTATCAGAATATATTAACAATTTTTATTTGGCAAAAATTGTGTAGATGGATGTTATTGAATACTTCACTTAGTGAAGTGATAGAATGAACTGGGAGAATCTTGGTGAGAATCAAATAAGATTATTGAAGTGACACTTAGGAAAGTTTGAACCAAAATAATTCACAATATAATATAAATAAAACTACAAAGCTGGCCCCGTAGCACAGTTGAGTACCTGATTGCTGTACAAGGGGCCCCGGGTTTGATTCCCGGCAGGGGGTAGGAATTTTTCTCCAGGCAGGATTATTCCTCATCCTTCCCTGAGTCTGGAAGTGTAATGGTGTTGCCGTGGCTGAGTGATTAGACTGCTCGGCTACCACCTAGGTGATTCTAGGGACCCTCATATGGTACTTGTGGTGGACGAAGTGGTGTCTGGGCAGATTTTCTCCAGGTTCTCCGGTTTCCTTCACCATACATTCCACCAATTGCTCCATTATCACCTTTGCAATCATCCATTTCACCTGCATTTCATATCATCCTCTTCCTCAGTATCATACCTAGTGCTTGGCTGACCACCTGCTTCCAGGTCTTCACTCTGTCTGATACATAGGTTCCTGTGTTCCCTGACAGACGTCTGACTCTAGACACTGACTTGTAAGTCCTACATAAGGGGAGGGTAATCACTTCCTCACTCTCATACTTGCAGGTGTTCACTCTGTCTGGTACATAGGTTCCTGTGTTCCCTGACAGACGTCTGACTCTAGACACTGACTTGTAAGTCCTACATAAGGGGAGGGTAATCACTTCCTCACTCTCATACTTGCAGGTGTTCACTCTGTCTGGTACATAGGTCCCTGTGTTCCCTGACAGACGTCTGACTCTAGACACTGGCTTGTAAGTCCTACATAAGGGGAGGGTAATCACTTCCTCACTCTCATACTTGCAGGTGTTCACTGTGTCTGGTACATAGGTTCCAGTGTTCCCTGACAGACGTCTGACTCTAGATACTGTCTTATAAGTCCTACATAAGGGGAGGTTAATCACTTCCTCACTCTCATACTTGCAGGTGTTCACTCTGTCTGGTACATAGGTTCCTGTGTTCCCTGACAGACGTCTGACTCTAGACACTGTCTTGTAAGTCCTACATAAGGGGAGGGTAATCACTTCCTCACTCTCATACTTGCAGGTGTTCACTCTGTCTGGTACATAGGTTCCTGTGTTCCCTGACAGACGTCTGACTCTAGACACTGGCTTGTAAGTCCTACATAAGGGGAGGGTAATCACTTCCTCACTCTCATACTTGCAGGTGTTCACTCTGTCTGGTACATAGGTTCCTGTGTTCCCTGACAGACGTCTGACTCTAGACACTGTCTTGTAAGTCCTACATAAGGGGAGGGTAATCACTTCCTCACTCTCATACTTGCAGGTGTTCACTCTGTCTGGTACATAGGTTCCTGTGTTCCCTGACAGACGTCTGACTCTAGACACTGGCTTGTAAGTCCTACATAAGGGGAGGGTAATCACTTCCTCACTCTCATACTTGCAGGTGTTCACTCTGTCTGGTACATAGGTTCCTGTGTTCCCTGACAGACGTCTGACTCTAGACACTGTCTTGTAAGTCCTACATAAGGGGAGGGTAATCACTTCCTCACTCTCATACTTGCAGGTGTTCACTCTGTCTGGTACATAGGTTCCTGTGTTCCCTGACAGACGTCTGACTCTAGACACTGGCTTGTAAGTCCTACATAAGGGGAGGGTAATCACTTCCTCACTCTCATACTTGCAGGTGTTCACTCTGTCTGGTACATAGGTTCCTGTGTTCCCTGACAGACGTCTGACCCTAGACACTGTCTTGTAAGTCCTACATAAGGGGAGGGTAATCACTTCCTCACTCTCATACTTGCAGGTGTTCACTCTGTCTGGTACATAGGTTCCTGTGTTCCCGGACAGACGTCTGACCCTAGACACTGTCTTGTAAGTCCTACATAAGGGGAGGGTAATCACTTCCTCACTCTCATACTTGCAGGTGTTCACTGTGTCTGGTACATAGGTTCCTGTGTTCCCGGACAGACGTCTGACCCTAGACACTGTCTTGTAAGTCCTACATAAGGGGAGGGTAATCACTTCCTCACTCTCATACTTGCAGGTGTTCACTGTGTCTGGTACATAGGTTCCTGTGTTCCCGGACAGACGTCTGACCCTAGACACTGTCTTGTAAGTCCTACATAAGGGGAGGGTAATCACTTCCTCACTCTCATACTTGCAGGTGTTCACTCTGTCTGGTACATAGGTTCCAGTGTTCCCTGACAGATGTCTGACCCTAGACACTGTCTTGTAAGTCCTACATAAGGGGAGGGTAATCACTTCCTCACTCTCATACTTGCAGGTGTTCACTCTGTCTGGTACATAGGTTCCTGTGTTCCCTGACAGATGTCTGACCCTAGACACTGTCTTGTAAGTCCTACATAAGGGGAGGGTAGTCAGGGAAAGAAAGAAGAAAGCCTACAAAAGTGTTTCTAAACATGACAGACAATATTCCTCTTCCAAGCAAAGGATGCTGCAGTAATTATTTATGGACTAGAACTAATTTGGGACCATCTGATATTAATTTATCTAAATCACATAGAAAATGGAAAGCCAGATCTCCTAAAGGAACATTAGGCATTTCAAAATTGGTGCCAACCAGAATGACCTACAATGTATTGGCATGAGAGTTCTTTCTCATAGAACTAAGACTGTAGCTGCCTTCTACCAAACAGGAAACACAATTTAATTTAAAAGGTGAGTCAATAACACTAAACAACACTTACATTATAATTTTCCGTAACGCGTTTCGGAGGTTAACTTTCCTCCGAAATGCGCTCCAGAAAATTATAATTTAAGTGTTGTTTAGTGTTATTAATTGACTCACCTTTTAAATTAAATTGATTATAGCGACCAGCAACACTGTTTTCAAACTTCTATGAAAGGAAGATAGTAAACACAATTCCTACGAATAAGACAATTACGAGTAGAATCGATCTTGACTTACTGACCAACAGGAGCTGGACTGGATCAAACCTACTGAACAGACTGGTAGTACAGATTCCACCACAAGACATGCCCTTGTAGAAGTTTTTGTATGTGCATTCTGTGCCGTTGGTGTCATATTTCAGAAAATAAGCTAAAATACAGCAAGAAATAAAACTGTGAACATGTGTCCACTACTCTGCAGTCATTGGCTAAACTGACAGACTCCTAAGTGCGACGTGAAATGCCAGAAACTTGCGAGAATAAGCCATACGTGTGGTGTGTGTTATGTCGGAAGCTTCTGATAATGGCAAAGCACATGTTCATCATTAACATAGTTATACCTTTCCACAGTAACCCTAACGTAAGCAAGGATTCTTAGGGAGTTTGATCCCTAAATTCCTTTCCTTTTAAATCTTCCTGTTGCTGATTATGCTTTGTTGAGCACTGGCGTGGATGTGTATCTGTGGTTAAATTATATTGTATAAACATAATTAACTCTTATAAGTGCTGAGGCTTTCACGGCCGGCATTATCAACTATGTTAAGTAGATTTTCCGGGCTTGTGGGCCGTGGTCGTGTTGGATTGAACTTTAGTTTATGTGCAGCCGCTAATTTAGACCAAAATAACAGAGGTTGACCCTGATGATGCTGGACGCAGTTTTCAGCGAAACGTCGGTGGAAGGTAATCCAACTCGACCACAGCCCACAAGCTCGGAAAATCTACTTAACATAGTTGATAATTAACTCTTAATTGAAAATTGATGATTTTGTAATCTTGGTTGTAGATGTAAAGGGCATTGTGTGAGTTTTAACAACTGTGCCTTGTTTTTCTTTCCATATAAAAATTGCTTGGTGACAGAACCCTTGCATCAAGCATCAGAAGGATTTTGCAACCGGGAATTAAAATTCATCCATGAAAGCAGACAACCCAGCGAGGACAGGAAATCATTCATGGCAGTTTCACCAATAAGGTAAATTTGGCATAAACTATCAATCAAAGTAATCAATGTAATGCTTTTAATGCAAGGATCAAGACAACAAATAATGAATACTGATAGAAATTTGAGAGGTAGAACTGGAACTTAAAAATTCAATGCCACAACTGGGATTTGAACCACAGACATTCCGTTTACCAGGCGGCTGCTCTAACCACTGAGCTATTGTGACAAACTGCCAGAATGGCATTAAATTCTCAAACCAGTTCGTATTTCTCCTGGTAAACCACAAAGGCAGTCTCACGTCAGAGACAATTACCCCAATGGTGACTTACTATTGTAAGTACTTTATGTCCCAGGATTAAATAACCTACAGAATGGTAATTATTATTTATTTATGCCAACAAACTTACTGTTGGTGTTTTTAAACACACAAGCCGTGTGTGGGCAAAGTTTGAGAGGTAGAACTGGAACTTAAAAATTCAATGCCAGTTCTACCTCTCAAACTTTGCCCACACACGGCTTGTGTGTTTAAAAACACCAACAGTAAGTTTGTTGGCATAAATAAATAATAATTACCAACTGATAGAAATGTTTATTTATCCCCTAATGCTATGCATTGTTTCAATCTCTGTAAGCACTTGAAGAGCATCCACGCTACTCAGCTTCCAACACTGCAGACAACTCCTACACTGCAACTAATTCCTCTGGTTAACATAACATGGTGCCACGTTGAAACTACAGGTGTTAGAATCAATAGTTTCATCTCAGTTTCTTGCACAAACTCCATTGTCTTATTAGTGGTGAGACAGAATATTGACTAATAGAAAATTGTTCATGTAAATATTTTTGTAAGAGTGTGTAAATTTTTAATTCTTTTAATTTGAATGTATCAGGGACCTATTTTTTTTAATATTCAAGATCCAATGTCTTCTAGTCACTTTGAGTTCAACCAATGAGAACTGTTGCGCGGATGGATACATAAGAATGGCGGTGTTGCGTCATAGGACGCTCAGAAACTACTTTCATTAGCGTCGGTGAACTCAAAGTGAACGGACGTATAATTGTTGATGGCGTGTGAATATGTGAATTACACCCAAACTTTTAACCAGCGTAGACGCTGTCGAAATTTAAGAGTTGTTAACTAATTGCTTTGTGAAAAGAAGTGTAAATATCTAATAAATGTGTTTGTGATAAAAGAACGTTGGCTTATGCATTCCATTCTACGACCACATCCCCTGCAGAAAAGAGTGGCGTCTGCTCTAACAAACTTTCCACCTTTTAGCAAAAACAATATTCCCGCTGCTATATTCTCGCTAATATGTGTTAACCAACATCCTTTATATTAAAACCCCGCCACAAATGGCTTGCCCAACGTGGAGCGCGAATTTAGAATGGAATGCAAAATTACGAGTGCGATAAACATAAAAAAGGACGCTATCTCATCGTGCAGGAAAAAGACGCCATTGAACATCGTTTGATATCAACGATCCGTCAAAACATCGATACACGGAGAATCAACGTGGGAAAAACACCGGAGATCATCTGGCGAAGTCAACTACCCAGGAGACGTAAATAACTGGACGAAGAACCAGCAGAAAAAAAAAAGTAGGATCTAAACTTTTTATCTTTATTTTATTTCTATAATATATGTTTTTAAGAAGTGGAAAAGTAACAGGACTTTCAACATTAAGTGAATTAGATAAAGGAATTAAAATGTCGCGAAAAGAGATAGAAACAGGAGTGGGGGAAGGGGCAGATAGGCCTAGTTATCAGGAAGGATCAGAAGGTGCGGAACAGGCGGAAATAAGCAAAGATCAAAGGTTAATGATGATGATGTTTGAAAGACTAGAACAGAAACTGGAACAAAACAAGGTAGAATTGAAACAGGATATAGAACAAAGTTTAAGTCAGAGTATAGGTCAGAAACTGGAACAAAACAAGGTAGAATTAGGTCAGAAAATGGAGCAAAATAATGCAGAATTGAAACAGGATATAGAACAAAGTTTAGGTCAGAAAATGAAACAAAATAACATAGAATTAAGACAGGATTTAGAACAAAATAAAAAAGAGATAGGTCAGAAAATGGAGGAAGTGAGAAAAGACTTAGAACAGAAAATGGAATTAGGTAGACAGAACTTAGAACAGCAAATGGAATTAAATAGACAGAACTTAGAACAGCAAATGGAATTAGGTAGACAGAACCTAGAACAGAAAATAGAATTAGGAAGACAGGAGTGTAAAGAAAATATGAAAGTAATGGAAACTAATTTAAAATTAGTACATAAAAACTTAAATGAAACAAAGGAAGCCTTAGAAGCTAGGATAGAAATTGTAGGAGATAGGATGGGAAAGATAGAATCAGAGATGAAAGAGAATAAAATAGTGTTGGAAGGAGAAATTGCTAGATGTAGGGATGAAATAACAGAATGTAATACAAGTGTAGACTGTAAGATAACAAATGTAAAAGCAGAAATAACTGAGGAATTGAGGAAAGAGATTGAGGTAGTAAAGAAAGATGTTATTAATGAAACTGTAGAACAAATTGTAATTCCTAAAATTAAGACAATGAATGATGTGATGCTTTCACAACAGGATGCTATAAATGATATGAAACAAAGCCACTTAGAAATAAAGAATGATTTAAAATCAATTTGTGAAGAAATGAAAAAAGGGAAAGAAAATTTGGCTAATGTAAATGATGTTGTGAAGGCATTACAAAGACAAGATGATTTAGATGTAGGTAATGTACAAGATGAGAGTTATTTGAGTAATGTACAAAATGTTGACTCACCATACAGAGAAAGAGGTTCACAACCAAACAATGACACAACACATAACACATGTTACACCAACAGCATATTACATGAAATCACACCACCTACATTTGACGAGGAGAAGGGAGACGATCCAAAACTCTTTGTTAAAGAGATGGAAGAATACTTCAAAGTGAAAAGGATACCAAACGAGCTTAGGATGATGATAGTTAAGAAAAGCTTAAAAAACAAGGCATTAGAATGGCTCAGGTTAACACTAGCTGGTCACGAGTCTTATAGCTCATTCAGAAATTTATTCCTATCAAGATATTGGGGCCCAGCTAAACAAAACCAAACTAGGGTAGAGCTAGCGACAGGTAGATACGATCCAGCCAAAGGGTTGTCATTAGTCGACTATTTTATGAAAGTAGCCAACAAAGGAAAGCTATTAGACCCCAACTTGTCGGAGGCAGAACTAATTGCCAGTATAACAAGACATTTCCCAGACACAGTGAGAACAGGATTAATTGTTGCGAGGCCAGTAGATTTTGCAGATATGATAGAACTGCTGACAGCCTTCGAAACACAAAATGGTCGGCCTAATGAGCATAGACATAGGAACGGTCACCCAAACTCACCCATCCTAAACCAGAACACAACTACGAACAACCAGAGTGAGGGAGAACATAGAAATACTAGGAGTACCCATGAAAGGGGGAGAGGGGCACACCATTTCCCACAACCACATAATCATGGCGAGAGGATGGAGAACACAAGACAGCGGTACCACGACACAATACCGAGGGGTGAATCGAGGTACAGAACGCACAGGTATGATCGTGGAAGACCAGGAGAACGTACCCATCAAGTGAATCATATACGATTCTGTAGGGAATACATGAATAGCCATAGGCCGTCGTACAATAGGGGTTCACGTCAAAGGGGCAGAAACCAAGGGAACATCGACAACGTAAGACAACAGGAACAGAATGAAAATATGCCGGATAGGACCGATACTGCACAGAACACAGAGACGACGATCACCTCCAACGTCCAGGAAAACTAAGTACAAGTCAACTTTGTGTCCCGGAAGTTGACCTGTGTGGCAGTAGGGGCGATATTGACCAATGTAATGTAGGTACCTTGAGAAGACAGGCGAGTGAAAGAAAGGAGATAACCAATCCACCAATGATTAGGCTGAAGGTATGGGGTATCGAATTGCCAGCAATGATAGATACAGGAGCCAGCACATCAGTATGTGACGAACAGCTGTTCCAGGAACTGATAACTAAAAGAAACGCCGAATTCTTGCCTGTGTGTGGAGTATATTGCAGCACAGCAATTGGCAAGAAGAAGGAACATGTTAAATACCAGGTAAGGCTGGTAATTGAAATCGGAAGTTGGAAGTTCGATTTCATTGCCCTAGTAATACCAAGATTAACAGCTACCCTAATCATTGGCAGTGATTTGCTTAACCTTTGGAGGTCGGTAATTAACTATGACCTACATGAATTTATCATTAAGGAAGGAGCCTCAGAATGCACTGCGAAGTTCCTGGAGGAAGAAACATGCCAGGAGGAACCAGACCAGACAGGGATCCATCCGGATGAACAATTCTTTGTGGAGAACATCAATGTCCACGAGAATAGGTTGGTAGACCTAAGGGTAAATAAGAAGAAAACAGGTTGGACGAGCGATGAAGAAACTAACGTTTGCAGCCATTGGATCTGCACAGAAGACGAGTATGTTGCTTGGGACAACTACCAACCTGAACCACTACCAACAGATGGAGAAGAATCGATGCTACAGCTAATCGATGAGAAGGTCTGGGGGGCACATGGCATCTCTGAAGAGGAAAGAAGCCAACTTAGGAAAATATTGGTTAAAAACAGGAAAGTTTTCGATAAAAAGCCAGGTACGTGTAACAAGTACGTACATACTTTTACAGTAACAGATATAACCCCCTATTCACACAAATCCAGGCCCATCCCCAACTCCATCAGGGAGGAAGCTGACAGAGTAATCCAGAAAATGTTAGCGGACGGAATAATAGAGCCGTCGGACTCATGTTATGTGAATCCAGTAGTATGGGTCCATAAGAAAGGGGGAAAATTGAGGATGACCATCGACGCAAGGAAGATAAACACACATACCTTGCCGGATCACTACAGGCCTGAGGGGGTAGACCAACTAATATCGAAATTGAAGGGAGGTCAACATTTCACTAGTCTTGACTTGACAGCATCGTTCTGGCAAATTCCTCTTCATCCAGATGTCAGGAAATATACCTGTTTCTTGCACAAAGGAAAGGTATACCATTTTTCAAAATGTGCCTTTGGACTATCGACCAGTAGCAGTGCACTGCTGAGAGCTCTGGACAAAGTTTTTGGAGATACCATCGAGACTTTTGTGACGCAATATGTAGACGACTTTCTAATATACAGTGAGAATCCCGAGTCGCACTTACATCACATAGATTATGTATTATCCAGGTTCCAGGAAAGCAACATGACCCTAAATTTAGAAAAGTGTGAGTTTTTCGTCAAAGAAGCTGAATTTCTAGGCCACATCATAACACCTGATGGTATACAACCTAATCCGGAGAGGGTCAAGGCCATAGAGCATATACCACCCCCACGTAACTTAAAACAGTTAAGAAGGTTTCTGGGCATTTTACAGTACCAGTCGAAATTCGTGGTCAACTACGCTAAGGAATTGGTACCCCTTAGAGCACTGTTGAAAAAAGATACTAAGTGGGAATGGAATGCTGAACACCAGGTGGCCTTTGAGAATATCAAAGAACTTTTCAAGCACAGTATTCTCCTGGAACGACCGGATCCGAATTCACCTTTTCTAGTATACACTGATGCTAGTGCGCACTCATATGGTGCGATATTAGCACAAGAAGATGCAGATGGCAACAAACATGTGATTGCCACAGCTTCTAGGTTTTTAAATAAAATAGAAGCCAATGCCTGCATAACCGAACTGGAAATAGGTGCAATCCATTTTGCGTTGCAAAAGTTCAGACAATATATATATCTCTATAAAATAATTATATATACAGATCATGTAAGCCTGTCCTTCATTCAAAAATGCAAGCTGACCAACTCCAAAATCTCAAGGTACATACATGAGATCATGTCATACGACATAGAGGTCAAACATATCCCGGGGAAGGAGAACATCTTCAGTGACTTATTGTCAAGATTGAGGTCGGAGAGTCACATACCCGAGACGATATACAGTCCGCACCATGAGATCAAAATTATGCAGATAAGTAGCAAAGAAAACAACGAGATCTTGCAAGACTTCAAGAACATAGCAAAGCTACAACAAGAAGACCCTGAATTGAAGAGGCTATTCGACAAGGCTCCAGACATAATACCAAGATTGGATGCCAAGATAGGCAAATTTAGGAACATCCTATTTAAATTGCATGGTCGCGACGTAAGGAAATGGAAAATGATGGTACCAAATTCCTTACAGGACAGGGTCATTTTAGCATTCCACCACTCGATGCTTCACTCCGGTACTGAGAGGACAATGCTTGCCATCGAGGAGGTATTGTACATTAAACATCTTGGCAAGAAGGTCAGGAAGTTAATTTCCTCATGCGACCTATGCCAAAAGGCCAAGCCAATTAATGTAAAGTACGATGTCATCCCACAATCCATCGTGAGGAACGAGAAAAATGCATTGGTGTGTATTGACGAGCATGGAGAGCTGCCAAGGGGTAAAGATGGAAACAGATACATCTTTGTCATGTTTGATGTTTTTACAAAATTCACCAAAATATACCCCATTAAGAACATCAAAAGCAGAACATGCCTAGATAAAATCGTCAAGGACTACATCCCAAAATATGGGAGAATAAAATGTATTTTATCGGACAATGCGACCCTGCATAAGAGCAAGTTGTTTCAGAACACCTTAGAAACATTAGGAGTAAAATTGTACTATTCCTCAGCATATTACCCCCAGGGAAACCCGACCGAGAGAATCATGAGGGATATTAGTATTTATTTTCGTTTGCTCTGCCACAGAGACCACACTTCCTGGACGGAAAAATGCGGATATATAGAGGAGGTGATTAACCATTCGGTGAACCCCACGACCAAGTTCGCACCTATCGAGCTAATGACCAACACGAAACCAAGAAAATTAGCAATTGACATTGACACTACCATGGCTGCCCAAAGAGAATTATCAGAGAAAGAAAAATGTCAATTGGCATTCAGAAGATTACAGCAGAAGGCTGAAAAAGGAAGGAACAAGGTGAAGAGATTCGTCAGGAAATGGTCCCCACAAATTGGAGAAAAGGTGCTCTTAAAAAGCCACAAAGCATCCAAGGCATCTGAAAAAAGATCTGGAAAGATGGAGCTATTGTATACTGGACCACTGGTCATAACAAAACAGCTGGGTGACCACACATATGAGCTACAGAATACAAATGGCAAGTTGGTAGGAAGATACCATAAAAATAAATTGAAGCCATACAAAGAAAGGACCAAATGGCCTTTGTCAACAAATGTGTAAGGCAGGAGTAGTAGAGATGAAAGAAGATAACAATTTTTGATGGGTTACTTATAGGAAATTATGTTCAGAATAGGATTACAACAGGGAAGAAAATCAACATAGTCATTGGCTATATCGACCACAAAGAGCATTGTTAACAAAGACAGACGAGGACACTGATTGTCATTAAATAAATGAATCATAGCGTCGGAAGATAATATGTTTTTGACATAAGGATGTCAGGGACAAAAGTAAAAATGAATCAATTATGATGAAAAAGATATAATATTTCGACACAAAGATGTCGAGAGTAAATTGAGAAGAAAAAATACAATTACAGAATAATTGTAAGTATAGAAGTTTTCTCTTATAGAAATAAGAGACAAAGAAATGACAATTAGTGAAGTGAGGAAAACCATAATCAGAAAAACAATGCCCATGAATTGAGATGAATATAGCCAATGCTAAGCTCGAAGAAATGTTGAACCAAACAACAATGAATAATAACCCAATCAAGAAAATTAGTACCATTAGTAACATCAGAGTTTAAGAACCGACTCAATAACCTGCCTATACATAAGCTTATAAGACAAAGAAGGCAAAGAACTGAATAAAGTATTGCCATAAATAAGATCATAATCATTAGCTCAAAATTTGTATCCTGTTTTTCTCTCCTCATAGCAATGAATACAAGTCAAAAACCACATGAAACACTTAAATTGTATTTGTGTCAATGTCAAATGTACAATAACTGAGTATGTGTTGTATAATAACTGAATATGTATTGTATGATAACTGGATATATTGTACAATAACTGAATATGTTGAGTAATAACTAAATGCTTTATGCCAAAACTGAATGTGTATTGTGTAATAACTAAATATGTATTGCATAATAACAGAACATATGTAATGTGATAGCAGGATATATTGTACAATAACTGAATATATATTGTGTAATAATTGGACATGTTGTGTAGTAATCAAATGTGTTGTACAATAACTGAATATGTATTGTATAATGACTGAAGGTGTATTGTATAATAACAACATATATGATATGATAACTGGGTATATTGTACAAGGACTGAATATGTATTGCATAATAATTGGACATATTGTGTAATAACAAAATGTGTTGTACAATAACTGAATATGTATTGTATAATAACCAAATGCATTGTGTAGTAACCGAATATGTGAAACTTATAAAGACATGTTGTATTATGTCAAAACAAAGGACAAAGACAAACAGTGAAGAAGACTGTAAAGAAAAAAAAAAATATATTGTACAAAGTGATTGAATCATAGGAGTAGGGAGAAGTATTGTATTGTGTTTCAAGATTGTGAATAAGGTGACAACTTGAAAAAACAAAACAAGGGGCATATGAGACAGAATATTGACTAATAGAAAATTGTTCATGTAAATATTTTTGTAAGAGTGTGTAAATTTTTAATTCTTTTAATTTGAATGTATCAGGGACCTATTTTTTTCAATATTCAAGATCCAATGTCTTCTAGTCACTTTGAGTTCAACCAATGAGAACTGTTGCGCGGATGGATACATAAGAATGGCGGTGTTGCGTCATAGGACGCTCAGAAACTACTTTCATTAGCGTCGGTGAACTCAAAGTGAACGGACGTATAATTGTTGATGGCGTGTGAATATGTGAATTACACCCAAACTTTTAACCAGCGTAGACGCTGTCGAAATTTAAGAGTTGTTAACTAATTGCTTTGTGAAAAGAAGTGTAAATATCTAATAAATGTGTTTGTGATAAAAGAACGTTGGCTTATGCATTCCATTCTACGACCACATCCCCTGCAGAAAAGAGTGGCGTCTGCTCTAACAAACTTTCCACCTTTTAGCAAAAACAATATTCCCGCTGCTATATTCACGCTGATAGTTGACCTCTTTTATATTAAAACCCCGCCACAGTGGTGTGAGCTGAGGCATTGTCACAGTGAAACTAAAGCCTGTCCTTGGTTGCCGTTCTTTCATTTTATGAAACACTTATGGAAGGCAACTGTTTCACAATTTCATTTCTCTGATTTCGAGTACATATCAGACAAAACTCAACCATTTGTAGAAGAAAAATAGACAACCATTTTCCTTCCCAAACTCCTTGACCTCTTGACTTTGATCAGTGGTTAATCATCAGCAAAAACATAAATGGAGGACTGCAATTTTGTTTCTGGATCAAACTGTTGCATGCATGTTTTGTTGCCCATAACAGTGCCTGAAACACTTTCCATAGTTATGTCTTTGCAACGTTTTTGGTGGGAAACAAATTATGTTGAAAAGAAATTTTTTTATGCGAATTTCCAATACAAATGGTTATTGGCATGCTGAAGGAGAGTGTATCAAAGTGACCTAACCACTTAGAGACGGGATGAGTGGGTGCAATTAAAGTTGGGTGAAGAGAGGTAACAGGGTTTGTTCCTTGATGCTGCAGAACAGGGTGTAACAGCCCTTGTGCTGTATGGTATTTTCCTAAAAGTGATGTTTTCAGGGGATACTGTTGTAGTGCTGATTTGGAGGATTGTAGAGGGCTCAGCTTTAGCTGTTTGGAATTGTTCCTAAGTTACCTAGTGTGTCTGCATGTTCTGCGGCAAACCCAATGAGCCTTTAAGCAGCAATTTCTGGAGTTGTAACCCCCAAGTTACAGTGTGAAATAGTCTCATGGGGAAGAAATGGCACAAAGAATAGATGGCCCGAGGCCTTTATTCTGTAACTGCTGCAGTGTGCAACAGTGCCCCAGATCTCACAAGTGTATAGAATGTCAGGGGTTATACAAACTTGAAAAAGGTGTAACTTCAAAGGAACAGTCATACTGGGCCTTAGCATTGGGAACAAAGGGACTGTAACCCCAGTAGTACTATGCGATGGGTCATTTATGTGTTCCTGCAACAGGGGTCTGACATCCATAGGGTCAGGTTAACATCAAAGTAAGAAATTGCATTGGTCCATTCAAACATACGTGTATGTGGGGAAGTTGGTGGAAAAGTGGCACTTCATTATGGTCCTGTTTTTTAATATATCATTGAATAAGCTGAGCTTTGGGACTCTTCTACTATCTCAAGTCGTGGTACAGGTTGAAATAATGCGGACACAGGATATAACTTTTCTATAACACTTTTATTTGCACCTTTCTCGTTGAATATTACACGCGTAACACTTTAATTAACTTTCGTTGCACATGAAACTACTTCCTTAATGGTTTCTTCTCGTTATTAATTGTTTTAAATCACTTTTAGCATTCATATCTACATGTGTCACAAAACATGTCTTCTCTCTCTTGACGCTACTACCCTAAGAAAAAAATCTAGCGTCTTCTTACACAATGCATTTGTATTCATATGCGCATACGTCCATTTCCCGCGGAGCACTCTATGAAATTATCCTACACGCTAAATAGTTCATGTAATGTTAGGGAAGCGATCTCTATCTATCCTCCCTAAACTTTGATGCAAACGTTCCTCTCTGTCGAAGACGTCACCTTTAAGATCTATAATATCTTGTGTTTGGTGTCTGGAGTAGCTCTAGCAAGAAGTCCTAATCTACAGGGTATGCACGAGTTATAGTAGGAATGGAACCAAACGAAGAATTAACCAACATATCACTTTATTTGTAAATTTCCAGATTTGTAGGGAACTGCCGATAATATTTAAATAGAATGTAACTTTGCAACTTCAACTACAACGTTATAACACTTTAACTTTGTCACCCTTTATCAACCGCCAAATTATGTATACGTGCTAGCTTACGTACAACTCCCAAGTTGCACGTGCGTTATCTCGACTCGATTCAAGACGAGTGTGTGTTGTGTTGCATTTGTTTTTGCGCGAGCAACACGAAGGAAGCGATTTCCATTGGCTAACTTTAGAGCACGTCATGGTAAGATAGGAATCAGCCTGCTGAATCACTAAGGCTGAGTACAAACAACAATTGTAACCTTATCACTCATTTAAATCTGCCTAGGCTTCCATTCTTGAGACTTTAACATATTCAGCTTTATTATGTTTTCCCCTTAACTATTAACTAGAATCTCCTTTTGTTTCTTTCCATTATCAAATATATATTGACTTAATTTCGGTTTCAAATGCCCCCGTAAACATTATTTTATTATTACATAATAAGTTAATGTTTATGCTCTGCCCGAATGATTAATTTTAGTGAATACCTATTCTCATGGTCGGCAATTCTCCATCCACATACATTTTTTTTTTTTACAAGCATTTTAAAAGATACATTCCAAACAAGATTAAATTTTACTTAAAACACTATTATTTACATTTTTTTTTTCATCTTCGGAAGTTACACAATTTTACAAAAGTTCCTTGGTTTGGTATTTATTAGTTTCTTGATACTCTTTCTCTTCTTGGTTTGCACAACACTTTCACTTAGTCACTATTATGCTAACTTAACTATATTTACAATATTTTACATTTTCTCGTTCTTGGCAACACACAATTATATCAATGATCTAACCATTATCTCTAAGATTTACTCTTTTCCGGTCTTCCCATAAATTGTCATTTCTAGGTATGAGACCATGATACCTCTCTCGAACCTCATAATTCTGATTCAAATTTGGGGTTGCCCCCTGCCCGAAAAAGTTTTGGAAAGCTCTTTTACCTTGATTTTGATTTTTGCTTTGATCATTCTCCTGTTTGGCTTTGTTTGCACTATGATTAGTACTTTCACTAAGATTTATGCTTACACTAGGATTTGTGTTTACACTAGGACAAGCAGAATTAGCGCGACTATCACTTAATTTTAAATTTTCAAGTGCTTGCTTTACACCCTGGGTTTCCGTAACCACTTCCTTTACATTGAGACAGAATAGTAGAAGACCCCAAAAGAAAATCGTTCATGTAAATGTTTGTTAAAAGTGTATAAATATTAGAATTGTTTGTGTTCCATAATAAATGTAGGAGAAGATAATTGGGATCACTTCCCTAACGAGAAAGAACTATTTGCGCGGATGAATACCGCGGATGAAGATGAAAAAGGCGGTGTGTTACGTCAAAAGAACGCCAAAAAGTAGTTCACTAGCGTCGGTATCTCCGAGGTAGATGGACGTATTTTTATGTGTACGCGTCATGAAACAGTAAAAGTGAATCCACTAAGTGTTTAGAGACCTTTAATTAAATTTTGGCGAAGTTAGGGAAGTTGATCCACTAACATAAGACTTTTTACTATGATGTGACTTAAAAATAGTGAACAAGAAGGTGCAAATAAAAAGTGTGACTAAAGTTGGACCCAAGTGTATATTCATTCCATCCGTTACCACGACCTTGTAGATAGAAAACGAGTCTCATAGCACAGCCCATTTCATTAAAAACAGCATCAAAATGGCTTGCCCAACATGGAACTCGAATTTAGGATGGAATGCAAATTACGGGAATTGAAATCACGACAAACATCAAGTGACGCCATATCATCGCGCCAAAAGGAAAGAAGACGCCATTAGACCATCGTTTGATATCGAGATCAGAACGCCAATGAATGGATAATCAACGATACATCAGAACACCGATGCACGGATAATCAACGCGGGAAAACACCGGAGATCATCTAGCGAAGCCAACTGCCCAGGAGACGTACATAACTGGACGAAGCAACGGAAAAAAAAGTAGGATCAAAAATTTTTGTTTTCACATACAGTTTATTTTCATTTTTGTGTTACTGAGAAGCGGCAAAGTAGTGGGACTTTTAACCCTAAGTGAATTGAATAAAGAAACTAAAATGTCGCGAAAAGAGATAGAAACAGGAGTGGGGGAAGGGGCAGATAGGTGTAGTTATCAGGTAGAACCAGAAAGTGAGGAACAGGTAGCAATAGGTAGAGACCAAAGGTTATTAATGATCATGTTTGAAAGACTAGAACAAAGTTTAGTGCAAAAAATGGAACAAAACAAGGTAGAATTAGGTCAGAAAATAGAACAAAATAACGCAGAATTAAAACAGGACATGGAACAAAATAAGGTAGAATTAAAGCATGACATAGAACAAAGTTTAGGTCAGAAAATGGAGGAAGTGAGACAGAACTTAGAACAGAAAATAGAATTAGGAAGACAGGAGTGTAAAGAAAATATGAAAGTAATGGAAACTAATTTAAAATTAGCACATAAAAACTTAAATGAGACAAAGGAAGCCTTAGAAGCTAGGATAGAAATCATAGGAGATAGGATGGGAAAAATAGAATCAGAAATGAGAGAAAATAAGATTGTATTAAAAGGAGAAATTGCTAGATGTAGAGATGAAATAACAGAATGTAATACAAGTGTAGACTGTAAGATTACAAATGTTGTTGTTGTTGTTTTCTAGTGCCTTGCATCTGGCAATGGAGCCATTAGCATTCGTGCTTTCCAATACTTTTGAACTGTAGTTTCTTCTGATCTTAATGCTTCACAGGTCTTCAAGTAGTTCTTCATTCATTTCTGCTGCATCGTTACACAGGACACATATTGGTGAGGCTGAGATACCTATTCTGTAGAGATGACTTGCTAAGCAGTCGTGATTTGTCAGTAGCCGGAAAGCTGCAACCGCTGTTTTCCTTGGTCTCTGGGGGATTATATCTGGGTTGGAAAGTAGTGTAATCCATTTTTTATCTTTGGCATTTGTTTCTATTTCTTGTAGGTATGAATGAGAAAAATTTTTAATGAGATTACAAATGTAAAAGCAGAAATAACTGAGGAATTAAGGAAAGAGATTGAGGTAGTAAAGAAAGACATTATTAATGAAACTGTAGAACAAATTGTAATTCCTAAAATTAAGACGATGCTATAAATGATATGAAACAAAGTCACTTAGAAATAAAGAATGATTTAAAATCAATTTGTGAAGAAATGAAAAAAGGGAAAGAAAGTTTGGCTAATGTAAATGATGTTGTGAATGCACTACAAAGGCAAGATGATTTAGATGTAAGTAATGTACAAGGTGAGAGATATTAGAATGTTGTACAAAATGTTGATTCACCATACAGAGAAAGAGGTTCACAACCAAACAATGACACAACACATAACACATGTTACACCAACAGCATATTACATTAAATTACACCACCTACATTTGACGAGGAGAAGGGAGACGATCCAAAACTCTTTATTAAAGAGATGGAAGAGTATTTTAAAGTGAAAAGGATACCAAATGAGCTTAGGATGATGATAGTTAAGAAAAGCTTAAAAAACAAGGC
Source organism: Tenodera sinensis (assembly GCA_030765045.1). Lineage (NCBI taxonomy): Eukaryota > Metazoa > Arthropoda > Insecta > Mantodea > Mantidae > Tenodera > Tenodera sinensis. Next base: position 622,350 of record CM060972.1, on the reverse strand, counting down.
ATTAGAATGGCTCAGGTTAACACTAGCTGGTCATGAGTCGTATAGCTCATTCAGAAATTTATTCCTATCAAGGTATTGGGGCCCAGCTAAGCAAAACCAAATTAGGGTAGAGCTAGCGACAGGTAGATATGATCCAACCAAAGGATTATCACTAGTCAATTATTTTATGAAAGTAGCCAACAAAGGAAAGCTATTAGACCCCAACTTGTCGGAAGCAGAACTAATTGCCAGCATAACAAGACATTTCCCAGACACAGTGAGAACAGGGTTAATTGTTGCGAGGCCAGTAGATTTTGCAGATATGATAGAATTGCTGACAGCCTTCGAAACACAAAATGGTCGGCCTAATGAGTATAGACATAGGAACGATCACCCAAACTCACCCATCTTAAACCGGAGCACGGCTACGAACAACCAGAGTGGGGGAGAAGATAGAAATACTAGGAGCACCCATGAAAGGGGGAGAGGGGCACACCATTTCCCACAACCACATAATCATGGCGAGAGGATGGAGAACACAAGACAGCGGTACCACGACACAATACCGAGGGGTGAATCGAGATACAGAACATATACATAGTGTCACCGCGCTCGCCGCATCTAATTGCCGACAACAGCAGTGTCACCCATCGCATTATTGTCGGCGCTACCGCAAAGGAGTCGAAGGAAAGAGACAGAGAATGGCCGCATTGTTGAGCGCTTGCCGAAAGAGAGAAAGTGATAGAGGCCTCTAGAAATGTCTGCTTTGTATTTCACCGCAAAATAAGTGAACGTTCCTGAAGCTTCCAGAATAGTGCCTGGGAGATATAAATAGCGGTAAAGTGTGAGAAGAGTCAGTGAGACGTATGTGAAGGTTGAGTAGTCGTGCCGACGGAGAGGACAGACGTATGTGAAGGTCGAGGAGTCGTGCCGACGGAGAACAGTTCTTTGTGTTACGAGTTCGGAGCCGTGCTGTTGGAGAATCGGAAAAGACTTTCTTGTTGTTGCAACGAGTGTACAAAGTTACTGTTTACGGAAATAAAAGTGTTTCTTTATCTCGACTACATCTGTCTACTTTACTACAACACAAACCAAAAGTCACACTGGTGTCAGAAGTGGGATTCGTCGAATTGCTTCTAGTTTCATTACATCGTCAGAAGTTGCAACGTTAGAACCAAGATGGAGGGAGATTCGGAAACCAGGATGATGGCAATGATGAAAGAATTATTCGCCGAGCTGAAAGAACTGAAGACGGCAAACGACAACCTCGCTGCCAAAATGGAAACGTCATACGACAACCTCGCTGCCAAAATGGAAACGTCATACGACAGCCTCGCTGCCGAGCTGAAAGAGATGAAGACGGCAAACGATAACCTCGCTGCCAAAATGGAAACGTCAAACGACAACCTCGCTGCCGAGCTGAAAGAGATGAAGATGGAACAACTCGGTGAACTGACTGGCGTGACGGAAGACGTGGAAGAACTCGGCGAAAAGGTGGTAGACCTCTGCCAGCACGTGGACGTCGTGGAGGACGACGGGGAACGTCTTGGCGCCCTGGTAGTAAGAGTTGACGAGAGCGTCAAAGTACTGGATGCCAGGGGCAGACGGAATAGCGCGGAGCCGGGGAGGGAGCACCTAATGGCCGAGGCGACAGTTGCGTCCGTTCCAGATGATGTGAGGGAAGACGTGAAACAACTCGGCGAACTGATTGGCGTGACGGAAGACGTGGAACAACTCGGCGAACTGATTGGCGTGACGGAAGACGTGGAACAACTCGGCGAACTGATTGGCATGACGGAAGACGTGGAACAACTCGGCGAACTGATTGGCGTGACGGAAGGCGTGGAAGAACTCGGCGAAAAGGTGGAAGACCTCTGCCAGCATGTGGACGTCGTGGAGGACGACGGGGAACGTCTTGGCGCCCTGGTAGTAAGAGTTGACGAGAGCGTCAAAGTACTGGATGCCAGGGGCAGACGGAATAGCGCGGAGCTGGGGAGGGAGCACCTAATGGCCGAGGCGACAGTTGCGCCCGTTCCAGATGATGTGAGGGAAGACGTGAAACAACTCGGCGAACTGATTGGCATGACGGAAGACGTGGAACAACTCGGCGAACTGATTGGCGTGACGGAAGACGTGGAACAACTCGGCGAACTGATTGGCATGACGGAAGACGTGGAACAACTCGGCGAACTGATTGGCGTGACGGAAGGCGTGGAAGAACTCGGCGAAAAGGTGGAAGACCTCTGCCAGCATGTGGACGTCGTGGAGGACGACGGGGAACGTCTTGGCGCCCTGGTAGTAAGAGTTGACGAGAGCGTCAAAGTACTGGATGCCAGGGGCAGACGGAATAGCACAGACCCGGGGAGGGAGCACCTAGTGGCCGAGGCGACAGTTGTGCCCGTTTCAGATAACGAAAGTGTCCGTCTCGGGGAAGACAAAGGGGCAGTTCAGGGACGTCGTCGAGGATCCCCTGGAGGAGTGTGTCGGGTACGTAACCAACCAGGATATGACGTGGAGGACGATCAGCAGGGAAGCGCACAAGCAGGTGAGCAACACGCGAGAACCGACTTGGCGTGTGACATGGGAGGACCGTCGGAGCCATCCAAGCACCTGACGCATAGTGCCGTGAACGGAAGAATGGTGGACATCATCGTGGACGGCAGGATACAGGAGAGGCCGTGCCGAGCACGAGTGAACACGAGTGCAGCGGTGGACGCGACTCGCGCGGATGTGGCGGGGTTTGTTGCCAGACCCATCGGAAGCAAGGTGGCTGCGAAGGTGCGCCAGAGAGGTCGGCGGACTCGGTACCCAATGAGCCGTTTCCAAGTGCGCAGGATGGCCCGTCAACACACCAGGAAGAAAGGCAACTGGACGAGGGACCGTCAAGACCGGCGGTACTGTTGCAAAATTTCGAAGCAGGATGGCATACATCGTCCTACCCGGACCAAGGGACACTATCCAACAGCGATACCTAGGATCGTGCCTCCTGGAGAAGAGGTTCGATGGGTTAGTCCACCGGGGCGCAAGGGAGATGCCGCAGTGATAGTGCTGGTCGGGACGACCAGCTCTGAGGAGGGAGCAGTGTCACCGCGCTCGCCGCATCTAATTGCCGACAACAGCAGTGTCACCCATCGCATTATTGTCGGCGCTACCGCAAAGGAGTCGAAGGAAAGAGACAGAGAATGGCCGCATTGTTGAGCGCTTGCCGAAAGAGAGAAAGTGATAGAGGCCTCTAGAAATGTCTGCTTTGTATTTCACCGCAAAATAAGTGAACGTTCCTGAAGCTTCCAGAATAGTGCCTGGGAGATATAAATAGCGGTAAAGTGTGAGAAGAGTCAGTGAGACGTATGTGAAGGTTGAGTAGTCGTGCCGACGGAGAGGACAGACGTATGTGAAGGTCGAGTCGTGCCGACGGAGAACAGTTCTTTGTGTTACGAGTTCGGAGCCGTGCTGTTGGAGAATTGGAAAAGACTTTCTTGTTGTTGCAACGAGTGTACAAAGTTACTGTTTACGGAAATAAAAGTGTTTCTTTATCTCGACTACATCTGTCTACTTTACTACAACACAAACCAAGTCACAATATTATCGTGGAAGACCAGGAGACCCTACCCATCAAGTGAATCACATACGATTCTGTAGGGAATACTTCAACAACCAAAGACCGTCATACAACAGAGGTTCACGCCAAAGGGGCAGAGACCAATGGTACACTGGCAACATAAGACAGCAGGAAGTAGATGAAAATGTGCCAAATAGGGCAGATGCTGCACAGAATACAGAAACAACCACCACCACCAACACTCAGGGAAATTACAACAACTAAGTTGGTCCCAACTGGCCGGATGACCAACAACACAAACCCTAAGCAACTTACAATTGATATCGACACGACACTGTGATGGCTACACAGAGAGAAAGATGGAACCACTGGTTATAACAAAACAGCTGGGTGACCACACGTATGAGCTACAGAATACAAATGGCAAGTTGGTAGGAAGATACCATAAAAATAAATTAAAACCATACAAAGAAAGGACCAAATAGTCTTTGCCAACAAATATGTAAGGCAGGAATAGTAGAAATGATGGAAAATAACAATTTTTAATGGGTTGCTTATAGAAAATTATGTTCAGATTAGAAATTACAACAAGAAAGAAAACCAACATAGTCATCGGCTATATCGACCACAAAGAGCATTGTCAACAAAGACAGATGAGGACACTGATTGTTATTAAAGAAATGGATTATAGCGACGGAAAATAATGTGTTTTTGACATAAGGATGTCAGGGACAAAAATAAAAAGGAATCAATTGTGATGACAAAGATAAAATATTTTGACACAAAGATGTCGAGGGTGAATTGAGAAGAAAAATAATACAATTGCAGAACAATTATAAGTATAGAAGTTTTCTCTTATAGAGATAAGAGACATAGAGGTGGCAATTAGTGAAGTAAGGAAAACCATAATCAGAAAAGCAATGCCTATGAATTAAGATGGATATAGCCAATGCTAAGCTCGAAGAAATATTGAACCAAATAATAATGAATAAGAACCCAATTAAAATAAAATGGTACCATTAGTAACATCAGAGTTTAAGAACCGACTTAACCACCTGCCTATATATAATAAGCTTACAAGGCAAAGAAGGCAAAGAAATGAATAAAATATTGCCATAAATATGATTATAATCATTAGCTCAAAATTTGTATCCTGTTTTTCTCTCCTCATAACAAGGAACATAAGTCAAAAGCCACATAATAAACCATGATACACTTAAATTATATTTGTGTCAATGTCAAATGTACAATAACTGAGTATGTGTTGTATAAGAACTGAATATGCATTGTATAATAACTGAATATGTGTTGTATAATAACTGGACATGTTGTACAATAACTGGATATGTATTGTATAATAACTGGATATATTGTATAATAACTGAATGTATTGTATAATAACTGAATATGTGATGTATAATAACTGAACATGTATTGTGTAGTAATTGAATATGTGAAATTTATAAAGACATGCTGTGTCATGCCAAAACAAAAGACAAAGACAAACAGCGAAGAAGACTGTAAAGAAAACAAAAAAAAATATTGTACAAAGTGATTGCATCAGAGGAGTAGGGAGAAGTATTGTATTGTGTTTCAAGATTGTAAATATAGGTGACAACTTGAAAAACAAAACAAGGGGCATATGAGACAGAATATTAGAAGACCCCAAAAGAAAATCGTTCATGTAAATGTTTGTTAAAAGTGTATAAATATTAGAATTGTTTGTGTTCCATAATAAATGTAGGAGAAGATAATTGGGATCACTTCCCTATCGAGAAAGAACTATTTGCGCGGATGAATACTGCGGATGAAGATGAAAAAGGCTGTGTGTTACGTCAAAAGGACGCCAAAAAGTAGTTCACTAGCGTCGGTATCTCCAAGGTAGATGGACGTATTTTTATGTGTACGCGTCATGAAACAGTAAAAGTGAATCCACTAAGTGTTTAGAGACTTTTAATTAAATTTTGGCGAAGTTAGGGAAGTTGATCCACTAACATAAGACTTTTTACTGTGATGTGACTTAAAAATAGTGAACAAGAAGGTGCAAATAAAAAGTGTGACTAAAGTTGGACCCAAGTGTATATTCATTCCATCCGTTACCACGACCTTGTAGATAGAAAACGAGTCTCATAGCACAGCCCATTCCATTTATTAATGCAAAAACAGCACCAACATGCTGATTTAAATCTTCCATATTTACAGTTAACCTCCTACCTTCGCTTTCTGCCATTTGTAACCTAACCTTACTGTCTTCCAATTCTTTGTAGGTTGTTTCTCTCTCATTATTCAATACTTTTTCCCTAAGCTTACTACGCTCTCTCTCAGATTTCTCAACAAATCAAACAAATTCTTGATTAATTTCTTTCTTTATATTTTCTATTTCCCCCGTAACCTGAGTTCTGTTTTCCCTAACCTCAATTCTTAGATTATCCACTTCACTTCTAATTTTCCCCTGAAAATTTTCTATCACGTGTTGTTGGTTTTCTATTCTCTGTGCTAATTCTGTCAAGCCTCGATTATTACTCTCCAATTTCTCTGTCAACACTTTGCTACTACTCTCTACCTCTTTCTCTATCTTTTCAGTTAAACTTGGATGGTCATTTCTAGCTGTTCAGTCAAGCATTTATTGTTACTTTCCAATTTCTCAGTTAAACTTTTATTGTTATTTTCCAATTTCTCCAATTTCTCATTTAAACTTTTATGGTTAGTTTTCATTTCCTTCCTAAACTCAGTTAAACTATTTTCCATACTTATTTCCAATTTATTGAACATTGCCATTATCTGCCCTAGCATGTTACTTTCTGTATTTACAACTGGTGTTTGATATTCCGTGCCAGAATGACCTTCCCTTAGTTGCTCTCTTTGATCTGATACATTTACATTTCCCCCTACATTTGCTACTACATCTACAGTTTCCCTATTTACAACTTCTATCTCCTGAATTTTACTATCTACTACAGACTGTTCCAACATTTTGCCGTTTCTAAGAATCATTTACATAAATATCACTGATAAACTAGTTTAACACTCAGTACCTTATTATTGTTGCTGCACTCCGATGTCGCCACTGTCCCTGATGTTACTGGTCCATTAGGTACTTCCGCAGTCTCTGTTGATTCTCTTCTTCTCGGATCTTGTTGGCTCAATCCTTATCATGTCAGCTTCTGCTGGTCCTCTTCTTCTCGAATATCGTTGGCCCAATCCTCGTCGTCTTATCGTGCCACACGTTGGTTCACCATTTGATGCAAACGTTCCTCTCCGTCGAAGACGTCACCTTTAAGACCTATAAGATCTTGTGTTTGGTGTCCGGACTAGCTCTAGCAAGAGGTCCTAATCTACAGGGTATGCGTGAGTTATGGTAGGAATGGAACCAAACGAAGAATTAACCAACATATCACTTTATTTGTAAATTTCCAGATTTGTAGAGAACTGCCGACGATATTTAAATAGAATGTAACTTTGCAACTTCAACTACAACGTTATAACACTTTAACTTTGTCACCCTTTAGCAACCGCCGAATTCTGTATACGCGCTAGCTTACGTACAACTCCCAAGTTGCACGTGCATTATCTCGACTCGATTCAAGACGAGTGTGTGTTGCATTGCATTTGTTTTTGCACGAGCAACACGAAGGAAGCGATTTCCATTGGCTAACTTTAGAGCACGTCATGGTAAGATAGGAATCAGCCTGCTGAATCACTAAGGCTGAGTACAAACAACAATTGTAACCTTATCACTCAATTAAATCTGCCTAGGCTTCCATTCTTGAGACTTTAACATATTCAGCTTTATTACGTTTTCCCCTTAACTATTGACTAGAATCTCCTTTTGTTTCTTTCCATTATCAAATATATATTGACATTATAATTTCGGTTTCAACTTTTAATATTAAATATAAATTATTCTTATATTTATACATATTAAATTTGAACATGTTACTTAACATTTATAACATTGTTAAACAAATGTTACTCGTAACAATGAGACAATGGTAATACACTTTCAGTACTCAACAAATCCTTACCAACATGAAAAATAAATTATATTTACAATAAATATGTACATAAATGCTTTGTTTTCGGGGTCTGACCACATATTCTGTCTCAATTAAAAGAGCAGCGTGGCTTTTCTGTAACTTTATGGATAGTGAACAACCCCTGCACCACTACTGGATAATGTGAATGTGTCACTCAATTGAGTTGAAGGCTCTGCGTGGGATTTTGTTGGCTGGGTGAAGCACCTGCCAAATCAGTATCCTTTAGATTATCCTTGGATATTCCCTGTTCATTGTTTCCATGGAGATGATGCTTCTCTGTTGCTACTGTTGTTGGTCTGCCACTCTTCTGCTCATCTTTAAGTGATTGCCACTTTCTCCAAACCAGTGGTACACAGTAGCATTTGAAGGAGAAAAATTCCCAAGAGCCCCCATTAAACGCTCAAGAGTCTGTCTCTTATTTAATTCACATTTGAAATCATACAAGATTAGCACATAATAATGGTTTCTCTAAACCTCCATTGCACTTGCAAGAATGTTAACAGTTTCCACACCTAAAAATTAACATGCAGTTAAATTAAATGACATAACAGAGATTTGGCCGCTATCAAGGCAGTGGCAATGACCTACGTGTTATAAACACAAGAACACCAACACATTAGGGCAGTAGCAACAAAAAATGGATTCAAAATAGATTTAATGGACAGACTCATAAGAAAATACAAAAGAGAAAACCAGATAAAATATATCAAAACACTGTGAACAATCCACAACCCACATACAGCAAATTCACATTCCACCCAAAGTTGCACAACAAATTCCAAGACCCTTACAACAAATTCAGCCTGAGAAACTTGCTAATCCATCCATCAAAAGGCACAATACCAGCCATTTCAAAATCCAGTGTGTACCAAATAAAGTGTGAAGATTGCCCAAAAATATATGTTGGCCAAACTAAAAGAAACCTGGAAACAAGACTGAAGGAACTTAAAACTTAAATTGACAAATCAGCCATAGCCCATCATTTCTGGTCAACTCCACACACTATAAAACAGGGTATCAAATTATTAAAACATGCTGATCTGATAATTTGGGGAAAAAATACACATAAAGAAGAATGTTCACCTAGCCATTAATTTTGAAATAGCACAAGCAGGTCTTTTTTATTAACGTCCTTCAACATAATGTCATATCGGGTGGTGAATGAATGAAATGAGTGAAATGATGCTCAGATGAGCCTGAGGTCCATAGAGCTTTAAGTTACCGGACATTCGTCTTCTCAGGATAAGGGAAAACCTCGGAGAAAAACTTAAACAGATAACTCACCCTAAGCGAGATTCGAACTTGCGACCTCTTGGACGTGAGGCAAACATGCTACTACCATGCTACAGTGGCAGGCTTTGATATCTGCAACATAATCATCTATTGGGTAATTTTGTTGCCAACCAATGCAAAGAGGTGGAGAGAGGTCTCTTTGAGCCTGATGAAAGATTGGGGTGCCAGGTGGTTAGGAAACTGACTCAACTGTCTCCAACCTCCTGGAGTGTGTAGGCAAGTTTGCATTGAGATTCAAGATACAGTAAATCATTGAACACTGTTAAACTGAGCAAATCTGCTATGAAAACTTTTGACTTCATTCTTGAGGCTTATAAATCAAAGCCCTGTTCACAGAACACCTGTTTTTTATTGGCATAAAACATTAAAAATGACAGAGAAGATGTGGAAGACAAATGACCCCATGGACATCTGACTTCAGCATAAACTGATGAAATGTGGCAAAAGTAAAAACTTTGAACTCTGATCGCAGATTAAATGTCTGTTACTTATAGGATTGTTGTTGTTGTTTTCTAGTGCCTTGCATCTGGCAATGAAGCCATTAGCATTCTTGCTTTCCAATACTTTTGAACTGTAGTTTCTTCTGATCTTAATGCTTCACAGGCCTTCAAGTGGTCTTCGTTCATTTCTGCTGGATCGTTACACAGGACACATATTGGTGAGGCTGAGATACCTATTCTGTAGAGATGACTTGCTAAGCAGTCGTGATTTGTCAATAGTCGGAAGGCTGCAACCGCTGTTTTCCTTGGTCTCTGGGGGATTATATCTGGGTTGGAAAGTAATGTAATCCATTTTTTATCTTTGGCATTTGTTTCTATTTCTTGTAGGAATGAATGAGAAAATTTTTTAATGATCAAGCGTTTTATTGAGGAATATGAGAAATTGAATTTGTTGTTAGCTAATGCTGGATTTCTGACAATGAAGTCATTAATCCTCTTGCTCTCCAATATAAAGAGAGCAATAGCAGTAATAGTAACCGCTTTTTAGAGAGCACCATATTTTTATGTTTTGGCGGTCACATCGCTCTCTCACAACCCCCCAGAATGTCTGGAGGACCACACCTGTCATTGGTTTACGGGTCTCACCGACCTGACCGGGAGAAGAAATTGAATTTAGACTTTTGTTTTATTGTTGTGCCTTTCTTTGCAAGTGAGGCTGCAGCTTTGTTCCCCATGACTCCACAGTGTGCTGGAATCCATTGGAGATGAACAGTCTTATTAACTTTTTGGAGTTGTGTTAACATTTTGTAGCATTCTCTAATTTTTGTTGACTTCTTTGTAGTATTTGAACATATTCCCTGAATTGCAGCTTTAGAATCTGAAAGAATTACTGCCTTGTTAAATTTATTTAAGGGAAGTTTTAATAATTGCCGGAGAGCAATGTGTATAGCCTCTATTTCTCCATCATAATTTGTTGTGTCTCTGCCAACAGAATGATAAAAGGAAAAATGTGAACATGTAACTCCAGCTCCAGTAAGGTTTTCCTTCGAGGATCCATCAGTATATATGTGCAGCCATTCTTCTGTGGGATACCTAGTATTGATTGTTTCCAGAGCTAGAAGTTTTTGTATTTCTTTTGGTGTGTCTGATTTACTTATTTCCTCTATTAATTCCAAACTGAAGGTAGGTTGCAATAATTCCAATGGATTTTCTCTTATAAGTAGATTTTCTCTGGTGTTAGGAATGTTCAATTTGGATTTAATCTGTGTTACCTTTTCTAGGAAACTACTATGAGTTTTAAGGATTGAAGGGGGGAGGTTCTCTTCTGTCCATTTAGAGTTTGGCAGTCGTAACATTTTCTCGTGTTGGAGCAATGCTTGTTCTTCTATTTTTGTTGTTATTGATGGGGTCCGTGTTAAGGCAAGCATGGCATCAATAGGTGTGGATTTAACTGCTCCAGTGATTAGGTGAAGAGCCTGATTTTGTATCTGTTCAAGTTTATTGATGTTAGCATTTGCTGCTGTTATTAAAGCTTCAGAACAGTACAAGAGGTTTGGTTTAACATACATTTTGTATGTTGTGTTAAGGACTCTCCTTGAGCAGCCCCATTTAGCACCAGCCAACCTTTTCAGGATTTGCAGTTTCTTTTCAACCTTTTCTGAGATGTTTGTTATATGTTTTTTCCAACTTAGCTTTCTGTCGAAAGTGATGCCTAAGTATTTGGCATCATCAACTGCTTTGAGTGGTTTACCATTATAATTTATGTTAATATTAACTGGTTTGTATTTTAGTGTAAATAATTCATAATTTGTTTTTTCCACATTGATAGTCATGAGGTTTTTGGAGCTCCATTCATGTACTTTGTTTAGGGCTGTTTCTATTCTGTCTTTAATTAATTCAGGTTTTTTTGGAGAGCCTGAAGTCCAAATGACTACATCGTCAGCAAATAAAGCAATTTTGGTTTCTAAAGTTTTTATTATTGATGGAAGGTCATTTATATATATGTTAAAGAGTGTTGTGCTCAGAACAGCACCTTGTGGAAGTCCTCGGTGTGTTTGTTTATATTTGGAAACGTATGTATTATATTTTGTGGCACAAAATCTTTGTGAAATAAACTGAGTTATCCATTTAAGCATGTTACTTTTCACACCTATTGATTGGAACTTCTCAACTAATTTGTTTCTCCAGACTGAGTCATATGCTGATTTAAAATCAATGAATACTGCCAAGGTATCCTCCTTTCTATTGAAAGCTTCCTTGATGTCTTGGCTTAATAGGAGTACGTTTTCACTTGTACTATGATTCTGTCTGAAGCCGGTCTGTGAACTATTAATTAAGTTGTAATATTCTAGGAACCAGTTAAGTCTAGATGCCACCACTTTCCATCACTTTTGCAATAACACTGGTCAAAGATATTGGTCTGAAACTATTAATATTGTTTGAAGGTTTGTTTTTAAAATCAGGGTGATAATGGCTTTTTTCCAGTCGGAAGGTACAGTCATTCTCCAACACGTGTTATACAGTTTAAGTAGGATTTCTTTTCCTTTCCTGCCAAGGTGTTCAATAAACTCTGGGTGGATCTTGTCAGGTCCTGGAGATTTTTTGTTCTGTAATTGTTCTATTGCTAAATCCAGTTCTGTTTTGTTAAAATCCTGAATAAAAATATCATTTCGTATATCTTTTGGCTTATTAGTTTCTCTGATAGTTTTTTGGATAGCCTTATCTTGTTTTTTATACGCTTGGGGTATTCTTTGTGACTGAGCATAAAACTTGTTAAGGGATTCTGCTATTTCCCTATCTGTAGTTAAGCTTTTGTTATTATGTTTTAATGGTTCAGTTGTATTTTTTGATAATTTTGTTTTATTAAGGAATTTGTATATTTTATTTCCATCTTTCCTATAGTCCATATGTTCTACAAAATTTGTGAAACTGGCCCTCTTTGCTGTAATTAATTCTTACTTAAAAATGGCTGCTTTTCTTCTCCAGTTTTGTACATCTTCTGGACACTTGGTTCTTTCGGCTTTGACTCTTGCTATATTTCTTTCGTGTTTTAACTTGGATAAAGATGGAGACCAAAAGTAGCTATATTTCTTTAACTTTCCTTTGGGGATATGTGTTTTGGCTACTGTCAATATTTCACAAATTTTTTTATTCATTTCATCTGTTGACTTGAACTCTGATTCTAACAGTATATTACACTTCCCTTCTATCTCATTTTGGAAACTGGACCAATCTGCTTTTTTAAAATTCCAAGAAGTTTTAATTTTTGGTTTGTTACTTTTATTTATTAGACCTCTTATGGAGTTTATGGTGATTCTGTGGCCTGAACCTGAGTCTTCTATTATTTCTCTTTTTGTATTGTCAATTATGTCAGATGACACCATCAGAAGATCAGGATTTGTACCTGAACCATTATAATGAAGGTAAGTGGGTGGATCATTTGGATTAAATACTAATTCCATTGTTGATGAGTTTAATAGGTCTTCTATGACTCTTCCTGCTGAATTTATATCTCTGTAGCCCCACCTAGGGGAGTGTGCATTTAAATCACCTATTAAAATACTTTTGGGTTCTATGGGAATAGAATTTAGATCTAGTTTATTGTCTGGAGGATTGCAGATACTGTAAATTCTATAGTGGTAGTTACTTTTCCATACTTCAATTTTAACTATTTCTGATTTATTTTGTTCTTCCATTGTTTTTTGGATTTGGATAGTAGCTTTCATATTTCTTTTAATTCCTGTAAGAATACCACTTGCTATTTGACGAGCCTTTGGAAGTATATGTGTAGTGTACTGATCCATTTCAAAGTATATTTCCTGTTCTTCTGATATATTGGCTTCTTGTACTGTGAAGACATCTATATCTTGGTCTTTTAATATTTTCATTAGCTCTTGTTTTTTAGGCTGGGACATGCCTCCTGCATTCCATTGTAGAATTCTTAAAGTATTGGAATTGTTGTGATGAAATTTGCCTAAAGATGTCCCCACCCGGAGATCCGATTGGGGGACAGTTTTAACTCCGGAATGTTTATCTTTAGGACTCATATTCATGTATGTGGCTTTCATGTAACTGTTTTCTTAACGGGCACCAGTTTTACAATGTGGCAGTTAGATCACCCGACTTAAACTCCCATTTTGCAAGGGGGACCACACCTATCGTCGGTCAACGGGTCCATCGGACAAAGCCGGGAGGACCAAATAGGTGGTGTTTAGATCCACCGACCTTCCCCTCATGTGCCTCTGAAGGACGCTGTTGTGCTGTGATAGGCCAGCACATATGTAAATGACATTTCCTCCATTTTAGATGAAACCGTTATACCGCTGTGATTCGGTATAATTATAGGATTGTCGACCTCTGAATCCTCCATCATATCAGTCACATATTGCTAACAGTAAGGGAGGCACTGTCCCAACCCCCGACTTTCAGGAACCTGAAAGGACACCATTTCAAGGTGACTGATGTAGACCAAACAACTTTGACAGTGTTTGAATAGGCTTGCGAGTGTCGACTTACAGAGGACCTACAAAGACTTGGCAGTGGAATATTGATGTAAGAGTGTCACATTTAGAACACTATAAACTCACTGTGTATATAACTTCAGTTAACTTATTTTTATGACTTCAGTACTATTTCTTATTGGACAAACTTTGTATTTTTGATGTATAATTTTTGTGATTTTAATATTCTTGACATTTACTCTTTTGACCAGGCTATAAAGAGTGAAGCAAGTGATATAATCGTTTTTTTTTCTTTCTTTTAGGAGTGTTGCAAATAGAGCAAAGAGTAAGTGGAGTTCATTTGTTGACAGCCCGTCACACGAACCATCACTACAAATTCTTGAGGTTTCAAAATCAGATGAAGACGATGCAGCAGATTTCTACCGCAGGTAAGATATGAAGGTGGTACAGGATTGTGCAGAGGAATCTGCAATTTTTAAAATGAAATAACTCAGTTAAAACTTGATTGAATAAAATCTGCTTTATGACATGAGCTACATTTTGTGCCATATGAATTTTTGAAAAGTCTGAGATGCCTCCCTGCAGTTCTCACACAATCATTCAGTCTGAGTGAGATTTCTCAATATTACTGGTTAGATTGAATTCTACGTTGCTCTCTGTCTCTAGGTCTTTTAGCATTTTACTTTTAACCTCTTGAGCGATGGCCATTTAAAACGTCCGCGAGCCGAGAACTGCTAAAATTTAAATGCGCTTCGTATATACACAGCTGTATTTTGTGTAAATATTAAGTTATTTTAATGAAACAAAAACTGGTATAAAACTCGTGATTTGCAGTATAAATGTACGTCATCAGCAAAGTTGAGTTGTATTTACAAAACGTTGAAATGGCACAATTTTGTTTCACTGTGGTGAAAAGTCAACTTTGCTCTGTCGAACGCATCTAATATAAGTTCTCGGAAAGATACAGTAAAGAAACACCCATTGTATGTGTGGCTTATGCGTCAGCATACTGTGTAATAAAGCACTACTGTATGCGTGGTCTCTTGAGTCATCAGAATAGATCAACATTGGAACTTTTGCTTACGCGAGTTTCGTAACTGAGTAGAGTACGTGTCTTCCTTTGTTGAAATACATACGTATTCTTTCCTGCTTGTAGCTGAAGGGAGAAGTGGTATAAAAAGGAGTTTTTGCTCCAACTGGATATAACCATATACAATTGTTTGGGGATTTGGACAGCTCTCTAAACCCACACAGGACAATGACCGACCTTGACTACCGACTATAAATAACTCACAGCCTAATTGAACAATACCACGTTGGGGGTTGAAAATCCAAAACCCCTGCACCCCTCAGACTTCAAGGAAAACATTATCCTAAAAGGATACCACCAACAGCAAAGAAGTCCTGCCCATCTCCAAAGTGTTTCGTGTGCAGCAAGAAGGGAATTCGCGAATGTGGAGATGTACGTACCCTTGTGTCTTTATCCCTGTTTTGAGGTAAATCACTGCAGAACGAACATATTAAGGTAAGCCAATAAAGTATATAGACCTTACTAAAATGTTTCATAAAGGGAAAATTATAATAAGTTGAGTTGGATAAGGGATAAATAAGGGTTAAATGCTTAAACGCACAGGACGCCCATATCGCTCATCCGTCATTTTAAATGGACGTGATTTCACGTCAATATCCCTCAAGAGGTTTAGGAAACCCCATAGAAAATAGTCATAAGCAGTCAAATTGTGTGAACGTGCTTACCACTGCATGTTAGCATTTTGTGATACAACATGTCGTGGAAAAACTGTACCCAGCATATTCATGTTGCCCGTTGTATATGAGCTTTGACTCTGTAGCACTGGGACTGTTGTATGATGCAGGGAAATTGGAACTGCTAACAGATAAACAGCGCATTTCCCAGAGTAAAGATAAGTGCATACCAGAGATAACTTCAATCTTCTGGATGTTTCGCCTTCTTGAAGGTTCTGGAGCTTTATGAAAATTTCCAACGACTATGTAAGCAAGTGAGTTAGCAAGTGTGTTTCTGGTGCGATGAAAAGTGCTGGCCTCTGAGCGAGCTGGTGACATCTCTGACAATGTGCAGTAAGTGAGAGACATATTGTGTTTTACTGCCCAGCAAGTGTTCTGACTGGAAAAGGCCATGTTGGTCACATTTCCGTATGTCACTACTTCATGGAAGGAAATTAAGTGAACTAAGCAAAGTCCCAGTGAAAGTTGTTGTTGTTAGCTAATGCTGGATTTCTGACAATGAAGTCATTAATCCTCTTGCTCTCCAATATTTTTCACTGATGGATGGGGCACTAGAAGTGGCCGGGCATATTTGAAGGTGGTCTTGGTCCATTTCCTCTTGCAGATCACATAGAGGACAGAGTGGTGAAGAATATATCCCAACTCTGCTCAAATGTTCTGCCAGACAATCATGTCCCGTAATCAACCTGAAGGTTGCAACTGCCGTTTTTCGAGGATACTCAGGAATTACTGTTTGAATGTTTGGTAGTTCCCATCTTTTATTCTTTGATTTTTCATAGTAATATTTTTCAATAATTTTTTTGAATTCAGAGTTGACTAATCTTTTAGCTGCATAAAATGGTAAATTAACTATTCATTTCTGCACATTGCCGGTACCCTTTTTTGCAAGAAAATCGGCTTTCTCATTACCACTCAGTCCACAGTGAGTTGGTATCCATTGGAAGACTAGGTGTTTTTGAAGTGCTGTTAGATGGGTAAGGATTTTCCAACATTCTATAATTGTTTGGTTTTTTGGTGACAACTTGGAAGTAATTGCTATAATTGCTGCCCTGGAATCTGAGAGAATAACTGCTTGATGAAAATGTGAAATTCTGTACAAAAGATTTTGTAGGGCCATTCGAATTGCTTCAATTTCTCCATCAAAGTTTGTAGTTCCATAATTTAAAGATTTGTAATAGTAAAAGAGGTGACATGTGACTCCAGCACCTGCTCCATCTTGGTTTGATATAAATGATCCATCAGTATAAATATGGAGCCATTCGTGTTCTGGAAATCTAGTATGGATTGTCTCTAATGCCAATAATTTCAGAACACTAGTTGGAGTATCACTTTTCTTAACTTCTTCTGTCAGGTGTAAATAATATGTGATGTCTAATGTTTGTGTCGGATTGACTTTAGATATGAAGCACAGATTATACCAGATGCTCAACTCTGTGTTGTGGGCTGAGGTCACAAATGTCGCTGATGTCAGATGTTTCGACCGGTTCTTTTGCGAACTAACGATTCCGTCGGTAATGCCGTAAGCCTCTATATCGACTGAGCTGCGCTACGTCACCCCCTCCCCTCCTCTTTGCCAGCATCGCTTGCCGATTTTCTTTCGTAGTCACAATTCCCGCACTCGTGAATAGTTTACGGCACTTTTCGAATATTAACATCTTAGCCTAATACGCGTTACGTGAGCTACGTGGAAGCCATATGCGGTAAACGATTCTTATCCACGTAGTTGATGTAACGCGTATTACGCTAATATGTGATATGTGCTGTAAACAATTCATGAGTGCGCGAGATGTGACTTCGAAAGAAGTTCAATTAATTCCTGAATATAAGATCGGCAAGAAGAAGTCACTTCTAAACTTGCCATTTTTTTCTATGTATGAATAGTTACGTGTCCAATTAATCATAACTTTAGTAAGCCGATGGAATGTGTCAGTGCACACAAATTGTTGAGCTTATGCAATATATTTTCTTTCGGTCAAGAATTTCAAAGCTTACAGCAATTATAACTACACATTGAGTTAATGGCGGAGGAAAACAGCAAAGGATATCACAAAGTTATGTGTAATGCAACTTTTTTTGTACACAGTAAATTAGTAATAATGTTAAAACAATCTTCTGAAAGATAACCGTAGTGACCAAGAAATAAACAACTAAATAGATTCTAAATGAAAATACACCAACAACTATGTACAAAAAAACCAGCACTGTTTCAAAAAGAAAACAAAGAAGTCATGTTAATGCCTATTTTTAATGAGATTTTGAAAAGCAATTACACTTTAATATATACATTATTTTCAGCACAAGTTTACAAAAGAATGTATTAAAAGAAAGACCTGAAATTTGAGATTGTCTCATATGGCATTCATAGTTTATTTGAACGCTTAAAATTAGTACATGAGACAGTGTCGGCAACCGAGCAATATGCAAAATATACAAAATACATATAACACTATCCAAGGTAGGTGCTGCCAAATCCAATTATGCTCTCCTGAAACAAACAACAGGAAACAGTGCAAATAATTCATCAGTATTTCATAACGATATCAAGTCCCATCTTAATCAAAATTTAGTTTGGTACAATTTCCTACTCTAAGTCCATTTGAAGACCTGTGAAGCATTAAGATCAGAAGAAACTACAGTTCAAAAGTATTGGAAAGCACGAATGCTAATGGCTTCATTGCCAGATGCAAGGCACTAGAAAACAACAAACAACAACAATTTCCTACTCTTTGTGTGTATTCTATAGTACTACTGACACATTTTACATCCTTTGCTATCCTTTTTCCTTGTGGGAGTTGGAATGTCGGAGTAAATCTTATTCTTTTCACAAACCTGATCAGTTCAAAACATATTAAATTCTAGTTTCTAAGCCTGCTTAATACAACACAGATTTCTTTCTATATTGTTGGTGTGATTTGGCTGCACACTGATTGTTAATTTTGTGTATGTGCCCTGGGTGTTTGAATGTGGCTGAGGGCGAGGATTTTCAGGCATAAAATTTTCTAGCACAACTTCCTTCAGAAGGGAAGTATCCTGTGTTGTAGATATGCAGCACAAAGAAGAGCTCAAGCCCAATTAAGGAGGCCTCTGAGCAAAATTAAGCAATCTGTCATTCTCAACATAGTATGGGACGCTGAGAACTACATTAGTTAAAATGCATCCATAAAAAAGTAATTTTTTCTTGTATATATCTCTAACACAAGAATAGCATTGTTGTAAATGATCTAGACCAACAACAAACTGTCAAACAGCTATTATACTTCACCTAGTGCAATGTCAAAAAGTATATTTACATTTAAATGAACATAACCTAACACAATGACAAGCATTCTGAATAAATTGAGCAATTAATGACTGAGTAAGAGTATATCTAAGATCATTAATTACAGTTTTGTGGCTAAAATTCTGTTTCTGGGCCACGTCAAAACTCTGTTTACACCTGTGCTGCAAATATACTTTTAATGCAACACAGAACCAAATACAATTATTGTAACAACAGCTCTATGAATATTGAAAAGAAAACTGTTTTCATTGGTCCAATTATATTTCAACATGTTTATATGAATGGCTAAACCGAATGACATTTGGTTTTTTCAGGATACTATAATTTAGCTGGTCCATCACTATGAAATATCCTGACACTTATAACACATTCTCTCTTCATTTTCAGCAACTATTGTATGTTCATTGCTCAGCAACACAGATCAAAACTTCTCTAATTTTGTAAATGCAACATTGTAGTACCACTTATTTACCATAAACTTGTTTCTTTATTTCAATATTTTTACTTATGCTGAGGTCCACGTTCTAACATTTTGGTCCAAAGCATTGTATACAACTACAGACCATTGTAGGACATCGAGAGTTG
This sequence comes from Tenodera sinensis, assembly GCA_030765045.1. NCBI lineage: Eukaryota > Metazoa > Arthropoda > Insecta > Mantodea > Mantidae > Tenodera > Tenodera sinensis. The sequence goes on along the minus strand of CM060972.1, from coordinate 602,953 downwards.
GGTACAATTTTGTTGCATACAATTTCTATCCTATTTTTTGTATCCAATCTGTTTGTACACAATGTGATATAGTTGCATCTAATTTTTTCATCAAACAACTTGAAAATAGCCAATCAGCGTCAGTAACAAAGCAATATGGCAGACTACACAAGCAACATGTAGTCAGCTGTTTTATACGTATGGCTCATGGTTCTTTTAATGTGATGGGCGTTTCAATAAAACGTTTTAAACTTTTTCTGCAAGATTCAATAACAATTTTTCATGACCATTAACATATATTACTAAGGTGGCCATTACATAACTAAATTTCATAAATAATAAGAAACCCAGTTAACAGTATGTTCAAATTTTACATTATGAAATGAGTTCAAATCTCCTGTCCATGTATACTAAGATTAAAACCATTACAATTGTACCTTATCTCTTTCGCACAGTAATAGTTTGTCTCATATTTGTGTCCTGGTGTGTAATATTGCCCTCTACAGGAAGTAAACGGTTGGGAAATAAAGCTTCGCCAATTTGTAGAAAACTGCCATAATTTTCCAATTCCTCTAACCTCAATTCGTTCTGTAGCAGACCCAATATACCCAGGCCTGTGTCCTGTTCTCATGACCGTGCCCACTATCTTTTACTTGTAATTACATATTTTCTTCCTACATAGACTTGTGGAAATATATCCCAAACCTATACTTAATATAATAATCGCTAAATTAATATTTGCTTCTGCCATGTTTATTTTTCACACCTGCTACGTGAACTGTCATTTGTGTTGGACCAAAATTCATCAGTATGACAGACACTGTTTCTTTTGTGTACAATTCCATTGGATACAAAAAGTTTGGACCGTGGGACCCCCGCTTTAATCTCATACCACTGGTTCTTCAAAGAAATGATACCATAAGCTATGTACCAGCAACATCACAACAATATTAAGATAGTGCTGCAGACTGAAACATTGCTACAACTTATGAAGTATGAATACCACACATTTTACCACATCTTTCTTTACCGAAGTTTGAAATTTAAATGATTTCCTTGATAAAACGGCAATATTATTTTACAAAGAACTTTATCTTAGCATGTGATCCTAAGCCATGTCATAATGCTGCACCCACAATATTCAGATTGTATGCACTAATCTCTCACGGTAATAAAATTAGAGAAAAGATAATTTACTAAAGATGTAGCAATGAGTCTGCCATTGGGTTATTGCAGCAAAGTGGAAATGTATTAAATATAACTTACTTCAAATGATAAATGAAGGAAATGTGTGCCACAGTCCTGAAGATGCACTTCTGGAGATGTCGAGCACTGCAGTAGTTCATTTTGTAATATGCACCATTCTGAAATTCAAAGAATGCAAAAGTGAATTTAATATTAAAATGGGAAAGCAAAAAACTTTCAATTCCAATCTTCTAACAACTACATGCTTAAATAGGTTTTCGAGTGGACTTTTCTTGCTGACTCATAATTCATAAACTATCAAGCTACTGTTACTTATTATTAATGTTATCATTCTAAGCAGAGTAGATTCGAACTACAGCTGATTCGCAAAAAGCAATATTAGTCAATTCCATACCAACACAGTTCTATATTGAAAATAAGTACTGCAGATACATTACAATTCAGGTTATGTCCTGGTATTTAACATTTATGTATTTAATACATGCATCATACTTACCAACGACCTTTTGACAATATATTCATTTCATCTTGCTGCCCATACGCTCTAGCACATATTTAAAATCTTGCGAGTTTTACAAATACAAGAATATTCTTCCAGATTTATTTTCGCTTCGCTGCCGTTAATGATATCACAAAACGTTAACCATATTTCGAATCAAAAATCACTTTTAAATTACGTCACTGCGTGTCGCATCACCAACTTACACTCCATTAAATTACGAAACTAGGTCTGTAATTTATTGCATATTTGAGATTGACTCAGTTCGGTCATTCGGTAATTCCTTTTGTTGTATGATTTATTCCTTCGTTTTGTTGTTTTATTCAGAATTTTCTATTAAATTGCTTCACAGTGCGATACTCCCATAATAAGGAATATTGGCATCACTGATACTCGCTCTACCTCCATTGACATCCGGTACAAAGAGACGTGCAGCGCTCGAAATGTTTGGTTCTCCTCGGAATTTTTTGGAAGCTCGATGCAGAACCGGAAGTGGCTATTCCAGTTGACAGACCATTTTCCTTTGAATTAGGAAGGTGTACATTCTTCTTGATGTCTTGAATTTTGGAAAGAAAGCTCTCCTGAGTCTTTAGTGTATGTGTAAAATTTCTCTTGTGCCATGTATTGAATGGGAGTCTGATCAACTTTTCGTGTTGAATAAGAGCCGCTTTTTCTATTTCATATTCAATGGGGCATTGGTTGGTTAGTATTTCCATAGCTGCTATTGGTGTGGTTTTGATAGCACCTGTAATTAGTCTCAGACTTTGGTTTTGAAAGATTTGAATCTTTTTTGTGTTTGCTGTTACAAGAACTTTGCTGCAGTAAGTAAATAATGGTTTTATATATACATTGTATGTTGTGTTAAGAGTTGCTCTGGAACATCCCCACTTCATTCCTGTTAGACGTTTTAACAGTGAAAGGCGCCTATCTGCTCTTTGTTTGGTCCATGTAAGTTTAGTATCAAATGTAACTCCTAAATACTTTGCTTCCTTGTTTCTGGTAATTGTTGACCCTCAAAATTTATTTTTATTTTTAGTGGCTTTTTTCTTAGTGAAAAGATTTGGTAGTTTGATTTTGTTGTTTTAACAGTCATTAAATTTTCTTTGGTCCACGTTTGTAATTTGGTTAAGGATTGTTGCATGGTTTTTTCTAGTTCTGTACTTTTGCTTTTTGGTTTTGAAGTCCACATTACTAAGTCATCAGCAAATAGTGCACACTTCACACCTGATTCTTGTATTTGTTGTGGCAGATCGTTAATAAATATATTAAAAAGTGTAGTGCTGAGTACTGCACCTTGTGGTAAGCCACGGTGTACCTGTTTGTATTTAGATATGTTTCTTCCATATCTGGTTGCAATAAAGTGTTGTGTTAGGAAATGACATAGCCATGAAAACATTGGACCTTGTATCCCTATTTTTTTTACTTTCTTCAGTAGTTTTGTTCTGCATATAGAATCATATGCACTTTGGAAGTCAATAAAAACTGATAAATTATCTTCTTTTCTATTGAAGGAGTCTTTGATTTCTTGACTGAGAAGTAAGACTTGTTCATTTGTAGAGTGGAACTCTCTGAATCCAGCTTGACATGGGGAAATTAAATTTTTTGATTCTAGAAACCAATTTAACCTGTTTGACACCATTCTTTCCATCACTTTTGCTATTATGCTAGTAAGAGCTATTGGTCTATATTTTTTTTATTTCTGATGTTGTTTTATCTTTCTTCAAGAGTGGGACAATTATTGCTTTTCGCCATTCGGCAGGTACAGTGGTTTTCCAGGATAGATTGTAGAGTTTTAGTAGTTGTTGTTTTGCTGTTTTTCCAAGGTTTTTTATGAACTCTGGATGTATGTGATCAGGTCCAGGAGACTTTTTGTTTTTTAGATTATTAATTGCAATGTTCAATTCTTGCATATTAAAATTTTGAAAAAAGATATTGCACTGGGTGTTAGGATTACATTCTCTTTCTTGTTTCAAATCTTTCTTAAATTCTTTACCTTCCTTTTTATTATTTCTTGTTACTTTATGTGAATTAGCATAATATTTATTGAATGTTTCGGCAATGGCTGCATCATTAGTTAATATTTTATTGTTGTGTATGATAGGTGTGTTGTTGTTTTCTTTCCTACCCTTGACATTTTTTATGAACTTATGAGCTTTGTTACCATCTGTCCTATAATCCATTTTTTCTAAGAAATTATTAAAGTAATTCTTTTTAGCAGTAGGTATTAATTTCTTTTTTTAGTGAGGCACATTTCTTCCGCCATATTTGTGTATCCAATTTGTTTTTTGTTTGTTCAGCTGTATTTCTAGCTATGTTCCTTTGCTTTTTCAGCCCCTCCGAAGGAGTGTCGCCTTGCCGTGGTGGAGGGGCTCAGTACCCGATCCAGACGGCCTACTAAGTGTGTCTGTTTGACCACTGGTAGGTAAGAGGTGAGGGGAAGCTAAGAACATTCCAAACGGGTAGATGAGGCTCGGTAGTCTTGGTCGACAACTCATCTAGGAGAAGAGGACTCCGAAATCAAACTCCCCCAGGGGAACCTACCACGGTAGGTCCGGGTTTGGTGCACCCGGGGCCCCGAGCTGCTCACCATCATTTCACCCCTTCATAGTCATTAACTGTGCCACGTGCAGCTTTTTTGTTGCCTTTTATATCACGCTCTTCCTCTTCTAGGCCTATTCTGATTATTAGTTTGTAAGTTCCTAGATTTATAACTCCTGTCTCACCAGCAGGGATCTTTCCTATCTCCGTGGTCCTGTCCCACGGTTTTCGGCGCGGCCCCCGACTTGTGTGCTCTTCGGAGGTCTCAGGCGCGAAGGTTGTGCGGACCCTTCACACTGCCCCCATGTGTAGCCTTAGGTGCGGAGCCCGTCCACACGTCAAGTACACCGACGTAGCTCCTTGAGGGCACGGCCGGTGTTAATCTCCCGACGGCCGCGTGCCGTCGGGTTAGTATCACCGGCCGGACGTGTTACCGATGACGGAGCCCCGGTGTAATCAACCCGAAGTCCCCTGAATCCACGCTGACTCCGTTGAGGCAGCGTGTGCTAAAGCGGGGAGCCACAGGCGGTTATTCCTGTGGTGGGGGCATAAAACCGGGGTGTCACGTGGTGAACGGTTTACCCATGCGGACAAGCAGTGGAGATCGGAGGGTAGCCCCTCTGAAGTACGCTTTGAGATCAGTCATGGAGGGGTCTCCATGGCGGCACAGACCGTGGAGATTTTGGTGTCTTTTATCCTTTGACCCCCGGATGGCAGGCTGACGCCGACGGTTCCGGATGGGGGTCCAAATAATGTCTCCACGCAACCCCTCTTCCTTTGACCCTTTCTTAGTTTTGACTTTGGCATGTGACGGAAAACGATAAAGGACCGTAGCCCATTTTATATAAAACGAGAAGTCGACAGAATACGTGGCCCGGTTAAGAACACGACCAGAGTTCGAGACGGTACGCTGTTGATCGAAACCAACACGGCAGACCAGACCCAGAAACTTTTAAAGGCGAGTTTGTTGGGATCCTACCCAATTCGGGTAGCCCCACACAAATCGCTCAACACATGTAGGGGAGTTGTCACCACCTCTAGTCTGGACAATCTGTCGAACGATGAGATTACTACCTGCCTCTCCGACCAGCGTGTGTGTCAGGCTTACCGTCTTACCCGAAAGCAGGATGGCAAGGATGTACCTTTGCGTACGGTGTTTCTGACGTTCAGAGGAACTAAATTGCCCGAGTACATCTTTTGTGGCTACGAACGTGCCGCCGTACGCCAGTATGTGCCGAACCCCATGCGTTGTTTTAGGTGCCAACGGTTCGGCCATACTAAGACGTTGTGTAATAATCCTGCTATATGTGAGCGCTGTGGTTTAGCAGCCCATGAGGACCCGACATGTACACGGGATCCCCTCTGTGTGAACTGTGAAGGGAAGCATCCATCCAGCTCGCGTCAGTGTGCGAAGTTCCTGGATGAGAAGTGTAAACAAGAATTGCGCGTGAAAGAACATCTCACGTTTCCAGAAGCGCGTCGTCGCTTTGAGCAGCTGAAACCTGCTACCACCACAGGTTATGCCTTGGCTGCCCGACGCGCTCCTGCCAGTAGCGTAGCGATCCAGCACGTTCCTGTGTCAGATGCTTCTACACAGACTGACCTACCTGCGAATACCCCTTCACTGTCTCGTGTCACAGCTGCACCTGCTACTACATCTATAGCCGTGCAGACATCAGCTCACAAGACAACTAGCCGCAGCCAGCCTGTTGACAGCCATTATTCTAGGCCTACTGGTCGCGCCAGCAGTCGCACATCGTCCATGAAGTCCCGCTCCCGCTCTCGTTCAGCGAGCCGCCGGGGATCTTCAGACTCCCGGACGTCGGCGGAGTCACCAGACGATGGCGAATTTAACCTACCCCGTCCGAAGTCGGTTAAGGTAAAGATGAAAAAGAAAAAGATGAAGACGAATCCCTAATTCTTCTTTACCATGGAAATAATCCAGTGGAATGTTAATGGGTTCCGGGCACGTGTTCCGGACATACAGCATCTCGTTTCGCAACGCTCTCCATCAATCGTCTGTCTACAAGAAACGCACTTGCACCCTAACCACGCATTACAACTTCGTGGTTTTTCGGCATTTAGACATGACTCTGCAGCTGATAGGCGAGCAAGCGGGGGTGTTCCTATTCTGGTGGCGCATGATATCTCTGCCACCAGTGTGCCACTCAACACGCCGCTACAAGCTGTAGCGGTGCGTGTGCAGCTGCAGAGCCTCTGTTTCTCCCTTTGCAATGTCTATCTGCCACCGGTCAGTGTCGTACACACGAACGATCTTCGGGCTCTCTTGGCACAGATTCCGCCACCGCTCATCTTTCTCGGCGATCTGAATGCCAAGCACTCTCATTGGGGCTCCGACATTGACGATGCCCGTGGGTGCCTTGTAGCAGACGTTTGCCATATGTCCGGCCTAGTCATATTAAACACTGGCGTGCCTACTTACTTATCATCTGCCTATGGTACACACTCCGCGCTTGACGTTTCTTTTAGCAGCCCGTCACTGGTACCTCTACTCGACTGGTTGGTACTTTCCGACTTATTTGGCAGTGATTACCCCATTAGCATTCACCTATCGGGCCACAATTCTATGCCAACACGCTTTCCTCACTGGATTATTTCCAAGGCTGACTGGGGGAAGTTTCGTTCCCTCATTCACCTTACCGACGATGGTTTTACCACCATTGACGACATGGTGGAGTATTTTACTTACTCTATCCTTCGTGCAGCGGATTCCAGCATTCCTCGTGGTTCCACTACACCTCGTCACGTTCCCTGTGCCTTGGTGGTCCGAGGAATGCCGTTTGGCTACTGAAGCACGCAAGCGTGCATTGCGTGTCTTTACACTACATCCTACGCAGGTGAACTTTGTCGCTTTTAAGCGTGCTCGTGCTAGGGCGAGATTTATACTTCGAGACGCAAAACGCAAATCGTGGGAAAAGTATGTATCTTCTCTTTCCCGTCGAAGTTCGGCGCAAAAGGTGTGGACTGCTGTTCGGCGAATGTATGGTAAGTGTCGCCGGACGATCATCCCCGGCCTTGCCGTACAGGGCTCCTGTTTCACCACCGAGCAGGACATCGCAGACGCCCTTGCCGAGTGTTTCGCCTGTACTAGCCAAACCCAAAGCTATGATAGAGCGTTTTTAGCTATCAAGGAATCTGCGGAGCAGATAGGCCTTAGTTTTAATAGTGCCCAAAGTGAACCGTACAACGCACCATTTACCGAAGCGGAGCTGGCGCATTCCTTGTCGCTAGCGAAGAATTCTTCTCCCGGTCCTGATGACATCCACTGCCAAATGCTGCTTCATCTTCCACCTGCAGCTCTTTCCTTCATGTTGAGCATGTATAACCGCATCTGGCATCAGCAGGTTTTTCCGTCTTCCTGGCGAGAGGGTATTGTCATCCCTATCCCTCGACCAGGAAAAGACCGGACACTTCCCTCTAGCTACCGCCCTATTTGCCTGACGAGTGTCGTCTGCAAGACCTTGAAACGGATGATTAACACTCGCTTAGTGTGGCGGCTAGAGACGAATAACCTGCTGAGCAATGTTCAGTGCGGATTTCGTCGCTATCGCTCCAGTGTCGACAACCTGACGCGCATGGAGGCATACATACAGAATGCGTTTCTCCTGAAGCAGCATGTCGTGGGTGTCTTCTTTGATCTGGAGAAGGCCTACGATACTACTTGGCGCTATGGCATTCTCCGTACTCTACACGGTTATGGTTTGCGCGGTCACTTAGCCGTTTTTCGTTTTAACTTTTTACTCATTCGCCGTTTTCGTGTCCGTATAGGCAACACGCTGTCTCAAGAGAAGATCCAGGAGAATGGTGTACCCCAGGGATCCATCCTCAGTGTCACACTTTTCGCAGTTGCCATTAATGGCATTCATTAGTGTTGTTCGTAGCGGTATCCCGATGTCGCTGTATGTTGACGACTTTGCGATCTACTATCGCTCTTATAGTTTGGAGCACATCGAGCGTCAACTGCAGCTGACCATAACCTCCATCGCCGAGTGGGCTTTACGCACCGGCTTTCGGCTGTCCCCTACGAAAACACAGTGTCTTCACTTTCACCGACTGCGAGTACACCCTCCTCCCGATCTTCATCTGCGCGACACACGTCTTCCTTTTGTACCGCACCTTAAGTTCTTGGGCCTACACCTCGACAGCAAACTCACATGGGGGCACCATATCCGCCATCTTCGTGCTTCCTGCGATCGTTCGCTTCGGGTACTCAGGGTCTTATCTGGGGCATCTTGGGGCGGCGATCGCACCGTCATGTTGAGGTTGTATGGCTCTCTGGTTCGGTCCAAATTAGATGTCGGTCTGGGTGGCTCAGTTGGTTAGACGCTGGCCTACTGTTCCCAAGATCGCGGGTTCAAATCCGGTCCAGGCCGATGGTTTTTAAGTGTGCATAAAAACGACAGCCCCATGTCAGTAGATTTACTGGCATGTAAAAGAACTCCTGCGGGACAAAATCCCGGCACACCGGCGACGCTGATGTGATCCTGGCAATTGACAGCGTCGTTAAACAACAAAATACTTTAAAATACTTTTCCAAATTAGACTACGGCTGCTTTATTTACGGCGCGGCGTCTGCGTCTAAACTCCGGCGTTTAGACACAGTACATCACACTGGTATCCGTCTCGCTACTGGGGCTTTCCGCACCAGCAGAATCGATTGTCTGTATGCTGATTCTGGCGAAGCTCCACTGTCTGTTCGACGCTCTTTTTTACTTTGTTCTTACGTGGCAAGGCTGGCCGCCCATCCAGGTCACCCTTCGTTTCCACCCGTGTTGCGTCCAGACCTCGCGCACCGTTATATGCGAAATACAACCATCTCCCGTCCAAGTGGTATCCGGTTTCGTGAACTGCTTGCTGCACATGCCCTTCGACTGCCAGCCGTAGAGCGGCATTCACGGGGCCGATGTCCTCCCTGGCAACTCCAGCGCGCACGCTTTGACCTGGAGCTGTCGTGCTGTGTTAAGACAGCTACCCCTCATTCCGTGTTTCGCCAACTATTCACGGAACTACTGGGCCGATACCGGACTTCCTGTCCGGTATTTACCGATGGGTCCCAGATGGGTAGTGCGACGGGTTGCGCCTTTATATACAACGGTGACGCTCATACGTACCGCCTACCGGACGCCAGTTCAGTATTTACCGCCGAGTTGTTTGCCATATTTTATTTCCTCCTTTTTATCTCTAGTTCAGGTCCTGGAAGTTTTATCGTTTGTTCCGATTCTTTTAGCGCTCTCCAGGCCCTGCAACAGTTTATCGGCACCTCGGCATTGGTTGTTAAAATCCAGACGTTGATTTCTCAGCTACTGTCTCGCGGATACCAGTTTGCTTTTACGTGGATCCCAGGCCATGTGTGTATTCCGGGTAACGAGGCGGCGGATGCGGCTGCAAAGTCTGCATGTCGCCTTCCGGAGTATTCCACCCGTACGCTCCCCTATATAGATGTGCAGAAATATTTCCGTCGCCATCTATTTGCTCTCTGGCAGGAATCTTGGGAAGCGTTATCTGGCACTCAGTTACGGACAATCAAGGACACAGTACAACCCTGGCAGACCAGCAGCAGGGATTCCAGGCGAGAAGAAGTGGTTTTAACTCGCCTGAGGATAAACCATACCCGAGCCACGCATGGACACCTTTTGCGTGGTGATCCGGAGCCTGTCTGTACGACATGTAATACTCCAATCTCCGTTGCACATGTCCTTCTTGATTGTCCGCGATATGCTCGTGAGCGCCAGTCCGTTGGCATCTGTAAATACAGTGCTGCGGTTTTGTTCCACAATTGATTTTATGAAGCAAGTGTAAGGTTATTTTATTTCAGAGATTTTAGCCTTTTAGAATGCCGTATTTTTTTTTTTAACGTTTTATTGTTTTTTACTTTGTAGCAATTTTAAGTTTCTTCTGTTTTTAACCTTTTAAACGAAACGTTTTAATAGTGGTTTATCTGTTTTTATCTATTTTAACCTTAGATTTTTAGTTTTTAATGGGTGATGTTTTAACACTTGACCGTACGTAATTTTACTTTTTGACTCGGGGCCCTAATGACCAAGTTGTCGACGAGCCCTTAAACCCAAGACACTCACTCACTCACTCCTTTGCTTTTTCAGTTCTTCTAACTGGGGGTTCCAAAAGGGTTTGAAATTTTTTTTTATTCTTCCCCGAGGAATATGTTTTTTTGCGGTTTCTAAGATGACTTTACAGAAATTTTTGTTCAAATGATCTGGTTGGTCATGTAGCTGTGAGTTTGTTTGTTCTTTAAATTTATGTTCCAGTTCAGTTTTATATTTGATCCAATCTGCTTCTTTGAAGTTCCAATACAGATTCGTGTGACATTGACTGTTATTTGTATTATCTAGTTTTATATCAGCAATTACTGCTCTGTGACCAGAACTTGGATCTTCTATAACTTGTTTTTTAATTTTTGAAACAATATCTTTTGTAGCTAACAAGAGGTCTGGGTTACTGCCTGCTCCAGAGTAATGTATGAAGGTTGTGGGATCTTCATTACTATAAATCAGTTCAAAAGTTGTGGTATTCAAAAATTCTTCCACTATCTTCCCTGTAGAATCCACTTTTTTATAACCCCATCTTTTGGAATGAGCATTGAAATCCCCAATTACGATTGTTTTATTTAATTGGTCAATAAGAGAGAGATCTGGTTAATTCCTGGGAGGATTGTAAATACTGTATAAATGTAGACGTGTTTTGTTATCCCAAAAGTTTAGCTTTATTAATTCACTTTTATCTGTGTTATCCATTTCTTTAACAATTTCAAAGGAGGATTTAATATCCTTTTTGACTCCAACTAATATTCCACTACTTATCTGTCTATTTTTGGATAGTAGGTGTAGTAGAAAACCAGTAAAATTGAAGTATTTAAGTTGGTCATTTGTTAGATTTGCTTCCTGTATGAAAAATAGATCGATATTATAGTCAAATACAATTTTATTCAGTTCTACTCTTTTTGTTTGTGTGAGACCACCCGCATTCCATTGTAGAAGTCTGATGTTAGATCTTCTATTAATATAATGTTTTGGTTCTCGAGAAGTAGTCCCCGCCCGAAGATCCGAGTGGGGGACTATTTTAACTCCGGAACATTTTACCCCTCGAGTCATATTGCATAAATATTGAAGAGACTTAGCAATAAATGTAACCGCTTTTTAGAGAGCACCATATTTTTATGTTTTGGCGGTCACATCACTCTCTCACAACCCCCAGAATGTCTGGAGGACCACACCTGTTGTTGGTTTACAGGTCTCACCGACCTGACCGGGAGAGTTATCAAAATAAATTCACTAACCATATCCTCTGATTACCAATCAGAGGACGTATACATGCCATGACAGGTTAGCATGTTAGGGGTTAAGGTTTTATAGAGAAATTAGAGAAATGGAGAGGTTGGAAAAATAAAGACTCCCTAGCCTTCAGGAACCCTAATATCATCGGGGTCGGAAGAGAACAAGAGTTGACCAAGGTAAGGTCAGATAGAAAAGTTACAGTGAGGAGCAAAACACCAGTAAGTGGAAGTAATGTTCTGCTCAGCTTGGGTACCTTGTGGTCGCTATTCACATATCCCCTAGACGGAGACCCCTGAGTAAGTCCCAGTGAAAGTTGCACTAGGTTTTAAGTAAGAATAATCTCTAGGGCATCTTCCCGATACATAGGGTACCCTTCTTGTCCAGCTCCTATGTTCTCTAGCCATTGCCAAGGCCATAAAGAAGTGCAGGGGTCAGTGCATTGACTCCTCCAACCATAAGGCAACTGCTTGACCTCTTAGGGATGCTACCTTTCCATTAGCATAGCTTCTCAAAAGGCATCATGAGGCCAAATACATCCTTATGGGGAAGGTTGATAAATTACAGTTGGTATTCATGTGCCCATTGCAGTCAGAGGTACTTGTGGTTTCTGTACAATGGAAGCCAACTTAATGGCTTTATGCAATCAAACCAGTCCACAGCAGATGGTGAGTAACCATTGATGCAGACAGGTACACACCTGTTGCAGTGCTGCAGCTTCAAGCTAACACTGTAGGTGAAACTGTGTGGTACATTAGGGCTATGCAGACAAGATGGTGACAAACCATTGATGCAGACAGGTACACACCTGTTGCAGTGCTCCAGCATCAAGCTAACACTGTAGGTGAAACTGTGTGGTACATTAGGGCTATGCAGACAAGATGGTGACAAACCATTGATGCAGACAGGTACACACCTGTTGCAGTGCTCCAGCATCAAGCTAACACTGTAGGTGAAACTGTGTGGTCCATTAGGGCTATGCAGACAAGATGGTGACAAACCATTGATGCAGACAGGTACACACCTGTTGCAGTGCTCCAGCATCAAGCTAACACTGTAGGTGAAACTGTGTGGTACATTAGGGCTATGCAGACAAGATGGTGACAAACCATTGATGCTGACAGGTACACACCTGTTGCAGTGCTCCAGCATCAAGCTAACACTGTAGGTGAAACTGTGTGGTTCATTAGGGCTATGCAGACAAGATGGTGACAAACCATTGATGCAGACAGGTACACACCTGTTGCAGTGCTCCAGCTTCAAGCTAACACTGTAGGTGAAACTGTGTGGTCCATTAGGGCTATGCAGACAAGATGTTGACAAACCATTGATGCAGACAGGTACACACCTGTTGCAGTGCTCCAGCATCAAGCTAACACTGTAGGTGAAACTGTGTGGTCCATTAGGGCTATGCAGACAAGATGTTGACAAACCATTGATGCAGACAGGTACACACCTGTTGCAGTGCTCCAGCATCAAGCTAACACTGTAGGTGAAACTGTGTGGTCCATTAGGGCTATGCAGACAAGATGGTGACAAACCATTGATGCAGACAGGTACACACCTGTTGCAGTGCTCCAGCTTCAAGCTAACACTGTAGGTGAAACTGTGTGGTCCATTAGGGCTATGCAGACAAGATGGTGACAAACCATTGCTGCAGACAGGTACACACCTGTTGCAGTGCTCCAGCATCAAGCTAACACTGTAGGTGAAACTGTGTGGTCCATTAGGGCTATGCAGACAAGATGGTGACAAACCATTGATGCTGACAGGTACACACCTGTTGCAGTGCTCCAGCTTCAAGCTAACACTGTAGGTAAAACTGTGTGGTACATTAGGGCTATGCAGACAAGATGGTGACAAACCATTGATGCTGACAGGTACACACCTGTTGCAGTGCTCCAGCTTCAAGCTAACACTGTAGGTGAAACTGTGTGGTCCATTAGGGCTATGCAGACAAGATGGTGACAAACCATTGCTGCAGACAGGTACACACCTGTTGCAGTGCTCCAGCTTCAAGCTAACACTGTAGGTGAAACTGTGTGGTCCATTAGGGCTATGCAGACAAGATGGTGACAAACCATTGCTGCAGACAGGTACACACCTGTTGCAGTGCTGCAGCTTCAAGCTAACACTGTAGGTGAAACTGTGTGGTCCATTAGGGCTATGCAGACAAGATGGTGACAAACCATTGCTGCAGACAGGTACACACCTGTTGCAGTGCTGCAGCTTCAAGCTAACACTGTAGGTGAAACTGTGTGGTCCGTTAGGGCTATGCAGACAAGATGGTGACAAACCATTGCTGCAGACAGGTACACACCTGTTGCAGTGCTGCAGCTTCAAGCTAACACTGTAGGTGAAACTGTGTGGTCCATTAGGGCTATGCAGACAAGATGGTGACAAACCATTGATGCTGACAGGTACACACCTGTTGCAGTGCTCCAGCTTCAAGCTAACACTGTAGGTGAAACTGTGTGGTACATTAGGGCTATGCAGACAAGATGGTGACAAACCATTGATGCTGACAGGTACACACCTGTTGCAGTGCTCCAGCATCAAGCTAACACTGTAGGTGAAACTGTGTGGTCCATTAGGGCTATGCAGACAAGATGGTGACAAACCATTGATGCTGACAGGTACACACCTGTTGCAGTGCTCCAGCTTCAAGCTAACACTGTAGGTGAAACTGTGTGGTCCGTTAGGGCTATGCAGACAAGATGGTGACAAACCATTGATGCAGACAGGTACACACCTGTTGCAGTGCTCCAGCTTCAAGCTAACACTGTAGGTGAAACTGTGTGGTACATTAGGGCTATGCAGACAAGATGGTGACAAACCATTGATGCAGACAGGTACACACCTGTTGCAGTGCTCCAGCTTCAAGCTAACACTGTAGGTGAAACTGTGTGGTCCATTAGGGCTATGCAGACAAGATGGTGGTGATTCCTTGCTGTGGTCTAGTACCCCATCTTCACTGTGTATAATCCTCTTCTACCCATTGCTTCCACACGTGCATCACTGTGATAGCAGCATGCCCTCTATGACAAATGTCCTTCATTCCACTGTATTGGAAATCACTCACATGCTGATATTGATGTTGATGAGACACACTGGCACTTTAATGTTTGCACTTTGACACTTCTTCACTGATTGTACTCGGTGCTACGTTAGCCTTCTCAGACGAATACAAGACTATGTATACCCTATTCCTCTGCAGTCCTGGTCACTTATTGCTCACACGCTGTTCACACTGTGTTTTATTGTTTAAAGGTTTGTTCCAAAGGCCACAAGCACAGTTCAGCAGGAGAAAGCCAGTGTTCTGGAAGGAGCTTATCCTGACTTTGCTTCTGGTGTGACCAAAGGTGTGCTTGACGAAGTGGGTGGTTACCTTGCACTGGGTAAGTAAAACCTGTTGCCGTACATTCTTCTACGTACAGTAAGTAGGGCAACATTTATTCTACCCAAAAACTAAATATTGAGCTTTCACCAGAAATACATGTTTTGAGGAACCCTGACTCTAAAAAGAAATTCAGAAAAACCTGTCCGTGTGTGTCTGTGTTCCACCTTCGACGTAAAGGGTAGTTTGATTTGGGAGGTAGGATTTCTTGAAAATCTTTGTGTTGCATCCTTGAAAGAAGTGAACTTAAACATGAAGTATAGTTTTTAACATACTTATTAATTTTTATTTATGCTGTTCACGCATGCGCGCGCACACACACATGGACCCTTTCACCGTTGAAATCTTGATATTGACCTTATGGGTGGACTACTTTCCTACTTCCTACAAGTAATACAGAATGTAAAAAGCATATTACTAAAAGGCGTGTGAACAGCTTAACAAAGTCTTTATGCACAAAATGTGGTTTGTTAGCTGCGAGACAAGTGGATACATATCACGTTCATCATCATCGTCATCATCATAATCACCATCATCATCATCATTGTCATCATCACCATCTTCATCATCATAATCACCATCATCATCATTGTCATTGTCATCATCACCATCATCATAATCACCATCATCATCGTCATCATCACCATCTTCATCGTCATCATCACCATCTTCATCGTCATAATCACCATCATCATCATTGTCATCATCACCATCATCATCATAATCACCATCATCATCGTCATCATCACCATCTTCATCGTCATAATCACCATCATCATCATTGCCATCATCACCATCATCATAATCACCATCATCATTGTCATCATCACCATCTTCATCGTCATCACCATAATCACCATCATCATCATTGTCATCATCACCATCTTCATCGTCATCGTCATCATCATCATAATCACCATCATCATCATCATTGTCATCATCACCATCATCATCATAATCACCATCATCATCATTGTCATCATCACCATCTTCATCGTCATCGTCATCATCACTATAATCACCATCATCATCATCGTCATCATCACCATCTTCATCGTCATCATCATCATAATCACTATCATCATCATAATCATCATCATCATCATCGTCATCATCACCATCTTCATCGTCATCATCATCATCATAATCACTATCATCATCATCATCATAATCACCATCATCATCATCTTCATCATCATTATCATCATCATCCTCTTCCTCACTCTCATACTGACCACTTCACTCTGTCTGTCTGGTGCACATGTTCGTCTGTTTCCCCCACCACTCATTCCACCAACTGCTCCATCATCACCTACATTTCATATCATCCTCTTCCTCACTCTCATACTGACCACTTCACTCTGTCTGGTACATATGTTCGTCTGTTTCCCCCACCACTCATTCCACCAACTGCTCCATCATCACCTACATTTCATATCATCCTCTTCCTCACTCTCATAGTGACCACTTCACTCTGTCTGTCTGGTACATATGTTCGTCTGTTTCCCCCACCACTCATTCCACCAACTGCTCCATCATCACCTACATTTCATATCATCCTCTTCCTCACTCTCATACTGACCACTTCACTCTCATACTGACCACTTCACTCTGTCTGGTACATATGTTCGTCTGTTTCCCCCACCACTCATTCCACCAACTGCTCCATCATCACCTACATTTCATATCATCCTCTTCCTCACTCTCATACTGACCACTTCACTCTGTCTAGTACATATGTTCGTCTGTTTCCCCCACCACTCATTCCACCAACTGCTCCATCATCACCTACATTTCATATCATCCTCTTCCTCACTCTCATACTGACCACTTCACTCTGTCTGTCTGGTACATATGTTCGTCTGCTTCCCTCATCACTCATTCCACCAACTGCTCCATCATCACCCACATTTCATATCATCCTCTTCCTCACTCTCATACCGACCACTTCACTCTGTCTGGTACATATGTTCATCTGTTTCCAGACAGACATCTGACACTAGGCACGGTTGTGTAAGTCCTAGGAGGTGTCAGTGCTACTACATAAGGGGAGGGAAAGTAGGTAAAGAAGATTATTTTTGTAATCATTATTGTTATCATAATCATCATCATCATCATCATCATCATCATTATTATTATTATTATTATTATTATTATTATTATTATTATTATTATTATTATTATTATTATTATTAATTGTCATATTATTAAAATACCCAGATAATGCAAATCAGATGCTCTTCTTTCTCATTGTTGTCAGCTGGCATCATTTCCTGCTGATAGCATAAAATACGTTATTTACACAAATTATTATTGAACGGCCCTAGTATGTAATTTAATATTTGCTGTTAAGCATTGTTCCTAGTTAATTGTTTGGCTATTCATATGTGACAATGAGATCACAAGTCATTTTTGAAACCCATCATCCATTAAAAGAGTATTGTTAACGTCTGGTGGTAAAAAGTACGAGTTACTCTCAATGAGCATTCTGTTTATTTCCAGGATATTTTGCGGATACTAAGTCTTTTCTACAGGAAGTTTATAAGGAAAGGTAAGTAATTCATCATACACATGGTTTCTTAAGTGCAGGGTGTGCATAAACTTCCTGGACTCAGAATTTATTATGCGTACTAACTTAATGGATGTGGATATTTGTTGCACATATCTCTACCTACATGAAATCAATTTTGAAAACCATTATTTATTTATGCCAACAAACTTACTGTTGGTGTTTTTAAACACACAAGCCGTGTTTGGGCAAAGTTTAAGAAGGTCTGTGGTTCAAATCCCAGTTGTGGCATTGAATTTTTAAGTTCCAGTTCTACCTCTTAAACTTTGAAAACCATGTTTAAAATTTTGTAATTTCTGAGGACAAGTACACTGGCGTGACAGTAGACCATTCTGCACACATTACTCTCATGAGGTTCCAGTTCACAAGTGCTGAAAAGTGGTCCTCCACCATCTAGGGGCAACATGCTAGCCTCTGGTGCCCAAAGTAGCAGATTCAAACTCAGTGGAGGGCAATGGATCTTTTTTTTGGGAGTAAAAATCCTTAGCATGGGTTCCTTTAGAAGGGAAGTAAAGCTGGTGATCCCATGTTGTAGATTTACAGCACATAAAAAACCTCAGGCCTGATAAAGAGGTCTCTGAACAAAATCAAGTGATCTTTCACACGCAATATAGAATGGGACACTGAGAACCACAGCAGTTAAAGATTGTTCATAAATAAAACCTCAATGCCAATTTTCAGTGCTAAAAATGACCACTATTTTCTTGCAAAGAGAATTGCACATGACCACACATGTTCTGCTACACTATTTTGTCAATACAAACTAGAAATTGCATCTTGAGTTCTTGTATGCACTGCAGGTTGCCATTGTACACTGCTTCCCTTACACAATGCCAAAGAAAGAGATCTGGTGAAGTCAGATCTAGGGAACATGGAGGCCACACATTTTTGAAGATAATTTGATTGCCAAAAACTTTCAATAAGAGCTCCGAGGTCTCATTTGCAGTATGACAAGCAGCACCACACTGCTGAAACCATTGTCATGCTTGCTCTTTTCCAACATAGTGTCAAATGTTGCAGAGATGTCTGTAGACGACACCATTGACCACTTGCTCAAAGAAACAGATTCAAACAGTCCTTTGCAATATTGTGCACCAAATGCAGTACCATGAGAGACATTAATACCACTTTGGGGCTCAACTCGGGCTTATGTGAAGGGCAAACTCATTGCCAATTTCACAGATAGTTCTGACCTAGCTCGTTTGCACACTAAAGAGCCTGCTTTTCTTTCTGGCTTTTCAATAGCTTTTCACATCTTGATTCCTTACAGTGGAATGTCATCTCCGATTTACGCTCTAGTAACCGCTTTCCATGTCTTATTAACATCTTTATGCAATATATACATTCCTTATGTTTGCCTAGATGGTGCTTCGATAATGCCAACTGGAACCTTTACTCCCACCTGTGTTTAATTACGATTACAATTACTGTGAATATTAAAAATAGAAGAAATATTAATAGTGAAGCATTCTTCATGTATTGAATCCGGTTTCTTGAGTTGCCTTATTTACACTCACCTTCACTGTAAATATCTGAAGTTTTCATTGAATTGGTGGCATTGTTGAGCAACATCCAGCTTGCTCCAAGACCTATTGATTGGCGCAAACTTGTTTACATCTGAACCCTTTAACAAACAATTATGTTTGGCAATTAAAGCTGCTTATTTTCCCTCCAAGCCAAAAATAAGTATATTTCAATGTAACTTCTAAACTGTAGTGTAGTTCTGAGTGTAATGCAAATTTTGGTACAGTGATGTGCATAAAAAGTGGTGCTTTCCCCTAGATCACAGTTGTTTTTCCTCATTCAGGTGACCAACCTTTTACTCCACCCAGCTGTTATGAGTTCTCTGTATTCAGGGGCATTAAAGGATGTGAAATGAAGGATTCATTTCTATAAAAAGGTTTTGCTGTCATTGGTACACTAGTAAAGGTTGAAGAATTATTTGAGTCTGTTGCTAAACTGGACGGTATTTATTTGAAGCTTTTCATCATTGACAAAGGTTGCAGTTATTGCTTCCTTCGAACACTAATAAGAAAACCCACACTAAATTAACATTAGTGTAGCATGGAAATAAAGCGTTTAAGTATATTAAAAGAACAGAACCAAAAAGTGATTAACTTTCATCTTTATTTAGACCCTTTTTATTATATATTTTACTTTTGTGCAAAGTTAAACTTTATGTTAATAGTAGACTCAGCTAGTGATATTATGTAGCTTGTATGTTACCCTTCAGCCATATTTTATGGGAGATAAAGCACCCAGTCAATCCAGTGGCTAGAATCATAATCGGCAAATGCTGTGTTCAATATAAATCACTTTTATGCATGTCAGTAATAAATGTTATATTGGAGAAAGCAAAATATGAATTAATAGGGAGTTAGCATCAAGTGTGGTGCAGAATAGTGTAATGTTAAAGCACTTCTTTTGCAGGGTAATACTGTTTATCATTTCAAGATCATTACAAACCCACCGAGCAGTTAACTATACAATTATACATGAATGTTTTAATATTCTTGAAATGAACTAGTACCTACACCAGTAAATTTTCCCTCAAGGAAATTATCTGTCCTTTTGTTATATAAGCAGTTAGTAGTCTTGCTGTACCTTCTTCCTAATTTTGGTTTTCTTCACTTTGTTAACAGCTGTAAGAGGAAGCAGCCTGAAGACCTTATTGAGAAGGGAAACATGGAAAGTAAGTTTACTCTCTCTGAACCCTTCATTACTCGTGTGGACGACAGGTGTCACCCATTTTATATTCTTGCTTTAAACATCAATTTTCAATATTTTGTTAATAAAGATGGTTCTGTGTACTATCTTTCACAAAAGTAAATACCCACCTTCAGCCAAACCTGCACGAAGGGTCACCTAAACCTCAGGCGTGCTTGCATAGATGGTATGAGAATTAAATTAGTCATGTGCTTCTCTTGCTGTCCAAAGAACGTGGAAGCCATGTCTCCTCTTAGCTTACTCACCTCAAAGTTTTAAAAGAAGTGTGCAAGATTGCTGATGTAAGAAGTATTCCCTCGATGATGAAGAAGAGATGGAAACAATATTTGTTACTTTACCTTACAACTGTTTTCACCAATTCTATTTGATTTTTTAATTTCAGGAAAATACTTGTTTTTACTTTTGTCATGATGAATTAAAACATAACCTCAAAATACTAATTTGTACTGTATGAAGAGCATATTGTAACACAATGTGTGGTGCGACCTTCAAAAGTAGGTCAACTCACCATGTATTTCCTTAGAGGAAATGTGTAATAAAATATGGATGGGTCACGCACATTTAATAGATTACCAAGAATTTTAAGCTTTTGAGATTCTGAAACTTGATTCTTCTAATGTAAGGATAATTCAACCACTCACAAAAGACGAAAAAAACCTGGACTTGTTCTTAAAAATGACTTCAAAATGGTTCAATTTCACTCAAAATGTTATGAGCCATACATATTTTCCACATGAGATGCTAAGCTATTGAAATCTGGCTCTATGTATTAGATACCTACTTTAGTGTAGAAATTGCCCAAGGTGGCCGTGGAATGAAACAGCTGCACAAGCTGCAAAAATGAAACTAGAACAAATTTTAGCAAATGTGTATCCTGACTTCCCCAAATCCATTGAGTGTTGGTTCTTTTAGTGAAAGCGTTACAAATTAGAAACCAAAAGCAATATTAATAAGATAAGTGAAGCTTTTAGTTTCTAATTTGCTCTTATTCTAGATTTTGTTGCTTCACTGATAATAGCTTCAATTTTTCTTGATTTAAGTTTAATATTATTAATTTAAAAAGGAATGAAGTGTGGTGCCTCTAAAATAAAGAAATACATAAATAAATAAATAAATAAATAAATCTGTAGTATATCATCCTGGTATCTCATTGCCTAATCTGAGATGTGCATTCCAATTTTTTGGTTTATTAATACTTTCACTTATTACATATTTTTTTCTACTCATAGTTGTGCATATACAGGGTCAAAGGGAAGTCATTTCATTCCTTCTAATAGGTACTTCATAGAAGCATTACAAACAAAAAAGTCTAATAGCATTTTGTTCGTTGGTCAGCCAATTTTGAAAAACTAAATCGTATTTGTTCCAAATTGGATGCTTAATTGCACAAGAATGTACGAGGATAACAGTTAGTTACTTATAAGATGCAAAGAGTAACTTATTTCTGACAAAGCTTCAGCAGTAATTTAGAACATCACACAGGTTTCGAAATAATTAATCACTTAAAAGATGTGAAGGGATACTCAGAGCAGTTCTTTCAGACGTGCAGTAACTCGACAACATTGGGTCAGGGAATTGCCCTGGTTTCTGGGTGTAAACAGGTCGGTTGCTTGTAGGGTGGAGCAATGTTTTGGCAGATAACGCTTGTGATTGGCCTACACTCACACAGTAAACATGGAAGGAGATGGCAGGGTATGTGTTTACGTTTTTCAAGATGCACCACTACAGCGTTTGTTTATGTACTGAGCTAGGGAAAGTCAGTCTGGGTGGCTCAGTTGGTTAGACGCTGGCCTACTGATACCAAGGTCGCGGATTCAAACCCGGCCCAGGCTGATGGTTTTTAAGTGTGCTTAAAAATGACAGCTCCATCTCAGTAGATTTACTGGCATGTAAAAGAACTCCTGCGGGACGAAATTCCGGCACACCGGCGATGCTGATGTGATCCTGGCAATTGACAGCATCGTTAAACAACAAAATATTTTTTTTAATCATTATTTATTTATGCCAACAAACTTACTTAAACACACAAACCGTGTGTGGGCAATGTTTAAGAGGTAAAACCGGAACTTAAAAATTCAATGCCACAGCTGGGATTTGAACCACAGACCTTCCGCTTACCAGGCGGGTGCTCTAACCATTAAGCTACTGTGACAACCTGCCAGAATGACATTGAATTCTCAAACCAGTTCGTATTTTTCCCAGTAAACCACAAAGGCAGTCTCTGGTTTGAGAATTCAATGTCATTCTGGCAGGTTGTCACAGTAGCTCAATGGTTAGAGCACCCGCCTAGTAAGCGGAAGGTCTGTGGTTCAAATCCCAGCTGTGGCATTGAATTTTTAAGTTCCAGTTCTACCTCTCAAATATTTTTTTAATCTTACCTTAACTTATTTTCAATAATGTAACTAAATGTTTACTAATCCCATGTAATAAATTTCTAAATTATTTAATATGTATTTCTCACTTTCACCTTAAAGTTCATAATGTTTCTTATATATTATAATAAAAGCTCATTGTGTCTTTAAGCTAATATCCAACCTTCATTTTTGGCGGCGGCGTGGCCGAGCAGTTAGCACGCTCGCCTACCACCTAGGCGGCCGGGGTTCGATCCCAGGGACCTGCATGTGGTATTCGTGGTGGACGAAGCGGCGTCAGGACGGGTTTTCTCCGGGTACTCCGGTTTCCCCCGCCATCTCATTCCACCGGTGCTCCATCTTCATTCCATGTATCATCAGTGTCACCGCCTGCAGTGCCGTAGTAGTAAAAGCGGGCGTTAAACACTACAACTACCCTACCTTCATTTATTTATTCATCCTTTTAGAACATATACATGTTGTTGGATATATCAGGTTACATAAAATACTAAAGTAACTGTCCTAATGGTAAAAATCTTCAAAATCACAATTGCAGATATTCTTCTGTCATAAAAAGCCCTCTCAATTAAGTAATTTTTTTAAGCATTTATTAAACTTGGAACCAGTTGATTGTTTAATTGTGGTTGGCAGCTTATTGTATAAAGTTTTCCCAATTACAAATGGATTTTTATCAAAGAATTTCTTACTCTTCACTTCCCTATACATATTCTCTTTAGTTCTTGTGTCATATTTATGTATACTGCTGTTACTCCTTATAACCTAATTGTTGACTATAGATTTATTAAACATCCACTAACCACTTCACTTTCTTTTATTTCCTATTTACTTAACTCTCTCTAATGGATATTTGTTCCCATCTTTCCTTGCCTTTCCTGAACATTTTGTCTTTCATGTATCTTCTCATCCCCGTGTCTGTAACGTGATGATTAGCGTGTCTGTTCAAGAGGTTGCAAGTTCAAATCCCGCTTAGGGTAAGTTATCCGGATAAGGTTTTTCCGAGGTTTTCCCTTATCCTGAAAAGATGAATTTCGGGTAACTTAAAGCTCTATAGACCTCGGGGTCATTTGAGCATCATTTCACCCATTTCGGTCATTCACTGTCCGATATGACATTACATTGCATGTCCAGTAGCTAGCTCTATCATCTCTCCAAGCTTTTCTCAACTCCCACTCCACCTCGCAGCTCTCCATCTGCTCCCTCCTCCTTCTAGTGCTGCCACACTGCTCCATACTCCCACCTCACCATAACTTGTTTATGACTAGAGAAATCGGCAATAGTAATGAATATGTGTTTTAAAAAGTTTAATCTATCAGATTTTTATGTTAGCTAACCTGCATCATGTTGGCTGAATTGAAAACAGGTTAAAAAAAAAATATGAGGGTCACACTGAAAGTCATGAGCAACAGTTTTTAAAAAGCTTAATCTTTATTTTTTTTAGGCAAATCAAGTAGATCATCTTAATGTATTACTTGTCTAACACAAGAATGCAGTTGTTAGGGGAGGTCACTGGTGTAGCATGGCACGGTTTACACAGGTCAGGGAATGTAGGAATATAGTGCAGTGCAGTCTGACCATCAAAACATCAGCACAACATACATAAATAGCAATAAACTAAACAATCCACAACAGGTTAAACCCGTCCACTGTGAGCAAGAGACTCACCTGTTACATTCCAATATTGCCAAACTGTACAGGGCATGCACAGGGAATGGTGACGTAATACCGCTCATCTGTTTGTGTAGGCAAGCTTCCACTCATGGCCATCTGCATTCATTCTTCAGACAGGTAGTACATAATTTTCTGTCACATTTCAACATAGTCTCCATTCTTTTGCACACATTTTCCCAATTGCAATAGAACTCTGTTACAAGTGGTACCATTCCATAAATAATCTGACATTTTATGTTAAGCTTATAACAGAACTAGCTTTCATCATCTGTCAGCAGTACTTGTCAAAAAATCATCACCTTTATAGGTTTTGGGTGATGATCCTTCTCTGAAGTTTGTGGGCTTCAGTCGATGAGTGTGGTACCCATGAGGGACGAACTTCTCCATAACCTAAATTTCAATCATTTCTTGCACTGCAGTACAAGGGGGTACCCAAAAATAACCAGAACCGAACTGTTGCACCCATGAGTTGTGCTGCTAGATGGTGTTAGTTTTGGCATCAGTCTGAGTTAAGTGGTTTGTTTGAGGTGCTTTGCTGTTTACAGCCCTGTTTGTACCGCTTGGCACTTACTGAGATGGCTTACCACAGCGAATAAAGAGTCTGTGTGAAATTGTGTTTTCTGTTGGGAAAAACTGCAGCGGAAACCATTGGTATGCTTCGGCAAATCTTTAATAATGATGCTTTGGGGAAAACACAGGTCTATGAATGGTTTGCCATTTTAAATCTGGCAACATGTCAACTGAAGACATGCCATGCCCCAGGCATCCTCTGACAGAAAGAAATGACAAAAACATTGTGAAAATCAAACTACAATTGATGATTGTCAAAAGATTATTGACTCAGTTTCTAAGGAAACAAATGTATCATGGAGATTTTAACTGAAGATTTACACATGAGATGGGTGTCTGCAAAATTTGTTGCTTGCTTGCTTGCTCACATATGACCAAAGAGAAAACAGTGTGCATGTTTGTCCCGACTTGAAGAGTGAAGTGCAGAACCATCCAAAATTTCTTAAAAGAATTGTGATGGGGCAGGTGTGGGGGGGGGGGGGGTGAGTATTGGTGCACTTTAACCTAACAGAAAACTAAATTTCACACAGACTCTTTGTTCTTTGTGGTCAGCCATCTCATTTATTGCCAAACGATTCAAGCAGGAATGCATACAGGAAAGCACCACAAACAAATCACTGAATTCAGATCAATGCCATTTTACTAACGAATGCGGGAGACCCCAAACCAACTCTATCTAGCAGCATAGCTTGTAACTGCTAAGTATGCATGTGCAACATTCGGCTCTGGTTATTTTTGGGTCCTCCCTGTATGTCCTAGACATGCTTATGTTCTCTAATGAGATCATTAACTATTTCCTTGTGTTCTGTGGAGGCAGTTTGAGGCTCATGTTCAAATGTTTCATACATCTCCACAGACACACTGAAGTCTGAAATGAATTTGAGCAGCAGATTTTTCCTCTTTAACCAGGAATTCAATGACAGCTTAGTGTCAAAAGAAAACATTGACGTCCACGGTACCACCTGTAGTTATGCAATAGAAGCCAATGACGTCACAACTTGGCAACATGTGGAGTAAGATCAATAGATTACGGTTCTACAATAAGTTTTGTTACATTGTTGAAATTTGAATTTTAAGAATAGGTTACTCATGAGGCATTACTCATATGAGGCATCCTCATATTATTGACAGATACAATGTGCAAAATTGAGTGTCCACTTTGTTATTATACGGTCAACCATGTGCATTCATATCGTTGTTATTGGGTTATTGTAAAACAGAATGTTGTATACTGTTTTTAGGTTATTGTGTGCCAGCATTAAGTACATGAATATTTTCTGTTTTAGGTGTAGACATACAAACAAATGAAATGAAGGCAGAACAATTGGGAACCATGACAGTTTCACCTCCCTTAGCAAGAACAAGAGGACACAAAATGTCTTTGAATTCTCACAGACATGCAAATCTATCATTTAATTTTACGACACCAAATCTTTTTACCAATACAGTTGACTTAGAAAATAGCCCAGAAGTTATACGTACACCAGGTGCTTCACTTTCAACATCTCTTGGTTTTTTGCCTGTTGATACAGTTACCTTGAATGCAGATGAACCTCTCAAGGAATATTCCAGCAAAGGGAGAAATGCAAGTGCTTTTGATGGAAATGATGAAGGATACACCAGCAGTCTAAGTACCACTGAGTTCAGATGCAGTCACGCCTATCGTTACTCCAAGCTTCATAACTATGCTTCACATCAGCCAAATGCAATTGTAGACACTGGAGGTTTTCATTGTAATAATGAAATACGGGAGTATTGTGTTGGTGAACAGGATGGTTTAATCCCAAGGAAGCGAACTAGGTTACCAGAGGTCCAGCATGACTTTTCACTTATGGCTTATAATGACATGTCAGTGGCGCTTCAAATACCTGTCAAATACAAACATGAAGATGCAATAAGTTTGCCTTGCAGCCACTGTAGAGGTAGAGGAATCCAAATAATACCGATTAACCCTATACCTTCAAACTTTGCTATAAAAAACTGCTTGAAATCTACGACTCCTGACATCAAATTCTTTCCAAGAAAAACTTACAGAGAGAACACTTGATTAATAATATAAAGGGAAGTGCTTTATTTATAAAAATGTATTGATATCATTATTATTGGTTCTAGTTGCTTGTAGAATTACAGACATAAGCAACCTTATCCTTGACTTCCCCATAAAATCATTGTTCCCAAGCTTTTATTTAGTTTCACCCAGTTTTCTGTACCTTCAGGATAACTCAGGTGTAAAAGATGCTATTCTTTCATACTCAAATTCAGACTTAAAAGCTATATTAAAACAATTATTTAGTAAAATTACACACAGCAGTGCTGCAGAAAAATTTCTCTGTTGTGGTTTCAACACTTAAGATTTATACATGCTTGAGTCATTCTGTGATTTTTCTCAATGTGATAAAAGCTTTGTTTATTCATGATGAAACATGTACAAATATGTAATTTAAAATATATATTAATTTGTGTCTATGTTTATTATATTTTATTTATCAGGATAGTTTCTTTTTACTGTGTTTACCCTGCGTCTATTAAGGCAGAAACCTCAAACTCCTCCAGGACTTGCAAGTGGGCACCTGTCAAGGGGCAGACAAACTTATAGTGGAAAGAAAAGTTGAGATGTGTGATTAGTCCAAAGTTAGGCAGGAGATGATATGAAATGTGATGATGGAGCAGACAAACTGTATCAGAGAGAGTAGTCAGGATGTGTGATCAGTCCAAAGTGAGGAAGGAGATGATATGAAATATGATGACGATCAGAGAGAGTAGTCAGGATGTGTGATCAGTCTGATGTGAGGAAGCAGACGATGGAGCAGACAAACTCTGTATCAGAGAGAGTAGTCAGGATGTGTGAACAGGCTGATGTGAGGAAGGACATGGTGGAGCAGACAAACTCTGTATCACAGAGAGTAGTCAGGATGTGTGAACAGTCTGATGTGAGGAAGGACATGGTGGAGCAGACAAACTCTGTATCACAGAGAGTAGTCAGGATGTGTGAACAGTCTGATGTGAGGAAGCAGATGATGGAGCAGACAAACTCTGTATCAGAGAGAGTAGTCAGGATGTGTGATCAGTCCAAAGTGAGGAAGGAGATGATATGAAATATGATGACGATCAGAGAGAGTAGTCAGGATGTGTGAACAGTCTGATGTGAGGAAGCAGATGATGGAGCAGACAAACTCTGTATCAGAGAGAGTAGTCAGGATGTGTGATCAGTCTAATGTGAGGAAGCAGATGATGGAGCAGACAAACTCTGTATCAGAGAGAGTAGTCAGGATGTGTGATCAGTCCAAAGTGAGGAAGCAGATGATGGAGCAGACAAACTCTGTATCAGAGAGAGTAGTCAGGATGTGTGATCAGTCCAAAGTGAGGAAGCAGATGATGGAGCAGACAAACTCTGTATCAGAGAGAGTAGTCAGGATGTGTGAACAGTCTGATGTGAGGAAGCAGATGATGGAGCAGACAAACTCTGTATCAGAGAGAGTAGTCAGGATGTGTGAACAGTCTAATGTGAGGAAGCAGATGATGGAGCAGACAAACTCTGTATCAGAGAGAGTAGTCAGGATGTGTGATCAGTCTGATGTGAGGAAGCAGATGATGGAGCAGACAAACTCTGTATCAGAGAGAGTAGTCAGGATGTGTGAACAGTCTGATGTGAGGAAGGAGATGATGGAGCAGACAAACTCTGTATCAGAGAGAGTAGTCAGGATGTGTGAACAGTCTGATGTGAGGAAGCAGATGATGAAGCAGACAAACTCTGTATCAGAGAGAGTAGTCAGGATGTGTGAACAGTCTGATGTGAGGAAGCAGATGATGGAGCAGACAAACTCTGTATCAGAGAGAGTAGTCAGGATGTGTGATCAGTCTAATGTGAGGAAGCAGATGATGGAGCAGACAAACTCTGTATCAGAGAGAGTAGTCAGGATGTGTGAACAGTCTGATGTGAGGAAGTAGATGATGGAGCAGACAAACTCTGTATCAGAGAGAGTAGTCAGGATGTGTGAACAGTCTGATGTGAGGAAGGAGATGATGGAGCAGACAAACTCTGTATCAGAGAGAGTAGTCAGGATGTGTGAACAGTCTGATGTGAGGAAGCAGATGATGGAGCAGACAAACTCTGTATCAGAGAGAGTAGTCAGGATGTGTGAACAGTCTGATGTGAGGAAGGAGATGATGGAGCAGACAAACTCTGTATCAGAGAGAGTAGTCAGGATGTGTGAACAGTCTGATGTGAGGAAGCAGATGATGGAGCGGACAAACTCTGTATCAGAGAGAGTAGTCAGGATGTGTGAACAGTCTGATGTGAGGAAGCAGATGATGGAGCAGACAAACTCTGTATCAGAGAGAGTAGTCAGGATGTGTGAACAGTCTGATGTGAGGAAGGAGATGATGGAGCAGACAAGCTCTGTATCAGAGAGAGTAGTCAGGATGTGTGAACAGTCTGATGTGAGGAAGCAGATGATGGAGCAGACAAACTCTGTATCAGAGAGAGTAGTCAGGATGTGTGAACAGTCTGATGTGAGGAAGGAGATGATGGAGCAGACAAACTCTGTATCAGAGAGAGTAGTCAGGATGTGTGAACACGTCGAAGCCTTGTCTGTATGACCCGGTTAGACCCTGCCCTGCTGAACCCAAGTCACGGGTTCAATCGTATTATTCTTAAGTGTGCTAAAAAGCGACAGCTTCATGATGGTAGATTTACTGGCGTGTAAAAGAAATGTGAGACAAAATTCTGACACGGCAATGGCGCTGATATGATACTGACAATTGACAGCATCATTAACAAACAATTTAAAAACGACAGCTCCATGTCAGCAGATTTCCTGGCATGTAAAAGAACTCCTGCGGGACAAAAGTCCGGCACACCGGCGACGCTGATGTGATCCTGGCAATTGACAGCGTCGTTAAACAACAAAATAATTTTTTTAATTAACAAACAAAATGTTTATTTGAAAGGTAGAGTGAAAATGGAAAATGCAATACAATAATCAGGATTTTAAGTATTGATTATCTATCCTCTCTACCACTGAGATACCATGGCAATGTGTCGGAAGGTCCCTAAATTAGCATTTTCCGTTTTCACCATTGAGCACCATGATTCCCTTGTGGTCTACTGCGAAAGTGCGAGCAGAACATCTAGGATTCAAATCTTGGCTATGACATTGAATTTTTCACTTCTGATTCTACATTTGAAAACCATGCTTAATATTTAAGTTGAGTATGTTTGAAACGGACGTCTCCGAGAGCAGTGGTAGCGCGCCTGCCTCGGGTTCGATCCCCGGTACCGGCGGGGTGCGCCGTGCACTCAGCCTTGTTAGATCCCGGGTAGTGAAGGCGACATGACCGGCCGGGGACCACGTCCCACCCTCCAGTACTGCACCCCACGCCTGTAGTGGGCAGAGGTGAGGATGCAGCGGCCGGGCGGCAAGCCTTAGCGTTTCATGGGCTGTTGCGCTGGGGTTTAGTACCTTTCAAGAATGCAACTTTAAGATTTTCAGAAAATCCCCAACCCTAAACTAAGCTTTACATGGACAAATTTTTACTTTCTCTACTGGTAAGTAGGGGAAGTATTGTATGGTATTCCACCCAAAAATTTGATGTCGAGATTTCACTGGAAATATATGTTTTGAGGCCCACTGAATCCAAAAACAGCATTTTTAGAAAAAGGTCCGTGTGTGTGTGTGTGTGTGTGTGTGTGTGTCTGTGTCTGTGTGTCAGTCAGTGGACAGCATAACTCAAAAACTAAAACTCGGTTTAAAACTAAAGTTGGTATTTAAGTTTAATGTCTTTCAAGGATGAGACACAAAGATTTTGAAGAAAATAGCCGTACGCTAAACTACCCTTTACATGGAACATTTTTTGAAAATTTTTATTTTCTTGAAAATGGCTCTAACGATTTTGATTAAAATGTCATATGTTTGAGATATTTTTATGACAAATGAAATGTATATCTTGAATTTTCTGGCTGTAGCCCCTGTAATATTTACTCTGGAAGACTTTTGCATAATTGGTAAACCGTTAGGGATAGACCAAATCATACTGTACAAAAAATGTAGATCTTGCTAAAATACACAATTTATGTCTCAATAAATTTTCTTGTAGGGTGAACCATTTCGGAGATATTCCTTGTTATGTGTGTGAGTTTCGGAAAACTTAGAACTTTCGTGAAATGGATCATCGTTGTTCATTTTTTATTGTTAAGTGTGCAAAGAGAACGGAATCTCAAATCTTTAAAACATTTTCTATCGCACAAAGTCTACTGTATTCCCATATTCCCCTTGTACCTACAAGGAAATAAGCAAGAAGTTCTACAAATGTTTATTTCAACTAACACGAAGAAGATAGCGGAATAAGAGTTTGTAAGAATGGTTAGTACAAGAGTAGAGAAAGTCACGTGAGTGCAACACATCGGATTTTACATTTTAATTTTCTCAAGAACAGTTCTGACAATTTTTATTAAAATGGCATATGTTTAAGATATTTTCATAACAAATGAAATGTATATCTTGGATTTTTTGAGTATAGTATCTGAAGTTCTCTCCATTATCAATGACATTTTGCGTAACTGGTGAACTATATCCCAAGTCCGTGGGTTCATTCGTTTTTAATGTCCTGGTCATACAAAAGAGAGTGGAATGTCAATCTACCTTCAAGGACATATGTAATAAAACAATTGCTGCAAATGTTTGTCTCAATTAAGATGAAGTAGATAGAGGAATAGGGCCCGCCGGGTAGTACCAGCACGGAGGTACTTGATGGAGAAGACCGGCTTTGAGGGCTCGGGGCGCTGACCAGATTTGTAGCTAGTTCGGCGCCTATGTGTGCAGGCGGATGCATTGCAGATAGTGAAGACACAGGAAACTGTTTATCTGCCTCCTTGTGGAACTACTGCGTTTCCTTTCAGCACTGACTCGCTCTCTCGCCCTACAATAGCTGCCTGCCTGCCTGACATTTCATTAAAACCAACTATGAGATATTCGTGTGCTGCTTACAGCGTTGTGATTTTGGCCGGTCTTCTGCGACACGCTTCTCTTGGTAAGTAAACAAAGTCGAAAAGAAGATTTCCACAAATTAGGTAGGCTACCTTATTGCTCATTTCCTTGTTGTTACAAGGGGAATATGGGAATACAGTAGGCTTTAAATTTCCGTTCCCTTTCCATGGCCAAACAGATAAAAAAGTGAATCAGGACCTTCCATTTGAGAAAAGTTTAGGTCCTGTAAAACTCACACAACGAGGAATATCACTGAAATGGTTCACTCTACCAAAATGCATTTGAACATAGCTTGTCTTTTAACGAGATCTACATGTTTTGTATAGTAAGATTTGGCCTATTTCTGACGGTTTACCAGTTATGCAAAGGTCGCCAAAAGTAAACAGGACTACATAGGCTATAGCCAGTAAATTCAAAATGTACATTTAATTTGTCATGAAAATATCTTAAACATATCCCATTTTAATCAAAACCGTTTGAGCAAGTTTTGGGAAATAAAAAAATTCAAAACATTTTTGATAAGGATAGTTCAGGGTGGAAGAATTTTCTACAAAATTTTCGTGTCGCATCCTTGAAAGACATTAAGCTTAAACACCAACTTTGGTTTTTAAACGACTATCGTTTTTTAGTTATGCTGTCCACAGACTGACAGACAAACGCGCGCGCGGACCTTTTTCTAAAAATGCGTTTTTTGATTCAGGGTGTCTCAAACACATATTCTAGGCTGGCCCCGTGGCGCAGTTGGTAGAGCATCCACATGCTGTGCTAGGGGTCCCGGCAGGTAGGAATTTTTCCCCAGCCAAGATTATCCCTCATCCTCCCCTGAGTCTGGAAGTATAAATAAAAGTGTGAATGTGTGTGAGTATGCGTCTGTGTACGTGTCCGTGTGTATCTGTGTGAGTGTGTGTGTATCAGTGTGAGTATGCGTGTGTGTGCGTGTCCGTGTGCATCTGTGTGAGTGTGTGTGTATCAGTGTGAGTATGCGTCTGTGTACGTGTCCGTGTGTATCTGTGTGAGTGTGTGTGTATCAGTGTGAGTATGCGTCTGTGTGCGTGTACGTGTGTATCTGTGTGAGTGTGTGTGTATCAGTGTGAGTATGCGTGTGTGTGCGTGTCCGTGTGTATCTGTGTGAGTGTGTGTGTATCAGTGTGAGTATGCGTCTGTGTGCGTGTACGTGTGTATCTGTGTGAGTGTGTGTGTATCTGTGTGAGTATGCGTGTGTGTACGTGTCCGTGTGTATCTGTGTGAGTGTGTGTGTATCAGTGTGAGTATGCGTGTGTGTGAGTGTACGTGTGTGTCTGTGTGAGTATGTGTGTATCAGTGTGAGTATGCGTGTGTGTGCGTGTACGTGTGTGTCTGTGTGAGTGTGTGTGTATCTGTGTGAGTATGCGTGTGTGTGCGTGTCCGTGTGCATCTGTGTGAGTGTGTGTGTATCAGTGTGAGTATGCGTGTGTGTGAGTGTACGTGTGTTTCTGTGTGAGTGTGTGTGTATGTGTGAGTGTGTGTGCCTGTGTGAGTGTGCGTGTGTATGTGTGTGTCTGTGTGAGTGTGCGTGTGTATGTGTGTCTGCGTGAGAGTGCGTGTGTATGTGTGTCTGCGTGAGTGTGCGTGTGTATGTGTGTCTGTGTGAGTGTGCGTGTGTATGTGTGTGTCTGTGTGAGTGTGCGTGTGTATGTGTGTGTCTGTGTGAGTGTGCGTGTGTATGTGTGTCTGCGTGAGTGTGTATATGTGTATCTTTGTGAGTGTGCGTGTGTATGTGTGTCTGTGTGAGTGTGCGTGTGTATGTGTGTGTCTGTGTGAGTGTGCGTGTGTATGTGTGTGTCTGTGTGAGTGTGCGTGTGTATGTGTGTCTGCGTGAGTGTGTATATGTGTATCTTTGTGAGTGTGCGTGTGTATGTGTGTGTCTGTGTGAGTGTGCGTGTGTATGTGTGTGTCTGTGTGAGTGTGCGTGTGTATGTGTGTATCTTTGTGAGTGTGCGTGTGTATGTGTGTATCTTTGTGAGTGTGCGTGTGTATGTGTGTATCTTTGTGAGTGTGCGTGTGTATGTGTGTCTGCGTGAGTGTGTATATGTGTATCTTTGTGAGTGTGCGTGTGTATGTGTGTCTGTGTGAGTGTGCCTGTGTATGTGTGAGTGTGTGTGTATGTGTGTCTGTGTGAGTGTGTGAGTGTGTGTGAATGTACCTGTGTATGTGTGTGTCTGTGTGAGTGTGCGTGTGTATGTGTGAGTGTGTGTATGTGTGTCTGTGTGAGTGTGTGAGTGTGTGTGAATGTACCTGTGTATGTGTGTGTCTGTGTGAATGTACCTGTGTATGTGTGAGTGTGTGTATGTGTGTCTGTGTGAGTGTGCCTGTGTATGTGTGAGTGTGTGTGTATGTGTGTATGTGTGTCTGTGTGAGTGTGTGTGAATGTACCTGTGTATATGTGTGTCTGTGTGAGTGTGCGTGTGTATGTGTGAGTGTGTGTATGTGTGTCTGTGTGAGTGTGCCTGTGTATGTGTGAGTGTGTGTGTATGTGTGTATGTGTGAGTGTGTGTGAGTGTACCTGTGTATGTGTGTGTCTGTGTGAGTGTGCGTGTGTATGTGGGTGTGTGTTACCTTGCCTACCCACCTACCTTACCCAGGCCCAGGCCCACGGTTTTTAAGTGTGCTTATAAACCACAGCTCAATGTCATGAGATTTACTGGTATGTAAAAGAACTCCTGCGGGACGAAATTCCGCCACACCGGCAACTCTAATGTGATCCTGGCAATTGACAGCGTCGTTAAACGACAAAATAAAAAATAATACATACCTTACCTGCCTACCTTCCTTACCTACCTGCCTATCTATCTACCTTACCTACCTAACTTCCTTACCTACCTGCCTATCTATCTACCTTACCTATCTACCTACCTTCCTTACCTACCTGCCTATCTATCTACCTTACCTATCTACCTACTTTCCTTATCTACCTGCCTATCTATCTACCTTACCTATCTACCTACTTTCCTTACCTACCTGCCTATCTATCTACCTTACCTATCTACCTACTTTCCTTACCTACCTGCCTATCTATCTACCTTACCTATCTACCTACTTTCCTTACCTACCTGCCTATCTATCTACCTTTCCTATCTACCTACTTTCCTTACCTACCTGCCTATATATCTACCTTTCCTATCTACCTACTTTCCTTACCTACCTGCCTATCTATCTACCTTACCTATCTACCTACCTTCCTTACCTACCTGCCTATCTATCTACCTTACCTATATACCTACTTTCCTTACCTACCTGCCTATCTATCTACCTTTCCTATCTACCTACTTTCCTTACCTACCTGCCTATCTATCTACCTTTCCTATCTACCTACTTTCCTTACCTACCTGCCTATCTATCTACCTTACCTATCTACCTACCTTCCTTACCTACCTGCCTATCTATCTACCTTACCTATCTACCTACTTTCCTTACCTACCTGCCTATCTATCTACCTTACCTATCTACCTACTTTCCTTACCTACCTGCCTATCTATCTACCTTTCCTATCTACCTACTTTCCTTACCTACCTGCCTATATATCTACCTTTCCTATCTACCTACTTTCCTTACCTACCTGCCTATCTATCTACCTTACCTACTTACCTTCCAGACCTACCTGCCTATCTATCTACCTTTCCTATCTACCTACTTTCCTTACCTACCTGCCTATCTATCTACCTTACCTACCTAACTTCCTTACCTACCTGCCTATCTATCTACCTTACCTACCTACCTTCCAGACCTACCTGCCTAATCTATCTACCTTACCTATCTATCTACTTTCCTTACCTGCCTGCCTATCTATCTACCTTGCGTATCTACCTACTTTGTTTACCTACCTCCCTATCTATCTATCTTACCTACCTACCTACCTACTTTCCTTACCTACCTGCCTATCTATCTACCTTACATACCTACCTACTTTCCGTATCTACCTGCCTATCTATCTACCTTACCTATCTACCTACTTTCCTTACCTACCTGCCTATCTATCTACCTTACCTATCTGCCTACCTTCCTTACCTACCTGCCTATCTATCTACCTTTCCTATCTACCTACTTTCCTTACCTACCTGCCTATCTATCTACCTTACATACCTACCTACTTTCCGTATCTACCTGCCTATCTATCTACCTTACCTATCTACCTACTTTCCTTACCTACCTGCCTATCTATCTACCTTACCTACCTACTTTCCTTACCTACCTGCCTATCTATCTACCTTCCTTACCTACCTACCTGCCTACCTACTTTACTTACCTACCTGCCTATCTATCTACCTTCCTTACCTAGCTACCTACCTACCATCCATACCTACCTGCCTATCTATCTACCTTACCTATCTACCTACCTTCCTTACCTACCTGACTATCTATCTACCTTACCTATCTACCTACTCTCCTTACCTACCTGCCTATCTATCTTACGTACATACCTACTTTCCTTACCTACCTGCCTACTTTCCTTACCTACCTGCCTATCTATCTACCTTACGTAGCTACCTACCTTCCTATCTATCTACCTTCCTTACCTACCTACGTGTCTACCTATCTTCCTTACCTACCTGCCTACCTATCTACCTTACCTACCTGTCAACCTACCTTCCTTACCTACCTGCCTATCTATCTACCTTACCTACCTGCCGACCTACCTTGCTTACCTAACTGCCTATCTATCTACCTTACCTACCTGCCTACCTATATACCTTACCTACCTGCGTACCTACCTTCCTTCCCTACCTGCCTATCTATCTACCTTACCTACCTGCCTACCTATCTACCTTACCTACCTGTCAACCTACCTTCCTTACCTACCTGCCTATCTATCTACCTTACCTACCTACCTTCCTTACTTACTTACCTTCCTTACCTACCTGCCTATCTATCTACCTTACCTACCTACGTACCTTCGTTACCCACCGGCCTATCTATCTACCTTACGTAGCTACCTACCTTCCTTACCTACCGGCCTATCTATCTACCCTACCTACCTATCTACCTTCGTTACCCACCGGCCTATCTATCTACCTTACATACCTACCTTCCTTACCCACCGGCCTATCTATCTACCCTACCTACCTATCTACCTTCCTTCCTACCGGCCTATCTATCTACCTTACCTACCTACCTTCCTTACGTACCGGCCTATCTGTCTACCTTTCTTACCTACCTGCCTACCTACCTTACCTACCTACCTTCCTTACCTACCTGCCTACCTACCTTCCTTACCTACCTGCCTATCTATCTACCTTCCTTACCTACCTACCTTACCTACCTGCCTACCTACCTTACTTACCTACCTTCCTTACCTACCTGCCTATCTATCTACCTTACCTATCTACCTACCTTCCTTACCTACCTGCCTATCTATCTACCTTACCTATCTACCTACCTTCCTTACCTACCTGCCTATCTATCTACCTTACCTATATACCTACTTTCCTTACCTACCTGCCTATCTATCTACCTTTCCTATCTACCTACTTTCCTTACCTACCTGCCTATCTATCTACCTTTCCTATCTATCTACCTTCCTTACCTACCTGCCTTTCTATCTACCTTAGCTACCTACCTTCCTTACCTACCTGCCTTTCTATCTACCTTACCTACCTAGCTACCTACCTTCCTTATCTACCGGCCTATCTATCTACCTTCCTTACCTACGTGCCTATCTATCTACCTTACCTACCACATATCTTCCTTACCTACTTGCCTATCTATCTACCTTACCTACCTTCCTTACCTACTTGCCTGGCTATCTAACTTACCTACATATCTACCTCACCTGCCTACCTACCTACCTATCTACCTTACCTACCTGCCTACCTACCTTCCTTACCTACCTGCCTACCTACCTTCCTTACCTTCCTGCCAACCTACCTTCCTTACCTAACTGCCTATCTATCTAGCTTACCTTCCTGCCTATCTATCTAGCTTACCTACCTGCCTACCTACCTTCCTTACCTACCTGCCTACCTACCTTCCTTACCTTCCTGCCAACCTACCTAGCTTCGTTACCTGCCTGCCTACCTACCTTCCTTACTTTCCTGCCAACCTACCTACCTGCCTTACCTACCTTACCTACCTGCCTACCTACCTTTCTTACCTATGTGCATACCTACCTTCCTTACCTAGCTGCCTACCTACCTTTCTTACCTACCTGCCTCCCTACCTTACCTATCTACCTATCTACCTTACCTACCTGCCTACCTACCTTCCTTACATACCTGCCTACCTACCTTCTTTACCTACCTGCCTACCTTCCTTTCTTACGTACCTGCCTACCTACCTTTCTTACCTACCAGTCTACCTACCTTACCTACCTGCCTATCTACCTTACCTACGTGCCTATCTACCTTACCTACCTGCCTACCTACCTTACCTATCTACCTATCTACCTTACCTACCTGCCTACCTACCTTTCTTAC
The DNA here is from genome assembly GCA_030765045.1 of Tenodera sinensis. NCBI lineage: Eukaryota > Metazoa > Arthropoda > Insecta > Mantodea > Mantidae > Tenodera > Tenodera sinensis. Next base: position 564,683 of record CM060972.1, on the reverse strand, counting down.
CTACCTGCCTACCTACCTTCGTTGCCTACCTGCCTACCTACCTTACCTACCTGCCTACCTACCTTAGCTACCTGCCTACCTACCTTAGCTACGTGCCTACCTACCTTAGCTACCTGCCTACGTACCTTAGCTACGTGCCTACCTACCTTAGCTACGTGCCTACCTACTTAGCTACCTGCCTATCTACCTTACCTACCTGCCTACCTACCTTAGCTACCTGCCTATCTACCTTACCTACTTGCCTACCTACCTTAGCTACGTGCCTACCTACCTTAGCTACCTGCCTACCTACCTTAGCTACGTGCCTACCTACCTTAGCTACCTGCCTACGTACCTTAGCTACGTGCCTACCTACCTTAGCTACGTGCCTACCTACTTAGCTACCTGCCTATCTACCTTACCTACCTGCCTACCTACCTTAGCTATGTGCCTACCTACCTTAGCTACGTTCTTACCTACCTTAGCTACGTGCCTACCTACCTTAGCTACCTGCCTACGTACCTTAGCTACGTGCCTACCTACCTTAGCTACCTGCCTACGTACCTTAGCTACGTGCCTACCTACCTTAGCTACCTGCCTACCTACCTTAGCTACCTGCCTATCTACCTTACCTACCTGCCTACCTACCTTACCTACGTGCCTACCTACCTTAGCTATGTGCCTACCTACCTTAGCTACGTTCTTACCTACCTTAGCTACGTGCCTACCTACCTTAGCTACCTGCCTACCTACCTTAGCTACGTGCCTACCTACCTTACCTACCTGCCTACCTACCTTACCTACGTGCCTACCTACCTTAGCTACGTGCCTACCTACCTTACCTACCTGCCTACCGACCTTACCTACGTGCCTACCTACACAGACACACACACACATACAACAGTTGATTGCAGTGTGGCATATTGTTGTTTAAAGATGTTAATTTCAAGTTGTTAGATGAAGAAATTAGATGCAACTCAGTCTTATCGTACACAAAGAGGTTGGATATAACTAATATGATGGAAATTGTATGGAACAAAATTGTACCCAACTCTCGATGTGTCACCATGAACTTGTGTTGTACACAATGCTTTGGACCATGTAGCACAGATATTCTGTTGTAAATTTAGTGCTAATCTGTTGTAACGTTTTGAATTGCAATTAAGTATTTGCTGAAGATATTGCCTTACAAATTATCCATGATTGTATATTTGACATAATCATCTGTATACTACAGTAAATTAAATAAATAATTCTAAAATGGTTAGCTGTCCTGTTTCCGATGTTTTGTGCTTTATTACACTTTATTTATCAAATATATTAAATTTATATTATGCATTTTTGTTGTTGTCTTTTATCATTCATATTTAAAACTTTCTTCTACAGTTCTACTAGCGGGCTTGTCTTTATGACAACACTAAAATAGGACAGGTATCCAATTACTGGACTTTCTCTCTCAAAATAGTCTGTAAAAACTACTTTACAAATCTAGTTTTAAAACAGCAATTTCCAGGTTAATTATAAGTACTGCATTTAAATAGCCCCGAGATACAACAGCCCATCTGGGTCAAGGCCTATCGCCCGACCGCTGCATGCCCCACAGGCATCATGAGTAGGGTGCAGTACTGGAGGTGGGACGTTGTCCTTACCAGCCGGTTATGCGATCTTCTCCACCAGGGGACACTGATTTTCAATCAAGTAGCTCTTCAGTTGTCCCCTCATGGACCTAACAAGGCTGAGTGCACCCCAGCGGGAAACATCCCCATGATGGTTCCAGGTAAACACCAGCGCTACCATCATGCTAAGGAGACAACCACGTATTGTATTTACTAATACTAATTGTGTTATAAAACTGACAAATAGATGAAGCACCTCACCAAATACATTTGGTTCTGAGTTGATAATTTCATCGTTTGTGTTAACGATTTAAAACTAGAAAAAAGCATAGCTAGGAAATATTCTGTACTAAAATGTATTTTTAGATGAACAGAAAATCTTCAAATAATGATAATAAACAAGCTATTCAGCCAAATTAAGTTACAGAGTAATCAATTTGCAAAAACATTAGAAAGAGTTGAAGGTATGTGCGTAAAAACGGTCTAACCCTCAAAACCAAAAAAAATCTGATTGGTGCTGCAATCTCTTGCTTGAAACCAGCACTAACAGTTTATGGGAGGCCTAACATCCAAAACCTTGATTTGAAGTATATATAATGACTTCCATTTCTTGTGATCTGTTTTTCCTCATCTTTTGAAGCGCATAAATTGTCTAAAAACAGAAGAAAAGAAACTAGGGTAGGATTGCCAACCTTTTAATGTTGTCAGTTACTTATTATGCAGATTCTCATTTAATATACTGCTTCCTTATGAGTTCAATTTATTATTCTGTTATATTTTGTTGATAATTATTACAAACACTATTATATTAAATTGCAAAGATGTACTTTATATAGCCTTTATGACTTGCATGTTGGGGAGAAATGAAGGCACCATGTTGATCAGTCTGACAAGGAAAATGAAACAGAAACTGAAAGAACAGTTGGAACTACATGAACAAAAAGCCCAAACAGCTTATCAAACTTTAAAACATGATGGAGAACTAGCTAAAACTGATGATTCTTTGCATGTGATTGCCTTTGACATGCAGCAATGTCTTCCGACCCCACATTTAACTGTAGGAGTACCATTTTACAAACGCCAGATTTGGACCTACAATTTTGGTGTGCATAATGTTGCCAATGGTAACACATCTATGTTTGTGTGGTTGGAAGATATTGCTGGCAGAGTGTCAGATGATGTTTCATGTCAACAAAACCATTATTAGATAAAATAAAGAAAAACAAAATATCAGAATCTAAATAAAAAGTATTGTTAAGCAAAGTAGTGTCCTATAAAGTGACAAAGGACAAGCCCTTTAAATATATCTATTCAGATATTGAAGAGTATGATTGTGTAGACTTAAGAAAAAAAGTGTCAGGTAGACCTTCCCTTAAGAATGTGTCCTTAGCACCTAAGTATGTAAATCCAAGGTCCATAGCTCCGCCAAAACTTAAAGATGTACTTGACTTGCTCAATTATGTGCCTCCAATACACTATGGTTATTACAGAACTCTTACATCTGTGTCTATTGAAAGTAATGATGTTCATGAAGATGAGCAGGTGTTTGACATACCTGATTTTGTTTAATTATCTGAATAGGCCCATATAGGCCTATATGTTTTCAACGGCTATTTTTTATAATAGGTAGTAATGTAATAAATGTAGATTATTTTAATGCGCAAGGATGCTCTTTTGTTAAGAACAATTAAAATATATGTAGTCTAAGTTATGCTTTATTTAGAATGAGTGTTTCTTTTTTATTATTGTTTTCTTTTATAAGTTTAATAAAAATAATGTAATATTCTTAGAACTGCATTAAAAAAAGTTTGAGGTGTATCCTTTAACCCTAACTCAAATAAAGCTTGCCACATGTATCAACTAATATTTTTTTTTTCCAACATATGCAAAACTCTATTTTTCTCAGTTTTAAAAAAGTGTGGGTTAGACCGTTTTTATGCACATACCTTCAGTTGTTAAATTTCAACTGTTCCTAAAAATATGCATTTGAATACTTTTCACTGTCACACTTGTAGGAGGATTTTATTATGAAAAAACATTTAATTGTGCAGAATTGTTTGTTAATATGTTAAGAAACAAGGTCCATTTGGAATTGTGAAAAGCAGAAACATATAATAATGGACAGGATGGTAAAAACTGTTTCATTGATATTGTGACATTGCTCTAGATCTCTTTGCAGAAAACATTCGAAGTAGAATGCTCCTTGGCATGGTGCTATGGTCGCCAAGGAGCTGAGAAACAGTAACAGAATTTGAAAGGTTAACTGCAAAAGCTTATCCAAGAAAAAGATTTTATGTGTATATGGGAATTTGTGTAAGTGAGGGCACAGTTAATTGAATGTAAAAGAAAAGAAAATGAAAGTAATAGATAGTGAGTAAACTTGAATATTTTAAAAAGACGAGGCTTGACGAGGCTTGAAACTTGTAACAAAGTCTATAAGCTAATAAAGATTATTATTAATTATTATTATTATTATTATTATTATTATTATTATTATTATTATTATTATTATTATTATTATTATTATTATTATTATTATTATTATTATTATTATTATTATTATTATTATGATCATCATCATCATCATCATCATCATCATCATCATTACTATTATTATCATTATCATTATCATTATCATTATCGTTATAGCAAGTGAAAAGCTTATGTAAAGTGCTCATGTGTTGAGTGACATCACTGAGTGTAGTAGTAAAGGTAATAAATAAGTAAGAAGCTAGTTAGTGTGTTATTTGATTGTTTCACAGAAAGTGCACCAGTCCGAGAAAGGTGTCCACGACCACGTCTGAAGTATGGTTGGGTGAAAGTCAGGTCACATGGACGTATCGCAAAATTCAGCTGTAATAGGGAGTACCAGCTGTTTGGAGAGAAGTTCGCTACTTGCTTGGGTGGAGAATGGGACAACCCCCCACCCCTTTGTGTCAGTAAGTATAGTAATGACATTGTTTTATTGCAGCACAAGGGGTGTGCAAGGGATGTCTGCATATACTCCCCATCAGCATTTAATACACTCTTGTCACATTGTTGCATCATGGAACCATTGTTTGGGACACTGTGAACCTACTGGTGGACAACTGCCTGCAACTTTTTATTGTTGGCAAGCGAACAAAGGCTTTCTTGTGAGGTGCATGATGTTCATAGTTGTGGAAGTACCTATTCATGTCACTGTAGATAATTGCTCTTCACAATAGGGAACAGGAAGCCGGTGGGACTGTAGGGTGGATGTTACATTAGCTTCATGAAGCATGAAGGTTAGTCTTGATGTGGTGATGTTACTGTAGCTGGTCTGTAGATTGGTAGCGCCAGTAGAACACAGTGTCATGTGACAGAGAACAGTCAAGTGACTGTGTTTCATTTAGTTCATATTTGAAGTTGTACAAAATCGTTGCATGAAGTTACCTATGTATATAAATGTGTAAGTTGCAATAACCTGTTGTACCTATATATGGAGGGAAATGAGTGTTTATTGCAGACATTGTAACGCTAAATTCAAATCTGCTTTTAGTCTTCATACATCAGGGATAGTTTAGGAGTAATCCAACTTTTAATTTATTTTCATATTTTCATGTAATTATATCTGTAGGTTTAAGTGAGACTCATGAACATACCTACTGATACTTACCAGGAAAACCTCAACGAATTGACTGACATTCTAAACTTATCTTATCAGTCAATTCATTGAGGTTTTCCTGGTAAGTGCTGTAATATTCTAAACGTATCTTATCTGTTCATTTCTTGAGGTTTTCCTGTGAAGTGCTAAAATAATAATCAATTTATGTTGTGTATGAATATATGCTGAAAATAAACTTACTAGTGATCCAGGAAGGCTATAATGATACATTCCTTTATATCACCAAACTTTAAGCAATACTTGTCAAGATCAGCACTAGAATGTTCTGAATGAACCTGCACTAGAACACTTCTTTCAGCCTCTTCTCTTCTTTTCTTCATCATTTTACTGAATGGCATGGGATTAACAGATGCTGACCCTGTAACAAATTTTACAATGCTTGGTATTTCAATTCACTTGCAAAAGAATTCTTAATAGTAGGTTACAGTTTCTTATTACTAATGGAACTTTCATAAGCTGTAAGGCATATATTGCACAACTACAAGATATACACATAATTTAGATTAATTAAGATTAATCTAATAATTTAGATTCTGCCTGGTAAGCGGAAGGTCTGCTTCAAGTCCCGGCTGCGGCATTGAATTTTTAAGTTCCAATTCTACCTCTCAAACTTTGCCAACACACGGCTTGTGTGTTTAAAAACACCAACAGTAAGTTTGTTGGCATAAATAAATAACATTACTCAGGTGTCTCCGTCTAGGGGATATGTGAATGGTGACCACAAGGTATCCAAGCTGAGCAGAACATTAATTCCACTTACTGGTGTTTTGCTCCTCACTGTAACTTTTCTATCTGACCTTACCTTGGTCATCTCTTGTTCTCTTCTGACCCCAATGCTATTAGGGTTCCCGAGGGCTAGGGAGTCTTTATTTTTCCAACCTCTCCATTTCTCTAATATCTCTGTAAAATCTTAACCCCTAACATGCTGACCTGTCATGGCATGTAATACGTCCGCTGATTGGTAATCAGAGGATATGGTCGGTGAATTTATTTTGATAACTCTCCCGGTCAGGTCGGTGAGACCCATAAACCATGGACAGGTGTGGTCCTCCAGACATTCTGGGGGTTGTGAGAGAGCGATGTGATTGCCAAAACATAAAAATATGGTGCTCTCTGAAAAGTGGTTACTATTACTGCTAAGTCTCTTCAGTATAAATATTGGAGAGCAAGAGAATTAATGACTTCATTGTCAGAAATCCAGCATTAGCTAACAACAACAACAATAACAAATTCAGTTTAGCAAGTTTATAAACATTAGAATGTGATAATGTTCACTCTTGAACAGTAATTATTCACAATGTTTATAAATATGTAGGTACATACATTTTCCAGCACAGTTGCGTTTGTTATTTGTATTGTCCCGAACTGTACCTACTCGAGCAATAATCAACTAACATTGTGAGCATCATGTCGTTTCTGCATGTCTTTATGATATATCATTACAACTCTCAGTCTAGATGCAAGTGAGTCCATGAAATGTACTTTCAACAACATATTGCACCCTACATGTTTATAAAACTGCCTCCGTAGCGGAGGGCCCAAGTTCGATCCCCTCTAGGAGGTCTGGCATGAGGTGCACTCAGCATTGTTAAGGGGACCAATCGAGGAGCTATTTGATGGAGCAGTAGTGGCCCCAGATCGAGAAGGCTGTATAAGTGGCCGGAAGGGCTCGTGGCGCTGACTACGTCTCACCGTCCATTACTGCACCCCACTCATGATGCTTGTAGTGGGTAGAGGTGGAGGACGCAGTGGCTAGGCAGCAAGACAACGCCCTACACGGGCTGAGGTGCTAGGGTTTTAGTTTAGTTTAAATATTTATAAGCTTTGATTATTTCCTTGACAAACTTCTTATATTCACGGTCTCTTCTGTGTTACATTATTGAAACATTTCAAAAATTAGTTTTCTTTGTCATGCATGCCAGAAACAATTATTTTTATCATCATCATCATCATCATCATCATCATCGTCATCATCATCATCATCATCATCGTCGTCGTCATCATTGTCATCATCATCATCATCATCATCATCATCATCATCATCATCATCATCATCATCATCATCATCATCATCATCATTATTATTATTATTATTATTATTATTATTATTATTATTATTGTGATTGTGATTATTATTGCAAGATTAAAGCTTTCACAGTGCGCATTATTAATTAAGGCTTCATGGGTGATCAGCTGTGTGAGGTTTAAAAACATTAAGCTTTCGGCCATTGTAGACTCCATGGCCTTCATCAAAATGAAAAATGACCGTTATAGAGGCTCCAGAGGCACTTCGAGTCGAGTGCATTCCAGCATTGGAGAACAGGTCGTACAGGCTCTCCTGTACGGTATGTTTATCTGCACCGCACCTAGTCGCTCATTGCGACTTTATCTGTGCAGTATAGAAGGTGGTCCAAATTTTTCAAGCTTTTGTGTCTGTGGGCAATGGTTTCTTCCTGCATAGGTACCTAAGTTTGGATGCAGAAAGGGGGCAGGAATAGGGTTGGAGTATGTGTTAGATGTTGGGAGTGGCATTACCATTACCCAAGGGCGTCCTTAGGAAGGCGGTAACTTTTCCTTCTACGGGGTGCTCTGTGGTCGTATTGACCTAGCGCCCATACCAGTTGGTTGGTGTGGGAACTCAGTTTGGTGTGCATTGTTCGGGATTGCTCCCTTACCAAGTCCATCCTTAGGAAGGCGGTAACTTTTCCTTCTACGGGGTGCTCTGTGGCCGTATTCACCTAGCGCCCGTACCAGTTGGTTGGTGTGGGAACTCAGTTTGGTGTACATGGTTCGGGATCGCTCCCTTACCAAGTCCATGATGTAGGGTAGTCCGGAGTGGTTGTGAAGGATGTAAGATAGGAATCTACACTCTGTATCATATATTAGTTCTTAATGCCCTATTCTGTACTGTTTGCAGTTTGCGTATGGTGGAGGGTGCCGCTGATCCCCAGGCTTTGCCGTATAAGATGAATGGCGGGATGATTGCCTGGTAAATGCGTAGGTTTACCATTATGGTACCGTTAGGTACCGTTACGGCCGCCAATGGTGAACCTAACCAAGGAGGAGTTCAGAGCTTTTCCCCAGACTAATAGCCATTCTCCACTTCTCACTCCAATTGCCAACGGCATCGAGTTGTCGTTGAAGGGGAGGGAGGCAATAATCTCATATTCTTGTTTTGTGCCATGATGAGGACGTCGCAGTGTGTTGTTCCGTGGGGAAGTCGGACATGTATGCTGCGAAGAGTAGCGGGGAGAGTACACTGCCCTCTGGGACTCCTGCCGCTATATCTCTTAATGTGGACAGTTTTCCTTCCACTTTCACTCTGAAAGCGTGGTCCCGAAGGAAACTGCCAATTATAGTGAGATATGGAGGAGGGATGTTTGCCTGCTTTAGTTTGCACAGTAGGCCTTGGTGCCAAGTTGTGGCGAATGCCTTTTCCACGTCCAGCAGAACTGCTATGGTCTTGAAGTTTACCTGGAAACCCAGGGCAACCTTCTCGGCCACATGCAGCAACTGCATGGTCGTGGAGTGCCCCCAACGAATACCAAACTGGTGATCCAGCAGGAGTTGCCTATCCTCAAAAAGAGTTGTTAGGCGGGCGAGGAGCAACTGCTCAGAAACTTTTGAGACGGTTGGGAGAATGCTGATGGAGTGGTACTTGTTAGGAAAGACTGGGTTCTTGCCCGGCTTCAATATACGCACCACCCTCGCCTCCTTCCAGCATGCTGGAAAGTGACGGAGATGTAGGCATGCATTGAAAATCCGGGTCAAGCGGACGACAGCCTTTTTGGGTAGGTCCTGTAGCATGAGCGCCGTGACGTCATGTCCAGGGGATTTATTTGGGTTTACACTTTGGATTTTGGAGCACGTGACGGACCGACACACAAAGATAACTACATAGTGGCCAATGCGTAACCAAGCCAAGATCATCACAAGATAGGTACGCTACAGGATGTTACCCACGTTATCGGAAATTGCAAGAACGTGCCTCAGCACCCCGGGAGTGTACCTACCCTACTACTCCATAGCAGGGTTTTCAATGAGTGTCTATCGTCAAAAAAACTTTTTTCCATAAGAAGAGAAGATACGGGGCTGTAAAGAAAGTAGTGGCAACATGGACCTCACAGCCGCATGAAAGCGATGAGGTGACTGACTAGTGTCCATTGGTCAGTTGGGAGGGTACTGTTACTGTGAACATTGTCAAGTGCTCTGCTCTAAATCATGTTTACCAAAGGCGATCAGCGTGCATGGCTTAAAGTCGAGGTTGCCTGTGGCAAAAATGCATCAGAATGTCATCGAGGATTATGTGAAGCCTGTGGCGAGAATGCATTACCGCACACAGGACACTTGTGCGATGGGTCAAGTCATTTAGTGCGGGTCGGACTGAGACTGCAAATTAGCACCGCACAAGTCGGCTGTCCAAGATCAGATTGACATCGTGAATGGTCTTCTTGCTGTGGAATATCGATGGACTGTCTGGGACTTATCCGTAGAGGTTGGTCTCTGTCATCAAACGGTGTGGCACATCCTGACGAAATTACTTTACCTGAGGAAAACTGCGTCCCATTGTGTTTCACCGTTGTACAGAAATTGCAACAGTATGCACTAGCTGGCACCCATCTGGACAAATACCGCAATAAAGGAGACGCATTTCTTCAGCGTATTGTTGTTACTGATGAGACATGGCAGTCGCAAACAATGTGCAGCTGTTATAGCAACGGTGGCATTGCAAGGACTTGGAATACCTTCCATACGAGTTCTTGTGACATGGACTTATTTCCGAAGTTGAGGTTGAAAGAACCCCTCCGAGGCAGCCGATCTCCTGATGTGGCATCTGTAGTCCACGCAGTAGGGTGCTCTATCGCAGTCATCAACAGAGATCGCCTTGCCAATGGCTGCCCTACATTTGGTAAAAGGTCAGCGACTACACTGCGAGTGACTACATTGAAGGCATATAATTTTAATTGTACTTGTGAGTTCAATGAATATTGTGTTCTATCAATGTTCTCAGCGCTTTATTTTCAGCCCTCGTATTTAAAGCAACAAGCATCGCGGGCTTCCAGCTTTTTTGCAACTGAGTAGGTACCTACTTCTTACTTGACAGTATTAGTCCTGCTCAGCACATGTTGTATTTTAGTAACGAAAATTTAGAGCTGTTTTCATGAATTCTATTTGATTTTCAACTTCACAGAATACTTGTGTTTTATAGGTGCTGAGTCTTTCACGGCCGGCATTATCAACTATGTTAAGTAGATTTTCCGGGCTTGTGGGCCGTGGTCAAGTTGGATTGCCTTCCTCCGACATTTCGCTGAAAACTGCGTCCAGCATCTTCAGGGTCAACCTCTGTTATTTTGGTCTAACTTAGCAGCTGCACATAAACTAAAGTTCACTGCAAACTTTCATATTAGTGATCATTTTTGTTTCTTATTAGTGTCCTCGGTAACATAAATTTTCACGATCGCTCGTTCTCATGAATACCAACATGAGATTATCGCTAACAAATCTTTTCTTAATAAATTGATCTCAAATAATATTTTCAAATGCCGACAAATGGGACGTGTCTGATCCTGGTATAAAAGAGAAAGCTTCCCGTGTCTTGGGTTTTCTTCTCCCTCTTATACTTGTGTTTACTTACGGCATGATGAAATATAAATATAACCTCAAACACTAGTTTCTGCTGGATGCAGACTCTAGTGTAACACTAGGCGCAGTATGACCTTCAAAGGTACTAGGTAAATTCACTCTATATTAATTTAGAGGAAATGTTTAACAAAATATGAATACAACAGCCATATTCAAGAGATTTGAAATAAATTATAGATTTTCTAGGCTGTGAAGCTTGGTTCTACTTCTACCTAGAAGAATAATGCAAAGAAACTCATGTAAAGTAACAAAAATAAGGATTTGTTGTTAAAATGATATAACCAATAAGTTGGTTCTATCATTACGAGACTGAAACAAAGTGCCTGAGTACGGGATAGCATCAGTTAGGATGGAGTTCTGTTGTTGAAACTTATTGATGTAGGTATCTACCTGGTTTGTGTAAAGTTGACGACTGTTAGTATGTTGTGGTAGGACAGTCTGTGTATATGTACGTGTGTGTATGAATGCAGGACCAGGTTGTGAAGAACTCAATTTGAGCAATGGCCAGATGATGCAGACATACAGAGGAGCTGTGCTGACCTTCTTCTGCAATCCAGGATACAGACTTGAAGGAATTGCCAAGCTATATTGTGATGGGGTTTACTGGAATGGAACCGCTCCACAATGTACAGGTAAACTTCTATAATGCATTCCTTAATCAGAAAAGTTTTACAACAAATATGTTAAGTTAGAATAATACCAACACAAGCATGCTTTACACTGATATAAAGAGTGTTAATGAAATTGTTCACACAATATCCAGATCACTTAACCAAGTAATAAGTTGTGGCCTGTTTGTTTAAATTTCGAAGTTAGGGCTATATGTTTGTAAAATGTTAGCATACCACTGGCTAATATCAATGATGCGAGAGTGCAATGCACGAAAATGACGGAATCATTATAACACTAGCATTTAAGTATAAGATCATTGAGAAAGAGCCTTTTATGTGCCTGGAAACATGTAGTTACAGTTTCCAGTGAAATATCAAGTTAGAGTGATAGATAATAGTTAAATGTGTGTGTGTTTAGCGATTAGCAGTGACCCTGCAGTGTCGTGCGACTTCGAGACTGAAGACCTGTGTGGGTGGACGCAGGATCCACATCACCACTTCAACTGGACGCGTATGAACCACTACACACCGAGCGCCTTTGTGGGCACTGGCCCCTCATACGACCACACACTTGGCAAAGGAAAAGATGGTACGTACTGCGCTTTTCAAATGGAAGGAGTTTGTTCTTGAGCACATCCATGCCAGCAACCAATCCGAGTCCTGCTGTGTTGTCATGTTGCTTTCCCCTTAAGTGACCTTGAAGCGTGCCGAGAGCATCCGTCTCTACAGGTAGGACAGTGTGCGAGAAAAGAGTGGGGGTAATGAGCTTGCAATCATGTGCATGTAAACGTATCTCATTGGCTGCAGATCAGAACTCTTCCCATTTGAAAAGTACAATAATCATATCACAACTATACAACAAGTGTATTAACTATGATACAAGAGTAATTTACAACTTAAGGTGCAAATCATCATAACTCACTGAATTTCATGTGAACATTGAAATGTTGCATTGGCAGTGTTCCAGTGTGCTGTTCACAGTGTCGGACCCACCGACTGTGGTTCAGTCTTTCAGGACAATAAACTTTCAGCAGTGCCAAGTGTGCGGTGATGAGTGTGAGTGATAGCTTTCAAGACATAATAAACCACACTGATTACAATATTGTGCATGAAAAGATTGGCAGTTTCCATTGCTTATACTCACAGTATTGCTTAACTTCACCTTTAGAATGAATATGGCAATTATGTGGAAAGAAGTAAGTAATTAAATAAAACAACTGTTTTGCAACTAGTTATGTATGATAGTTTCATAACACATCGGACCTTACTTTATGAATTGCCCTCGTACACACTGCTGTAGATGAGCACATTTGAGTAACTGTCTGTTCATTATATAGCAGTTTCCTTATGCTACACACGTTTATAGATGTGACAGAACTTAGATTATGCAGCAGCTGGCACCTACAAGAGGTGTATTACAAAGGTGGCATCATATTCAGGCTTCCTCACTCTCATACTTGCAGGTGTTCACTCTGTCTGGTACATAGGTTCCTGTGTTCCCGGACAGATATCTGACCCTAGGTACTAGCTTGTAAGTCCTACATAAGGGGAGGGTAATCACTTCCTCACTCTCATACTTGCAGGTGTTCACTCTGTCTGGTACATAGGTTCCTGTGTTCCCTGACAGACGTCTGACTCTAGACACTGGCTTGTAAGTCCTACATAAGGGGAGCGTAATCACTTCCTCACTCTCATACTTGCAGGTGTTCACTCTGTCTGGTACATAGGTTCCTGTGTTCCCTGACAGACGTCTGACTCTAGACACTGGCTTGTAAGTCCTACATAAGGGGAGGGTAATCACTTCCTCACTCTCATACTTGCAGGTGTTCACTGTGTCTGGTACACAGGTTCCTGTGTTCCCTGACAGACGTCTGACTCTAGACACTGGCTTGTAAGTCCTACATAAGGGGAGGGTAATCACTTCCTCACTCTCATACTTGCAGGTGTTCACTCTGTCTGGTACATAGGTTCCTGTGTTCCCTGACAGACGTCTGACTCTAGACACTCTTGTAAGTCCTACATAAGGGGAGGGTAATCACTTCCTCACTCTCATACTTGCAGGTGTTTACTCTGTCTGGTACATAGGTTCCTGTGTTCCCTGACAGACGTCTGACTCTAGACACTGACTTGTAAGTCCTACATAAGGGGAGGGTAATCACTTCCTCACTCTCATACTTGCAGGTGTTCACTCTGTCTGGTACATAGGTTCCTGTGTTCCCTGACAGACGTCTGACTCTAGACACTGACTTGTAAGTCCTACATAAGGGGAGGGTAATCACTTCCTCACTCTCATACTGATCACTTCACTCTGTCTGGTACATAGGTTCCTGTGTTCCCTGACAGATATCTGACCCTGGGTACTAGCTTGTAAGTCCTACATAAGGGGAGGGTAATCACTTCCTCACTCTCATACTGATCACTTCACTCTGTCTGGTACATAGGTTCCTGTGTTCCCGGACAGATATCTGACCCTAGGTACTAGCTTGTAAGTCCTACATAAGGGGAGGGTAATCACTTCCTCACTCTCATACTTGCAGGTGTTCACTCTGTCGGGTACATGGGTTCCTGTGTTCCCTGACACACGTCTGACTCTAGACACTGTCTTGTAAGTCCTACATAAGGGGAGGGTGATCACTTCCTCACTCTCATAGTTGCAGGTGTTCACTCTGTCTGGTACATAGGTTCCTGTGTTCCCGGACAGATATCTGACCCTAGGTACTAGCTTGTAAGTCCTACATAAGGGGAGGGTAATCACTTCCTCACTCTCATACTTGCAGGTGTTCACTCTGTCGGGTACATGGGTTCCTGTGTTCCCTGACAGACGTCTGACTCTAGACACTGACTTGTAAGCCCTACATAAGGGGAGGGTGATCACTTCCTCACTCTCATAGTTGCAGGTGTTCACTCTGTCCACTCCACAGGTTCCTGTGTTCCCTGACAGACGTCTGACTCTAGACACTGTCTTGTAAGTCCTACATAAGGGGAGGGTAACCACTTCCTCACTCTCATACTTGCAGGTGTTCACTCTGTCTGGTACATAGGTTCCTGTGTTCCCTGACAAACGTCTGACTCTAGACACTGACTTGTAAGTCCTACATAAGGGGAGGGTAATCACTTCCTCACTCTCATACTTGCAGGTGTTGACTCTGTCTGGTACATAGGTTCCTGTGTTCCCTGACAGACGTCTGACTCTAGACACTGTCTTGTAAGTCCTACATAAGGGGAGGGTAATCACTTCCTCACTCTCATACTTGCAGGTGTTCACTCTGTCTGGTACATAGGTTCCTGTGTTCCCCGACAGACGTCTGACCCTAGACACTGACTTGTAAGTCCTACATAAGGGGAGGATAATCACTTCCTCACTCTCATACTTGCAGGTGTTCACTCTGTCTGGTACATAGGTTCCTGTGTTCCCTGACAGACGTCTGACTCTAGACACTGACTTGTAAGTCCTACATAAGGGGAGGGAATAAGGCGTGTATACATCAGTTTGAAAGACTGTATTACAGTAGAAGTCCAGTTACTGACATTCCCCCTGCTTGCAATTTCTCTTTTGGATCATTCATGTAAAATTATTTTAATAAGATCAATGATGCATGAAAAGGCTTTTGCAGTTATAAATGAACAGAGGAATTTGAATTGATTTGTGACAAAAAATAAACCATTTTAATTTGCTCTGTCATATACTTTTAAAGTTTCGAATTTATTTAACACAAAATAAGAAACAAGTGTTGTGTTGATATATTAATGTATTGTAATTAAGAAGAGTGTGTTTTTGTGCAGGTTACTACTTGTACATAGAGACTTCAGGACCGAGGAAGCAGAACGACACAGCAAGACTGTATTCCCCAGTATATGGCACGGAGGTGGTCGCTTCACAGCCTTCTTGTTTCACATTCTGGTATCACATGTACGGAGCAACAGTGGGTAAGATCCTCAAATACTGCCACTGTAATGCAATATGAGTCAGTTAACTGAGACACTGTAAGGTTGACCTTCACATTGGGATTCATGTTATTCCATGGACGGTCGGTCGGATCGCAAGTGCCACATATCCACTACAGGAATCTCCCGGAAGATTCTGGCCACTGCGTTCATCCAGTTTATTGGTATGTGAGTTTTCTCTATATACTAACATGCCAACAATTATTAGGGACTTGAAAAACGATATTCATGCTCAAATAAAGGCCATAGCAGGTGACTGTTTGTGCATAAGGTTGTGGTGGTCTTTTATTAAGGGCAGACAGCGATGGGACTGTTACGTATCTTTAGAACGTTAATATGTTGGTAGATAGAAGATGCGGCGATTAATGCATTTTCAGTATATATTTAAATTTCCACCAAAATTACCTTTATTATAATGAAATTACAATAAATACTTTCACTTTTCACTAATACAACTGTAGTAAAATAAAGAAAAATTGAAGCTATTAACAATGAAACTAGTCAGCAGCATTTGAAGAACTTGTAGTAATTACTAGGATTACTGAAGCTTTTAGTTTCTAATTTGTTCTTATTTTTCAACTGCAGTAAGTTTCTGAAGCTTTGTGGTTGTTGCATATCCTAAATTCAGCATAGTATCTGTCGTAAATATTGTTTCATGTTCTAGATATGTGCACACGGATTGTGTGTTTAAAAACACCAGAAGCTAGTTACTTGGTATAAATGAATAATAATTACTCCCACTCTACTTGAATTTAATTACTTAATATGTATATGTACAGTGACTTAATCAGCAAAACATAAAAACAGAAAGGGTTATTCCATATTTAACTGATGAACCTTAAAATGTAGCAGGAACAAAATTATATTTCACAATATAAAAATCGCAGGTGGATAATACAATTAGAACAGTTAAAAGTCCAACTGATGGGTAATTATGAATAAGTAACTTGTATAAATTATAAAATACAAGAAAATTAAGCTGCAACTTACATTAAATGTTTTTCTTTTTGTTGGTTAGTTTTCTGTTGACCAGTCTATGAATATTTAAGGCCATATTTCATGCTGCCTTGATTCTAAGTCGTGCATTAAGAACCTACATACATGTATTGGTGTGCCAAAAATTGAACCCCCACTACTATGACGAGACCAGTCGCTGCTTGGCAAGTAAGCTTATAGTGCATTCTACTGCCCACTGCTCTAAATTAGTGTAACTGCAGTGCCTGGTTTTAAAAATGTACTGATGTTAAAGGGACATATTTAGAGAAACAATCAAATTATTTAAAGTTTTAGAACAAATTCTTCTATTATTTATGCCAACAAGCTTACTGTTGGTGTTTTTAAACACACAAGCCGTGTGTGGGCAAAGTTTTAAGAGGTAGAACTGTCACTGGCAGTTTGTCACAATAGCTCAGTGGTTAGAGCGTCCACCCGGCAAGCGGAAGGTCTGTGGTTCAAATCCCAGTTGTGGCATTGAATTTTTAAGTTCCAGTTCTACCTCTTAAATTCTTCTATTTTTTTTATTACAGTTTTCAATATTGGCCTCCTAAAATTTTAAAATAAGGATATGATATAATGTATAGAGTTGCTCTGTTAAAGTAATTATGTGGTTTTGTGCAGGATCCCTTGCTGTTTACATCAAACCAGACAACCAGGAACTCTCCAGCGACCTTGAAGCTGGTTTCTTCCAGTCTGGGAACAAAGGTGATGTGTGGCTCAATGGCATCGTCAACATACCGCCCATGCCAGTTCCATTTCAAGTAAGTTTACTTCTCCCCAGGTTCCTCTGCGTGTCTGTGAGAACTTGCTATAGAGGAAACAGATTATTGCAATACCCCAAAAACAAACTGTGACATTTCCTCCCCATTATGGTGCAGTCTGGTATTGCCAACTGCTCTTAAAATATAACCATGGCAAAGCTACGCTCACAGATGGTGTTATTACATCCATTATGTTGCCACAGAACCCTTTGTAGAGAAGTGAACCGAGAGATTTAAAATAAGGTTCTGTTTAGACACCATATCAAGCTGTGCACCATTTTATTCATCGTGTCTGCGTGGTTTTGTCTTGAATTGTTTTAGAGCAGTACACAATTACATTTAGTGTTGTTTTTGTGTTTGCAACACAGTTGTGTATTATGATATTTAGTGTTCGGAAGTGATTTTATCCAAAAGAATTATTGCAGAACAAGATGAATAGGCTCATCATGTGATGTATGGTAACAATGTTCAAGCATTATTATCATCATCTGAAACCATCTTATTTTAACCCTGTGATATTTGGGGTTAGAGCTAATGCTCTTATTATGTACTTACGTTGGCAGTACTGCTTTTGGCATAATGTCGTCTGAAGTTTAGTTTAATGTTGGCCATATTGAATTCTTGGGAGCTGCCGATAAGCTGTTTCTCCTATATTTATGTGCAGTATCTTACAAGGATGCAATAGAAACATTTTCAAGAAAACCCCCTACTGTAGACCACCTACTCTTTATAAGTAATATTTCTCAAAAATTTAGATTTTGTCAAAAAGGCTCTGACAATTTTATTGAAATCTTGTAACAAAAATGGGAATGTGACAAATCCAGCGTGAGACAATGACAACAAGGTTCACTTTCTTTTTCTGTCAGTTTATTTTCATCTTAATTGAAGCAAAAAGCACAGTTCTGTTTTATTGTTAACAGTTTACAGTTCTTGGTGATATTACAGCTCACAGCTGTTCTCTCCACTCAGAACCTTTGTGGTAGTTTTTTAATAAGGAATGATGGTCAGATGAGCTTTTTATTTCAGGCTTGTATTTCATGGTAACAGACAAAGATGGTCGAGGCTAGTGTCTTTTCATTTGTGGTCTGAATTCCACTAAAATTAAGTTTATTTAAATTATTATAACAAATTCACAATTCATTTAACTCTTTAAATGTGTTTTTTGAAGGTAGTATCCAAAGCTATTCGGTATATTGCCATGGGGAAGTTTTCTTCTCTATTTGTCTCTTATGTGATCCTCAAAATGGCGTCACTTTTATGATAAGCTTTAAGTTGATCTTCACTGGCAGTATTTGTATCTGCAGACATTTATTTCACAGTATTTCTTCATTACGCATGTTGTTTGGTGTTCCTTCTTTTGATTTGGATCAACATGTTTTCCGATTGATATATCGCCCACAAGTTATTTATTATTTACATGGAGTTAGATATCTACACAGTTTGGCATTTATATTGCAGCTGTAGTGAAAAAGGTTTATTCTTCTTGGTTACAGAGCTTAGCAACCACTGTCTTTCATTTGTCTTTTTTGCCATTTTTGCTTATTCTTAATGTTTGTTATGTTGCACTTTACTACAGCAAATAGTCTCACATTCAATACTAATCTTTACAAAAAATAGAAGTTTTAATATTCATATAATTAAAAATTGACATGTTTTTAGTAGACACAAATAAATATAATAAATATCATCATGAAAATAATACTTCTACACAACTGACTAATATTAAATAGACCAACAATGAAACATTGATTTCTGCTACACCTCGAGACACATTTTTCTGTCTTTCAGTTCTCTCTGCCTAACAACCAGCTGGCTTCGACTATGGTACTCAGTAAAGCGGATGGTCACTATAGTAGGTAACTCCGACATGATGTTACATGTGCCAAACTGCCTCTGTTGACACACACATACGACGACTATACACAAACATGCTCTCGAGTACATCACAAGCTCTTATAGGTGGCAGTGATATAGCACAGACTTTGCTGGAACTTCTCCTTCTCGAACCTTTTACAAGCAACCAGAAGTCCCAAACATGTTCTGCCGCTCTATTATTGTCAGCAGAGTGCAAAATCGTTAAGAGTTGGTGGGGGAAAGCAGTTTTACATTGCCATTTTACAAGAAAAGTAGATGTTAAAATATCTCAAATAAAAACAACTGTGGTTCGCAAGGTGAATTCAATATTTTCAACTGATTACTGCTGATATTTTAATGTATATTCATAAAGTTTAATGATTTATTTTTAGTCATGTAATGAACAAATATTCTTGAAATGGAAATGTTTTAGCGCTGCATGTTTTACTGTTTGTTTCGTTATGATAAACTACCCCTAGGGATGTTTTAGGAGAGGGATGGTGGCGCCATGGCCGAGCGGTTAGAGCATTTGCCTATGCGGCCTGGGTTTGATCCCAGGGACTATCATGTGATATTCGTGGTGGACGAAGTGGCGTTTGGGAGGTTTTCTCCAGGTTCTCCGGTTTCCCCCGTCACTCACTCCACCAGTTGTTCCATCATCACCTTTCCATTCATCGATTTTGCCTACCTCACTTTTATACCTGGTGGCACTTCCAGGTGTTCACTTTATCTGGTACATAGGTTCCTGATGCATGAATTGTCTAAAGTTCTCTACATTCTGAATAACTTTTGTACAACTAATATACTGTAAGAGATACACAGAAATATGTTGATGTTAGCTAATGCTGGATTTCTGACAATGAAGTCATTAATCCTCTTGCTGTCCAATATTTTTCACTGATGGATGGGAAGGGCACTAGAAGTGACCGGGCATATTTGAAGGTGGTCTCGGTCCATTTCCTCTTGCAGATCACATAGAGGACAGAGTGGTGAAAGGAATATAGATCTCGTTAAAACAAATAAATATACATAATATTTGATATACCTACATGTTATTGTGGAGATAACTATTTTCGAGATCATTATCAACATCTCATCAATTTCTCTTTTTCGGGCCTCTTCACGTTTCTCTCCAACTCCTCCTGGGTTTTCTTCCAATCAGCTGGTACTCATAACACTGTTTAGGAAAGTGATTCTCATCCATCGGATTCTATATTCCTCTATTTTTTCATTTATAAGAACAATATTTAAGAAAATAAATGGATACTCTTCCCATTTTCAAGATATTGTTTGTTCTTTATTTTCAACACTTATACTTTTGTTTAATGGAAGGCTTCTGCTTTACTTTCTCTACTATGTATAGTAAGTAGAGCAAGTATTTGTATTCTGCACAAAAATTTGATGTCGACAATTAGTCAGAAAATACATTTTGAGGTACCTTGAATACAAAAAAAAGCAGTTTTAGAAAAAGATCCACTTGTGTGTATGTGTTTGTGTGTGTTTGTGTATGTGTTTGTTTGTGTATGTGAATGTGTGTGTGCTTGTATGTGTGTTTGTGTGTGTTTGTGTGTGTTTGTGTGTGTTTGTGTATGTGTGTGCTTGTGTGTGTTTGTGTATGTGTATATGTGTGCTTGTGTGTGTGCTTGTGTGTGTTTGCGTGTATTTGTGTTTGTGAGTATGTTTGTGTATGTGTGTGTTTGTGTGTGTGTGTGCTTGTGTGTGTTTGTGTGTGTGTGTGCTTGTGTGTGTTTGTGTGTGTTTGTGTATGTGTGTGTTTGTGTGTGTTTGTGTGTATTTGTGTTTGTGTATGTGTGTGTTTGTGTGTGCTTGTGTGTGTTTGTGTGTATTTGTGTTTGTGTGTGTATGTGTGTGTTTGTGTATGTGAATGTGTGTGTGCTTGTATGTGTGTTTGTGTGTGTTTGTGTGTGTTTGTGTATGTGTGTGCTTGTGTGTTTGTGAGTATGTGTATGTGAATGTGTGTGTTTGTGTATGTGTATATGTGTGCTTGTGTGTGTGCGCTTGTGTGTGTTTGTGTGTATTTGTGTTTGTGTATGTGTGTGTTTGTGTGTGCTTGTGTGTGTTTGTGTGTATTTGTGTTTGTGTGTGTATGTGTGTGTTTGTGTATGTGAATGTGTGTGTGCTTGTATGTGTGTTTGTGTGTGTTTGTGTGTGTTTGTGTGTGTTTGTGTGTGTTTGTGTATGTGTGTGCTTGTGTGTGTTTGTGTATGTGTATATGTGTGCTTGTGTGTGTGTGCTTGTGTGTGTTTGTGTGTGTTTGTGTATGTGTGTGTTTGTGTGTGTTTGTGTGTATTTGTGTTTGTGTATGTGTGTGTTTGTGTGTGCTTGTGTGTGTTTGTGTGTATTTGTGTTTGTGTGTGTATGTGTGTGTTTGTGTATGTGAATGTGTGTGTGCTTGTATGTGTGTTTGTGTGTGTTTGTGTGTGTTTGTGTATGTGTGTGCTTGTGTGTTTGTGAGTATGTGTATGTGAATGTGTGTGTTTGTGTATGTGTATATGTGTGCTTGTGTGTGTGCGCTTGTGTGTGTTTGTGTGTATTTGTGTTTGTGTATGTGTGTGTTTGTGTGTGCTTGTGTGTGTTTGTGTGTATTTGTGTTTGTGTGTGTATGTGTGTGTTTGTGTATGTGAATGTGTGTGTGCTTGTATGTGTGTTTGTGTGTGTTTGTGTGTGTTTGTGTGTGTTTGTGTATGTGTGTGCTTGTGTGTGTTTGTGTATGTGTATATGTGTGCTTGTGTGTGTGCGCTTGTGTGTGTTTGCGTGTATTTGTGTTTGTGAGTATGTTTGTGTATGTGTGTGTTTGTGTGTGTGTGTTTGTGTGTGTTTGTGTATGTGTGTGTTTGTGTGTGTTTGTGTGTATTTGTGTTTGTGTATGTGTGTATTTGTGTTTGTGTATGTGTGTGTTTGTGTGTGTGCTTGTGTGTGTTTGTGTGTATGTGTGTGTTTGTGTATGTGAATGTGTGTGTGCTTGTATGTGTGTTTGTGTGTGTGTTTGTGTGTGTGAATGTGTGTGTATTTGTGTGTATGTGTATGTGTGTTTGTGAGTATGTTTGTGTATGTGAATGTGTATGTATGTGTGTGTGTTTGTGTATGTGAATGTGTGTGTTTGTGTGTGTGTTTGTGTATGTGAATGTATGTGTGCTTGTATGTGTGTTTGTGAGTATGTTTGTGTGTGTTTGTGTATGTGAATGTGTGTGTTTGTGTGTGTGCTTGTGTGTGTGTTTGTGTGTATTTGTGTATGTGTGTGTTTGTGTATGTGTGTGTTTTTGTATGTGTGTGTTTGTGTATGTGAATGTGTGTGTGCTTGTATGTGTGTTTGTAAGTATGTTTGTGTGTGTTTGTGTGTGTGTGTGTCTCTTAAAAGCATAACTAAAAAATAAAAAGTCAGAAACCAAATTTAGTATTTAAGCTTAATATCTTTTAAGAATGCGACACAAAGATTTTGAAGAAAATTCTTCCACTCTAAACTGTCCTTTACATGGAAAATGTTTTGAAAATTTGATTTTTTCAAAAATACTCTATCAATTTTGATTAAAATGACATATTTAAGACATTTTATTGACAAATAAAGTGTATATTTTGAATTTTCTATCTATAGCCTATGCAGTCCTGTTTACTCTGGATGACTTTTGTATAACTGGTAAACCGTAAGAGATAGACCAAATATTACTGTACAAAAAATGTAGATCTTGATAAAACACACAATTTATATTCCTAGTTGAAGTTGCCATGATGGATAATAATTTAGAATTTAATAGCTATTTGTTTAATTTAAATTTATATGGAACTAAACATGAAATTAAATCATTTTAATTTAAAAGGTGAGTCAATTAATAACACTAAACAACATTTACATTATAATTTTCCGGAACATGTTGAGACAGAATATTGATTAATAGAAAATTGTTCATGTAAATATTTTTGTATGAGTGTGTAAATTTTTAATTCTTTTAATTTGGGTGTATCAGGGACTTATTTCTTTTGATAATACTCAAAATAGACAATGTCTTCTCAACTGTTTGAGTTCGACCAATGAGAACTGTTGCGCGGATGAATCCACAAGAATGGCGGTGTTGCGTCATAGGACGCTCAGAAACTACTTTCATTAGCGTCGGTGAATTCAAAGTGTAAGGACGTATAATTGTTGATGGCGTGTGAATATGTGAATTACACCAAAACTTTTAAACAACATGGACACTATCCAATTTTAAGAGTTGTTAACTAATTGCTTTGTGAAAAGAAGTGTAGATGAGCGAATAAATGTGTTTCTAATAAAAGTACGTTGGTTTATGCATTCCATTCTATGACCACATCCCCTGCAAAGAAGAGTGGCGTCTGCTCTAACAAACTTTCCACCTTTTAGCAAAAACAGTGCTCCATTTGCTGCTATATTCACGCTAATATGTGATAACCATCTTATAATAAAACCCCGCCACAAATGGCTTGCCCAACGTGGGGCGCGAATTTAGAATGGAATGCAAAATTACGAGAATAAAGTGCTAATATCAAAAAGACGCTATCTTATCGTGCAGGAGAAAGACGCCATTAGACCATCGTCTGATATCAACAAAACATCGATACACGGAGAATCAACGTGGGAAAAACACCGGAGATCATCTGGTGAAACCAACTACCCAGGAGACGTAAATAACCGGACGAAGAACCAGCAGAAAAGAAAGTAGGATCAAAACTTTTTATTTTTTTTTACGTACATTTGATTTCCATGTTATTGAGAAACGGCAAAGTAACAGGACTTTCAACATTAAGTGAATTAGATAAAGGAATTGAAATGTCGCGAAAAGAGATAGAAATAGGAGTGGGGGAAGGGGCAGATAGGCCTAGTTATCAGGAAGGATTAGAAGGTGAGAAACAGGCGGAGATAAGCAAAGACCAAAGGTTAATGATGATGATGTTTGAAAGACTAGAACAGAATATGAAGGAAATAGGTCAGAAACTGGAACAAAACAAGGTAGAATTAGGTCAGAAAATGGAACAAAATAATGCAGAATTAAAACAGGACATGGAACAGAATAAGGTAGAATTAAAACAGGATATAGAACAAAGTTTAGGTCAGAAAATGGAAGAAGTGAGAAAAGACTTAGAACAGAAAGTGGAATTAGGTAGACAGAACTTAGAACAGCAAATGGAATTAGGTAGACAGAACCTAGAACAGAAAATAGAATTAGGAAGACAGGAGTGTAAAGAAAATATGAAAGTAATGGAAACTAATTTAAAATTAGTTCACAAAAACTTAAATGAAACAAAGGAAGCCTTAGAAGCTAGGATAGAAATGGTAGGAGATAGGATGGGAAAGATAGAATCAGAGATGAAAGAGAATAAAATAGTGTTGGAAGAAGAAATTGCTAGATGTAGGGATGAAATAACAGAATGTAATACAAATGTAGACTGTAAGATAACAAATGTAAAAGTAGAAATAACTGAGGAATTAAGGAAAGAGATTGAGGTAGTAAAGAAGGACATTATTAATGAAACTGTAGAACAAATTGTAATTCCTAAAATTAAGACAATGAATGATGTGATGCTTTCACAACAGGATGCTATAAATGATATGAAACAAAGCCACTTAGAAATAAAGAATGATTTAAAATCAATTTGTGAAGAAATGAAGAAAGGGAAAGAAAATTTGGCTAATGTAAATGATGTTGTGAAGGCATTACAAAGACAAGATGATTTAGATGTAAGTAATGTACAAGATGAGAGTTACTTGAGTAATGTACAAAATACTGACTCATCATACAGAGAAAGAGGTTCACAACCAAACAATGACACAACACATAACACATGTTACACCAACAGCATATTACATGAAATCACACCACCTACATTTGACGAGGAGAAGGGAGACGATCCAAAACTCTTTGTTAAAGAGATGGAAGAATACTTTAAAGTGAAAAGGATACCAAACGAGCTTAGGATGATGATAGTTAAGAAAAGCTTAAAAAACAAGGCATTAGAATGGCTCAGGTTAACACTAGCTGGTCATGAGTCTTATAGCTCATTCAGAAATTTATTCCTATCAAGGTATTGGGGCCCAGCTAAACAAAACCAAACTAGAGTAGAGCTAGCGACAGGTAGATACGATCCAGCCAAAGGGTTGTCATTAGTCGACTATTTTATGAAAGTAGCCAACAAAGGAAAGCTATTAGACCCCAACTTGTCGGAGGCAGAACTAATTGCCAGTATAACAAGACATTTCCCAGACACAGTGAGAACAGGATTAATTGTTGCGAGGCCAGTAGATTTTGCAGATATGATAGAACTGCTGACAGCCTTCGAAACACAAAATGGTCGGCCTAATGAGCATAGACATAGGAACGGTCACCCAAACTCACCCATCCTAAACCAGAACACAACTACGAACAACCAGAGTGAGGGAGAACATAGAAATACTAGGAATACCCATGAAAGGGGGAGAGGGGCACACCATTTCCCACAACCACATAATCATGGCGAGAGGATGGAGAACACAAGACAGCGGTACCACGACACAATACCGAGGGGTGAAACGAGACACCAAACATATACATATGATCGTGGAAGACCAGGAGACCATACCCATCAAGTGAATCACATACGATTCAGTAGGGAACACTCGAACAACCACAGACCGTCACATGACAGAGGTTCACGCCAAAGGGGCAGAGACCAATGGTACACTAACAACACAAGACAGCAGGAAGTAGAAGAAGATGTGCCAAATAGGGCAGATACTACACAGAATACAGAAACGACAACCACCACCAACACTCAGGGAAATTACAACAACTAAGTTCGTCCCAACTGGCTGGATGACAAACAACATAATCTCAGCAACTTACAATTGACATCGACACCATGATGGCTACACGAAGAGGAAGATGGAACCACTGGTCATAACAAAACAGCTGGGTGACCACACATATGAGCTACAGAATACAAATGGCAAGTTGGTAGGAAGATACCATAAAAACAAATTGAAGCCATACAAAGAAAGGACCAAATAGCCTTTGTCAACAAATGTGTAAGGCAGGAGTAGTAGAGATGAAAGAAGATAACAATTTTTGATGGGTTACTTATAGGAAATTATGTTCAGAATAGGATTACAACAGGGAAGAAAATCAACATAGTCATTGGCTATATCGACCACAAAGAGCATTGTCAACAAAGACAGATGAGAACACTGATTGTCATTAAATAAATGAATCATAGCGACGGAAGATAATATGTTTTTGACATAAGGATGTCAGGGACAAAAATAAAAATGAATTAATTATGATGAAAAAGATATAATATTTCGACACAAAGATGTCGAGGGTAAATGGAGAAGAAAAATAATACAATTACAGAATAATTGTAAGTATAGAAGTTTTCTCTTATAAAAATAAGAGACAAAGAAATGACAATTAGTGAAATGAGGAAAACCATAACCAGAAAAACAATGCCCACGAATTGAGATGAATATAGCCAATGCTAAGCTCGAAGAAATGTTGAACCAAACAACAATGAATAATAACCCAATCAAGAAAATTAGTACCATTAGTAACATCAGAGTTTAAGAACCGACTCAATAACCTGCCTATACATAAGCTTATAAGACAAAGAAGGCAAAGAACTGAATAAAGTATTGCCATAAATAAGATCATAATCATTAGCTCAAGATTTGTATCCTGTTTTTCTCTCCTCATAGCAATGAATACAAGTCAAAAACCACATGAAACACTTAAATTGTATTTGTGTCAATGTCAAATGTACAATAACTGAGTATGTGTTGTATAATAACTGAATATGTATTGTATGATAACTGGATATATTGTACAATAACTGAATATGTTGAGTAATAACTAAATGCTTTATGCCAAAACTGAATGTGTATTGTGTAATAACTAAATATGTATTGCATAATAACAGAACATATGTAATGTGATAGCAGGATATATTGTACAATAACTGAATATATATTGTGTAATAATTGGACATGTTGTGTAGTAATCAAATGTGTTGTACAATAACTGAATATGTATTGTATAATGACTGAAGGTGTATTGTATAATAACAACATATATGATATGATAACTGGGTATATTGTACAAGGACTGAATATGTATTGCATAATAATTGGACATATTGTGTAATAACAAAATGTGTTGTACAATAACTGAATATGTATTGTATAATAACCAAATGCATTGTGTAGTAACCGAATATGTGAAACTTATAAAGACATGTTGTATTATGTCAAAACAAAGGACAAAGACAAACAGTGAAGAAGACTGTAAAGAAAAAAAAAATATATTGTACAAAGTGATTGAAACATAGGAGTAGGGAGAAGTATTGTATTGTGTTTCAAGATTGTAAATAAGGTGACAATTTGAAAAACAAAACAAGGGGCATATGAGACAGAATATTGATTAATAGAAAATTGTTCATGTAAATATTTTTGTATGAGTGTGTAAATTTTTAATTCTTTTAATTTGGGTGTATCAGGGACTTATTTCTTTTGATAATACTCAAAATAGACAATGTCTTCTCAACTGTTTGAGTTCGACCAATGAGAACTGTTGCGCGGATGAATCCACAAGAATGGCGGTGTTGCGTCATAGGACGCTCAGAAACTACTTTCATTAGCGTCGGTGAATTCAAAGTGTAAGGACGTATAATTGTTGATGGCGTGTGAATATGTGAATTACACCAAAACTTTTAAACAACATGGACACTATCCAATTTTAAGAGTTGTTAACTAATTGCTTTGTGAAAAGAAGTGTAGATGAGCGAATAAATGTGTTTCTAATAAAAGTACGTTGGTTTATGCATTCCATTCTACGACCACATCCCCTGCAAAGAAGAGTGGCGTCTGCTCTAACAAACTTTCCACCTTTTAGCAAAAACAGTGCTCCATTTGCTGCTATATTCACGCTAATATGTGATAACCATCTTATAATAAAACCCCGCCACAATGTAATGAAGTATACATAAGAAAAACCAAAAGAAATTTATAAATTAGATCCAAGGAACACGTTAGGAACATCAAGAGTAAACAATTAGAAAAATCAGCAGTTACCTTTCACTTTTGGACAAAAAATCATGACATAAAGCCAGAACCGAAACTTCTCAAACACATAACCGGAAAACAAGAACTGCCCACATGGGAACAAATCTTCATTTTAAAAAGTAGAAACCGAGTATTTAATTTTGACATTCCTTAGAAAGATATTTTCAGCAAGTTCCTTGAACCGTTACCAGAAGAAGCATTGCCATCCGCACCATGAAATACCATGGAAACCCAGTTATGGTCCAGTTGATAATGGAGGAAAGTTAACCTCCGAAACACGTTCCAGAAAATTATAATGTAAGTGTTGTTTAATGTTATTAATTGACTCACATTTTAAACTAAATTGATTATAACAACACTATTTTCAAACTTCTATGAAAGGAAGAAAATTAAATCATATTTAAAATTGCAAGAGAAGAAAAGACATACTCTTTCAAGCATTAGGTTTTTGAATCTTTGTTCAAAAAGAAAAGTTACCACTGTTTTGTTAGAATTTGGGTTAATTTGAAATCTAAATTATTTGAGTATTTAAATTTTAGCATGAAAAGAAAAACAAAGAGCTTAAAAAACAAGCTAAATAGATTATACCAAAAACAACAGAAATTGAATATAAAGAAACCAAATAATCAAACAAATAATGTAATTAATTTCTCAAATTGTAACTTTAATGACAAAGAAATAAATTTCCTAA
Organism: Tenodera sinensis; assembly: GCA_030765045.1. NCBI lineage: Eukaryota > Metazoa > Arthropoda > Insecta > Mantodea > Mantidae > Tenodera > Tenodera sinensis. The sequence continues at coordinate 535,877 of CM060972.1, read as the reverse complement.
ACAAAGGTATTAGATTAGATTGCATTCAGCGAGTTCACAAGTAGCCATGGAGGCTGGTGAACATTGAATATGTCAATTGAGATGTACAAAACATTGTCAATAAATACACAGAATGAGCACATAAAACTCATTATATACAGAGGTGCTGTTTTTTAATAACGGTTCAAAGAATGAGCTGAGCTTTGGGACTCTTTCACTATCTCGGGTCGTGGTACAGGGTGAAATAATGCGGACACAGGATATAACTTTCCTATAACACTTTTATTTGCACCTTTCTTGTTGAATATTACACGCGTAACACTTTAACTAACTTTTGTTGCACATGAAACTGCTTCCTTAATGGTTTCTCCTCGTTATTAGTTGTTTTAAATCACTTTTAGCGTCCATTCTGCACGTATCACAAAACATGTCTTCTCTCTCTGGACACTATGACGCTAAGAAAAATCTAGCATTTTCTATCACAATGTGTTTGTATTCATATGCGTATATGTCCATTTCCCGTGGCGTATCCCATGAACCATCCTACACGCTAAATAGTTCCTGGAATGTTAGGGAAGCGATCTCCATCTATCCTCCCTACACTTTTAATATTAAATATAAAATGATTCTTACAACTATACATATTAAATTTGAACATATTATTTAACATTAAAGACGTTATTAAACAAATACTTCTCTTAAAAATACAACAATGGCAACACGCTCTCGGTACTCAACAAATCCTTACCAACATGAAAAATAAACTATAGTTACAATAAATATTTACATAAATGCTTTCTTTTCGGGGTATAACCATATATTCTGTCTCACATGCCCCTTGTTTTGTTTTTCAAGTTGTCACATATATTCACAATCTTGAAACACAATACAACACTTCTCCCTATTCCTTTGATACAATTTTTTACTTTGTACAATAATCTTTTCTCTTTACAGTCTTCTTTGCTGTATATTTTTGTCTTTTGTTACAATATGATAAATTAATTACATTATTGCTTCAGTGTTAATAGCTTCATTATTTATTATTTAAAGAAAAAAGTATTTTAAAAGTTAATAATGCAGTTTTACCCAGATTGTATGCACTTCCTAAAATTCACAAACCAGGAAATAAAATGAGACCAGTTATAAATTGTATAAATTCACCTACATATAATTTAGCGAAATGGTTAATAAAAAATGCAGTACCTTTGATCAGTTTGAAAGTTTAAATATGAAAAATTCTTTTGAATTAGTAGAAAAGATTAGCAACATAGTATTGTCTGATAATGATAAACTCGTTTCTTTTGATGTAAATGCTTTATTTCCTAGTATTCCTAGAAAAAAGCTTTTGATTTTTTTAAAAAAGTGGTTAAATTCTTTAGAATTAAACAAAGAATTAATAGATGATTTTGTAAAACTTACAAATCTTTGTTTAGATAAAAATTTCTTTAGTTTTAATGGTAATTTTTTTCAACAAACTTCTGGCTTGGCAATGGGTAGTCCAATTTCGCCATTTCTTGCTAATCTTTTCATGAGCTTTTTTGAAACTCAAATTATAAAATCATTCCCTCTAATTTTTAAAACATGGTATACATATGTGGATGACATTTTTACTGTTGCCCTTAAAAAACAGATAAATGATGCTTTAAAACTTTTAAATTTACAAGATAAAGCTATACAATTCACTTTGGAAATCGAAAATAATGGATGTCTTCTGTTCTTGGACTTAAAAATTAAAAGACATAACAATAAATTGAACTATGGTATTTACAGAAAATCTACTCACACTGATAATTACATAAAAAATGAGTTTTAATCCTTTGCACATACATTTGCTGTTTTCAATAGTTTAATTTATAGGTTAATAAATATACCCCTTAAGGAAGAATTTGACAGAATAAAAACACTTTATTAACACTGCAGTAATTAATGGTATTAATACAGATTTTATACATAAAAAGATAGAAAAATTTAAGTATCAAAAAGTTGTTAAACAGGTTTCTACCCTCAAAAAAAATAAAAGATAATTGTGTTTTTAAAAAGTTTACTTACCATCTGTGGGCCAATAAAAAATTAAAATTTTTTTTAAAGAATATGGAATAAATTTGGTCCCTCAAAACAAATTTAATATACAAAATTTAATAAATTTTTCTAAAAAAGATAAAATATCAAATTATAAAAAATCTGGCATTTATCAATTTAGCTATTTGGATTGTGATAAAGTTTATATGGTAAAACTAAACCTCATTTAGAAACCAGAATAAAAGAGCATTTTAGAAATATTAAATATAAACAAACTGATAAATCAGCTGTGGCAGATCATTTTTGGTCATATAATCATGAAATTAATCCAGAAGTTAACTTATTATAACAATTAAGTGGACCTATAGATTTAATTGGTTTGGGAAAAAATATTTATTTTAAAAAACAGGAACCGTGTTATGAATTTTGAAACTCCTCCAATAGATTGTATTTATTGGGTTTTGTTTTCAGAGATTGGTGATTAAAATGAGTATTAGTAGCTATGGTTTTTGTTTTCAGAGATTAGTGATTAAAATGAGCATCAGTAGCTATGGTAACTTATTTGTTTGTATAACTTTGAGAATGGGTTGGAGTGAGCTCGAAACTTGTTAGCACCAAAGAACTAGCAATATTACTAAGATAAGTGAAGCTTTTAGTTTCTAATTTGTTCTTACTTTAGATTCTTGTTGCTTCACTGTTAATAGCTTCATTATTTCCTTATTTATATACATTTATTTGTGGAGTGAACCATTTTGGAGATATTCCTTGTAATTTGTGTGTTTTTGGAATACTGTAACTTTTGTCAAATGGAATTCTATAAATTTCTATCTCAACTAACACAAAGAAGATAGAGGAATAAGATTTTGTAAGAATGATTAGTAGAAAAGTAGAGATATTCAAGGGAGTGCAACACACCACTTTATCTCTCTGTTTGTATGTTTTGTAGATTATTATAGAGGCAGTTCGTGGGCCTGGTTATGTCGGAGACACTGCCATTGATGACGTTCGCTTGGCAAATGGTTCAGATTGTGAACAGCCTACAACTGATTTGGTTGCCATGACTACATTTGCCACACACAAATTGTCAACTGAGGGTAAGAGCATTCCTTTGCTTTAATGTGGGTACATAATGTAAACAGTATCACAGATGATGGACAGAGCTGCCGCTTGCGATGTAGTGCGGGAGAGGAGAGCGACTGCCGTTCTTCCTGCACGTTGTCCAACACTTGCTGTCAGGACTACTCTGTCTACTGTGTGCATAGTACAAGGTCGCTCGCTCGCTTGCTTCTTACTGCTATTACTACTTTAGATACCATGTCTCTGGTCAGAGCTCTGTCGTGCATATACACAAAACATATTTAGTAATATGCACTGTTTGGGACATCTCTCAGTCTCTTATTGTCTAGCAAGGTGTCAGACATGACTACTAACAGTTGCAATAAGGACAACCTTGCACAAAAGCCACCTCTTAGTGTTCTTTAGATTTATTTCCAGAAATTGTAAAGCTTTTTATGGAAAACGTTGCAAATGTTGTTTGAAATGAGCAGTATTTATTGATAATTATTATTTATTTATGCCAACAAACTTACTGTTGGTGTTTTTAAACACACAAGTCGTGTGTGGGCAATGTTTGTGAGGTAGAACTGGAACTTAAAAATTCAATGCCACAGCTGGAACTTGAATTTTTAAGTTCCAGTTCTACCTCTCAAACATTGCCCACACACGGCTTGTGTGTTTAAAAACACCAACAGTAAGTTTGTTGGCATAAATAAAATTATATTGAAATGTTTAATCCTTCTACAAATGCTCCCTATTGGAATTAAAATTCATATTGAAATAGTTTTAAACTTGCTTGTATATTATATTACAATACAGCTTCGAATGAAAGGTTTTCTTCTAATACCCATACAGTAAACAACCTTTCTTCGGTGACATAAAAATTTAATTACATTTTTGTGAATTTGCGGTTTCTAAAATTTCTTGAACTGTGTTAGGATAGACCAGATGTAGCACATGACGTGGTGTGAAACAGGCAAGAGTTGTAGCTTAATGTGTAACAATTTAGTGAGCTATCAATAATTCTCTTTCATGTATTCATTGGAACTGCATCATGAATACTGCTCAGTCATTAGAGAGGGATAAAGAGAGGGAAAGGCCTCATTAAATAATTATGATCTAGAATTTTACTAAATTTTGATGTGTGCCTGCGTTTGTCAGGGCTTAAACACTGAAATGACAGAATGTGGATCGGATCCAGTGGTTGAGGTTTGTCATTTACTTGGGGTAGGTATTCCATGCAGAAAACGAACTCAATATGTATTGCATTCACCATGGAAATGTAGTAATAGATTCGATAAACAGACAGTGGTGGATATACTGGCGATGTTTGTATGTACCAGCTACAAGACGATTACATGTTCCACTCATGATACACGTATTAACTGTACTGCGATATTATGATACAAGTGAGAATTAGTTGATGTTCTGATAGTTTCAATTAAACTTTAGTTATTACTACCATACTTTTGTTAAAATGAGATGTAGGTTATGGTGTGTATTTGTAACTTGAAGCATGTTTCTGCTGCATTGCGCTTGATCCCATACCAATTGAGGACTCACAGTTAAAATTGAACTACAATCAACAGTATGTTCTATAATCGCTCCACACTTGATGTAAACACAAGCTGTCAACAACTAACTCACAATACCATATAGTACCTTAAATATTGATGATTATCTGAGTTTTCAAGATGTATTATAATTAAAGCCCGGATTTCTAAGCAAAATGCTTAACTTTTTCTACAGCTTTAAAGGTAAGCAGAAGATACTTCATAAGACACACCTAGATGAGCAATTTTAACTATTTTTGTTTGTGCTTATTTATGCTTATTTCGCAAGAAAGCATTTTTGCTTAATTATTTTATGACGTTTAATTAAAACAGCATATTTTACCCAAAACTGTAAATTTAAAAGTGCATATTTCACAGTTATCCATGATTTATCAATTATTTGCTATTTTATCAGCTAAATTTGTAAGAAAGAAACACTAGGATATAGACCGGTGTTGTAAAATCATACTGCGAGGAGAAAAATGACTTGCTGCGATTAGTAGAGTGAATTCATCAGTCACGTATCACCTGAGATAGCACAATGATGTCATAAGCAAGCATAATGATTCCCCAAGTTCCAAGCTGCAGCATTTAGTCCAGCAAGGTGTGCATGATTACGTAGTGTCAACTCATCAGTCAGATATGGCAGTGATGTCGTAAACAAGGATGCTGATTCCCTGAGATCCGAACTGCATCTCCTTGCGCTACTGTTTTTAGTATTGTGCAGCACATTAATACAATGCGGCATAAAGAGAGGTTTAAGAATAAATTTAAGTTAAATCAGTAACTGATTAAAGGCAATGTTGGTGAGCAATCGAGTTCTTGTGATGCCTTTTCCCAAGACTTTTGTTTAGCATTAGTAGGTTCAGATATTTCAGTGCAGCTTCATGTATTTTTAGAAAAATACACAGATAAAAAGGTTACAATACATTGCGCAAAAACAATATGCCACAGTGTTTTCAAGAAGTGATTGGTAATATCCGGAATACACTGAAGCATGGATTTCTATTGATGAAACCACAGATGCATCAGGACAGTGCATGTGTACTTGGTGCTATGAAAGCAGGTAGCAGATCATTTCTTCTGAATATACAAATACTCGAACAAGTAATAACTCTTTTACTTTGTCATGTCCATTTTCTTCAATCCAAAATTAGTAACATTTGACTCATGAAGTTAAGGAAACATTGAAAAATTTTTTGGTGGCCAGTGTTTTTGGTAGACATTAAATTTGCACATTGATATTAGAGTATTTTAATGTTTATTGCAGGTGCAGCAGTAACAATGGGAAGCAGTAGACCATCTCGTACTTATCCAACTCCCCCACCTCTACCTCCACTGGAGCCACATCCTTTGGAAAACTCCACTCAGATGATGACTACTACAGAGGATGTGTTCCGTCCCATACCGATTCCACCAGATCCCACACCTCTCATCTTAAACCTGCCCACGAGAGCACCGCCTCCTACGCTGCTGGCTACCACATCAACAACAAAGATATTTCCTACAACAGTCCAAGGGCTGATAGTTGCAGCAACAACAAACACAACAACAACAACTACAGTCACAACATCAAAAACACCCACAACAAAAACAATAACCACAACAGTCCCAACAACAAAAAATCTGACAATATTCCCAACAACAGCTGCAACAAAAACAACAGTAAAAAGACCAATAATATTCCCAACAACAGCTGCAACAAAAACAACAGTAAAAAGACCAATAATATTCCCAACAACAGCTGCAACAACAACAACAATAAAAAGACCAATAATATTCCCAACAACAGCTGTAACAAAAACAACAGTAGAAAGACCAATGATATTCCCAACAACTGCTGCAACAAAAACAACAGTAAAAAGACCAATAATATTCCCAACAACAGCTGCAACAAAAACAACAGTAAAAAGACCAATAATATTCCCAACAACAACTACAACAAAAACAACAGTAAAAAGTCTGATAGTATTCCCAACAACCACAGTAATAAAAACAACAGTAAAAAAGCCGATGGTAACAGCAGCAACAGCTGCAACAAGAGCCAGAACACCATTATATGAGCGGACAGAAACTTCTACAACTAGACAAACAACACCAACAACAGCTAAGCCACGTCCATCGTTTAGGACAACACGTCTCCCTACAACCACTTTCAGAAGATCTTCGACTTGGAGACATAACACTATGAGATCAATCTTGGATGATGACGTTCAGGGTAAGTATAGGTCATCTTCTCTAAGGTGTTACTTCTTCTACAACGTCACTAATGTACTGATACAGCAAAATATGAATAGTCACAGAAACGTTTTGTTTATCACAGTTTCTCAAAGTATTCTCCCTGGTACTGTATGTAGTGTTTCATCTTCCTGAACCACTTCTGGAAGTATCCATGTCACTAGATATGTATTGAGACAACAAAATATGAATATTCGCAGAAACGTTTTGTTTATCACAGTTTCTCAAAGTATTCTCCCTGGTACTGTATGTAGTGTTTCATCTTCCTGAACCACTTCTGGAAGTATCCATGTCACTAGATATGTATTGAGACAACAAAATATGAATATTCACAGAAACGTTTTGTTTATCACAGTTTCTCAAAGTATTCTCCCTGGTACTGTATGTAGTGTTTCATCTTCCTGAACCACTTCTGGAAGTATCCATGTCACTAGATATGTATTGAGACAACAAAATATGAATAGTCACAGAAACGTTTTGTTTATCACAGTTTCTCAAAGTATTCTCCCTGGTACTGTATGTAGTGTTCCATCTTCCTGAACCACTTCTGGAAGTATCCATGTCACTAGATATGTATTGAGACAACAAAATATGAATATTCACAGAAACGTTTTGTTTATCACAGTTTCTCAAAGTATTCTCCCTGATACTGTATGTAGTGTTCCATCTTCCTGAACCACTTCTGGAAGTATCCACGTCACTAGATATGTATTGAGACAGCAAAATATGAATATTCGCAGAAACGTTTTGTTTATCACAGTTTCTCAAAGTATTCTCCCTGATACTGTATGTAGTGTTCCATCTTCCTGAACCACTTCTGGAAGTATCCATGTCACTAGATATGTATTGAGACAACAAAATATGAATAGTCACAGAAACGTTTTGTTTATCACAGTTTCTCAAAGTATTCTCCCTGGTACTGTATGTAGTGTTCCATCTTCCTGAACCACTTCTGGAAGTATCCATGTCACTAGATATGTATTGAGACAACAAAATATGAATATTCACAGAAACGTTTTGTTTATCACAGTTTCTCAAAGTATTCTCCCTGATACTGTATGTAGTGTTCCATCTTCCTGAACCACTTCTGGAAGTATCCACGTCACTAGATATGTATTGAGACAGCAAAATATGAATATTCGCAGAAACGTTTTGTTTATCACAGTTTCTCAAAGTATTCTCCCTGGTACTGTATGTAGTGTTCCATCTTCCTGAACCACTTCTGGAAGTATCCATGTCACTAGATATGTATTGAGACAACAAAATATGAATATTCACAGAAACGTTTTGTTTATCACAGTTTCTCAAAGTATTCTCCCTGATACTGTATGTAGTGTTCTATCTTCCTGAACCACTTCTGGAAGTATCCATGTCACTAGATATGTATTGAGACAACAAAATATGAATATTCACAGAAACGTTTTGTTTATCACAGTTTCTCAAAGTATTCTCCCTGGTACTGTATGTAGTGTTCCATCTTCCTGAACCACTTCTGGAAGTATCCATGTCACTAGATATGTATTGAGACAGCAAAATATGAATATTCGCAGAAACGTTTTGTTTATCACAGTTTCTCAAAGTATTCTCCCTGATACTGTATGTAGTGTTCCATCCTCCTGAACCACTTCTGGAAGTATCCATGTCACTAGATATGTATTGAGACAGCAAAATATGAATATTCGCAGAAACGTTTTGTTTATCACAGTTTCTCAAAGTATTCTCCCTGATACTGTATGTAGTGTTCCATCTTCCTGAACCACTTCTGGAAGTGTCCATGTCACTAGATATGTATTGAGACAGCAAAATATGAATATTCGCAGAAACGTTTTGTTTATCACAGTTTCTCAAAGTATTCTCCCTGATACTGTATGTAGTGTTCCATCTTCCTGAACCACTTCTGGAAGTGTCCATGTCACTAGATATGTATTGAGACAGCAAAATATGAATATTCGCAGAAACGTTTTGTTTATCACAGTTTCTCAAAGTATTCTACCTGATACTGTATGTAGTGTTCCATCTTCCTGAACCACTTCTGGAAGTGTCCATGTCACTAGATATGTATTGAGATAGCAAAATATGAATATTCACAGAAACGTTTTGTTTATCACAGTTTCTCAAAGTATTCTCCCTGGATACTGTATGTAGTGAACCACTTGTGGAAGTATCCAAGTCACTGTAGATAACTCCTCTTTAAACTGCTTCTTCAGGGTGACCTCTTCACCATAGGGAACAGGAAGATGGTGGAACTAAAGGGTGGATGTTACATTAGCTGATACAGGGTGTTCATGAAGGATGGTTGGAACATAATGTCCTTGTAGGTTAGTCTTGGATCATTGTGATGATGTTCTCTTCATCTTTAAGAGATTGCCAGCGCCAGTGGAACACAGTGTCATGTGACAGAGAATACTCCCCAAACCCCCCCCCCCCCCCAAATACTCAAGTGACTGTTTCATTTGTCACATTTGAAGTCATACAAAATCATTGCATGAAATTATTCTCTCTGAATCTCCATTGTAACGTTCACACTTTCAAGACTTCAAACATAAACTGAGCAAAAATGAATGATGCAACAATGGTCTGCGTGCTACCATTGTATTATAAATGAGTCAGTTATTTTGATAAAGCAACAATAATTTCCTAGAGGTGGTTGATTTTCCATGTGTCAATACATATCTAGAGATGCTTGTACAATATGTCCTTGGTGTTGTGAATGTATTCCTTATACACAACGATAACGATAGACAATGAGAAGGCTGATTCACTCCTATCCAGGTACAATATGTCATGTATCAAAGACTTGCTGAGAGTGTGAACATGCCTGTTCTATGTTATCCTTACCTAATTACCTCCAAGATGCAGCTATTTGGTTTTAGGAATATTGTTAGAGGTCCTTAGTTTGAGTTATAGGAATATCTTATGACAAAAGTAAACTTTATAATGAGATGGCTACTTTCAGACCCAGCAGTATCTACTTTTATAACAAATTGAGTCATATCAAGCCAACACTGAAGATTTCTGGAAGATCAAAGAGGAATTCGTCTTAAAATTTCCAAATAATGTTAATGTTTTTCAAAACATTCCTGTGCCAACACTGAAGACTTCTGGAAGATCAAAGAGGAATTCTTCTTAAAATTTCCAAATAATGTTAATGTTTTTCAAAACATTCCTGTGCCAACACTGAAGACTTCTGGAAGATCAAAGAGGAATTCGTCTTAAAATTTCCAAATAATGTTAATGTTTTTCAAAACATTCCTGTGCCAACACTGAAGACTTCTGGAAGATCAAAGAGGAATTTGTCTTAAAATTTCCAAATAATGTTAATGTTTTTCAAAACATTCCTGTTTAACATCAATACATTTCAAACTATTTCATAAAGTAATGATGCCACCCGGAAACCAGTCCCTTTTATAATGTTGTACTGCTTCATTTGGTGACCAAAAGGTGATTCCATTACAATGACAAGCTGCTAGGTCAGGGCTATATGGTGGGGGCCTGACCTTTACTCAGTTGTTGGTTTTGTTGTGTGCGATGATGTATTGTCACTATGTAAAATGTTTCCCTTTGAGCATTCCAAAATGTGTTGTAAACAGATATTTGCGTAGGTAACGTTTGTCAGTATCAGTACGTCTATCTTGTAATATGTGCTATAAATGCACCACTAACGATATTGCAAACCATATTTAAAGTTCTGTCTTGGAATTTTTCCAGAGTTTGTGTGCATAGTTGTTTTTGATTGGGAGTCAGTTTATGTAGAATCCATCAACAACAAAGTTTTCTCATGTCTAATTGTTGATGTAAAATGTTTTGTATTTGATTCATGCCAATACTGCATGTCACACGAATAAATCTATAAGGTGTCCGTCAATCTTCTACAAGCATTGCTCAAACAGTGACAATATTTTCATCAGTAACAACGGTTCTTTGACATCCTTCACGAAATTCATCACTAAGAAAGAACTGATCTCTTTTGAATTCCCTCTACCAATTGTAAATTGTTACCTTAAATGCTTCGTCAAATGCATTTTGAACGTGATATTCACATTATTTAGGCATTAATGATGATTTAAAATAATAAAAAATAACCAAATTAATTTTTTGTGAACCCAGATTTTAACTGATGATAATTACCCAATATTACAGTAAATTGAAAAGCAAACAAAAAACTAATGGTACTGTCAAACTGAGTGGTTTTAGACATATGGTCTGTTTACGGACAATCTGTGTCATAACTAAATTAAAAGCAGCAACAATGTTTAAAAACAATTCAAGTTGAATGGTGATTTTTAGATGTGAAACCTTAATTTTCATTTTACATTTTATGAACACCTATTGTTTATTATTATTTATTTATGCCAACAAACTTACTATTGGTGTTTTTAAACACACAAGCTGTGTGCGGGCAATATTTGAGAGGTAGAACCGGAACTTCTAACCACCATTGGGGTAATTGTCTCTGATGTGAGACTGCCTTTGTGGTTAACCAGGAAAAATACAAACTGGTTTGAGAATTCAATGTCATTCTGGCAGGTTGTCACAGTAGCTTAATGGTTAGAGCTCCCGCCTGGTAAGTGGAGGGTCTGTGGTTCAAATCCCAGCTGTGACACCGAATTTTTAAGTTCCAGTTCTACCTCTCACCTATTGTTTGTTTCTGTGCAGTGTTATTACATTTGTGGAGCTTTGAAGTATGCCGCCAATTTCCGAACTATTGTTGATCACATGTACTTTCATTCCTAGAATCAAAATGAATAACTTAAAAAATGTTTTTTCTTCAACATCCATTCCTTTTACTAGTCTGCCACACAACAATATACTAACTAACGTAACATTTCTTTCATTATTGAGTATATACCGACTTTTATTAGAAACCACTCATTTGAGGGTTGACTTCAGACAATCATGGGTTGTTATAAGAGGAAACTCAGAGCTCCAGTACACTGTAATTACAATACAGAAAATTTATAAAACCCTATCAGAGCTCTAAAATCAGTTATGTCTTACAGAAAAGCAGCAGAATATTATGGTTTACCGTGGTCGACTCTCAAAAATAAAGTTAATAGTAAGCATGTAAGACTAATGGGAGACCAGCCTGTGCTAAACGACAATAAAACAGTGCTTCAAGAATAACTTTCCAGGACTGGACTGGGCTGCTTCCTTCTTAAGATACCTGGTAAAGAGGCATCTAGACAGATCTGGCAGAATAATACAGTACTTCAAGAATAACTTTCGAGGAGTGGACTGAGCTGCTTCCTTCTTAAAGAGGCATTCTGCAACACTGTCTGTTAGACTAAGTGAGAATATAAATAGAGGTTGCGCTGAAGTGTCCAAAGGACCAGTGCAAGAATATTTCCACAACTATGGTCCAATTATAGAAAATGTGCCTAATTCTAACATTGTGACTATGACGTAACTAATTTCAATGACGATCCTGGAAGGAAAGACATAGTTGTAAGAAGTGTAAAGCATGCTGAACGCATTATAGATTTTTCAAGAACCAGCATTTCTGTTAAGATGGCTGCTTCTGGTGATGGGCATCTTCTTCTACCTTATGTTCTCTATAAAGCAGAACATCTTTGGGACACCTGGAAAGAGGGTGGACCACCCGAGACAAGGTTTAATCATAATGGAAGTGGATGGTTTGATATGTCTATTTTCAAGGATTGGTTTTTGGCTATAGCATTATCATATTTAAGGAAGAGGCCTGTTCAAAGGATTCTAATTGGAGACAACCTTAATAGCCATATTTCTGTGAAAGTGATGAAAGAATGTGAAAAATTTGACATCTATTTTATCTTGTTCCCTCCAAAGAGCACCCATTTTCTCCAGCCCTGTGAAGGTAGCTTGGCATGAGGTACTGAGTGACTGGAAGAAGAGCACTCGTGGTCCAATATCCAACGATGCATTTTCATCCCTGTTAACACTAACGCTGGAAGAACTCAAAGCCAGAAAATTTGATAATATTGAGAGTGGTTTTCGAGCAACTGGACTCATTCCATTTGATCCATTGCATGTGTTGGACAAACTTCCAGACAGAGCAGAAACAAATGATTTTACTTCATGGTAGAGTAGTTTCAAAGAAATCCTGAAGGAAACTCGCTATAAGAAGCCCAATGTTGTTAGGCAGAAGAATATGTTGACTTATTTACTGGTGTAATTTGATCTAATGAATCATGTCTTTCTTCTATTCTTACTGAATTCAGTGGATTGTAGATAGAATATTTTGTGTTTATACTATTGTAAACTATTATACATTAAAACAGAACCTGAAAATATTTTTAAAATTAAAATAAATGTCCGAAACAACACATTAGGAGGATGTTCTTTAGATATCATAAGAATAACATGTGCGTCCTGTGGCGGGGATTTATTCTAAAGAGATGGTTAACACATATTAGCGTGAATATAGCAGCAAATGGAGCACTGTTTTTGGTAAAAGGTGGAAAGTTTGTTAGAGCAGACGCCACTCTTTTCTGCGGGGGATGTGGTCGTAGAATGGAATGCATAAACCAACGTACTTTTATTATAAACACATTTATTCGTTCATCTACACTTCTTTTCACAAAGCAATTAGTTAACAACTCTTAAAATTGGATAGCGTCCATGCTGGCTAGAAGTTTGGATGTACTTCACATATTCACACGCCATCAATAATTATACGTCCTTACACTTTGAAGTCACAGACGCTAATGAAAGTAGTTTCTGAGCGTCCTATGACGCAACACCGCCATTCTTATGTATCCATCCGCGCAACAGTTCTCATTGGTCGAACTCAAACAGTTGAGAAGACATTGTCTATTTTGAGTATTGAAAAAAATAGGTCCCTGATACATTCAAATTAAAAGAATTAAAAATTTACACACTCTTACAAAAATATTTACATGAACAATTTTCTATTAGTCAATATTCTGTCTCATATGCCCCTTGTTTTGTTTTTCAAGTTGTCACCTTATTTACAATCTTGAAACACAATACAACACTTCTCCCTACTTCTATGATTCAATCACTTTGTACAATATATTTTTTTCTTTTTCTTTACAGTCTTCTTTACTGTTTGTCTTTGTCCTTTGTTTTGACATAATACAACATGTCTTTATAAGTTTCACATATTCGGTTACTACACAATGCATTCGGTTATTATACAATACATATCCAGTTATTGTACAACACATTTAGTTATTACACAATATGTCCAATTATTATGCAATACATATTCAGTTCTTGTACAATATACCCAGTTATTATATCACATATGTTGTTATTATACAATACACCTTCAGTTATTATACAATACATATTCAGTTATTGTACAACACATTTGATTACTACACAACATGTCCAATTATTACACAATATATATTCAGTTATTGCACAATATGTCCTGCTATCACATCACATATGTTCTGTTATTATGCAATACATATTCAGTTATTACACAATACATATTCAGTTTTTGCATAACATATTTAGTTATTACTCAACGTATTCAGTTATTACACAATATATCCAGTTATCATACAATACATATTCAGTTATTGTACAACACATATTCAGTTCTTATACAACACATACTCAGTTATTGTACATTTGACATTGACACAAATATAATTTAAGTGTTTCATGCGGTTTTTGACTTGTATTCATTGCTATAAGGAGAGAAAAACAGGATACAAATTTTGAGCTAATGATTATGATCTTATTTATGGCAATACTTTATTCAGTTCTTTGCCTTCTTTGTCTTATAAGCTTATGTATAGGCAGGTTATTGAGTCGGTTCTTAAACTCTGATGTTACTAATGGTACTAATTTTCTTGATTGGGTTATTATTCATTGTTGTTTGGTTCAACATTTCTTCGAGCTTAGCATTGGCTATATTCATCTCAATTCGTGGGCATTGTTTTTCTGGTTATGGTTTTCCTCATTTCACTAATTGTCATTTCTTTGTCTCTTATTTTTATAAGAGAAAACTTCTATACTTACAATCATTCTGTAATTGTATTATTTTTCTTCTCAATTTACCCTCGACATCTTTGTGTCGAAGTATCATATCTTTTTCATCATATTTGATTCATTTTTATTTTTTTGTCCCTGACATCCTTATGTCAAAAACATATTATCTTCCGTCGCTATGATTCATTTATTTAATGACAATCAGTGTCCTCATCTGTCTTTGTTGACAATGCTCTTAGTGGTCGATATAGCCAATGACTATGTTGATCTTCTTCCTTGTTGTAATCCTATTCTGAACATGATTTTCTATAAGTAACCCATCAAAAATTGTTATCTTCTTTCATCTCTGCTACTCCTGCCTTACACATTTGTTGACGAAGGCTATTTGGTTCTTTCCTTGTATGGCTTCAATTTATTTTTATGGTATCTTCCTACCAACTTGCCATTTGTATTCTGTAGCTCATATGTGTGGTCACCCAGCTGTTTTGTTACGACCAGTGGTCCAGTATACAATAGTTCCATCTTTCCAGATCTCTTCTCAGATGCCTTGGATGCTTTGTGGCTTTTTAAGAGCACCTTTTCTCCAATTTGTGGGGACCATTTCCTGACGAATCTTTTCACCTTGTTCCTCCCTTTTTCAGCCTTCTGTTGTAATCTTCTGAATGCCAATTGACATTTTTCTTTCTCTGATAATTCTCTTTGGGCAGCCATGGTGGTGTCAATGTCAATTGCTAATTTTCTTGGTTTCGTGTTGGTCATTAGCTCGATAGGTGCGAACTTGGTCGTGGGGTTCACCGAATGGTTAATCACCTCCTCTATATATCCGCATTTTTCCGTCCAGGAAGTGTGGTCTCTGTGGCAGAGCAAACGAAAATAAATACTAATATCCCTCATGATTCTCTCAGTCGGGTTTCCCTGGGGATAATATGCTGAGGAATAGTACAATTTTATTCCTAATGTTTCTAAGGTGTTCTGAAACAATTTGCTCTTATGCATGGTCGCATTGTCCAATAGGATACATTTTATTCTCCCATATTTTGGGATGTAGTCCTTGACGATTTTATCTAGGCATGTTCTGCTTTTGATGTTCTTAATGGGGTATATTTTGGTGAATTTTGTAAAAACATCAAACATGACAAATATGTATCTGTTTCCACCTTTACCCCTTGGCAATTCTCCATGCTCGTCAATACACACCAATGCATTTTTCTCGTTCCTCACGATGGATTGTGGGATGACATCGTACTTTACATTAATTGGCTTGGCCTTTTGGCATAGGTCGCATGAGGAAATTAACTTCCTGACCTTCTTGCCAAGATGTTTAATGTACAATACCTCCTCGATGGCAAGCATTGTCCTCTCAGTACCGGAGTGAAGCATCGAGTGGTGGAATGCCAAAATGACCCTGTCTTGTAAGGAACTTGGTACCATCATTTTCCATTTCCTTACGTCGCGACCATGCAGTTTAAATAGGATGTTCCTAAATTTGCCTATCTTGGCATCCAATCTTGGTATTATGTCTGGAGCCTTGTCGAATAGCCTCTTCAATTCAGGGTCTTCTTGTTGTAGCTTTGCTATGTTCTTGAAGTCTTGCAAGATCTCGTTGCTTTCTTTGCTACTTATCTGCATAATTTTGATCTCATGGTGCGGACTGTATACCGTCTCGGGTATGTGACTCTCCGACCTCAATCTTGACAATAAGTCACTGAAGATATTCTCCTTCCCCGGGATATGTTTGACCTCTATGTCGTATGACATTATCTCATGTATGTACCTTGAGATTTTGGAGTTGGTCAGCTTGCATTTTTGAATGAAGGACAGGCTTACGTGATCTGTATATATAATTATTTTATAAAGATATATATATTGTCTGAACTTCTGCAACGCAAAATGGATTGCACCTATTTCCAGTTCGGTTATGCAGGCATTGGCTTCTATTTTATTTAAAAATCTAGAAGCTGTGGCAATCACATGTTTGTTGCCATCTGCGTCTTCTTGTGCTAATATCGCACCATATGAGTGCGCACTAGCATCAGTGTATACTAGAAAAGGTGAATTCGGATCCGGTCGTTCCAGGAGAATACTGTGCTTGAAAAGTTCTTTGATATTCTCAAAGGCCACCTGGTGTTCAGCATTCCATTCCCACTTAGTATCTTTTTTCAACAGTGCTCTAAGGGGTACCAATTCCTTAGCGTAGTTGACCACGAATTTCGACTGGTACTGTAAAATGCCCAGAAACCTTCTTAACTGTTTTAAGTTACGTGGGGGTGGTATATGCTCTATGGCCTTGACCCTCTCCGGATTAGGTTGTATGCCATCAGGTGTTATGATGTGGCCTAGAAATTCAGCCTCTTTGACGAAAAATTCACACTTCTCTAAATTTAGGGTCATGTTGCTTTCCTGGAACCTGGATAATACATAATCTATGTGATGTAAGTGCGACTCGGGATTCTCACTGTATATTAGAAAGTCGTCTACATATTGCGTCACAAAAGTCTCGATGGTATCTCCAAAAACTTTGTCCAGAGCTCTCAGTAGTGCACTGCTACTGGTCGATAGTCCAAAGGCACATTTTGAAAATTGGTATACCTTTCCCTTGTGTAAGAAACAGGTACATTTCCTGACATCTGGATGAAGAGGAATTTGCCAGAATGATGCTGTCAAGTCAAGACTAGTGAAATGTTGACCTCCCTTCAATTTCGATATTAGTTGGTCTACCCCCTCAGGCCTGTAGTGATCCGGCAAGGTATGTGTGTTTATCTTCCTTGCGTCGATGGTCATCCTCAATTTTCCCCCTTTTTTATGGACCCATACTACTGGATTCACATAACATGAGTCCGACGGCTCAATTATTCCGTCCGCTAACATTTTCTGGATTACTCTTGTCAGCTTCCTCCCTGATGGAGTTGGGGATGGGCCTGGATTTGTGTGAATAGGGGGTAATATTTGTTACTGTAAAGGTATGTACGTACTTGTTACACGTACCTGGCTTTTTATCGAAAACTTTTCTGTTCTTAACCAATATTTTCCTAAGTTGGCTTCTTTCCTCTTCAGAGATACCATGTGCCCCCCAGACCTTCTCATCGATTAGCTGTAACATCGATTCTTCTCCATCTGTTGGTAGTGGTTCAGGTTGGTAGTTGTCCCAGGCAACATATTCGTCTTCTGTGCAGATCCAATGGCTGCAAACGTTAGTTTCTTCATCGCTCGTCCAACCTGTTTTCTTCTTATTTACCCTTAGGTCTACCAACCTATTCTCGTGGACATTGATGTTCTCCACAAAGAATTGTTCATCCGGATGGATCCCTGTCTGGTCTGGTTCCTCCTGGCATGTTTCTTCCTCCAGGAACTTCGCAGTGCATTCTGAGGCTCCTTCCTTAATGATAAATTCATGTAGGTCATAGTTAATTACCGACCTCCAAAGGTTAAGCAAATCACTGCCAATGATTAGGGTAGCTGTTAATCTTGGTATTACTAGGGCAATAAAATCGAACTTCCAACTTCCGATTTCAATTACCAGCCTTACCTGGTATTTAACATGTTCCTTCTTCTTGCCAATTGCTGTGCTGCAATATACTCCACACACAGGCAAGAATTCAGCATTTCTTTTAGTTATCAGTTCCTGGAACAGCTGTTCGTCACATACTGATGTGCTGGCTCCTGTATCTATCATTGCTGGCAATTCGATACCCCATACCTTTAGCCTAATCATTGGTGGATTGGTTATCTCCTTTCTTTCACTCGCCTGTCTTCTCAAGGTACCTACATTACATTGGTCAATATCGCCCCTACTGCCACACAGGTCAACTTCCGGGACACAAAGTTGACTTGTACTTAGTTTTCCTGGACGTTGGAGGTGATCGTAGTTTCTGTATTCTGTGCAGTATCGGTCCTATCCGGCACATTTTCATTCTGTTCCTGTTGTCTTACGTTGTCGATGTTCCCTTGGTTTCTGCCCCTTTGACGTGAACCCCTATTGTACGACGGCCTATGGCTGTTCATGTATTCCCTACAGAATCGTATATGATTCACTTGATGGGTACGGTCTCCTGGTCTTCCACGATCATATCTATGCGTTCTGTACCTCGATTCACCCCTCGGTATCGTGTCGTGGTACCGCTGTCTTGTGTTCTCCATCCTCTCGCCATGATTATGTGGTTGTGGGAAATGGTGTGCCCCTCTCCCCCTTTCATGGGTACTCCTAGTATTTCTATGTTCTCCCTCACTCTGGTTGTTCGTAGTTGTGTTCCGGTTTAGGATGGGTGAGTTTGGGTGACCGTTCCTATGTCTATGCTCATTAGGCCGACCATTTTGTGTTTCGAAGGCTGTCAGCAGTTCTATCATATCTGCAAAATCTACTGGCCTCGCAACAATTAATCCTGTTCTCACTGTGTCTGGGAAATGTCTTGTTATGCTGGCAATTAGTTCTGCCTCCGACAAGTTAGGGTCTAATAGCTTTCCTTTGTTGGCTACTTTCATGAAATAGTCGACTAATGACAATCCTTTGGCTGGATCGTATCTACCTGTCGCTAGCTCTACCCTAGTTTGGTTTTGTTTAGCTGGGCCCCAATACCTTGATAGGAACAAATTTCTGAATGAGCTATAAGACTCATGACCAGCTAGTGTTAACCTGAGCCATTCTAATGCCTTGTTTTTTAAGCTTTTCTTAACTATCATCATTCTAAGCTCGTTTGGTATCCTTTTCACTTTAAAATATTCCTCCATCTCTTTAACAAAGAGTTTTGGATCGTCTCCCTTCTCCTCATCAAATGTAGGTGGTGTGATTTCATGTAATATGCTGTTGGTGTAACATGTGTTGTGTGTTGTGTCATTGTTTGGTTGTGAACCTCTTTCTCTGTATGGTGAGTCAACATTTTGTGCATTACTCAAGTAACTCTCATCTTGTACATTACTTACATCTAAATCATCTTGTCTTTGTAATGCCTTCACAACATCATTTACATTAGCCAAATTTTCTTTCCCTTTTTTCATTTCTTCACAAATTGATTTTAAATCGTTCTTTATTTCTAAGTGGCTTTGTTTCATATCATTTATAGCATCCTGTTGTGAAAGCATCACATCATTCATTGTCTTAATTTTAGGAATTACAATTTGTTCTACAGTTTCATTAATAATGTCTTTCTTTACTACCTCCATCTCTTTCCTTAATTCCTCAGTTATTTCTGCTTTTACATTTGTTATCTTACAGTCTACACTTGTATTACATTCTGTTATTTCATCCCTACATCTAGCAATTTCTTCTTCTAACACAATTTTATTCTCTTTCATCTCTGATTCTATTTTTCCCATCCTATCTCCTACAATTTCTATCCTAGCTTCTAAGGCTTCCTTTGTTTCATTTAAGTTTTTATGTACTAATTTTAAATTAGTTTCCATTACTTTCATATTTTCTTTACACTCCTGTCTTCCTAATTCTATTTTCTGTTCTAGGTTCTGTCTACCTAATTCCATTTGCTGTTCTAAGTTCTGTCTACTTAATTCCATTTGCTGTTCTAAGTTCTGTCTACCTAATTCCATTTTCTGTTCTAAGTCTTTTCTCACTTCCTCCATTTTCTGACCTATCTCTTCCTTATACTGTTCCAGTTTCTGACCTAAACTTTGTTCTATATCCTGTTTCAATTCTGCATTATTTTGTTTCATTTTCTGACCTAAACTTTGTTCTATATCCTGTTTCAATTCTATGTTATTTTGTTTCATTTTCTGACCTAATTCTTTTTTATTATTTTCCAAGTCCTCTCTCACTCCCTCTATTTTCTGACCTATACTCTGACTTAAACTTTGTTCCAGTCTTTCAAACATCATCATCATTAACCTTTGGTCTTTGCTTATTTCCGCCTGTTCCTCACTCTCTAATTCTATCTGATAATTAGGCCTATCTGCCCCTTCCCCCACTCCTGTTTCTATCTCTTTTCGCGACATTTTAATTCCTTTATCTAATTCACTTAATGTTGAAAGTCCCGTTACTTTTCCACTTCTAAGTATCATTAACTAATGGAAATAAAATAAAGACACAAAAAATTTTGATCCTACTTTCTTTTCTGCTGATTCTTCGTCCGGTTATTTACGTCTCCTGGGTAGTTGGCTTCGCTAGATGATCTCCGGTGTTTTTCCCACGTTGATTCTCCGTGTATCGATGTTTTGTTGATATCAGACGATGGTCTAATGGCGTCTTTTTCCTGTACGATGAGATAGCGTCCTTTTGATATTAGCACTTTATTCTCGTAATTTTGCATTCCATTCTAAATTCGCGCTCCACGTTGGGCAAGCCATTTGTGGCGGGGATTTATTCTAAAGAGATGGTTAACACATATTAGCGTGAATATAGCAGCAAATGGAGCACTGTTTTTGGTAAAAGGTGGAAAGTTTGTTAGAGCAGACGCCACTCTTTTCTGCGGGGGATGTGGTCGTAGAATGGAATGCATAAACCAACGTACTTTTATTATAAACACATTTATTCGTTCATCTACACTTCTTTTCACAAAGCAATTAGTTAACAACTCTTAAAATTGGATAGCGTCCATGCTGGCTAGAAGTTTGGATGTACTTCACATATTCACACGCCATCAATAATTATACGTCCTTACACTTTGAAGTCACAGACGCTAATGAAAGTAGTTTCTGAGCGTCCTATGACGCAACACCGCCATTCTTATGTATCCATCCGCGCAACAGTTCTCATTGGTCGAACTCAAACAGTTGAGAAGACATTGTCTATTTTGAGTATTGAAAAAAATAGGTCCCTGATACATTCAAATTAAAAGAATTAAAAATTTACACACTCTTACAAAAATATTTACATGAACAATTTTCTATTAGTCAATATTCTGTCTCAGTCCGAAGTCACCCCCTATACCGGGTGACATCGGATACTATTAATTTTTTAAAAAGCCTTAAATACATTATATACAAAAGTCAGAATACGTCATCTATTTGCTAAGACCATAACAAATTTTACCCTACATAGAATAACTCTGATCCCATTCACACACTAAAATAAAATGAAAAGAAATGCAAAAAGAGTCCAAAGTCACCCAAGTTGACCAGTACATAAACAACTTGCAAAACATTAGGAAGTAGTAATAGAATGTAAACACATTTTGTCTATTTTTAAAAACATAACATTTTGCAAATGTTGAGTGTTGCCTGGTATGTATATTTGACATTGGGTTGTTCACTCCTAAGGTAAAGATTGGAAGACAGTCCCAAGAGAGCCTCTGATGCAAAGTGACCAGTCTGTGCCAATATCTCTGATAGCTGGCATTTCGGGCCTCGTGGCCACTGTGGTGGTTGTGTCCATTTTAGTCAGCATCTTCATCAGGCAAAGGTAAGTGAGAGAGGTTAGGTTAAAATCTGCAACACCTACTTCTATACTAAAAACTGTGATATATGTGAAACAGAGGCAAGTTTGGAGTTGACGTTGTCACTTTCAGTGCCTGAATTGACCAGCCTATCCATCCTTGTTATCATGTTCACTTATACAGGAAAATAATTGTGTAAGAACAAGAAACACGGCCATCTTCGTGCTACACGCATGTGCATTGGGAACTGCTAACCCAAATAAGAAGTGATTGACTATGGTGAATTACATAAGGTGAAGCTTACATGTAAGTTGATTTGATAGGTTGTATACATCAGAGGAATCAATGATAATAACTGATGGATGGATTTTGGTTTGGTTTGGTTTAAGGGTGCTCAACTTCTAGGTCATCAGCGCCCTACATACACAAATCATGTATAAGTAAACTCAACAAGGTAGAATCAGAAATGTCTGACTCTACCTTTTCAGGATTTGAAGTACAGATCTTCCACTCTACGTGTGGTTGCTTTTAGTACTGAGCTCCATGGCAACATGCCGGCATGCCTTAAATTCAGCCGCACCAACTTAACACCTTTGGAAAGGACACATATATAGTGTGCAACCATCAATAAAAGCATATTCTTAGTTGTTAATTATAGAGAAATGCTTCCCTGCTTTCCAAAGTCAGCTGTACAGAATCTGTCTTTGTCTACAACCTTCATCACAACTTACAAACAAAACTAAGAAAAACTTTCTTACTTGAGGATTATTAAAATATGTTGGCATTGGGATTAAATTCTCTCTTGTTTTGCTGTATGTGAGTTGTTAAGACATGCCATAACTATTTACATATGTATATTGCTTAGAGTAAAATATCTATGGCATTTGTGTTATTTTACAAGCACATTCTAAGAAATAATAACTCTCGTATTTTCTATTCCTGGCATTCTCAACTAAAAGTGAAGGCCTTCTTCTTAAGGATGTTCAACTACAAGAGCTTTGTAAATACTTTTCAGTCTAAATAAGGAAATAATGAAGCTATTAACAGTGAAGCAACAAGAATCTAAAGTAAAAACGAATTAGAAACTGAAAGCTTCATTTATCTTAGTAATATTCCAAGTTGTTTGGTGCTAACAAGTTTCAAGTTGACTCCAAATTTGTTTGTATAGCTTTGAGAATAAGTTGGAGTCAACTTGAAACTTGTTAGCACCAAACAACTTGGAATATTACTAAGATAACTGAAGCTTTTAGTTTCTAATTTGTTTTTACTTTAGACTTTTCAATCTGTTAGTAATTTCTGAAATGAAATTAGGTGTTTTATAGGCACAGGTTTATCAGAAAGAATTGGGGTTTTTAATTATTAAAAAATAACCTAGCTTTTTTATACTTGCCAACTGAGAATATATTTGTATTGGTAGTTGCAGATGCATATCTTTCACATAGGAGTTCAGTTGGTGCAGCTGAATATAAGGCTATGTCGGCATGTCCATGGTATCTCAGTAATTAAGAGTAATGACACGTAGAGCAGAAGATTCATGATTCAAATCCCTACTATCATCTGGTTCACAAACACACGACAACAGCAATGTGTACCAAAGCAGTGCTAAGTATTTTGGTTCACAACAGCCGGCAATGAGAAGATACCAAAAAATTGAGGTCAATATTGCACATTGGGAAGTCGTTTCACGCTACGGCCACCTTAAGTAATTTGTACAATGAAAAGTTGTTGTTAGCTAATGCTGGATTTCTGACAATGAAGTCATTAATCCTACAATGAAAAGTAATACACACTATATGAATCTAACTTGCTGTGCTTGGTAACAGGAACAGAAGGTTAAAACTTGGCCAAATCTTCTTTCCCGTTAGTTGTGAATACTCATTTGTATACATGTATTTCAACTTTGTCACTCTGATTTTCGTTACTATTACCAGTGGTTGTGAACCAACCTTATGGCACTGAATTTTTCATGTCCGATTCTGTCTTATGCCGGAGTTACGATGAAGTAATGTGACAGAACATAACATGAAGTAAGAAACTAGAAGGTCTATTAGGATACCAAGAGCCAAGAGCAGGCCACTATGGTACCTAACTATTCTAAAATAGATGTGAAACATCTTGCAATATTACTAAGATAAGTGAAGCTTTTAGTTTCTAATTTGTTCTTATTTTAGATTCTGTTGCTTCACTGTTAATAGCTTCATCATTCCTTACCTAACTATTCGTTTTACAGATTTACCCCTATGATATTAAAGGTGTGTTTTATTTGCAAGAATTTATGTTTTTGTCAGATGACGGCAGTAGTTGGGTTCTCTTGTTTGCTACTGACTGTGGGGTGGGAACATATATTATCTATCCAAGGACACTTAGTGTCCAATACTGCACACTTGGCTGGCCCTTGTGGGAGGTAAGGGTATCTCCAAATGTTGTAGTTGGCAAATGGTGACACAGCCTAATATCTACTACATCTGGGGGAGCAGAATTGAAGGATGAACAAGTGGAAGTTACTGGCCCATGGTCATATTGCCCCAGTGTGAGCTGAACATCCATAATGTATGGAATGGGCTGTTCCGCATCGCAGATCGTCCTGACCACCCTATTGTGCATGGCCTGCAATCTGAGGATGGTGGTTTGAATCACTGACTGTGTGAGACGATTGCACGATACAAGTGCAGTTTAAGCTATATAGACATTTTGGAGCATAGAACAATATATAATTGTCCGAGGGCAGCGTGACCCAGGCCTGACATATGGAGTGAAGGTGAGTCCATGGTCAAGTGGTACTCCAGGTATTTACCGTCCCAACCTCAGATCCCTATCTGACCTGCAGCTTCTGACCTTACCATCAGAACGCTGAGTTCTGATAACCACTCTCCACCTGTCACTCCATCTGCGAATGGTGTTAAGGTGTCTCTGGAAAACAGTGGCGAATGTTTTTGTTTCAGGCCAGTATGAGGGCATCATCAGCGTATTTGGGTGCACTTAATGGGAAAAATTCTGTTTGGTATTATTATGCTCAAGAGACATGGTGGATATTAGATTTTCTAATCAGAGGTTGTTCTTCAAAAATGAAAAGAAAGAGAACACGAAAATGTGAGGTAAAATCATTTTTAAATGGCGAATGAAATACTATGAAGATGTCATGACCTACTTTAGGAACTGAACAAAAGAAACAGAGAAAGTGTTGATGCAAATAGTTGCATAATTTATTCCTGCATGGCACTACTCGCCAATTAGTTCAGATTAGTCATGTGACCTCCAAACTTGACGTAAGTTAAAGAAAAGTAAGGCTTGCCAACTGCCATGTTGTATTACGTTAAGTTAAGTTAAGTTAACCCTAAGTAGCTCCATTTAAATATAATGTGTTAGAGTCTAAAGTAAAAACAAATTAGAAACTAAAAGCTTCACTTATCTTACCAATATTGCAAGTTCTTTAGTGCTGACAAGTTTCGAGTTGACTCCAACTCATTCTCAAAGCTATGCATTTTTAAGGGCTATACAGCAAGGTAACAAGCAATTTTACATTTTATTTGCAGGAGAAAATCTCGAAGTCAGCAGAATTTGGCTGAAGACTCTGATGTCAGATTTCTCACCGCAGATGAAATTCTGGACTTCACATTGGCTCGTCCAAGGGAAGAAGATTACGACAGTAATTAGTAATAGGACTAGATGTAAATTACAAAACTGTAAACTAAAGACACATAGTAATGCAGTGTTCCAGATAAGGCTGCAGTAGTTACTGGAAATAATTAGAGAAGCACATTGTTCACTCAGTACCTGTTGTTTTTTTTTTCTATTAAATACTTTGATGGTATGTTTAAATGTGTGGTTTCATTTTTACTACCTTTACTCCTTATAGCAAGTACTGCATTTCACCACAATTTCACTGGAAATACACGTTTTACACTCAATATATAAAAAGAAGCATTTATAGATAAATGTCCAGTGTCTATGAACACCATAACTCAAAAACGAAAAGCTATTTAATCACCAAACTTGACCAAGCAGAATGGCTCAGCAGTAACGTCTGTGGGAGATTGCTAGTTCGACTCTCGTGGCTGACACTCCTGACTTGGGAATTGCCAGGCAAATACTGAAAAGGAGAATTACATAGGCAAAATTTCCTGTCCTTTTAATTTGTTTCATTAATAAGTTCATTCATCCTTCATCCTGTTGGTTCTTTCAGGGTCACAAGTGTCAGTGAAGGTGTTAGGTGCAGCTTGGCAGGGATGATACATGTACAGGAACCCACCAGAAGGGGATATGGGTGTATGGAACTTGATGTTACAGATACCAGTTTGCCAATAGCCACCGAATGTGAGCGGAAATAACCTAACAACTGTGCACCGTCCCTCTCTTGCAGGCATTTATTAACTCTAGTAAATAATGGCATGCATATCTTCCTGTGAGCAATATTCAGTTTCAATCTTAAGTTTGAGAACAATGGTTCACTGAAGTCACATTCCTGTCATATAAACACATGATGCTATTAAACATACTATCCGGCCGTGATCTAGTGATCATTTCGCCAAGGACTACGCTTCGCATCTTCACAGAGCTCAAGTGAGTTTTCCGACCATGGCCATAATGGTGCTGGCACGTTGATGTTCAGTGTTGGTGACTTGTGTAGGTTGTCCCAGTTGGATGAATGTGTAAAGGAGCCTCACATGCCAGGTCATTGGCAACGTCCAGAGACAACATAGCAGTGAAGGTGCATTCCTGGAAACACAGGGCGGCGGCCTCAACCACCTGCAGTACGCGCTGAGGCATTGAGTGCGAAGGACAAAACCCAAACTGGCACTCTAGGATGGCTAGAATGTCCCCCAACAAGTGGTTCAGGGCCATCCTCTCAAATACTTTCTACAGGGTCCATAGGAGACTGATGGATTTGTATGTGGAACAGTGTATCAGGTCTTCCCTGGGCTTCAACATGGAAATCACTGGGCTTCTCTCCATTCTCGCGGAAAGTGACCCAGGGCGAGACACGTGTTTAACACCCTAGTCAGAGAGAGAGAGAGAGCTCGGCGTTGAAGGAAAGGTGGCAAAGCATGAGGGGGTTAGCCTGGAAGACCCCGCCACATTTTTGGGTTTGAGTGCGTAATGAGTTCACTTGGGTTAATTATCGGGAGCCCTTCCGCGTCCTCCGGTGCGGTCGATAGTATCGACGAATTTCCCGGCGGTGTCGGTCTGGGTGACTCAGTTAGATGCTGGCCTACTGATCCCAAGGTCGCGGGTTCAAATCCGGCCCAGACCGATGGTTTTTAAGTGTGCTTAAAAACGACAGCTCCATATCAGTAGATTAACTGGCATGTAAAAGAACTCCTGCGGGACGAAATTCCGGCACACCGGCGACGCTGATGTGATCCTGGCAATTGCCAGCGTCGTTAAACAACAAATAAACTTTAAATGAACATCCCGGCGGACACGTTCGGAGAAAAGATCGTCCTGAGGGGTCTCTCTTGAACACACTCTTGAACAGGTCGCTGCAGGTAGTTGGCAAACACATTTGCTTTGACTAAGGGTTCGTAGGCCAGGGCTTGGGTGCCATGTAGACGTGTATTGACTTCGGCGGTTGCGGAGGCTTTTAGCAATCCACCACACATCCCCACTTCTGATGCCCAGGCTGGCCATCTAGTCCTCCCACGATTGCACCTGATGCTCGCGTCGATGGACCCGGACCAGTCGGCGCAAGCGCCGCAAGAGGACTCTGTTGTGAAGCGTGTTGATCCGCTGGTAGAGTCTCCGTGCCGTCCAGAAACGGCGGATGAGTATGGTTAGGTCTAATGGGATGACACCTGGGTGTAGGGGTGCAGGGGCGTGAACTGTCAGGTTATGGGCAGTCACTATGGCGGTACAGAATGAGACCGCCATCTCAAGGGTTGGGATGTCTGATTTTGTGGTTGGGTGGAATGAAAGTGTCGAGGCAATTGCGTACGCCTTCCCAGTTTGTTGCTGCAGTTTGAACCGAGCTCTTGTGACTGGCAATTGGGGAGATGACTTCTGTCAACATGGGATTATGGTCAGACTGGAGTGCCTTAATTGGTATGAGGGTGACGTAAAATGGGAAATGCTTGATGATCGCAAAGTGGATCACTGAAGGCAGTCCTTGACCTCGCGGGTGATGTATGGCTTACCACGGTACCTGCACTCGAAGTTCAGGGTCCGCGTTAATGAGGCGGATGCTTGCATTGCCTCGGAGATGCGCCCGACGACCACACTGCCAGTGCTGGTGTTTGACATTGAAGTCGCAGACCAGGAATGTAGGGCCATGATGGAAAGTTAGTCCTTGGGCACGAACTCCCTACTGAGAGTATGGTACACAGAGGTTACCAAAACCTCCGTGCCATGGAGGTCCAAAGTGACCACACCCCTGGTCATCCACGATCACAGGCGGAATGTGTCGCTGATGCTGGGTACCATATCGTGGGAAGGACTGGGGTCTGTCGGCAGATGACTACTTCACGGAACTCGGCTTTGTCGACCTCCGGATGAGCCAGGCCTCCATCCTGGATTAATTCGATGAGACCAAGGTCCCGTCGGTGTCTGTGGATTCCAATCCGAGTGTGCAGCACATACGAGGACATTTAGACTGACCTCTTACCTGCAGCAACGGTTAAGCTTAACCAACAGAGGCCGGACACTCTAGGGATTGGTTCCGCCCGAGGGCGTTGGCTTATGGCCTTGTTTGTTCACCGTTACTGTTGGTTGAAGCACAGCGTGGATGGCTGGTTGACTAGGTTCTTTAGCTCTATTCTGATTTAAGTTGGAAGCAGAAAGCATAAAAGATGTCTCTGTAGTAGTTCAACCAGCTTCAAGAATTGTAGCCAATTAGGTACTCCAGTATCATCGCCAACCGTGTGAAGCTGCGGAGCGTGTCCTGTCTGCACACACACACGCACACACACACTCTCTCTCTCACTCTCACTGCCAATAACAGTGTCGCAGTGAACCAACTTTCCAGTTTTTTCAAGTGGAGGAAAAATCCATTTATGGACTAATCGTGACTGTACTGGGATGGCATAGCCGAGAGTTTGAACTTCATCCTCTATCGGACAGAATTGATGTGCCTCTCTTGCACCTGCAGATTCTGGCCGGCCACAGGGACCTAATCAGGTGAAAGCTGGGTGCCAGGGCGCAAACATTACCAAGGTTCTTGGGAATTCAAGTGACGATATATAAAGTACGTTGTTAGTTGAAGTGTCAGTACAGTGGAGTAATAAATGGACACATTCATTAGTTATATTATAAAATAAATATACAAAAATTGGTTCATTCGAACCTCGTGAGGTCTGTCGTCACTGAATGCACTTTTAAAGATTCTTTATTGTTCTACATGTTCCATTACAATATGTAATACTACATGTAATACTGAATGCACTTGTTGCGTTGATTCAGTTCTGGAATAACAGTCTGGAATAACAATTACAGTCGACAGTTATTATTTTACAATACAATCAATCAGTTTGCTTTTCTCAGACCTAGTAAGGTCTGATGTCGCTTTAGAGAGACAATTCAGTGTGTAAATGTATGTTTGAGCTCAGTTGTTGCCCGCATCATGTGTATTTTATGGAAAGACCAATGATCTTACTATTTACAACGCAGTCATCTTAAATCTAGGGCTTTCTAGGTTTCATTGCTATTGGGCAGTATTGGGTGTCTGCCAAGAAAGCCTACCCAATCAGAATGCGGCTGCACTCAGAGTGAAGACCGCCTTGAGAGCAATGCGCCGGGACTTCAAGGGCCACTGTCATGGCTGATAATCGCGTCTAGCAATTCTAGGGTGTTAATTTGTAGTCCGCCATCACGTGAACACTCCATTTCCCTTCATAGCTCATTTCCCTATTCCTCACTAAAATCTCCTAAGTTACCAGGGAAATAATTTAGATGCGAATGCAGGAAATGTATTTTGACAATTGTGTTGTGACCAAATTGTTTGAAATTTTGTAGCGTCACTTTCACTATATTAACATAATTTGGGTCTTTTTTATTTCCAAGG
This sequence comes from Tenodera sinensis, assembly GCA_030765045.1. Lineage (NCBI taxonomy): Eukaryota > Metazoa > Arthropoda > Insecta > Mantodea > Mantidae > Tenodera > Tenodera sinensis. The sequence continues at coordinate 505,776 of CM060972.1, read as the reverse complement.
AAATTAAAAACAACATTTCTGAAAGCATTCCAGGCATCCTTCACTTCTCAACTCGCCGTATTCTCGTCCATCGGTTTTCGAATTTCTGCGCCAACGAATACCTACACCAGCTTTAACTTTTTTCATTGAATAATGAAGCAATTGGATCGTAAAGGTATTTAAAGTAATCATTTTCCTTATCTAGAGTTTTCACAAATTGTTTCATTAAACGTAATTTCACATGGAGAGGCAACAACACTTCTGAGGAATCAATAACACGTTCACGTTTTATCCTATTTTTTTTTCGTACTGTAGTTTTTGTAACAAAAAATTAACATTTTCGTTTGTCTCCTCTAAAAGGCAAGACTGGGCTACAGGAATGGAAGGATGAATGTTCCCATCATGAACCAAAACACCTTTAAGACTTTTTGAGAGGAATCTATGAAGAACCTCCACTCTTCGGAATTATAACCTTTGTTATAACATTTGAAGACAGCAGAGGTGTCTTGGCAATACACCACATTTTCTTCTTGAGCAAAAAAGGGACAAGCATGGGCGTCGCGAGGAGGGGGGGAAGGGGGCCGGGGCCGGGCCCCCCTTGGAAGTTTGTGAACTTAATGTGCAATCAATTACTAACTATTAAACTATTATTTTAATTTTGGTGTAAAGAAACAACAATAAAGTTACTTTTGTTGCTTCTATAATCTTGTAATATTCTTCTAAAAACGTTCAAAACCTTGTTGAAGTACACAGAAATTTTTTTTACAGGTTTGCAAACCAACGGACCAAAATGTAAGCTTGAAATGTTTACGTTTGAGCCTTGCGTGTGCAAATCTATTTCATTAATTCAGGAATTAATTCAATATCGAAACACGAATCGTATTGAAAATGGGATTTCAGTTTCCTTTGGAAACGTAGTATGTGTTGCAGAGCAGTTGGATCGCAGAGTCTACGCGATCTTTACCGTTACTATAGGTATTCATTTCTCTTATTTAATCTAGTGGGATTTAGCATTTGTTAATAATTATATATTCTGCTAATAGGTGTTTATGTATCTATAACCTTACAAAAGACCTGCAATCAGAAAAATACACGTGGCAGGGAAATTATACTCCTGCAGTTGGAAAAAAATATGAGTCAGATGATAACTGATATTTACATATATCGTGTTGAAGAAGGCCGCGTGGAAACAAGAGACAAAAATGCAGATTGAGTAAGAAGGGACTGTAATAATAGCGATGGTGATAGTAATCAAGTGGACAAATGTTTTATGGGGAGGAACAGGCGCGGATACAGGGGGGGGGGTGCAAATTTTTCAGGACAGTTTCGTGGTGTTCAATCCCGAATTTTAGCCGTTCAACCTCTCGCGTTCTATACGCATTGTGCCGAGCATTACCTGAATCTGTCGCTTCCTAAAGCTCTAGACAAACGCTAGACACAATTTGTATCGCTGTGTGAAACTAGGTGGATAGAACGACATGATGCTGCTTTACACTTTAAGGAAAATTTCCCTGTAATAGTCTCATTGCTAGAAGAGGCAGGGTCTTTTAATAAAACTGCACACGTTTTACTCAGGTCTATCCTAAACTTTGAGTTCATAATTTCGCAAGTTAACGTAGCTGAAATATTGAGAATGACACTACCTCTTTCCCGGCAACTCCAAAATCCAACTCTTGACCTAATTCAGAGTTACGGAATGATTTAAACAATTAAAAATGCACTAAAAGAGTGTCGTGATAACCAAACATTTTATTCTGTTTTTTAGAACACTTCACATGAACTAAAAATATTCATGTAGAAGTTAGTGTTCCTCGAATGGCATCCAGGCAAGCTCATCGAAGTAACATTCCTACAGCTTCTCCAGAAGATCATTATCGCATTTGTTTTCCTTCCATTCTTGAACTATCCTCTAGATTCTCTCAACTATCGCGTGAAGGATTGGTGGGTCGAAGGCAGGCGATGATAGTTCCAGGCTCCACGTGGTTTTCTCTCTTACAAACACGAGGTTACGAAAATAGTGCCATTACTGCTCCAATCAGAGTGAGAAAGCGGAAGGATACATTTTTAGGCATTGCTTACGTCACGACCAATTCTTTCACAGAAACTAGTATAAGAAATGTTTTTAGGGAACTTATGCAAGAAACGGTATAACCCAAGCACAATTTTATTTGTTGACAACAGAAATATCAGAATTAGTGATCCCGAAAAAAATAAATGCGAAAAAAAAAGAATAGCGAGATATTAATACAAATAGAAAATTGATTACTGGCTAATAAGCTCAAAGTTAATGTTGAAAACACGGTATGTATGAATTTTCATCAAGGTACATTGATAAGATCCGATGTAATTTGTAAATCGTCTTTAACAATCTACAAATTACTTAAGTGCAACCCACAAGATGTTTAGGATGCAAATCTAACCTTGGAAGCTCATATAAACAATTTAAGTAAAGAAAACCAAGCACCTTTCGAATCAATCTGCTTTAGGGGAGAGTGGGGAAATGTGGATCAGTTAACGGAGTTTCAATATAATATTAAAACTAACACTGATTAATAACCAGGAATTGTGTTGCTTATTGTTTGAAGTGTTTATTTTTATTCGAATAGGTTATAAACATGATACACAGTATAAATGTATGACCATTACCCACCTAGAGCGGTAATAGTGCTCAACTATAGGTATATATTAAAATAAGAGACATTTTTATTTTGAAGTAAAATAACATTACATTTTTCTCTTTAACTATAAACTAATGAAAATATGTCATTGTTATTAATAGTTTGGACTTGTTCTAAAAGAACTAGCAACATATAACATCCAAATTTAGTTATTATTGTTCAGTTTAACTTTCTCAAACATAGAAGACACGTGTAGTGGTTTCCATTTTCGCAACCAGTGCACTCACCATGAACGTTCCCCGTCTCTGTCAAGTTTTTCACGTATGATGGATCTTCTTGTTGGTTTCAATATCATCGTCTTCGCTGTTTTCACATCGTTCCGTTTCACTTAGCACTATCTCATTCTCCTCTTCTGATGAACTGAAAACAAGCTTCTTTTGTATTCTTCTCTTTTTATTTGCTCCTTTAACAACTGCTGTTTCTCTGCGCCTTTTTTAGAGGTTCCTTTGTGAGTAGGCTTGTTTTTACATTTTCTCTGGCATCTTTTCGATCTTTCTTCATCTCACAAATAGACTTGATAGGTGATCCTGTTAAGATTTCAGAAGTCTGTTTCCTGCGGCCTTTCCTAGAAGCAACTTAATGGCACATCGATGGTAATGCGGATATTGCTGTACACGATCTGCGACGAAGGTTTCTCCTTTGCAGAAACAGTCACAGCATCTTCATTGGGATTTGCACTTTGTGGAATAGAATCCTTGTTCTCATCAGCGAGAAGCACGTTTTCGCAAACAAAGTCTTCATCTGAGAACACATCTAGATTTAAAGGATAAATCCTGTTTTCTCAAATCCAGATGTCGCTTTTGCAATGTTTGCGACTTGAGAATATGCCTTGTTAAAAATTGCAGCTAGATCATATGGCGTTATTTTACCAATCCTTTTATTTTCATGAAGAGGTTACATTCTTGGTGAAATTTTGTCGTCAGAGATTCGTAAAATATCACGTCTAAAGGCTGCACCCTGTGAGACGTGTATAGCTATTCCATTAGTTGTACAGTAATTGTATGCGTCTATCGTGCTCTGACTGTTATGATTGTCCAGAATCAATTATACTTCACTGTCTTAAGTAGAATTTGTGTGACTAACAAAATGCTGCAGCCAAATCATGAACATATCTTCATTTGTCCATCCTGGCTGATTCTAAAGTTTCTTTCGTCCAAACAGCTTTATCAGTAGTCATTTTCCTATTACGTGCCATCTGAAATAAATAATCATTGAGTCTAATTGTGTCCTAGCTTTTATAAATAGTAGAACACACTAAATGATTAGGAGGATAATGGCAGTCACCTTGACTCCCATTTCCCCCACATGCTTAACCTCACTTTTATCATCGTGGTGGAAGAGCTACTGCATATTTATCAACAGAATCCTACAACTAAGAGTGCTAACTTAACTTATTGCTGAAACTAGATATTTAAGTATTAAATTCTGTACTCATATCAGCCTTTCCAACCGTAAAAACTTAGATCACATAATTACAAAACGTGTTCGTTCACCTCGTAATGGCGGCCTTTGCTGCAGTTGTCTTGCCAACCGCTAGATATCAAGACTTACTAGCATTTATTAAAGCAAAGGTTAATTTGCGTGAGCTTTAATTTGCAGCAATATTATAAACTAATCACAACTAAGGAAGCGTTAAACTTCACGCGCCAGTGTACCAAATGGCGTTAGGGCATATGGTCAGCTGAGACGTGGCTGAGACTGACAGGTGAGCAGGTATGAAAAATACAGCCGTAAGAACTACTGGTAGTTCATACCCAGCCCACTTGGAGCGCTTCAACGTTGTTTTGTAGATACAATTTTAACACATAGTTTCCCCTCTTTCTACTAGGTGTTCTCCGCTTACTGAATCCTTTTCTATACTCTCTGCTATATTCTAGAATGACTCCAATTTCCCGCTGACCACGATTCCCCCTCCCATCCTCTATACCAAAATGTTTTGGCGGAATATAATGCTATTCTAAATGTATAAAATGTGGATAGCGTCATTATTATAAATAGTCGACACATTCTAATCTTCATCTGTGTTTTGATCAGTTGATTTTCTTTTTTCGATGTTGGTGTTCCTGATACTGCAGATAATTATATTGAAAAATGACTTGGCATTTGTGAACGACGCATGACGGAAAGAATCGTTGCTGTTTCATTTGACAAGGATTCTTAGGAAACTGGTTGAGTCACTATCACTTCTGTACCAGCATTAGGAGCCTGTGGTACGGAGGAGTGCAACTGTAAGTTCACTAATACTGCGGAATTGTAAATAACAGAAGGAAAATGGCACATCACATCAAGGATCAGGTAAAATCTGTTTTGCTGTGTAACATATTTTATTCTTACACGTTGTGCTGACAAATCCCGTGATTCAGCTTGCCACAGTCCCGGATTTTCCGGGAAAAACCTGATTTTAGGCTTTACATATCGAAATAGTGTAAAAGTGTATTAAATTTTTCCGAATTTCTGGCATTGGAAACGTGGATTTTCAATATCTCGTGTCAGCTTTAGTAATTAAATATTGGCGATTGCCGCATTTTCCTTACTGCATCATTAATGACATAAGAGGGCGTTCCCTGTCAAAGGCAGGCATCACCAGAAGCATACAAAAGACTTTAAAGGAAGACTAGGTTAAATATCGTATGCTAGGTATGTAGTTTTAAGGTAACCCATCGGCAAAACTATTAAATGGGCAATTTCTTAACTCATCAACTTGAAAAATCGTAATTAGGAATAAAAAAAGTATAGATTGCACCACATTTCAGTCAATCGAGCGGCCCCTTCTCTAAGTAATTAGCAAATTATCTTATGTGGACATGTGCTCTGCAAATAAAATACCAAATTTGGAACCTCTACTTTAAAACATTTTGGAGAACTTACTAAAATATTAGGTTCTAACTTGCAACATTCTAGTATGCTGGATCAGTTTGGCACTTTCTTAAAATGCCAGAAACACTCACTGCGGTAGACACGTGGAGGAACAATACCTTCTTAAGTATTTATGGCGTTCAGGTGACCACAGTGAACTCAATTTACAAGGAAATATATATGTTCTTCCACAGGAGTTTTTGAGGTTATATTAGGTTAGCTCAGCTCCATATATGTGATTTTAAGAAAATATGAGGTTTTTACTATTATCTTCGTAAAGTGAGTTAGATCTGAGATTAGGTGTATATAAGCAGTTTTAAGACAACCAGTGTCTTTAGCGATGTTCCACAAGTGAGAGTGACATTGGGCCAGCACACCATAGAAGTTCCAAATTTGGCAGTTTTTCAAGTGATAAGCGGTTGAATAATTAGATTTTAAGCTCAAAATTTAATTTGTGCAGAAACCAGAATACAGGGAAGTTTTAATTAGTTTGGTTTTAAAGGTCCCAAATATTGTCATGCTTTTTCCTAGGTTTTTCACTAAGTGTTCTATGATATGTTTGGAAATTCTTCAGCATGCTGGTCTGGTTATCCAGTAGAATAGCAGTGTCAATGGTGATAGAGTACGCACTTGCATGGTCCCTGCATTTTACATCCCCCCTCCCTGCAAGCTCCCACCACACCTCAGTACAGTAACAAGTGACTGTCTCCCCCCCTCCCTGCAACCTCCCACCACACTTCAGTACAGTAACAAGTGACTGTCTCCCCCCTCCCTGCAACCTCCCACCACACCTCAGTACAGTAACAAGTGACTGTCTCCCCCCTCCCTGCAAGCTCCCACCACACCTCAGTACAGTAACAAGTGACTGTCTCCCCCCTCCCTGCAACCTCCCACCACACCTCAGTGCAGTAACAAGTGACTGTCTCCCCCCTCCCTGCAACCTCCCACCACACCTCAGTACAGTAACAAGTGACTGTCTCCCCCCTCCCTGCAAGCTCCCACCACACCTCAGTACAGTAACAAGTGACTGTCTCCCCCCTCCCTGCAACCTCCCACCACACCTCAGTACAGTAACAAGTGACTATCTCCCCCCTCCCTGCAAGCTCCCACCACACCTCAGTACAGTAACAAGTGACTGTCTCCCCCCTCCCTGCAACCTCCCACCACACCTCAGTACAGTAACAAGTGACTGTCTCCCCCCTCCCTGCAAGCTCCCACCACACCTCAGTACAGTAACAAGTGACTGTCTCCCCCCTCCCTGCAACCTCCCACCACACCTCAGTACAGTAACAAGTGACTGTCTCCCCCCTCCCTGCAACCTCCCACCACACCTCAGTACAGTAACAAGTGACTGTCTCCCCCCTCCCTGCAAGCTCCCACCACACCTCAGTACAGTAACAAGTGACTGTCTCCCCCCTCCCTGCAAGCTCCCACCACACCTCAGTACAGTAACAAGTGACTGTCTCCCCCCTCCCTGCAAGCTCCCACCACACCTCAGTACAGTAACAAGTGACTGTCTCCCCCCTCCCTGCAAGCTCCCACCACACCTCAGTACAGTAACAAGTGACTGTCTCCCCCCTCCCTGCAACCTCCCACCACACCTCAGTACAGTAACAAGTGACTGTCTCCCCCCTCCATGCAACCTCCACCACACCTCAGTACAGTAACAAGTGACTGTCTCCACCCTCCCTGCAACCTCCCACTACACCTCAGTACAGTAACAAGTGACTATCTCCCCCCTCCCTGCAACCTCCCACCACACCTCAGTACAGTAACAAGTGACTGTCTCCCCCCTCCCTGCAACCTCCCACCACACCTCAGTACAGTAACAAGTGACTGTCTCCCCCCTCCCTGCAACCTCCCACCACACCTCAGTACAGTAACAAGTGACTGTCTCCCCCCTCCCTGCAACCTCCCACCACACCTCAGTACAGTAACAAGTGACTGTCTCCCCCCTCCCTGCAACCTCCCACCACACCTCAGTACAGTAACAAGTGACTGTCTCCACCCTCCCTGCAACCTCCCACTACACCTCAGTACAGTAACAAGTGACTATCTCCCCCCTCCCTGCGACCTCCCACTACACCTCAGTACAGTAACAAGTGACTATCTCCCCCCTCCCTGCAACCTCCCACCACACCTCAGTACAGTAACAAGTGACTATCTCCCCCCTCCCTGCAAACTCCCACAGTACAGTAACAAGTGACTGTCTCCCCCCTCCATGCAACCTCCCACCACACTTCAGTACAGTAACAAGTGACTGTCTCCCCCCTCCCTGCAACCTCCCACCACACCTCAGTACAGTAACAAGTGACTGTCTCCCCCCTCCCTGCAACCTCCCACCACACCTCAGTACAGTAACAAGTGACTGTCTCCCCCCTCCATGCAACCTCCCACCACACCTCAGTACAGTAACAAGTGACTGTCTCCCCCCTCCCTGCAAACTCCCACAGTACAGTAACAAGTGACTATCTGCCCCCCCCCTGCAACCTCCCACCACACTTCAGTACAGTAACAAGTGACTGTCTCCCCCCTCCATGCAACCTCCCACCACACCTCAGTACAGTAACAAGTGACTATCTCCCCCCTCCCTGCAACCTCCCACTACACCTCAGTACAGTAACAAGTGACTGTCTCCCCCCCTCCCTGCAACCTCCCACCGCACCTCAGTACAGTAACAAGTGACTATCTGCCCCCCCCCCTGCAACCTCCCACCACACTTCAGTACAGTAACAAGTGACTGTCTCCCCCCTCCATGCAACCTCCCACCACACCTCAGTACAGTAACAAGTGACTATCTCCCCCCTCCCTGCAACCTCCCACCACACCTCAGTACAGTAACAAGTGACTATCTCTCCCCTCCCTGCAAACTCCCACAGTACAGTAACAAGTGACTGTCTCCCCCCCTCCCTGCAACCTCCCACCACACCTCAGTACAGTAACAAGTGACTGTCTCCCCCCTCCCTGCAACCTCCCACCACACTTCAGTACAGTAACAAGTGACTGTCTCCCCCCTCCATGCAACCTCCCACCACACCTCAGTACAGTAACAAGTGACTATCTCCCCCCTCCCTGCAACCTCCCACCACACCTCAGTACAGTAACAAGTGACTATCTCCCCCCTCCCTGCAAACTCCCACAGTACAGTAACAAGTGACTGTCTGCCCCCCCCCCCCTGCAACCTCCCACCACACCTCAGTACAGTAACAAGTGACTGTCTCCCCCCTCCATGCAACCTCCCACTACACCTCAGTACAGTAACAAGTGACTGTCTCCCCCCTCCCTGCAACCTCCCACTACACCTCAGTACAGTAACAAGTGACTGTCTCCCCCCTCCATGCAACCTCCCACCACACCTCAGTACAGTAACAAGTGACTGTCTCCCCCCTCCCTGCAATCTCCCACCACATCTCAGTACAGTAACAAGTGACTGTCTCCCCCCTCCCTGCAAGTTCCCACCACACCTCAGTACAGTAACAAGTGACTGTCTCCCCCCTCCCTGCAACCTCCCACTACACCTCAGTACAGTAACAAGTGACTGTCTCCCCCCTCCATGCAACCTCCCACTACACCTCAGTACAGTAACAAGTGACTGTCTCCCCCCTCCCTGCAACCTCCCACCACACCTCAGTACAGTAACAAGTGACTGTCTCCCCCCTCCCTGCAACCTCCCACCACACCTCAGTACAGTAACAAGTGACTGTCTCCCCCCTCCATGCAACCTCCCACCACACCTCAGTACAGTAACAAGTGACTGTCTCCCCCCTCCCTGCAATCTCCCACCACACCTCAGTACAGTAACAAGTGACTGTCTCCCCCCTCCCTGCAACCTCCCACCACATCTCAGTACAGTAACAAGTGACTGTCTCCCCCCTCCATGCAACCTCCCACTACACCTCAGTACAGTAACAAGTGACTGTCTCCCCCCTCCCTGCAATCTCCCACCACACCTCAGTACAGTAACAAGTGACTGTCTCCCCCCTCCCTGCAATCTCCCACCACACCTCAGTACAGTAACAAGTGACTGTCTCCCCCCTTCCTGCAACCTCCCACCACATCTCAGTACAGTAACAAGTGACTGTCTCCCCCCTCCCTGCAACCTCCCACTACACCTCAGTACAGTAACAAGTGACTGTCTCCCCCCTCCATGCAACCTCCCACCACACCTCAGTACAGTAACAAGTGACTGTCTCCCCCCTGCCTGCAATCTCCCACCACACCTCAGTACAGTAACAAGTGACTATCTCCCCCCTCCCTGCAATCTCCCACCACACCTCAGTACAGTAACAAGTGACTGTCTCCCCCCTCCCTGCAATCTCCCACCACACCTCAGTACAGTAACAAGTGACTATCTTCCCCCTCCCTGCAACCTCCCACTACACCTCAGTACAGTAACAAGTGACTATCTCCCCCCTCCCTGCACCCTCCCACCACACCACAGTACAGTAACAAGTGACTATCTCCCCCCTCCCTGCACCCTCCCACCACACCTCAGTACAGTAACAAGTGACTATCTCCCCCCTCCCTGTAACCTCCCACTACACCTCAGTAAAGTAACAAGTGACTATCTCCCCCCTCCCTGCACCCTCCCACCACACCTCAGTACAGTAACAAGTGACTGTCTCCCCCCTCCATGCAACCTCCCACTACACCTCAGTACAGTAACAAGTGACTGTCTCCCCCCTCCCTGCAACCTCCCACCACACCTCAGTACAGTAACAAGTGACTGTCTCCCCCCCTCCCTGCAACCTCCCACTACACCTCAGTACAGTAACAAGTGACTGTCTCCCCCCTCCATGCAACCTCCCACTACACCTCAGTACAGTAACAAGTGACTATCTCCTCCCTCCCTGCACCCTCCCACCACACCTCAGTACAGTAACAAGTGACTGTCTCCCCCCTCCATGCAACCTCCCACTACACCTCAGTACAGTAACAAGTGACTGTCTCCCCCCTCCATGCAACCTCCCACCACACCTCAGAACAGTAACAAGTGACTATCTTCCCCCTCCCTGCAACCTCCCACTACACCTCAGTACAGTAACAAGTGACTATCTCCCCCCTCCCTGCACCCTCCCACCACACCTCAGTACAGTAACAAGTGACTATCTCCCCCCTCCCTGCACCCTCCCACCACACCACAGTACAGTAACAAGTGACTATCTCCCCCCTCCCTGCAACCTCCCACTACACCTCAGTACAGTAACAAGTGACTGTCTCCCCCCTCCATGCAACCTCCCACTACACCTCAGTACAGTAACAAGTGACTGTCTCCCCCCTCCCTGCAACCTCCCACCACACCTCAGTACAGTAACAAGTGACTGTCTCCCCCCTCCCTGCAACCTCCCACTACACCTCAGTACAGTAACAAGTGACTGTCTCCCCCCTCCCTGCAAGTTCCCACCACACCTCAGTACAGTAACAAGTGACTGTCTCCCCCCTCCCTGCAAACTCCCACCACACCTCAGTACAGTCACAAGTGACCATCTCCCCCCTCCCTGCAACCTCCCACTACACCTCAGTACAGTAACAAGTGACTGTCTCCCCCCTCCCTGCAACCTCCCACTACACCTCAGTACAGTAACAAGTGACTGTCTCCCCCCTCCCTGCAAGTTCCCACCACACCTCAGTACAGTAACAAGTGACTGTCTCCCCCCCTCCCTGCAACCTCCCACTACACCTCAGTACAGTAACAAGTGACTGTCTCCCCCCTCCATGCAACCTCCCACTACACCTCAGTACAGTAACAAGTGACTATCTCCCCCCTCCCTGCACCCTCCCACCACACCTCAGTACAGTAACAAGTGACTGTCTCCCCCCTCCATGCAACCTCCCACTACACCTCAGTACAGTAACAAGTGACTGTCTCCCCCCTCCATGCAACCTCCCACCACACCTCAGAACAGTAACAAGTGACTATCTTCCCCCTCCCTGCAACCTCCCACTACACCTCAGTACAGTAACAAGTGACTATCTCCCCCCTCCCTGCACCCTCCCACCACACCTCAGTACAGTAACAAGTGACTATCTCCCCCCTCCCTGCACCCTCCCACCACACCACAGTACAGTAACAAGTGACTATCTCCCCCCTCCCTGCACCCTCCCACCACACCTCAGTACAGTAACAAGTGACTATCTCCCCCCTCCCTGCAACCTCCCACTACACCTCAGTACAGTAACAAGTGACTGTCTCCCCCCTCCATGCAACCTCCCACTACACCTCAGTACAGTAACAAGTGACTGTCTCCCCCCTCCCTGCAACCTCCCACCACACCTCAGTACAGTAGCAAGTGACTGTCTCCCCCCTCCCTGCAACCTCCCACTACACCTCAGTACAGTAACAAGTGACTGTCTCCCCCCCTCCCTGCAACCTCCCACTACACCTCAGTACAGTAACAAGTGACTGTCTCCCCCCTCCCTGCAACCTCCCACTGCACCTACGTACAGTAACAAGTGACTGTCTCCACCCTCCCTGCAAGTTCCCACCACACCTCAGTACAGTAACAAGTGACTATCTCCCCCCTCCCTGCAACCTCCCACCACACCTCAGTACAGTAACAAGTGACTATCTCCCCCCTCCCTGCAACCTCCCACTGCACCTACGTACAGTAACAAGTGACTGTCTCCACCCTCCCTGCAACCTCCCACTACACCTCAGTACAGTAACAAGTGACTGTCTCCACCCTCCATGCAACCTCCCACCACACCACAGTACAGTAACAAGTGACTGTCTCCCCCCTCCCTGCAACCTCCCACTACACCTCAGTACAGTAACAAGTGACTGTCTCCCCCCTCCCTGCAATCTCCCACCACACCTCAGTACAGTAACAAGTGACTGTCTCCCCCCTCCATGCAACCTCCCACCACACCTCAGTACAGTAACAAGTGACTGTCTCCCCCCTCCCTGCAATCTCCCACCACATCTCAGTACAGTAACAAGTGACTGTCTCCCCCCTCCCTGCAAGTTCCCACCACACCTCAGTACAGTAACAAGTGACTGTCTCCCCCCTCCCTGCAACCTCCCACTACACCTCAGTACAGTAACAAGTGACTGTCTCCCCCCTCCCTGCAAGTTCCCACCACACCTCAGTACAGTAACAAGTGACTGTCTCCCCCCTCCCTGCAAACTCCCACCACACCTCAGTACAGTCACAAGTGACCATCTCCCCCCTCCCTGCAACCTCCCACTACACCTCAGTACAGTAACAAGTGACTGTCTCCCCCCTCCCTGCAACCTCCCACTACACCTCAGTACAGTAACAAGTGACTGTCTCCCCCCTCCCTGCAAGTTCCCACCACACCTCAGTACAGTAACAAGTGACTGTCTGCCCCTCCCTGCAATCTCCCACCACACCTCAGTACAGTCACAAGTGACTATCTCCCCCCTCCCTGCAACCTCCCACCACACCTCAGTACAGTAACAAGTGACTGTCTCCCCCCTCCCTGCAAACTCCCACCACACCTCAGTACAGTAACAAGTGACTGTCTCCCCCCTCCCTGCAATCTCCCACCACACCTCAGTACAGTAACAAGTGACTGTCTCCCCCCCTCCCTGCAAGCTCCCACTACACCTCAGTACAGTAACAAGTGACTGTCTCCCCCCTCCCTGCAACCTCCCACCACACTTCAGTACAGTAACAGGTGACTATCTCCCCCCTCCCTGCAACCTCCCACTACACCTCAGTACAGTAACAAGTGACTATCTCCCCCCTCCCTGCAACCTCCCACCACACCTCAGTACAGTAACAGGTGACTATCTCCCCCCTCCCTGCAACCTCCCACCACACCTCAGTACAGTAACAGGTGACTATCTCCCCCCTCCCTGCAACCTCCCACCACACCTCAGTACAGTAACAAGTGACTATCTCCCCCCTCCCTGCAACCTCCCACCACACCTCAGTACAGTAACAGGTGACTATCTCCCCCCTCCCTGCAACCTCCCACCACACCTCAGTACAGTAACAAGTGACTATCTCCCCCCTCCCTGCAAACTCCCACCACACCTCAGTACAGTAACAGGTGACTATCTCTCCCCTCCCTGCAAACTCCCACAGTACAGTAACAAGTGACTATCTCCCCCCTCCCTGCAACCTCCCACCACACTTCAGTACAGTAACAGGTGACTATCTCCCCCCTCCCTGCAAACTCCCACCACACCTCAGTACAGTAACAGGTGACTATCTCTCCCCTCCCTGCAAACTCCCACAGTACAGTAACAAGTGACTATCTCCCCCCTCCCTGCAACCTCCCACCACACCTCAGTACAGTAACAGGTGACTATCTCCCCCCTCCCTGCAAACTCCCACAGTACAGTAACAAGTGACTATCTCCCTCCTCCCTGGAACCTCCCACTACACCTCAGTACAGTAACAAGTGACTATCTCCCCCCCTCCCTGGAACCTCCCACCACACCTCAGTACAGTAACAAGTGACTATCTCCCCCCCTGCCTGGAACCTCCCACCACACCTCAGTACAGTAACAAGTGACTGTCTCCCCCCTCCCTGCAACCTCCCACTACACCTCAGTACAGTAACAAGTGACTTTCTCCCCCCTCCATGCAACCTCCCACTACACCTACGTACAGTAACAAGTGACTGTCTCCCCCCTCCCTGCAAGCTCCCACCGCACCTCAGTACAGTAACAAGTGACTGTCTCCCCCCTCCCTGCAACCTCCCACAACACCTCAGTACAGTAACAAGTGACTTTCTCCCCCCTCCATGCAACCTCCCACTACACCTACGTACAGTAACAAGTGACTGTCTCCCCCCTCCATGCAACCTCCCACAACACCTCAGTACAGTAACAAGTGACTTTCTCCCCCCTCCATGCAACCTCCCACTACACCTACGTACAGTAACAAGTGACTGTCTCCCCCCTCCCTGCAACCTCCCACAACACCTCAGTACAGTAACAAGTGACTTTCTCCCCCCTCCATGCAACCTCCCACTACACCTCAGTACAGTAACAAGTGACTGTCTCCCCCCTCCCTGCAACCTCCCACAACACCTCAGTACAGTAACAAGTGACTGTCTCCCCCCTCCCTGGAACCTCCCACTACACCTACGTACAGTAACAAGTGACTGTCTCCCCCCTCCCTGCAACCTCCCACTACACCTACGTACAGTAACAAGTGACTTTCTCCCCCCTCCATGCAACCTCCCACAACACCTCAGTACAGTAACAAGTGACTGTCTCCCCCCTCCCTGGAACCTCCCACTACACCTCAGTACAGTAACAAGTGACTTTCTCCCCCCTCCCTGCAACCTCCCACCACACCTCAGTACAGTAACAAGTGACTGTCTCCCCCTCCCTGCAACCTCCCACCACACCTCAGTACAGTGACAAGTGACTGTCTCCCCCCTCCCTGCAAACTCCCACCACACCTCAGTACAGTAACAAGTGACTGTCTCCCCCCCTGCAAGCTCCCACTACAACTCAGTACAGTAACAAGTGACTGTCTCCCCCCATGCAACCCCCCACTACACCTCAGTACAGTAACAAGTGACTGTCTCCCCCCCTGCAACCTCCCACTACACCTCAGTACAGTAACAAGTGACTGTCTCCCCCCTCCCTGCAACCTCCCACCACACCTCAGTACAGTAACAAGTGACTGTCTCCCCCCTCCCTGCAACCTCCCACCACACCTCAGTACAGTAACAAGTGACTGTCTCCCCCCTCCCTGCAACCTCCCACCACACCTCAGTACAGTAACAAATGACTGTCTCCCCCCCTGCAACCTCCCACTACACCTCAGTACAGTAACAAGTGACTGTCTCCCCCCTCCCTGCAACCTCCCACCACACCTCAGTGCAGTAACAAGTGACTGTCTCCCCCCTCCCTGGAACCTCCCACCACACCTCAGTACAGTAACAAGTGACTGTCTCCCCCCCTGCAACCTCCCACTACACCTCAGTACAGTAACAAGTGACTGTCTCCCCCCCTGCAACCTCCCACTACACCTCAGTACAGTAACAAGTGACTGTCTCCCCCCTCCCTGCAACCTCCCACCACACTTCAGTACAGTAACAAGTGACTGTCTCCCGCCTCCCTGCAAGCTCCCACTACAACTCAGTACAGTAACAAGTGACTGTCTCCCCCCCCTGCAACCTCCCACTACACCTCAGTACAGTAACAAGTGACTGTCTCCCCCCTCCCTGCAAGCTCGCACTACAACTCAGTACAGTAACAAGTGACTCCCCCCCTGCAACCTCCCACCACACCTCAGTACAGTAACAAGTGACTGTCTCCCCCCTCCCTGCAACCTCCCACCACACCTCAGTACAGTAACAAGTGACTGTCTCCCCCCTCCCTGCAAGCTCCCACAACTCAGTACAGTAACAAGTGACTATCTTCCCCCTCCCTGCAACCTCCCACTACACCTCAGTACAGTAACAAGTGACTGTCTCCCCCCTCCCTGCAAGCTCCCACTACACCTCAGTACAGTAACAAGTGACTGTCTCCCCCCTCCCTGCAACCTCCCACTACACCTCAGTACAGTAACAAGTGACTGTCTCCCCCCTCCCTGCAACCTCCCACCACACCTCAGTACAGTAACAAGTGACTGTCTCCCCCCTCCCTGCAAGCTCCCACTACAACTCAGTACAGTAACAAGTGACTGTCTCCCCCCTCCCTGCAACCTCCCACTACACCTCAGTACAGTAACAAGTGACTGTCTCCCCCCTCCCTGCAAGCTCCCACTACACCTCAGTACAGTAACAAGTGACTGTCTCCCCCCTCCCTGCAACCTCCCACTACACCTCAGTACAGTAACAAGTGACTGTCTCCCCCCTCCCTGCAACCTCCCACCACACCTCAGTACAGTAACAAGTGACTGTCTCCCCCCTCCCTGCAACCTCCCACTACACCTCAGTACAGTAACAAGTGACTGTCTCCCCCCTCCCTGCAACCTCCCACCACACCTCAGTACAGTAACAAGTGACTGTCTCCCCCCTCCCTGCAAGCTCCCACTACAACTCAGTACAGTAACAAGTGACTGTCTCCCCCCTCCCTGCAACCTCCCACCACACCTCAGTACAGTAACAAGTGACTGTCTCCCCCCTCCCTGCAAGCTCCCACTACACCTCAGTACAGTAACAAGTGACTGTCTCCCCCCTCCCTGCAACCTCCCACTACACCTCAGTACAGTAACAAGTGACTGTCTCCCCCCTCCCTGCAACCTCCCACCACACCTCAGTACAGTAACAAGTGACTGTCTCCCCCCTCCCTGCAAGCTCCCACTACACCTCAGTACAGTAACAAGTGACTGTCTCCCCCCTCCCTGCAAGCTCCCACTACAACTCAGTACAGTAACAAGTGACTGTCTCCCCCCTCCATGCAACCTCCCACCACACCTCAGTACAGTAACAAGTGACTGTCTCCCCCCTCCCTGCAACCTCCCACCACACCTCAGTACAGTAACAAGTGACTGTCTCCCCCCTCCCTGCAACCTCCCACCACACCTCAGTACAGTAACAAGTGACTGTCTCCCCCCTCCCTGCAAGCTCCCACTACACCTCAGTACAGTAACAAGTGACTGTCTCCCCCCTCCCTGCAAGCTCCCACCACAACTCAGTACAGTAACAAGTGACTGTCTCCCCCCTCCCTGCAACCTCCCACCACACCTCAGTACAGTAACAAGTGACTGTCTCCCCCCTCCCTGCAAGCTCCCACTACACCTCAGTGCAGTAACAAGTGACTGTCTCCCCCCTCCCTGCAACCTCCCACTACACCTCAGTACAGTAACAAGTGACTGTCTCCCCCCTCCCTGCAAACTCCCACAGTACAGTATCAAGTGACTATCTTCCCCCCTCCCTGGAACCTCCCACTACAACTCAGTACAGTAACAAGTGACTGTCTCCCCCCTCCCTGCAACCTCCCACCACACCTCAGTACAGTAACAAGTGACTGTCTCCCCCCTCCCTGCAAGCTCCCACTACACCTCAGTGCAGTAACAAGTGACTGTCTCCCCCCTCCCTGCAACCTCCCACTACACCTCAGTACAGTAACAAGTGACTGTCTCCCCCCTCCCTGCAAACTCCCACAGTACAGTATCAAGTGACTGTCTCCCCCCTCCCTGCAAGCTCCCTCTACAACTCAGTACAGTAACAAGTGACTATCTCCCCCCCTGCAACCTCCCACTACACCTCAGTACAGTAACAAGTGACTGTCTCCCCCCGTGCAACCTCCCACCACACCTCAGTACAGTAACAAGTGACTGTCTCCCCCCTCCCTGGAACCTCCCACTACACCTCAGTGCAGTAACAAGTGACTGTCTCCCCCCTCCATGCAACCTCCCACAACACCTCAGTACAGTAACAAGTGACTGTCTCCCCCCTCCCTGCAAGCTCCCTCTACAACTCAGTACAGTAACAAGTGACTATCTCCCCCCCTGCAACCTCCCACTACACCTCAGTACAGTAACAAGTGACTGTCTCCCCCCGTGCAACCTCCCACAATACCTCAGTACAGTAACAAGTGACTGTCTCCCCCCTCCCTGCAACCCCCCACAACACCTCAGTACTGTAACAAGTGACTGTCTCCCCCCGCCTGCAACCTCCCACCACACCTCAGTACAGTAACAAGTGACTGTGTCCCCCCTCCATGCAACCTCCCACAACACCTCAGTACAGTAACAAGTGACTGTCTCCCCCCTCCCTGCAAGCTCCCACTACAACTCAGTACAGTAACAAGTGACTGTCTCCCCCCTCCCTGCAAGCTCCCACAATACCTCAGTACAGTCACATATGACTGCCTCACCCCCCCCTTGCAGCCTCCCACCACACCTCAGTACAGTAACAAGTGACTATCTCCCCCCTCCCTGCAACCCCCCACCACACCTCAGTACAGTAACAAGTGACTGTCTCCCCCCCCCTGCAGCCTCCCACCACACCTCAGTACAGTAACAAGTGACTGTCTCCCCCCTCCCTGCAACCTCCCGCCACACCTCAGTACAGTCACATGTGACGGTCTCCCCCCTCCCTGCAACCTCCCACCACACTGCAGTGCAGTCACATATGACTGCCTCACCCCCCCCTTGCAGCCTCCCACCACACCTCAGTACAGTAACAAGTGACTGTCTCCCCCCTCCCTGCAACTTCCCACCACACCTCAGTACAGTAACATACAGCCTTGCCCCCTCCCCTCTTCTTCCTTGCAGCCTCCCATCATGACCGCCCTGTGGAGTGATATACTTGTCACCACTAAGTTTGTTCAACATACAATTCATACAATTTTTTATGATTAAATATGGTTCTGTGTAATTACATATTCTGTTTCTGTGTAATGAGGTTATAGGAAAAGCTAAAATGTTGGCTAATTACAGTGAAAGGATCCTAATTTCAAAGTTTGAAGTTAGATTTGGGAGGTAGGACTTGAACTTCCCACACACGGCTTGTGTGTTTAAAAACACCAACACTAAGTTTGTTGCCATAAATAAATAATTTTAAATTACATATTTGCGGTATGACATATTTCATTGCATATCATGTACTTTTGCATACTTTACATAATATGGCAAAGTAAGAAAGAAAAAAACAATTGTGGATTTGATTATTGTGCTTCTCACACATTGTCATCTTGTGCCTTACTGTTGCGTTCAAAGCCAAACAAAGTTCGATGTGTACAAGAATGGGTCGTTTTGAACATATTGTTTCTAGACTTGTTCTCAAGCACTTTTGTATGTGTAACGGTCGCTTGCATTAAGTTTGTAACCACATATACAGAAACAGAATATGTAATTAGATAAAATCATATTTAATAATTTGAAAGGTTACATGAATCTATGTTGTACGAATATAGTGGAGGCAAAGAGGGGAAACGTGAAGTTAGATGCACGGACCAAACTGCCTTAGCACCTGTTATTCCACGGCCTAGCTCCTTGTATTATGTTTGTTACCACAGCAACTATGAATAGTATGTGCTAGTTTTTCTGGTCCAAAATGTACTAAGTAGACTCAAGCATTGTCAACATTGAATTTTTTTTGGTGTGTCGTAGCCGAGTGGTTAGACCATTCGCTCCTCACCTAAGCGGTCCAGGTTAAATCCCAGGCGACCTTATGTGGGAATTGGGGTGAAGGAAGCGGCACTGGGGCGGGTTTCTCCAGTTTCCCCTGCCATCTCATTCCATCAGTGCTCCATCCTTATTCCATGTAGCAGTGTCGTATGTAGCAAAAGTGGGAGTTAAACACTACAAAAATACATTGAATTTATCACTGTTTTTACACCAAGATACCCATACATGCCTTGGGTTAAGGAAGATGCTAATTTCATCAGCAGTGAAAACATGTTTCTGCATTCGAGTGTCGCCACTTTCATGACACAGTGTTGGTATTTTCAGGGTGTTCATGTTTCTTTGGTTGGCCACACTCCAGGCACATAGGTCATGCAGGTGACAGTATCAAGTATATGACCTAAGCCTGCTGGCCCAGTTTGAGACACTTTTGAAATGGCGTAACAGACAGTGTTATCCTGTATAATAGCGACTTACCATAGCTCCTTATCCTGCACTTCACCAAGAACTGACCAAGAAGCACTTTCTTGTAGATTTTATTATTTTAATTATTTCTTTGTATGTCCTTGGTTTAAGAATGATGTTTCCATTTCTGACAACTTTGGGAAACGGGAAATTATTAGTGCCAGTTTGTGACAATGTTATTGTATTCATAATAGTGTTGAAGTTATTGTGGATGTTGGCAATGTCAGCTGGGTTTTTCAATACTATATTATTTAGTTTGGGGATATATTATTCTCATCAGCAGGTCTAGTTTTATTCTTCTGTGAAGAATTAAGAATGCTTGTATCAAAGCAGTTTTTTTGCACGCCACAATTATCTAGGTTAACAGAAGGAGCTAGGCCGTTATTATACAGGATAATAACAGAGTAGCTTGTAACTAGTCTAAGCAGTAGAGATTACCTCACCGAAGTCATGAGGGTCACCCACCCTGGCAGTTTAGCGGCCTTTTTCTTATAGGAAAATATTGCAAGAAACAACTGGACTCTCAGGAATGAGAGAGTCAACCTGTTTTGCCTAATTCTGTTGTCACTTTGTAGTTGTGGCCTTTGACTCCTAGTATAGGACTGCACTTTGTAGCTTAGTGCTAGTGGTGTTTGTTGGCATCTGCCATGTCGGAGCATGTCAATGTGCACAGGGCATCGGAATTGTGCCAGCACACTAAAGAATGTCCAAATATTTAATTGCAGCTTGTTCATTCAGCAGTTTGTCACCAGTGCCTATAATTCTTGAAAAGTTGCATGAATTTCCACCTCATGGAGCAGTAATGTTGTAGGATTTGAAGCTTTCATGGCGATGATAATTAATAAGAGCTTCTAATTACCAGCCGTGCGATGTCAAAGTTGCTGAAGCTATTGGCCATTAGAGAGCACCAGTTCCCCATTGGGCGGCGTCAAGTAGCCCTGCCCCTCCACCAAGTCAGGGGAAATGCATCACTTCCTGAAGAAAGCCACAGTGAACATGGCCGAAAGCTCAAGCAACTTTATCAACATTGCACAGCTACTATAATTTTTGCAAAACTTAGTCAAATGGAGGCGGGGCGTACCTCGGACTCCAGCAAATCCTATGCTTGCCCCTCCTACCAGCGCTGCCGAATGTGGTGCATGCATCTCACACACTGTTATGTACAGAACCTCTGCCGGTACACGCACTACGCTTGGCAACAGCGCTCTGCTTGAGCATTGGCCAGCATTCACATGCCTTTAACTTTTGCGAGCGGTATACCTCAAGAAGCTCTTATTAATTGCAGAATGTTGAAAAAGTTTGTGTTGCACTCACATGACGTTCTCTACTCTTATACTAGCTTTCTTACAAACTCTTATTCCTTTATCTTCATGTTAGTTGAGATAAACATTTGTACAAATTATTGTATTGTTAATTTTCTTGGGGACGCAAGGAGAATATGGGAATACAGTAGGCTTTGAGCAATAGTCATTGCTTTTAAATTTTTGAAATTCTGTTCTCTTTGTATGGCCAAGAGATAAAGTGAATGACCTTCCATTTGAGAAAAGTATAAGTGTGCAAAACTCACACAAATAACAAGGAATGTCTCTGAAGTGGTTCACTCCACACACAAACACACGAAACAAAAAAAATGCATTTGGACATAACTTGTGCGTTTAAACGAGATCTACATTATTATTTATTTATGCCAACAAACTTACTGTTGGTATTTTTAAACACACAAACCGTGTGTAGGCAGTGTTTAAGAGGTAGAACTGGAGCTGTGGCATTGAATTTTTAAGTTGCAGTTCTACCTTTCAGAGACCTACATTTTTTGCATAGTAAGATTTGATCTCTTATGCTTTACCAGTTTTGCAAAAGTCATAGAGTAAACAAGACTACACAGGCTGTAGTCAGAAAATTCAAAATATGCTTTTCTTTTGTCATAAAACTATCTTTAAACATATACCATTTTAATCAAAGTTGTTAGTGCCATTTTTGAGAAAATCAATTTTCCATGTAAACGGTAGTTTAGTGTGGAGGAATTTTCTTCAGAATTGTCCTGTCCTTGAAAGATGTTAAATTTAAACACCAACTTTGGTTTTTAACTGATTTTTCATTTTTGACTTATGTTCACACACACACAGACCTTATTCTAAAACTGCCCTTTTTTTGGATTCAGGGGGCCTCAAAACATATATTTCTGGTGAAAACTCGACATCAAATTTTTGGGTGGAATACAATACCTACTTCTACTCACTAGTAGAGAAAGTAAAAATACTGGACAAGACATTTGCAAATGGCAGTGCATGTGCACCAACTTGTAAATTCATAAGTATAGTTGGAGTCAACTCGAAACTTGAGTCAGTTTTGCAAGAAGAACTTGCAACATTACTAAGATAAGTGAAGTTTGTTCTTACTTTAGAATCTTGTTGCTTCACTGTTAATAGCTTCAATTTCCTTAAATAGTTGATGACACAGTTTATCGGCAGTCCCCAGGAGTTCAAAATGGCTGACATTACACTAAACAGCTGACGGAAGTATCACAAAAAGCAGTCCTGCCAACGTACATAATAAAGCCACTTCTAACCTCAAATATCACAGTGTTAAGTAACATACTTTCATACGATAATAATGCTTGAACATCGTTACCACACAACACATGATGAACGTACTCACCTTCGGCAAATCTTGTTCTGCAATAACACTTTGGATAAAATTACTTCTGAGCACTAAATATCGTAATATATACGAGATGCACTACTGTGTAGTGAACACAAAAATAACAACACTAACTATAATTGCATATACTGTTCTAAAACAATTCAAAACAAAATCGCGCAAAAACGAGCATTACATCCACTGATTCATTAATTAATTAATACGGTGTCTGAACAGAATCTGGTTTTAAAACCTATCGGTTGGCCTCTCTGCAACACGTTCATAAACTGGCAACATAAGATGCAATAACACCAACTAAGGCCATAGCTTTACCATGGTTATATGTTACAAACAGTTGGCAGCACTAATGCAACCCAACGGATGGGATATCACCAAATATAACCAGACTGCACCATATTGGGGGAAAAATGTCAAGGTTGTTTTTTGAGGTATCTCAATAAGCTGCGCCAACTATATCATAGGTATTGGAATGTTAAAAGCTGAATATAAAACTAGAAAGCTGAAACACTATGTAATATTACAAATGTTAAAATGAAGCTTGTCTACATTTGAGTAAGATACAGTGCTAACGACTGATGCAGGGCAGCTGATAAACTGCCAAGCATAGCTTAGGGTGGAGTGGAGCCTAGCCGAACCTAGCCTAGGCTGACGTCCAAGTGTAGTGAAGCTAAGGGCCAGTGATTCAGGCTGACAGGGAAATGGCTTCAAATGTGGGCACTGTCCCATGATTTCCCTTAACATGTGCGGGAAGCAATAGAGAACCAAGAAGTTAGCCAATATGGCAGTAAGTTGGGAGCTGCCACATTACCAGAAGATCTTTTCCGCCCTGAAACAAGTGGGTTACAGGCTTTCAAAGTGACTGCATTCACTCCATACAACAGAAAAGTGCAAGAAAGATGATTTAAAGAAGGAATATGTTTAGAAATAGATGTGATCAATTAGAAAGCCACTGACGCGTTCTTCTGTTTTTTACACTTTAGATACGAAATAGTGGTAAATGTCAACAAATGACTCCATTTTGTTAGAGCTGTACATGCTTATTGGAAAGTGCCAACCCTTGAGTAGAGTAGCGGCAGCTTGTTGGTTTTTCTTCCAACACCGATCCCACAGTTACTCCTGTTTCGCTGCTCTTCTCATAAACGTACCTCATCTACACTTTGCTGTCTACTTGGTCCCTGGGAGGAATGCAGCAAGTCAGTACATCTGTAAGCAATTCCAGGTAATGGCCTCCTACTTCTGGTCATGCTTACAATAGTAGTACCAACCTTGGAATGTGTATTCACACTAGATCATACCAAACAAGTTCACTCAAAATAACAGAACTTGCTATTTTTAGATCATGCAGTATATTTATGTTATAATACAAACAATATTTTCAACTATTGTCTTTTCCTACTGACTATTCTCTACCTTTTCAAAAACCCTGCGTTTCATCACAAGTGATTTATCGTTGAGTGTTATATTGTGCAATAAGTCACTTGTTGCATTTCTCTTACTATTTGTTTTACGTTGGCCCAAACTAGTTCTATGGGATTGATCACACATGTATGTATAGGGGCATGGAACCAACAGTGTGGCCCAATAAAACCTAAAATACATCTGCTTTAAGAACTTCTTTAGGTTGGTTTGTTTCAATCATCCTATAAAGATCTGTTTTACACATGGAACTGTTACTCTGAAACCCTTTGCTCTGCAACCACAATATCATAGTAGATTTTACAGCAGTCCTAGGCGGGGATTTATCCATTTAAACACTTATTTTCTGTTTACTTCCGAAATAAAGTTAATAGCTTGTCCAATTTTTAAGTGAAATTGAGATATTAGCATATTAGCGAGCAAACATAGCGGGAAGTTGAGTTGACAACTTAACCAGCAGCAACATTATCTAGGAAGTTCACAAAACTTGGGTTACACTATCATGGAATATATCTCTTCTCCCCTTCAGTCCCCTAAAACCATGAGCTGGTGAATGACTGTGGGGTCCTCAGTCCCTCAGCTAGGGTTTGCGGCTTAGGACCCTGAATCCCTTGGCTATGCTTCAGTCTGTTTTTCATTCAGGTATTAGGGACTCTGAACGGACAAAGCCAATGGAGGCTGCTTTGTAATTAGGTATTTGCAACATCTGTTTCTGCTTATTTGATTCACTCACTGACTGACCAAGTGTAATAGTTAAGTCCAGAACTTGAAGAGACAAATGCTCAGAAATATTCATGTTACAAGCATCGGTAAGTGCTATCAATGGTAAATACGTGGGTTTATTTGCCTCCACAATGACTTGTTTGCGTGATGAACGAACTCAAAACAAATATTTGTATGTTTAATCTTGATAATGTTAGTTTCTTAATGATTTGTGTAGTTAGAAGCTCTCAAGTGCACTGCATATGCTATCTGTTTAAAGTCTAAATATAAATGAGTTATTTTAAAGCACTTGTGCCAATGGCTGACAAACTTCCAAGATTGGGTCTTATCTTAAGTGGAAAAACTGAAATATGAATAATAAGTTACTAGAAAACCTTAGGAATTGCTGTGTGCACCGTAGAGTCTGTGAACCAAGCACAATTTTGGCATGGGCAACTATGGCCTTTGTAGAGCTATAACATGACTTAACTGCAGCCAAGGGATTGAGGGTCCTGGGCTGCAGAGCATAGCAAAGGCATCTTCTTAATGGATGGTAGAGGAATGAAGTCTTGTAATGGGCTTCCTTTATTTGGAGTGCAGTAGTTGTGGCCAAAGTTCCAACTATGGAGCAATGAGGAAGCGTAGCTGCAAGAGCTGTGAAGTGGTGAAAAATGGGTTTCAAATAATTGCTAATATACTGTAACAAAACGCAATTCGACAAATGATACTCCTGACACTGGTGTAACAAAAACGACAAAAGTCTAGTCCGTTACTTTTCTATCACTTTATTTTTCTTCCAAAATGTTTGTACAAATAGTTCTTTTACCAACATTAACACAGTTTACATTCTTTCATGATATTACAACTCACAACTGTTTTCTTCTCGTAACCTTGACTCACTCCTTTCACTGTCTTTCTTCACTTTATCTCTCATATCTTAATTACACAAATGTATAATTAGTGCTGACATGCTAAAAACTATTTAAAAATTGTGTCCAAATGGAACATTTAAATGAAGGGGAGGAGGAAAAAGAAAAGCTAAGAAAGAGTGTATGTCAAAACTTTTGATTACCTATATGTATGTATGTATGTTGTTTTCAGGGTGATCTGGATGCCAAGCTGACCGAGGCTGGAGACAATTTGGTGGTGATTGATTTCTTTGCAACATGGTGTGGACCATGCAAAATGATTGCTCCAAAAATTGAGGTTTGTCAATAGTACAGTATAGTTATTGTTTCACTGTAATGGAAGTTTATTGTAACAAAACTAAACAAACAAAAATTCATACTTGAATTTTATTACTTTAATACAGATATTGTGGGAAATGCCATTTAGAATTATGCTGAGTTTGGAATTATATTAATTTCAATGTTATATACCTACTTGAGATAAATTAAAAAGGTGTAGATGAAACTAATAGAAAAGCATATAGAAGGGCTTTAAGAGAAGCTCTGTGTAGTTGGACAGCCTGCCTCGTTTTTTAACTTTTTTATAGTGTGTTGTAACTTAACCTTGAGTTGAATTTCAATAACACAGAATGCAGACATTTTACTGCAGCTCACCACAATATTTTGCAACTTCCACTCTGGCCATGTTTTTGACTGAAATGGTGGGTTGTCAGTTTCAACTCCATTAACACAGCAGACACAAAGTGCTCCCTACTGGCAGAAGGTGAAATTCACTAGTAGTAGTGATAAGTAACATAGTTTGTCGAGAAGCTTTTGACCTTCAATATACTAGGGCTATTTTCCTTTCAAGGTTCGATTGGTCATGAAACCAAAACTACAGTGAAAATCAGTTGAACAGTGTCTGTAATATGTCCATTGATCATGTGATGTCACATTTGTTAGTTCTGATCACACCAAGTGTGAAGTTAATGCTGTTTATGCTTGGGGGTTAAATGCAGCTGAAATTGATTGACCAATGATTAAGATGCATGGTGGAATCTTTGTGAGGGACAATGATGTAGGACATACAGATATTCATCATGCAGGCTTTCAGGGAAGAAATCAAATGGCAACTGATCTTGTTCACCAACTGAATCAGTTGATTTGAGAGAATTGTTAGTTCACAATTTCTGTATCGAAGGGATTCAAACACGAAACTGTGCCTTGGAGGACAACACTTCGGCACAGACAAGCGTACAGAAGTAGCTTAAAGCACAAGGGAATTGGAAAGATGGTACCACACTATGAAAAATGTCTGTTGCAATTAATATTTTTGATTTTCACTGTGGTTTTGGTTTTGCGACTGGTTAGATGTTGAAAATAAATGGCCCTCATAATATAATAGAATATTGAGTTTTTGGGAGGGGGGTTGTTAATGTGTGTTAAAATTTGTAAATATCATTAACTATAACGGGGCTACATCATTGCTAATGGACAGGGAAAGGAATTATATGTACTAAAAATCTATGAAATATGTAATATATATGTAGTTATTTTTACCAGAATATGGAATTAAATATGGACTTATAATTATAAACCAAATGACTACGCTAAATATTGATACATTTTAATAAAACTAACCAAAGAATATAATAATGGACATACCTTGTCTTTAAATTATTATGTGAACTTCAAACAGAACACAATTTCTATTGTCAGCTATAATAGCAATGGGTTTTCGTGTAACAAACAAGACGGCACTAGAACCTTCCAGTTATCTGTCTTTATCTGTTTCGGCAAGCCTTTTATCTCTGCGCTGCACTATCTGTCTCTTTGTGCATGTCGGCCGCCAGTCACAACAATGGGTTCGCGACAGTATTCTGACGCATAATACAGTGTCTGACTTCCTTTCCTATTGTTGAGGACCGTTGAAGTTGTTGAGGACTGTTAATTTTCAAATAGCTCTGATTTGAAGGGAATGTTTAAAACTTCATTGTTGAAATGTATTTTAATGGAATTTTGTTTTATTTTATTGTTAAGATAGGCTGATATATATGAAATATGGAAAATATATGGAAATTAATTAAAATATGTGCTAAATTGTAATGGAGAAATATGGAAAATAAAAATAACATTTTTCAACTCTACACACTGTGAAACATAATAGCAATGCAAAATATAAATGATATTAGCTTTATAAGGAAATATGTATTTACATATAAATCCTTTCCCTGCTAATGGAAGTTATTGAATTGTGCATGTTATCATTATTTACAATATGCATTCCTATTTGTAAATAATCAAACTGCAGGATAAAGCGCTGTTTTGCTTGAATACATAGGCTAAACCTTATAAAAATGTAAAGAATGTTTTGTTCTCTCTTGTAAGTGCTAGTAAATTGTGGTCTGTTTTGTTGCAGGATATGGCAAAAGAATTTCTTGATGTTATGTTCCTTAAAGTGGACGTTGACGAATGTGAAGATATTGCAGCAGAGTATGATATAACAGCAATGCCTACTTTTGTTTTTGTCAAAAATAAGAAAAAGGTATGTTAATTATTATTTATTTATGCCAACAAACTTACTGTTGGTGTTTTTAAACACACAAGCCGTGTGTGGGCAAAGTTTGAGAGGTAGAACTGGAACTTAAAAATTCAATGCCACAACTGGGAAAAGGGCTTTTTAAGCTATTATAATAAAATTATTTCAAATTGGAAATGAAAATGTTGTGCTGAGCAAACTTTATTCTATAGGTTATCAACAAATTCCTCTGCACTGTGCCGGTGCCTATCGCTCAAAATAACATTGGTATCCTGTTTATCTACATTATCTTTCATGAATTACATACCTGAATGTATCAGGTCTTTTACTTTGAGATATTGGTATAATCAAATGCTTGTGGCAGCCAGTGTTGCCACTGGAATTACTGCCTGTAGCGGAATCTTGGTTACACAAGAACTGGAGAGGGACTTCTTGATAACCCTGAAGCTGTTAACAGTGAACCAGATATACTCTGTGATTTATCTTGTGCCAAGCCTAAAGAAAGAGAAGGGAAGCAAGTAGCCACCCCTCTGGCATTGGTATTATGGGGAAGGTGGGAGATGCTTGATCCCTTCCATCCAATCAGTGGGGGATTGTGAACAAGTAGCAATAGCTGCATCATCTGCGCTCACACTGTGAAGTAGTCCGACACTGAGCACAACTCAAGACAAACTGAGAGGTGCACTTTTGGCATTTGTGACAGCAAAAGTTGTTTTCTAACCCCCATAACTTGCTAGTGGAAGCGACTTGACACTTTTATGATCCTTGAGTCAAGTTAGCCCACAGAAAGTATATAATCCACCAATATCACAAATAATGTAAAGACCGCAGCTTCAATTATCTTAAATATGTGATATGAGCTATAGAAACATTAACATACATGAATTTATCATCAGTTAGTTTAGTGAGGTGTTTCTGGCATTGTCACAGGTTGGCCAACCGTGCTATGAGTTAGTGAGTTAACTTCCTCCCTTACAACAGTAATGTTGCAATATACCATTATAAAGGAAAAATGTTCAGAATAATTTACAAACTGCTGAAGTAAGCTTAGTTACAAAATAAGGAATATGTAGTATATGCTGTATAAAATGTTCAAAAGTTTGAAATTTAGAAATTAACTCATCCAGTTAACGTGATAGTTGAAAATGAAAAAGTTGATCTCCCAGCAAAGAACGCACACGTCTCCTTTATAAGGTCAGGACCTGTCTGTGATATAAGCACTTTAGTTGCATAAAATACAAACATTGGATTGAAAATGTAATACAAAAGAAGTGTAAAGCAATTTCCACTAATAAACTCTGGAGGTAAATAGGTAACGAGCATTCTAAAAAACTAAGTAACCCACTAATCAGCCTAAACAAACCCGCACCTAGACGAGTGACTGGTTTTATAGCTAAAGATGGTAAATTGGCTTATGTTGCCTATGTTCATGAGCTGATGAAATGTGAAACAAATTGTACTGGAATTTGTGGCCATAGAAGAGAAAGATACTGGACTCTAGGAATAGTTACAGTAATTAATGTACACACCAAGAGAAACATGCATCTTAACTAGATGGTAAAGTGAATCAGATTTACTGTCACTCCATCTCTGAAGTGCCTTGCTTTCTAAGTCCTCAAAACTAGAGGCATGGGAACTTGTTCTTCAATTGTTGTAAATACTCTTTGAGTAGATGAACCATGCACAATTTTAACTTATTGGAAAAGTGAGAGTTAAAAAGGACAGAGCACTTAATTATCCTAACACTGAATTATTGCAGCTGTTTGTTTAGAGAAAATATAAAAGTGGTGCTTAAAAGCATAATATTTTATTTGAAATTCAGTTCTTGTAGAACGAAGAAACTGCATGAACAACATCCCTCTGCAATAAAATTTGAATTCACATTTCTTTATATATCTATTCCTCTGCACCTATACGCCCTAACATACAGCAGAATAAAATAAGGCTCCGATAGCTGGCCAAAAAAAAAACAGCGAAACATAGAACTGCCACATTGTCGTTTCAATGTGTGCCTAGATCAATAGTGCTAAGAAACATTCCTAATATAAAATCCACTACATCACTTCCAGGGTACACTCAGCCTTGGTAGGTTCCTGAGGGGCCAATTGAGGAGATACTTGATTGAAAAGTATGATCCCTGGTTGAGAAGACCATATAGCTGGCTGGGAGGAACCATGTTCCACTTTTAGTGCTGCACCCACTAATGATGCCTATGATGCACAGAGGTGGTGGATGCAGCAGTTGTGTGGTAGGCCTTGTCCTGGATGGGCTGGTGTATCAGATGATGCCTATGATGGACAGAGGTGGGGGATGCAGCAGTTGTGTGGTAGACCTTGTCCTGGATGGGCTGGTGTATCAGATGATGTCTATGATGCACAGAGGTGGGGGATGCAGCAGTTGTGTGGTAGCTCTTGTCCTGGATGGGCTGGTGTATCAGATGATGTCTATGATGGACAGAGGTGGTGGATGCAGCAGTTGTGTGGTAGGCCTTGTCCTGGATGGGCTGGTGTATCAGATGATGCCTATGATGGACAGAGGTGGGGGATGCAGCAGTTGTGTGGTAGACCTTGTCCTGGATGGGCTGGTGTATCACATGATGTCTATGATGGACAGAGGTGGGGGATGCAGCAGTTGTGTGGTAGACCTTGTCCTGGATGGGCTGGTGTATCACATGATGCCTATGATGGACAGAGGTGGGGGATGCAGCAGTTGTGTGGTAGGTCTTGTCCTGGATGGGCTGGTGTATCACATGATGTCTATGATGGACAGAGGTGGGGGATGCAGCAGTTGTGTGGTAGGTCTTGTCCTGGATGGGCTGGTGTATCACATGATGTCTATGATGGACAGAGGTGGGGGATGCAGCAGTTGTGTGGTAGGTCTTGTCCTGGATGGGCTGGTGTATCAGATGATGCCTATGATGGACAGAGGTGGGGGATACAGCAGTTGTGTGGTAGACCTTGTCCTGGATGGGCTGGTGTATCAGATGATGCCTATGATGGACGGTGGTGGGGGATGCAGCAGTTGTGTGGTAGGTCTTGTCCTGGATGGGCTGGTGTATCAGATGATGCCTATGATGGACGGTGGTGGGGGATGCAGCAGTTGTGTGGTAGACCTTGTCCTGGATGGGCTGGTGTATCACATGATGCCTATGATGGACGGTGGTGGGGGATGCAGCAGTTGTGTGGTAGGCCTTGTCCTGGATGGGCTGGTGTATCAGATGATGCCTATGATGGACAGAGGTGGGGGATGCAGCAGTTGTGTGGTAGACCTTGTCCTGGATGGGCTGGTGTATCACATGATGTCTATGATGGACAGAGGTGGGGGATACAGCAGTTGTGTGGTAGGCCTTGTCCTGGATGGGCTGGTGTATCACATGATGCCTATGATGGACAGAGGTGGGGGATGCAGCAGTTGTGTGGTAGGCCTTGTCCTGGATGGGCTAGTGTATCACATGATGTCTATGATGGACAGAGGTGGGAGATGCAGCAGTTGTGTGGTAGGC
Organism: Tenodera sinensis; assembly: GCA_030765045.1. Lineage (NCBI taxonomy): Eukaryota > Metazoa > Arthropoda > Insecta > Mantodea > Mantidae > Tenodera > Tenodera sinensis. Next base: position 474,082 of record CM060972.1, on the reverse strand, counting down.
CTTGTCCTGGATGGGCTGGTGTATCACATGATGTCTATGATGGACAGAGGTGGGGGATGCAGCAGTTGTGTGGTAGGCCTTGTCCTGGATGGGCTGGTGTATCACATGATGTCTATGATGGACAGAGGTGGGAGATGCAGCAGTTGTGTGGTAGGCCTTGTCCTGGATGGGCTGGTGTATCAGATGATGCCTATGATGGACAGAGGTGGGGGATGCAGCAGTTGTGTGGTAGGTCTTGTCCTGGATGGGCTGGTGTATCAGATGATGCCTATGATGGACAGAGGTGGGGGATACAGCAGTTGTGTGGTAGGCCTTGTCCTGGATGGGCTGGTGTATCAGATGATGTCTATGATGGACAGAGGTGGGGGATGCAGCAGTTGTGTGGTAGACCTTGTCCTGGATGGGCTGGTGTATCACATGATGTCTATGATGGACAGAGGTGGGGGATGCAGCAGTTGTGTGGTAGGTCTTGTCCTGGATGGGCTGGTGTATCACATGATGTCTATGATGGACAGAGGTGGGAGATGCAGCAGTTGTGTGGTAGGCCTTGTCCTGGATGGGCTGGTGTATCACATGATGTCTATGATGGACAGAGGTGGGAGATGCAGCAGTTGTGTGGTAGGCCTTGTCCTGGATGGGCTGGTGTATCAGATGATGCCTATGATGGACAGAGGTGGGGGATGCAGCAGTTGTGTGGTAGGTCTTGTCCTGGATGGGCTGGTGTATCAGATGATGCCTATGATGGACAGAGGTGGGGGATACAGCAGTTGTGTGGTAGGCCTTGTCCTGGATGGGCTGGTGTATCAGATGATGTCTATGATGGACAGAGGTGGGGGATGCAGCAGTTGTGTGGTAGACCTTGTCCTGGATGGGCTGGTGTATCACATGATGTCTATGATGGACAGAGGTGGGGGATGCAGCAGTTGTGTGGTAGGTCTTGTCCTGGATGGGCTGGTGTATCACATGATGTCTATGATGGACAGAGGTGGGAGATGCAGCAGTTGTGTGGTAGGCCTTGTCCTGGATGGGCTGGTGTATCACATGATGTCTATGATGGACAGAGGTGGGAGATGCAGCAGTTGTGTGGTAGGCCTTGTCCTGGATGGGCTGGTGTATCAGATGATGCCTATGATGAACAGAGGTGGTGGATGCAGCGGTTGTGTGGTAGGCCTTGTCCTGGATGGGCTGGTGTATCACATGATGTCTATGATGGACAGAGGTGGGAGATGCAGCAGTTGTGTGGTAGGCCTTGTCCTGGATGGGCTGGTGTATCAGATGATGCCTATGATGGACAGAGGTGGTGGATGCAGCAGTTGTGTGGTAGGCCTTGTCCTGGATGGGCTGGTGTATCACATGATGTCTATGATGGACAGAGGTGGGAGATGCAGCAGTTGTGTGGTAGGCCTTGTCCTGGATGGGCTGGTGTATCACATGATGTCTATGATGGACAGAGGTGGTGGATGCAGCAGTTGTGTGGTAGGTCTTGTCCTGGATGGGCTGGTGTATCACATGATGTCTATGATGGACAGAGGTGGGGGATACAGCAGTTGTGTGGTAGGCCTTGTCCTGGATGGGCTGGTGTATCACATGATGCCTATGATGGACAGAGGTGGGGGATACAGCAGTTGTGTGGTAGGCCTTGTCCTGGATGGGCTGGTGTATCAGATGATGCCTATGATGGACAGAGGTGGTGGATGCAGCGGTTGTGTGGTAGACCTTGTCCTGGATGGGCTCGTGTATCACATGATGCCTATGATGGACACAGGTGGTGGATGCAGCGGTTGTGTGGTAGACCTTGTCCTGGATGGGCTGGTATATCAGATGATGCCTATGATGGACACAGGTGGTGGATGCAGCGGTTGTGTGGTAGACCTTGTCCTGGATGGGCTGGTATATCAGATGATGCCTATGATGGACAGAGGTGGGGGATGCAGCAGTTGTGTGGTAGGTCTTGTCCTGGATGGGCTGGTGTATCACATGATGTCTATGATGGACAGAGGTGGGGGATGCAGCAGTTGTGTGGTAGGCCTTGTCCTGGATGGGCTGGTGTATCACATGATGCCTATGATGGACAGAGGTGGGGGATGCAGCAGTTGTGTGGTAGACCTTGTCCTGGATGGGCTGGTGTATCAGATGATGTCTATGATGGACGGTGGTGGGGGATGCAGCGGTTGTGTGGTAGACCTTGTCCTGGATGGGCTGGTGTATCACATGATGCCTATGATGGACAGAGGTGGTGGATGCAGCAGTTGTGTGGTAGACCTTGTCCTGGATGGGCTGGTGTATCAGATGATGTCTATGATGGACAGAGGTGGTGGATGCAGCGGTTGTGTGGTAGACCTTGTCCTGGATGGGCTGGTGTATCACATGATGCCTATGATGGACGGTGGTGGGGGATGCAGCAGTTGTGTGGTAGACCTTGTCCTGGATGGGCTGGTGTATCAGATGATGCCTATGATGGACAGAGGTGGGGGATGCAGCAGTTGTGTGGTAGACCTTATCCTGGATGGGCTGGTGTATCAGATGATGTCTATGATGGACAGAGGTGGGGGATGCAGCAGTTGTGTGGTAGACCTTGTCCTGGATGGGCTGGTGTATCACATGATGTCTATGATGGACAGAGGTGGGGGATGCAGCAGTTGTGTGGTAGGTCTTGTCCTGGATGGGCTGGTGTATCACATGATGTCTATGATGGACAGAGGTGGGAGATGCAGCAGTTGTGTGGTAGGCCTTGTCCTGGATGGGCTGGTGTATCACATGATGTCTATGATGGACAGAGGTGGGAGATGCAGCAGTTGTGTGGTAGGCCTTGTCCTGGATGGGCTGGTGTATCAGATGATGCCTATGATGGACAGAGGTGGTGGATGCAGCGGTTGTGTGGTAGGCCTTGTCCTGGATGGGCTGGTGTATCACATGATGTCTATGATGGACAGAGGTGGGAGATGCAGCAGTTGTGTGGTAGGCCTTGTCCTGGATGGGCTGGTGTATCAGATGATGCCTATGATGGACAGAGGTGGTGGATGCAGCAGTTGTGTGGTAGGCCTTGTCCTGGATGGGCTGGTGTATCACATGATGTCTATGATGGACAGAGGTGGGAGATGCAGCAGTTGTGTGGTAGGCCTTGTCCTGGATGGGCTGGTGTATCACATGATGTCTATGATGGACAGAGGTGGTGGATGCAGCAGTTGTGTGGTAGGTCTTGTCCTGGATGGGCTGGTGTATCACATGATGTCTATGATGGACAGAGGTGGGGGATACAGCAGTTGTGTGGTAGGCCTTGTCCTGGATGGGCTGGTGTATCACATGATGCCTATGATGGACAGAGGTGGGGGATACAGCAGTTGTGTGGTAGGCCTTGTCCTGGATGGGCTGGTGTATCAGATGATGCCTATGATGGACAGAGGTGGTGGATGCAGCGGTTGTGTGGTAGACCTTGTCCTGGATGGGCTGGTGTATCACATGATGCCTATGATGGACACAGGTGGTGGATGCAGCGGTTGTGTGGTAGACCTTGTCCTGGATGGGCTGGTATATCAGATGATGCCTATGATGGACACAGGTGGTGGATGCAGCGGTTGTGTGGTAGACCTTGTCCTGGATGGGCTGGTATATCAGATGATGCCTATGATGGACAGAGGTGGGGGATGCAGCAGTTGTGTGGTAGGTCTTGTCCTGGATGGGCTGGTGTATCACATGATGTCTATGATGGACAGAGGTGGGGGATGCAGCAGTTGTGTGGTAGGCCTTGTCCTGGATGGGCTGGTGTATCACATGATGCCTATGATGGACAGAGGTGGGGGATGCAGCAGTTGTGTGGTAGACCTTGTCCTGGATGGGCTGGTGTATCAGATGATGTCTATGATGGACGGTGGTGGGGGATGCAGCGGTTGTGTGGTAGACCTTGTCCTGGATGGGCTGGTGTATCACATGATGCCTATGATGGACAGAGGTGGTGGATGCAGCAGTTGTGTGGTAGACCTTGTCCTGGATGGGCTGGTGTATCAGATGATGTCTATGATGGACAGAGGTGGTGGATGCAGCGGTTGTGTGGTAGACCTTGTCCTGGATGGGCTGGTGTATCACATGATGCCTATGATGGACGGTGGTGGGGGATGCAGCAGTTGTGTGGTAGACCTTGTCCTGGATGGGCTGGTGTATCAGATGATGCCTATGATGGACAGAGGTGGGGGATGCAGCAGTTGTGTGGTAGACCTTATCCTGGATGGGCTGGTGTATCACATGATGTCTATGATGGACAGAGGTGGGGAATGCAGCAGTTGTGTGGTAGGCCTTGTCCTGGATGGGCTGGTGTATCAGATGATGCCTATGATGGACAGAGGTGGGGGATGCAGCAGTTGTGTGGTAGACCTTGTCCTGGATAGGCTGGTGTATCAGATGATGTCTATGATGGACAGAGGTGGGGGATGCAGCAGTTGTGTGGTAGACCTTGTTCTGGATGGGCTGGTGTATCACATGATGTCTATGATGGACAGAGGTGGGGGATGCAGCAGTTGTGTGGTAGACCTTGTCCTGGATGGGCTGGTGTATCACATGATGTCTATGATGGACAGAGGTGGGGGATGCAGCAGTTGTGTGGTAGGCCTTGTCCTGGATGGGCTGGTGTATCAGATGATGTCTATGATGGACAGAGGTGGGGGATGCAGCAGTTGTGTGGTAGACCTTGTCCTGGATGGGCTGGTGTATCACATGATGCCTATGATGGACGGTGGTGGGGGATGCAGCAGTTGTGTGGTAGGCCTTGTCCTGGATGGGCTGGTGTATCAGATGATGCCTATGATGGACAGAGGTGGTGGATGCAGCAGTTGTGTGGTAGGTCTTGTCCTGGATAGGCTGGTGTATCAGATGATGCCTATGATGGACGGTGGTGGGGGATACAGCAGTTGTGTGGTAGACCTTGTCCTGGATGGGCTGGTGTATCACATGATGCCTATGATGGACGGTGGTGGGGAATGCAGCGGTTGTGTGGTAGACCTTGTCCTGGATGGGCTGGTGTATCACATGATGTCTATGATGGACAGAGGTGGGGGATGCAGCAGTTGTGTGGTAGACCTTGTCCTGGATGGGCTGGTGTATCACATGATGCCTATGATGGACAGAGGTGGGGGATGCAGCAGTTGTGTGGTAGGTCTTGTCCTGGATGGGCTGGTGTATCACATGATGTCTATGATGGACAGAGGTGGGGGATGCAGCAGTTGTGTGGTAGGTCTTGTCCTGGATGGGCTGGTGTATCACATGATGTCTATGATGGACAGAGGTGGGGGATGCAGCAGTTGTGTGGTAGGTCTTGTCCTGGATGGGCTGGTGTATCAGATGATGCCTATGATGGACAGAGGTGGGGGATACAGCAGTTGTGTGGTAGACCTTGTCCTGGATGGGCTGGTGTATCAGATGATGCCTATGATGGACGGTGGTGGGGGATGCAGCAGTTGTGTGGTAGGTCTTGTCCTGGATGGGCTGGTGTATCAGATGATGCCTATGATGGACGGTGGTGGGGGATGCAGCAGTTGTGTGGTAGACCTTGTCCTGGATGGGCTGGTGTATCACATGATGCCTATGATGGACGGTGGTGGGGGATGCAGCAGTTGTGTGGTAGGCCTTGTCCTGGATGGGCTGGTGTATCAGATGATGCCTATGATGGACAGAGGTGGGGGATGCAGCAGTTGTGTGGTAGACCTTGTCCTGGATGGGCTGGTGTATCACATGATGTCTATGATGGACAGAGGTGGGGGATACAGCAGTTGTGTGGTAGGCCTTGTCCTGGATGGGCTGGTGTATCAGATGATGCCTATGATGGACAGAGGTGGGGGATGCAGCAGTTGTGTGGTAGACCTTGTCCTGGATAGGCTGGTGTATCAGATGATGTCTATGATGGACAGAGGTGGGGGATGCAGCAGTTGTGTGGTAGACCTTGTCCTGGATGGGCTGGTGTATCACATGATGTCTATGATGGACAGAGGTGGGGGATACAGCAGTTGTGTGGTAGGCCTTGTCCTGGATGGGCTGGTGTATCACATGATGTCTATGATGGACAGAGGTGGGGGATGCAGCAGTTGTGTGGTAGGTCTTGTCCTGGATGGGCTGGTGTATCACATGATGTCTATGATGGACAGAGGTGGGAGATGCAGCAGTTGTGTGGTAGGCCTTGTCCTGGATGGGCTGGTGTATCACATGATGTCTATGATGGACAGAGGTGGGAGATGCAGCAGTTGTGTGGTAGGCCTTGTCCTGGATGGGCTGGTGTATCAGATGATGCCTATGATGGACAGAGGTGGTGGATGCAGCGGTTGTGTGGTAGGCCTTGTCCTGGATGGGCTGGTGTATCACATGATGTCTATGATGGACAGAGGTGGGAGATGCAGCAGTTGTGTGGTAGGCCTTGTCCTGGATGGGCTGGTGTATCAGATGATGCCTATGATGGACAGAGGTGGTGGATGCAGCAGTTGTGTGGTAGGCCTTGTCCTGGATGGGCTGGTGTATCACATGATGTCTATGATGGACAGAGGTGGGAGATGCAGCAGTTGTGTGGTAGGCCTTGTCCTGGATGGGCTGGTGTATCACATGATGTCTATGATGGACAGAGGTGGTGGATGCAGCAGTTGTGTGGTAGGTCTTGTCCTGGATGGGCTGGTGTATCACATGATGTCTATGATGGACAGAGGTGGGGGATACAGCAGTTGTGTGGTAGGCCTTGTCCTGGATGGGCTGGTGTATCACATGATGCCTATGATGGACAGAGGTGGGGGATACAGCAGTTGTGTGGTAGGCCTTGTCCTGGATGGGCTGGTGTATCAGATGATGCCTATGATGGACAGAGGTGGTGGATGCAGCGGTTGTGTGGTAGACCTTGTCCTGGATGGGCTTGTGTATCACATGATGCCTATGATGGACACAGGTGGTGGATGCAGCGGTTGTGTGGTAGACCTTGTCCTGGATGGGCTGGTATATCAGATGATGCCTATGATGGACACAGGTGGTGGATGCAGCGGTTGTGTGGTAGACCTTGTCCTGGATGGGCTGGTATATCAGATGATGCCTATGATGGACAGAGGTGGGGGATGCAGCAGTTGTGTGGTAGGTCTTGTCCTGGATGGGCTGGTGTATCACATGATGTCTATGATGGACAGAGGTGGGGGATGCAGCAGTTGTGTGGTAGGCCTTGTCCTGGATGGGCTGGTGTATCACATGATGCCTATGATGGACAGAGGTGGGGGATGCAGCAGTTGTGTGGTAGACCTTGTCCTGGATGGGCTGGTGTATCAGATGATGTCTATGATGGACGGTGGTGGGGGATGCAGCGGTTGTGTGGTAGACCTTGTCCTGGATGGGCTGGTGTATCACATGATGCCTATGATGGACAGAGGTGGTGGATGCAGCAGTTGTGTGGTAGACCTTGTCCTGGATGGGCTGGTGTATCAGATGATGTCTATGATGGACAGAGGTGGTGGATGCAGCGGTTGTGTGGTAGACCTTGTCCTGGATGGGCTGGTGTATCACATGATGCCTATGATGGACGGTGGTGGGGGATGCAGCAGTTGTGTGGTAGACCTTGTCCTGGATGGGCTGGTGTATCAGATGATGCCTATGATGGACAGAGGTGGGGGATGCAGCAGTTGTGTGGTAGACCTTATCCTGGATGGGCTGGTGTATCAGATGATGTCTATGATGGACAGAGGTGGGGGATGCAGCAGTTGTGTGGTAGACCTTGTCCTGGATGGGCTGGTGTATCACATGATGTCTATGATGGACAGAGGTGGGGGATGCAGCAGTTGTGTGGTAGGTCTTGTCCTGGATGGGCTGGTGTATCACATGATGTCTATGATGGACAGAGGTGGGAGATGCAGCAGTTGTGTGGTAGGCCTTGTCCTGGATGGGCTGGTGTATCACATGATGTCTATGATGGACAGAGGTGGGAGATGCAGCAGTTGTGTGGTAGGCCTTGTCCTGGATGGGCTGGTGTATCAGATGATGCCTATGATGGACAGAGGTGGTGGATGCAGCGGTTGTGTGGTAGGCCTTGTCCTGGATGGGCTGGTGTATCACATGATGTCTATGATGGACAGAGGTGGGAGATGCAGCAGTTGTGTGGTAGGCCTTGTCCTGGATGGGCTGGTGTATCAGATGATGCCTATGATGGACAGAGGTGGTGGATGCAGCAGTTGTGTGGTAGGCCTTGTCCTGGATGGGCTGGTGTATCACATGATGTGTATGATGGACAGAGGTGGGAGATGCAGCAGTTGTGTGGTAGGCCTTGTCCTGGATGGGCTGGTGTATCACATGATGTCTATGATGGACAGAGGTGGTGGATGCAGCAGTTGTGTGGTAGGTCTTGTCCTGGATGGGCTGGTGTATCACATGATGTCTATGATGGACAGAGGTGGGGGATACAGCAGTTGTGTGGTAGGCCTTGTCCTGGATGGGCTGGTGTATCACATGATGCCTATGATGGACAGAGGTGGGGGATACAGCAGTTGTGTGGTAGGCCTTGTCCTGGATGGGCTGGTGTATCAGATGATGCCTATGATGGACAGAGGTGGTGGATGCAGCGGTTGTGTGGTAGACCTTGTCCTGGATGGGCTGGTGTATCACATGATGCCTATGATGGACACAGGTGGTGGATGCAGCGGTTGTGTGGTAGACCTTGTCCTGGATGGGCTGGTATATCAGATGATGCCTATGATGGACACAGGTGGTGGATGCAGCGGTTGTGTGGTAGACCTTGTCCTGGATGGGCTGGTATATCAGATGATGCCTATGATGGACAGAGGTGGGGGATGCAGCAGTTGTGTGGTAGGTCTTGTCCTGGATGGGCTGGTGTATCACATGATGTCTATGATGGACAGAGGTGGGGGATGCAGCAGTTGTGTGGTAGGCCTTGTCCTGGATGGGCTGGTGTATCACATGATGCCTATGATGGACAGAGGTGGGGGATGCAGCAGTTGTGTGGTAGACCTTGTCCTGGATGGGCTGGTGTATCAGATGATGTCTATGATGGACGGTGGTGGGGGATGCAGCGGTTGTGTGGTAGACCTTGTCCTGGATGGGCTGGTGTATCACATGATGCCTATGATGGACAGAGGTGGTGGATGCAGCAGTTGTGTGGTAGACCTTGTCCTGGATGGGCTGGTGTATCAGATGATGTCTATGATGGACAGAGGTGGTGGATGCAGCGGTTGTGTGGTAGACCTTGTCCTGGATGGGCTGGTGTATCACATGATGCCTATGATGGACGGTGGTGGGGGATGCAGCAGTTGTGTGGTAGACCTTGTCCTGGATGGGCTGGTGTATCAGATGATGCCTATGATGGACAGAGGTGGGGGATGCAGCAGTTGTGTGGTAGACCTTGTCCTGGATGGGCTGGTGTATCAGATGATGTCTATGATGGACAGAGGTGGGGGATGCAGCAGTTGTGTGGTAGGTCTTGTCCTGGATAGGCTGGTGTATCAGATGATGCCTATGATGGACGGTGGTGGGGGATACAGCAGTTGTGTGGTAGACCTTGTCCTGGATGGGCTGGTGTATCACATGATGCCTATGATGGACGGTGGTGGGGAATGCAGCGGTTGTGTGGTAGACCTTGTCCTGGATGGGCTGGTGTATCACATGATGTCTATGATGGACAGAGGTGGGGGATGCAGCAGTTGTGTGGTAGACCTTGTCCTGGATGGGCTGGTGTATCACATGATGCCTATGATGGACAGAGGTGGGGGATGCAGCAGTTGTGTGGTAGGTCTTGTCCTGGATGGGCTGGTGTATCACATGATGTCTATGATGGACAGAGGTGGGGGATGCAGCAGTTGTGTGGTAGGTCTTGTCCTGGATGGGCTGGTGTATCACATGATGTCTATGATGGACAGAGGTGGGGGATGCAGCAGTTGTGTGGTAGGTCTTGTCCTGGATGGGCTGGTGTATCAGATGATGCCTATGATGGACAGAGGTGGGGGATACAGCAGTTGTGTGGTAGACCTTGTCCTGGATGGGCTGGTGTATCAGATGATGCCTATGATGGACGGTGGTGGGGGATGCAGCAGTTGTGTGGTAGGTCTTGTCCTGGATGGGCTGGTGTATCAGATGATGCCTATGATGGACGGTGGTGGGGGATGCAGCAGTTGTGTGGTAGACCTTGTCCTGGATGGGCTGGTGTATCACATGATGCCTATGATGGACGGTGGTGGGGGATGCAGCAGTTGTGTGGTAGGCCTTGTCCTGGATGGGCTGGTGTATCAGATGATGCCTATGATGGACAGAGGTGGGGGATGCAGCAGTTGTGTGGTAGACCTTGTCCTGGATGGGCTGGTGTATCACATGATGTCTATGATGGACAGAGGTGGGGGATACAGCAGTTGTGTGGTAGGCCTTGTCCTGGATGGGCTGGTGTATCAGATGATGCCTATGATGGACAGAGGTGGGGGATGCAGCAGTTGTGTGGTAGACCTTGTCCTGGATAGGCTGGTGTATCAGATGATGTCTATGATGGACAGAGGTGGGGGATGCAGCAGTTGTGTGGTAGACCTTGTCCTGGATGGGCTGGTGTATCACATGATGTCTATGATGGACAGAGGTGGGGGATACAGCAGTTGTGTGGTAGGCCTTGTCCTGGATGGGCTGGTGTATCACATGATGTCTATGATGGACAGAGGTGGGGGATGCAGCAGTTGTGTGGTAGGTCTTGTCCTGGATGGGCTGGTGTATCACATGATGTCTATGATGGACAGAGGTGGGGGATACAGCAGTTGTGTGGTAGGCCTTGTCCTGGATGGGCTGGTGTATCACATGATGTCTATGATGGACAGAGGTGGGGGATGCAGCAGTTGTGTGGTAGGTCTTGTCCTGGATGGGCTGGTGTATCAGATGATGCCTATGATGGACAGAGGTGGGGGATACAGCAGTTGTGTGGTAGACCTTGTCCTGGATGGGCTGGTGTATCACATGATGTCTATGATGGACAGAGGTGGGGGATGCAGCAGTTGTGTGGTAGACCTTGTCCTGGATGGGCTGGTGTATCACATGATGCCTATGATGGACAGAGGTGGGGGATGCAGCAGTTGTGTGGTAGGTCTTGTCCTGGATGGGCTGGTGTATCAGATGATGTCTATGATGGACGGTGGTGGGGGATGCAGCGGTTGTGTGGTAGACCTTGTCCTGGATGGGCTGGTGTATCACATGATGCCTATGATGGACAGAGGTGGTGGATGCAGCAGTTGTGTGGTAGACCTTGTCCTGGATGGGCTGGTGTATCAGATGATGTCTATGATGGACAGAGGTGGTGGATGCAGCGGTTGTGTGGTAGACCTTGTCCTGGATGGGCTGGTGTATCACATGATGCCTATGATGGACGGTGGTGGGGGATGCAGCAGTTGTGTGGTAGACCTTGTCCTGGATGGGCTGGTGTATCAGATGATGCCTATGATGGACAGAGGTGGGGGATGCAGCAGTTGTGTGGTAGACCTTATCCTGGATGGGCTGGTGTATCAGATGATGTCTATGATGGACAGAGGTGGGGGATGCAGCAGTTGTGTGGTAGACCTTGTACTGGATGGGCTGGTGTATCACATGATGTCTATGATGGACAGAGGTGGGGGATGCAGCAGTTGTGTGGTAGGTCTTGTCCTGGATGGGCTGGTGTATCACATGATGTCTATGATGGACAGAGGTGGGGGATGCAGCAGTTGTGTGGTAGGCCTTGTCCTGGATGGGCTGGTGTATCACATGATGTCTATGATGGACAGAGGTGGGGGATGCAGCAGTTGTGTGGTAGGTCTTGTCCTGGATGGGCTGGTGTATCACATGATGTCTATGATGGACAGAGGTGGGGGATGCAGCAGTTGTGTGGTAGGTCTTGTCCTGGATGGGCTGGTGTATCACATGATGTCTATGATGGACAGAGGTGGGGGATGCAGCAGTTGTGTGGTAGGCCTTGTCCTGGATGGGCTGGTGTATCACATGATGTCTATGATGGACAGAGGTGGGGGATGCAGCAGTTGTGTGGTAGGCCTTGTCCTGGATGGGCTGGTGTATCATATGATGTCTATGATGGACAGAGGTGGGGGATGCAGCAGTTGTGTGGTAGGTCTTGTCCTGGATGGGCTGGTGTGTCACATGATGCCTATGATGGACAGAGGTGGGGGATGCAGCAGTTGTGTGGTAGGCCTTGTCCTGGATGGGCTGGTGTATCACATGATGTCTATGATGGACAGAGGTGGGAGATGCAGCAGTTGTGTGGTAGGCCTTGTCCTGGATGGGCTGGTGTATCACATGATGTCTATGATGGACAGAGGTGGGAGATGCAGCAGTTGTGTGGTAGGCCTTGTCCTGGATGGGCTGGTGTATCAGATGATGCCTATGATGGACAGAGGTGGTGGATGCAGCGGTTGTGTGGTAGGCCTTGTCCTGGATGGGCTGGTGTATCACATGATGTCTATGATGGACAGAGGTGGGAGATGCAGCAGTTGTGTGGTAGGCCTTGTCCTGGATGGGCTGGTGTATCAGATGATGCCTATGATGGACAGAGGTGGTGGATGCAGCAGTTGTGTGGTAGGCCTTGTCCTGGATGGGCTGGTGTATCACATGATGTGTATGATGGACAGAGGTGGGAGATGCAGCAGTTGTGTGGTAGGCCTTGTCCTGGATGGGCTGGTGTATCACATGATGTCTATGATGGACAGAGGTGGTGGATGCAGCAGTTGTGTGGTAGGTCTTGTCCTGGATGGGCTGGTGTATCACATGATGTCTATGATGGACAGAGGTGGGGGATACAGCAGTTGTGTGGTAGGCCTTGTCCTGGATGGGCTGGTGTATCACATGATGCCTATGATGGACAGAGGTGGGGGATACAGCAGTTGTGTGGTAGGCCTTGTCCTGGATGGGCTGGTGTATCAGATGATGCCTATGATGGACAGAGGTGGTGGATGCAGCGGTTGTGTGGTAGACCTTGTCCTGGATGGGCTGGTGTATCACATGATGCCTATGATGGACACAGGTGGTGGATGCAGCGGTTGTGTGGTAGACCTTGTCCTGGATGGGCTGGTATATCAGATGATGCCTATGATGGACACAGGTGGTGGATGCAGCGGTTGTGTGGTAGACCTTGTCCTGGATGGGCTGGTATATCAGATGATGCCTATGATGGACAGAGGTGGGGGATGCAGCAGTTGTGTGGTAGGTCTTGTCCTGGATGGGCTGGTGTATCACATGATGTCTATGATGGACAGAGGTGGGGGATGCAGCAGTTGTGTGGTAGGCCTTGTCCTGGATGGGCTGGTGTATCACATGATGCCTATGATGGACAGAGGTGGGGGATGCAGCAGTTGTGTGGTAGACCTTGTCCTGGATGGGCTGGTGTATCAGATGATGTCTATGATGGACGGTGGTGGGGGATGCAGCGGTTGTGTGGTAGACCTTGTCCTGGATGGGCTGGTGTATCACATGATGCCTATGATGGACAGAGGTGGTGGATGCAGCAGTTGTGTGGTAGACCTTGTCCTGGATGGGCTGGTGTATCAGATGATGTCTATGATGGACAGAGGTGGTGGATGCAGCGGTTGTGTGGTAGACCTTGTCCTGGATGGGCTGGTGTATCACATGATGCCTATGATGGACGGTGGTGGGGGATGCAGCAGTTGTGTGGTAGACCTTGTCCTGGATGGGCTGGTGTATCAGATGATGCCTATGATGGACAGAGGTGGGGGATGCAGCAGTTGTGTGGTAGACCTTATCCTGGATGGGCTGGTGTATCACATGATGTCTATGATGGACAGAGGTGGGGAATGCAGCAGTTGTGTGGTAGGCCTTGTCCTGGATGGGCTGGTGTATCAGATGATGCCTATGATGGACAGAGGTGGGGGATGCAGCAGTTGTGTGGTAGACCTTGTCCTGGATAGGCTGGTGTATCAGATGATGTCTATGATGGACAGAGGTGGGGGATGCAGCAGTTGTGTGGTAGACCTTGTTCTGGATGGGCTGGTGTATCACATGATGTCTATGATGGACAGAGGTGGGGGATGCAGCAGTTGTGTGGTAGACCTTGTCCTGGATGGGCTGGTGTATCACATGATGTCTATGATGGACAGAGGTGGGGGATGCAGCAGTTGTGTGGTAGGCCTTGTCCTGGATGGGCTGGTGTATCAGATGATGTCTATGATGGACAGAGGTGGGGGATGCAGCAGTTGTGTGGTAGACCTTGTCCTGGATGGGCTGGTGTATCACATGATGCCTATGATGGACGGTGGTGGGGGATGCAGCAGTTGTGTGGTAGGCCTTGTCCTGGATGGGCTGGTGTATCAGATGATGCCTATGATGGACAGAGGTGGTGGATGCAGCAGTTGTGTGGTAGGTCTTGTCCTGGATAGGCTGGTGTATCAGATGATGCCTATGATGGACGGTGGTGGGGGATACAGCAGTTGTGTGGTAGACCTTGTCCTGGATGGGCTGGTGTATCACATGATGCCTATGATGGACGGTGGTGGGGAATGCAGCGGTTGTGTGGTAGACCTTGTCCTGGATGGGCTGGTGTATCACATGATGTCTATGATGGACAGAGGTGGGGGATGCAGCAGTTGTGTGGTAGACCTTGTCCTGGATGGGCTGGTGTATCACATGATGCCTATGATGGACAGAGGTGGGGGATGCAGCAGTTGTGTGGTAGGTCTTGTCCTGGATGGGCTGGTGTATCACATGATGTCTATGATGGACAGAGGTGGGGGATGCAGCAGTTGTGTGGTAGGTCTTGTCCTGGATGGGCTGGTGTATCACATGATGTCTATGATGGACAGAGGTGGGGGATGCAGCAGTTGTGTGGTAGGTCTTGTCCTGGATGGGCTGGTGTATCAGATGATGCCTATGATGGACAGAGGTGGGGGATACAGCAGTTGTGTGGTAGACCTTGTCCTGGATGGGCTGGTGTATCAGATGATGCCTATGATGGACGGTGGTGGGGGATGCAGCAGTTGTGTGGTAGGTCTTGTCCTGGATGGGCTGGTGTATCAGATGATGCCTATGATGGACGGTGGTGGGGGATGCAGCAGTTGTGTGGTAGACCTTGTCCTGGATGGGCTGGTGTATCACATGATGCCTATGATGGACGGTGGTGGGGGTTGCAGCAGTTGTGTGGTAGGCCTTGTCCTGGATGGGCTGGTGTATCAGATGATGCCTATGATGGACAGAGGTGGGGGATGCAGCAGTTGTGTGGTAGACCTTGTCCTGGATGGGCTGGTGTATCACATGATGTCTATGATGGACAGAGGTGGGGGATACAGCAGTTGTGTGGTAGGCCTTGTCCTGGATGGGCTGGTGTATCACATGATGCCTATGATGGACAGAGGTGGGGGATGCAGCAGTTGTGTGGTAGGCCTTGTCCTGGATGGGCTAGTGTATCACATGATGTCTATGATGGACAGAGGTGGGAGATGCAGCAGTTGTGTGGTAGGCCTTGTCCTGGATGGGCTGGTGTATCACATGATGTCTATGATGGACAGAGGTGGGGGATGCAGCAGTTGTGTGGTAGGCCTTGTCCTGGATGGGCTGGTGTATCACATGATGTCTATGATGGACAGAGGTGGGAGATGCAGCAGTTGTGTGGTAGGCCTTGTCCTGGATGGGCTGGTGTATCAGATGATGCCTATGATGGACAGAGGTGGGGGATGCAGCAGTTGTGTGGTAGGTCTTGTCCTGGATGGGCTGGTGTATCAGATGATGCCTATGATGGACAGAGGTGGGGGATACAGCAGTTGTGTGGTAGGCCTTGTCCTGGATGGGCTGGTGTATCAGATGATGTCTATGATGGACAGAGGTGGGGGATGCAGCAGTTGTGTGGTAGACCTTGTCCTGGATGGGCTGGTGTATCACATGATGTCTATGATGGACAGAGGTGGGGGATGCAGCAGTTGTGTGGTAGGTCTTGTCCTGGATGGGCTGGTGTATCACATGATGTCTATGATGGACAGAGGTGGGAGATGCAGCAGTTGTGTGGTAGGCCTTGTCCTGGATGGGCTGGTGTATCACATGATGTCTATGATGGACAGAGGTGGGAGATGCAGCAGTTGTGTGGTAGGCCTTGTCCTGGATGGGCTGGTGTATCAGATGATGCCTATGATGGACAGAGGTGGTGGATGCAGCGGTTGTGTGGTAGGCCTTGTCCTGGATGGGCTGGTGTATCACATGATGTCTATGATGGACAGAGGTGGGAGATGCAGCAGTTGTGTGGTAGGCCTTGTCCTGGATGGGCTGGTGTATCAGATGATGCCTATGATGGACAGAGGTGGTGGATGCAGCAGTTGTGTGGTAGGCCTTGTCCTGGATGGGCTGGTGTATCACATGATGTCTATGATGGACAGAGGTGGGAGATGCAGCAGTTGTGTGGTAGGCCTTGTCCTGGATGGGCTGGTGTATCACATGATGTCTATGATGGACAGAGGTGGGGGATACAGCAGTTGTGTGGTAGGCCTTGTCCTGGATGGGCTGGTGTATCACATGATGCCTATGATGGACAGAGGTGGGGGATACAGCAGTTGTGTGGTAGGCCTTGTCCTGGATGGGCTGGTGTATCAGATGATGCCTATGATGGACAGAGGTGGTGGATGCAGCGGTTGTGTGGTAGACCTTGTCCTGGATGGGCTGGTGTATCACATGATGCCTATGATGGACACAGGTGGTGGATGCAGCGGTTGTGTGGTAGACCTTGTCCTGGATGGGCTGGTATATCAGATGATGCCTATGATGGACACAGGTGGTGGATGCAGCGGTTGTGTGGTAGACCTTGTCCTGGATGGGCTGGTATATCAGATGATGCCTATGATGGACAGAGGTGGGGGATGCAGCAGTTGTGTGGTAGGTCTTGTCCTGGATGGGCTGGTGTATCACATGATGTCTATGATGGACAGAGGTGGGGGATACAGCAGTTGTGTGGTAGGCCTTGTCCTGGATGGGCTGGTGTATCACATGATGCCTATGATGGACAGAGGTGGGGGATGCAGCAGTTGTGTGGTAGGCCTTGTCCTGGATGGGCTAGTGTATCACATGATGTCTATGATGGACAGAGGTGGGAGATGCAGCAGTTGTGTGGTAGGCCTTGTCCTGGATGGGCTGGTGTATCACATGATGTCTATGATGGACAGAGGTGGGGGATGCAGCAGTTGTGTGGTAGGCCTTGTCCTGGATGGGCTGGTGTATCACATGATGTCTATGATGGACAGAGGTGGGAGATGCAGCAGTTGTGTGGTAGGCCTTGTCCTGGATGGGCTGGTGTATCAGATGATGCCTATGATGGACAGAGGTGGGGGATGCAGCAGTTGTGTGGTAGGTCTTGTCCTGGATGGGCTGGTGTATCAGATGATGCCTATGATGGACAGAGGTGGGGGATACAGCAGTTGTGTGGTAGGCCTTGTCCTGGATGGGCTGGTGTATCAGATGATGTCTATGATGGACAGAGGTGGGGGATGCAGCAGTTGTGTGGTAGACCTTGTCCTGGATGGGCTGGTGTATCACATGATGTCTATGATGGACAGAGGTGGGGGATGCAGCAGTTGTGTGGTAGGTCTTGTCCTGGATGGGCTGGTGTATCACATGATGTCTATGATGGACAGAGGTGGGAGATGCAGCAGTTGTGTGGTAGGCCTTGTCCTGGATGGGCTGGTGTATCACATGATGTCTATGATGGACAGAGGTGGGAGATGCAGCAGTTGTGTGGTAGGCCTTGTCCTGGATGGGCTGGTGTATCAGATGATGCCTATGATGGACAGAGGTGGTGGATGCAGCGGTTGTGTGGTAGGCCTTGTCCTGGATGGGCTGGTGTATCACATGATGTCTATGATGGACAGAGGTGGGAGATGCAGCAGTTGTGTGGTAGGCCTTGTCCTGGATGGGCTGGTGTATCAGATGATGCCTATGATGGACAGAGGTGGTGGATGCAGCAGTTGTGTGGTAGGCCTTGTCCTGGATGGGCTGGTGTATCACATGATGTCTATGATGGACAGAGGTGGGAGATGCAGCAGTTGTGTGGTAGGCCTTGTCCTGGATGGGCTGGTGTATCACATGATGTCTATGATGGACAGAGGTGGGGGATACAGCAGTTGTGTGGTAGGCCTTGTCCTGGATGGGCTGGTGTATCACATGATGCCTATGATGGACAGAGGTGGGGGATACAGCAGTTGTGTGGTAGGCCTTGTCCTGGATGGGCTGGTGTATCAGATGATGCCTATGATGGACAGAGGTGGTGGATGCAGCGGTTGTGTGGTAGACCTTGTCCTGGATGGGCTGGTGTATCACATGATGCCTATGATGGACACAGGTGGTGGATGCAGCGGTTGTGTGGTAGACCTTGTCCTGGATGGGCTGGTATATCAGATGATGCCTATGATGGACACAGGTGGTGGATGCAGCGGTTGTGTGGTAGACCTTGTCCTGGATGGGCTGGTATATCAGATGATGCCTATGATGGACAGAGGTGGGGGATGCAGCAGTTGTGTGGTAGGTCTTGTCCTGGATGGGCTGGTGTATCACATGATGTCTATGATGGACAGAGGTGGGGGATGCAGCAGTTGTGTGGTAGGCCTTGTCCTGGATGGGCTGGTGTATCACATGATGCCTATGATGGACAGAGGTGGGGGATGCAGCAGTTGTGTGGTAGACCTTGTCCTGGATGGGCTGGTGTATCAGATGATGTCTATGATGGACGGTGGTGGGGGATGCAGCGGTTGTGTGGTAGACCTTGTCCTGGATGGGCTGGTGTATCACATGATGCCTATGATGGACAGAGGTGGTGGATGCAGCAGTTGTGTGGTAGACCTTGTCCTGGATGGGCTGGTGTATCAGATGATGTCTATGATGGACAGAGGTGGTGGATGCAGCGGTTGTGTGGTAGACCTTGTCCTGGATGGGCTGGTGTATCACATGATGCCTATGATGGACGGTGGTGGGGGATGCAGCAGTTGTGTGGTAGACCTTGTCCTGGATGGGCTGGTGTATCAGATGATGCCTATGATGGACAGAGGTGGGGGATGCAGCAGTTGTGTGGTAGACCTTATCCTGGATGGGCTGGTGTATCACATGATGTCTATGATGGACAGAGGTGGGGAATGCAGCAGTTGTGTGGTAGGCCTTGTCCTGGATGGGCTGGTGTATCAGATGATGCCTATGATGGACAGAGGTGGGGGATGCAGCAGTTGTGTGGTAGACCTTGTCCTGGATAGGCTGGTGTATCAGATGATGTCTATGATGGACAGAGGTGGGGGATGCAGCAGTTGTGTGGTAGACCTTGTTCTGGATGGGCTGGTGTATCACATGATGTCTATGATGGACAGAGGTGGGGGATGCAGCAGTTGTGTGGTAGACCTTGTCCTGGATGGGCTGGTGTATCACATGATGTCTATGATGGACAGAGGTGGGGGATGCAGCAGTTGTGTGGTAGGCCTTGTCCTGGATGGGCTGGTGTATCAGATGATGTCTATGATGGACAGAGGTGGGGGATGCAGCAGTTGTGTGGTAGACCTTGTCCTGGATGGGCTGGTGTATCACATGATGCCTATGATGGACGGTGGTGGGGGATGCAGCAGTTGTGTCGTAGGCCTTGTCCTGGATGGGCTGGTGTATCAGATGATGCCTATGATGGACAGAGGTGGTGGATGCAGCAGTTGTGTGGTAGGTCTTGTCCTGGATAGGCTGGTGTATCAGATGATGCCTATGATGGACGGTGGTGGGGGATACAGCAGTTGTGTGGTAGACCTTGTCCTGGATGGGCTGGTGTATCACATGATGCCTATGATGGACGGTGGTGGGGAATGCAGCGGTTGTGTGGTAGACCTTGTCCTGGATGGGCTGGTGTATCACATGATGCCTATGATGGACGGTGGTGGGGGATGCAGCAGTTGTGTGGTAGGTCTTGTCCTGGATGGGCTGGTGTATCACATGATGTCTATGATGGACAGAGGTGGGGGATGCAGCGGTTGTGTGGTAGACCTTGTCCTGGATGGGCTGGTGTATCAGATGATGCCTATGATGGACGGTGGTGGGGAATGCAGCGGTTGTGTGGTAGACCTTGTCCTGGATGGGCTGGTGTATCACATGATGCCTATGATGGACGGTGGTGGGGGATGCAGCAGTTGTGTGGTAGGTCTTGTCCTGGATGGGCTGGTGTATCACATGATGCCTATGATGGACGGTGGTGGGGGATGCAGCAGTTGTGTGGTAGGTCTTGTCCTGGATGGGCTGGTGTATCACATGATGTCTATGATGGACAGAGGTGGGGGATGCAGCGGTTGTGTGGTAGACCTTGTCCTGGATGGGCTGGTGTATCAGATGATGCCTATGATGGACAGAGGTGGGGGATGCAGCAGTTGTGTGGTAGACCTTGTCCTGGATGGGCTGGTGTATCAGATGATGCCTATGATGGACAGAGGTGGGGGATGCAGCGGTTGTGTGGTAGGCCTTGTCCTGGATGGGCTGGTGTATCAGATGATGTCTATGATGGACAGAGGTGGGGGATGCAGCGGTTGTGTGGTAGACCTTGTCCTGGATGGGCTGGTGTATCAGATGATGTCTATGATGGACAGAGGTGGGGGATGCAGCGGTTGTGTGGTAGACCTTGTCCTGGATGGGCTGGTGTATCAGATGATGTCTATGATGGACAGAGGTGGGGGATGCAGCGGTTGTGTGGTAGACCTTGTCCTGGATGGGCTGGTGTATCACATGATGTCTATGATGGACAGAGGTGGGGGATGCAGCAGTTGTGTGGTAGACCTTGTCCTGGATGGGCTGGTGTATCAGATGATGCCTATGATGGACAGAGGTGGTGGATGCAGCGGTTGTGTGGTAGGCCTTGTCCTGGATGGGCTGGTGTATCACATGATGCCTATGATGGACAGAGGTGGGGGATGCAGCGGTTGTGTGGTAGGCCTTGTCCTGGATGGGCTGGTGTATCAGATGATGTCTATGATGGACAGAGGTGGGGGATGCAGCAGTTGTGTGGTAGACCTTGTCCTGGATGGGCTGGTGTATCAGATGATGCCTATGATGGACAGAGGTGGGGGATGCAGCAGTTGTGTGGTAGGCCTTGTCCTGGATGGGCTGGTGTATCACATGATGTCTATGATGGACGGTGGTGGGGGATGCAGCGGTTGTGTGGTAGGCCTTGTCCTGGATGGGCTGGTGTGTCACATGATGTCTATGATGGACAGAGGTGGGGGATGCAGCGGTTGTGTGGTAGACCTTGTCCTGGATGGGCTGGTGTATCAGATGATGTCTATGATGGACAGAGGTGGGGGATGCAGCGGTTGTGTGGTAGACCTTGTCCTGGATGGGCTGGTGTATCAGATGATGTCTATGATGGACAGAGGTGGGGGATGCAGCAGTTGTGTGGTAGGCCTTGTCCTGGATGGGCTGGTGTATCAGATGATGCCTATGATGGACGGTGGTGGGGGATGCAGCAGTTGTGTGGTAGGCCTTGTCCTGGATGGGCTGGTGTATCACATGATGCCTATGATGGACAGAGGTGGGGGATGCAGCAGTTGTGTGGTAGGCCTTGTCCTGGATGGGCTGGTGTATCAGATGATGCCTATGATGGACGGTGGTGGTGGATGCAGCAGTTGTGT
Organism: Tenodera sinensis; assembly: GCA_030765045.1. NCBI lineage: Eukaryota > Metazoa > Arthropoda > Insecta > Mantodea > Mantidae > Tenodera > Tenodera sinensis. The sequence continues at coordinate 452,483 of CM060972.1, read as the reverse complement.
GGTAGACCTTGTCCTGGATGGGCTGGTGTATCACATGATGCCTATGATGGACGGTGGTGGTGGATGCAGCAGTTGTGTGGTAGGCCTTGTCCTGGATGGGCTGGTGTATCACATGATGCCTATGATGGACAGAGGTGGGGGATGCAGCAGTTGTGTGGTAGGCCTTGTCCTGGATGGGCTGGTGTATCAGATGATGCCTATGATGGACAGAGGTGGTGGATGCAGCAGTTGTGTGGTAGACCTTGTCCTGGATGGGCTGGTGTATCACATGATGCCTATGATGGACGGTGGTGGTGGATGCAGCAGTTGTGTGGTAGACCTTGTCCTGGATGGGCTGGTGTATCAGATGATGTCTATGATGGACGGTGGTGGTGGATGCAGCAGTTGTGTGGTAGACCTTGTCCTGGATGGGCTGGTGTATCACATGATGCCTATGATGGACGGTGGTGGTGGATGCAGCAGTTGTGTGGTAGACCTTGTCCTGGATGGGCTGGTGTATCACATGATGCCTATGATGGACGGTGGTGGTGGATGCAGCAGTTGTGTGGTAGACCTTGTCCTGGATGGGCTGGTGTATCAGATGATGTCTATGATGGACGGTGGTGGTGGATGCAGCAGTTGTGTGGTAGACCTTGTCCTGGATGGGCTGGTGTATCACATGATGCCTATGATGGACGGTGGTGGGGGATGCAGCAGTTGTGTGGTAGGCCTTGTCCTGGATGGGCTGGTGTATCACATGATGCCTATGATGGACGGTTGTGGGGGATGCAGCAGTTGTGTGGTAGACCTTGTCCTGGATGGGCTGGTGTGTCACATGATGTCTATGATGGACAGAGGTGGGGGATGCAGCAGTTGTGTGGTAGGCCTTGTCCTGGATGGGCTGGTGTGTCACATGATGTCTATGATGGACAGAGGTGGGGGATGCAGCAGTTGTGTGGTAGGCCTTGTCCTGGATGGGCTGGTGTATCAGATGATGCCTATGATGGACGGTGGTGGGGGATGCAGCAGTTGTGTGGTAGACCTTGTCCTGGATGGGCTGGTGTATCACATGATGCCTATGATGGACGGTGGTGGGGGATGCAGCAGTTGTGTGGTAGACCTTGTCCTGGATGGGCTGGTGTATCACATGATGCCTATGATGGACAGAGGTGGGGGATGCAGCAGTTGTGTGGTAGACCTTGTCCTGGATGGGCTGGTGTATCACATGATGTCTATGATGGACAGAGGTGGGAGATGCAGCAGTTGTGTGGTAGACCTTGTCCTGGATGGGCTGGTGTATCACATGATGCCTATGATGCACAGAGGTGGTGGATGCAGCAGTTGTGTGGTAGGCCTTGTCCTGGATGGGCTGGTGTATCACATGATGCCTATGATGCACAGAGGTGGGGGATCAGCAGTTGTGTGGTAGACCTTGTCCTGGATGGGCTGGTGTATCACATGATGCCTATGATGGACAGAGGTGGGGGATGCAGCAGTTGTGTGGTAGACCTTGTCCTGGATGGGCTGGTGTATCACATGATGCCTATGATGGACGGTGGTGGGGGATGCAGCAGTTGTGTGGTAGACCTTGTCCTGGATGGGCTGGTGTATCACATGATGCCTATGATGGACAGAGGTGGGGGATGCAGCAGTTGTGTGGTAGACCTTGTCCTGGATGGGCTGGTGTATCACATGATGTCTATGATGCACAGAGGTGGTGGATGCAGCAGTTGTGTGGTAGACCTTGTCCTGGATGGGCTGGTGTATCACATGATGCCTATGATGCACAGAGGTGGTGGATGCAGCAGTTGTGTGGTAGACCTTGTCCTGGATGGGCTGGTGTATCACATGATGCCTATGATGCACAGAGGTGGTGGATGCAGCAGTTGTGTGGTAGACCTTGTCCTGGATGGGCTGGTGTATCACATGATGCCTATGATGCACAGAGGTGGGGGATGCAGCGGTTGTGTGGTAGGCCTTGTCCTGGATGGGCTGGTGTATCACATGATGCCTATGATGGACGGTGGTGGGGGATACAGCAGTTGTGTGGTAGACCTTGTCCTGGATGGGCTGGTGTATCAGATGATGCCTATGATGGACAGAGGTGGGGGATGCAGCAGTTGTGTGGTAGGCCTTGTCCTGGATGGGCTGGTGTATCAGATGATGCCTATGATGGACGGTGGTGGGGGATGCAGCAGTTGTGTGGTAGACCTTGTCCTGGATGGGCTGGTGTATCACATGATGCCTATGATGGACGGTGGTGGGGGATGCAGCAGTTGTGTGGTAGGCCTTGTCCTGGATGGGCTGGTGTATCAGATGATGCCTATGATGGACGGTGGTGGGGGATGCAGCAGTTGTGTGGTAGGCCTTGTCCTGGATGGGCTGGTGTATCAGATGATGCCTATGATGGACGGTGGTGGGGGATGCAGCAGTTGTGTGGTAGACCTTGTCCTGGATGGGCTGGTGTATCAGATGATGCCTATGATGGACGGTGGTGGGGGATGCAGCAGTTGTGTGGTAGACCTTGTCCTGGATGGGCTGGTGTATCACATGATGCCTATGATGGACGGTGGTGGGGGATGCAGCAGTTGTGTGGTAGGCCTTGTCGTGGATGGGCTGGTGTATCAGATGATGCCTATGATGGACAGAGGTGGGGGATGCAGCAGTTGTGTGGTAGGCCTTGTCCTGGATGGGCTGGTGTATCAGATGATGCCTATGATGGACAGAGGTGGTGGATGCAGCAGTTGTGTGGTAGGCCTTGTCCTGGATGGGCTGGTGTATCAGATGATGCCTATGATGGACGGTGGTGGGGGATGCAGCAGTTGTGTGGTAGGCCTTGTCCTGGATGGGCTGGTGTATCAGATGATGTCTATGATGGACAGAGGTGGGGGATGCAGCGGTTGTGTGGTAGGCCTTGTCCTGGATGGGCTGGTGTATCACATGATGTCTATGATGCACAGAGGTGGTGGATGCAGCAGTTGTGTAGTAGACCTTGTCCTGGATGGGCTGGTGTATCACATGATGCCTATGATGGACAGAGGTGGGGGATGCAGCAGTTGTGTGGTAGGCCTTGTCCTGGATGGGCTGGTGTATCAGATGATGCCTATGATGGACGGTGGTGGGGGATGCAGCAGTTGTGTGGTAGGCCTTGTCCTGGATGGGCTGGTGTATCAGATGATGCCTATGATGGACAGAGGTGGTGGATGCAGCAGTTGTGTGGTAGGCCTTGTCCTGGATGGGCTGGTGTATCAGATGATGCCTATGATGGACGGTGGTGGGGGATGCAGCAGTTGTGTGGTAGGTCTTGTCCTGGATGGGCTGGTGTATCAGATGATGCCTATGATGGACAGAGGTGGGGTATGCAGCAGTTGTGTGGTAGGCCTTGTCCTGGATGGGCTGGTGTATCAGATGATGCCTATGATGGACGGTGGTGGGGGATGCAGCAGTTGTGTGGTAGGTCTTGTCCTGGATGGGCTGGTGTATCACATGATGTCTATGATGCACAGAGGTGGGGGATGCAGCAGTTGTGTGGTAGGCCTTGTCCTGGATGGGCTGGTGTATCAGATGATGCCTATGATGGACGGTGGTGGGGGATGCAGCAGTTGTGTGGTAGGCCTTGTCCTGGATAGGCTGGTGTATCAGATGATGTCTATGATGGACGGTGGTGGGGGATGCAGCAGTTGTGTGGTAGGCCTTGTCCTGGATGGGCTGGTGTATCAGATGATGCCTATGATGGACGGTGGTGGGGGATACAGCAGTTGTGTGGTAGACCTTGTCCTGGATGGGCTGGTGTATCAGATGATGCCTATGATGGACAGAGGTGGGGGATGCAGCGGTTGTGTGGTAGGTCTTGTCCTGGATGGGCTGGTGTATCACATGATGTCTATGATGGACAGAGGTGGGGGATGCAGCAGTTGTGTAGTAGACCTTGTCCTGGATGGGCTGGTGTATCAGATGATGCCTATGATGGACAGAGGTGGGGGATGCAGCAGTTGTGTAGTAGACCTTGTCCTGGATGGGCTGGTGTATCACATGATGTCTATGATGGACAGAGGTGGTGGGGGATGCAGCAGTTGTGTGGTAGACCTTGTCCTGGATGGGCTGGTGTATCAGATGATGCCTATGATGGACAGAGGTGGGGGATGCAGCAGTTGTGTAGTAGACCTTGTCCTGGATGGGCTGGTGTATCAGATGATGCCTATGATGGACAGAGGTGGGGGATGCAGCAGTTGTGTAGTAGACCTTGTCCTGGATGGGCTGGTGTATCAGATGATGCCTATGATGGACAGAGGTGGGGGATGCAGCGGTTGTGTGGTAGGTCTTGTCCTGGATGGGCTGGTGTATCACATGATGTCTATGATGGACAGAGGTGGGGGATGCAGCGGTTGTGTGGTAGACCTTGTCCTGGATGGGCTGGTGTATCAGATGATGCCTATGATGGACAGAGGTGGGGGATGCAGCAGTTGTGTAGTAGACCTTGTCCTGGATGGGCTGGTGTATCACATGATGTCTATGATGGACAGAGGTGGTGGGGGATGCAGCAGTTGTGTGGTAGACCTTGTCCTGGATGGGCTGGTGTATCACATGATGCCTATGATGGACAGAGGTGGGGGATGCAGCGGTTGTGTGGTAGACCTTGTCCTGGATGGGCTGGTGTATCAGATGATGCCTATGATGGACAGAGGTGGGGGATGCAGCGGTTGTGTGGTAGGCCTTGTCCTGGATGGGCTGGTGTATCACATGATGCCTATGATGGACAGAGGTGGGGGATGCAGCAGTTGTGTGGTAGACCTTGTCCTGGATGGGCTGGTGTATCACATGATGTCTATGATGGACAGAGGTGGTGGGGGATGCAGCAGTTGTGTGGTAGACCTTGTCCTGGATGGGCTGGTGTATCACATGATGTCTATGATGGACAGAGGTGGGGGATGCAGCAGTTGTGTGGTAGGTCTTGTCCTGGATGGGCTGGTGTATCAGATGATGCCTATGATGGACAGAGGTGGGGAATGCAGCAGTTGTGTGGTAGACCTTGTCCTGGATAGGCTGGTGTATCACATGATGTCTATGATGGACAGAGGTGGGGAATGCAGCAGTTGTGTGGTAGACCTTGTCCTGGATAGGCTGGTGTATCACATGATGTCTATGATGGACAGAGGTGGGGGATGCAGCAGTTGTGTGGTAGGTCTTGTCCTGGATGGGCTGGTGTATCAGATGATGCCTATGATGGACAGAGGTGGGGAATGCAGCAGTTGTGTGGTAGACCTTGTCCTGGATAGGCTGGTGTATCACATGATGTCTATGATGGACGGTTGTGGGGGATGCAGCAGTTGTGTGGTAGACCTTGTCCTGGATGGGCTGGTGTATCAGATGATGCCTATGATGGACAGAGGTGGGGGATGCAGCGGTTGTGTGGTAGGTCTTGTCCTGGATAGGCTGATGTATCACATGATGCCTATGATTGACAGAGGTGGGGAATGCAGCAGTTGTGTGGTAAACCTTGTCCTGGATAGGCTGGTGTGCCATGGGGTTACATTACACCACTTATTAAAAATGGGATGCAATTTGAGAGTTCACTTGTTATTCTCACTGATGCCAAGTGCTTTCAGGTTGGGAATGGGAGCAAGTGAAACATGTCCCATTGTTAATAAATGCTGCAGTATGATTCACTTTACTATCTAGATATTATACATCACTGTGAACAAAATCTTCCAGCAAAGTTGTTTGTTTGAGAGGTAGAATCAGGACTTATAATTCATTGTCATAGCCGGGATTTGAACCTTGGATCTTCCACTTCACTAGCAACTGCTCTAACCACTGAGCTACCATGGCAACTTGCCAGACATTAAATTCCCTAATTAAAGTGAAGTGGAAAATCTGTGGTTCGAATCCTGGCTTTGGCGCTGAATTTTTGAGTTGTGATTCTATCAAACATTGCTGTCACACAGCTTGAATGTTTAAGAAATACCAGCGGTAAATTGGCATAAAATAAGAATTGGGTAATGGTTGTTAACTGTTTGGTTTACAGCTGGAGGCGTTCTCCGGAGCAAACGCAGAGAAGCTGAAGCAGCTAGTGCTACAACACAAGTAAGCGTCGACAAGACGAGACGAGACGGGCAGTCACTATTCAGTCACCACAGTATGGATAATAGCCCTTGCACCTTCAGCAATTTAACCTTTCCCTCTCCTCGTCCTTTATTCTCACCTCCTCCCTTTATTTTTAAAATTTTCAACTCCTATTTGTAATTTTAAAAACCAATTTCTCCTTAAAATGGAAAAAGTAAAGCTATTGACATGTTTGTCCATTACTGTCGTGCTTATGTGATATGCTGATTAGCTTAGTTTGGAAAATGCCATAAAATTGTAACTGAAGGAAGGTGAGTTTGTGAAAGCAGATAGTGTCTGTGTAAAGGAGCAGATGCTCCATACAAGCTGCTGCACTTCTCAAATTATGTATACCTACATGTGTATGATATTGTACCTACATTCTCGTGCATGTTGCATTGCACTATTGATTTAACAAAAGTTTAGAATAATTGTAGTCTATCTACAAGATTAACAACCCACTCCCTGCATCACAAATGATCTGTAACAAAATAGCTGTTACTTGGCAGAAGAAACTATTTAAAAAATGAAATAACTGTTAATATATATTGTTTTTAAGCCGGAGAAGTTAAACATTGTGATGATACTGGGTATGTAGCGTATTGTAGTGTGTGAAGCTTGTTTTCTGAAATGTTTTAGGCAGTTTAAATGCATATTTTGTAGCCTATTGAAATCTGAGGGGAATTATAGACAGTAAAGAGAAAGTTTTAATTGTACTAAATGAAATTCATTTTTTAATGAAGATGTTAAAAATATATGTATTCAAATGTTAGTATTATGTACTATAATATGCTGTTGTATTTTTGAGGCAGAGGGAAAGTTGCTTAAAAGATTTATATACATTTGCAAATAAAAATAAATGTTTTGTAACAAATGGTTGTCTTTTGTTGTTGCCCATTTCATCCTAGGGGAGAGAAAGATGGTTGAAGCAGGTGAAAGTTCAAAGACATACATTCACAACTATTTTGTTAATAAGCTGGTATACTCCTCCAGTCCAAGGAAGAGTCCTGGGCTAAACGCTGCAGCGTATACTAGGGTCACAAGGGATGCCAGAAAATGAAAGTTGATCCAGTTAAATTGGATAGTCCTACCCTTTATAAGTACACTGGTGTCCGATAGTGACGCTCCCACTCTCCCAGGAATTCCAGCAGAATGGAACGGAATGGAGCAGAAAATTTCCACAAAGGTCAGTTTCGTGTTTAAGATCAAATGCACACTGGCATGAACGGAAGTAACTCGTTTCTGATCGTGCTGAGAATACCTGGGACCTAACCCTCGAAGTTCCTGCTGCTGACGAGTGACCTTTGTAAACGCTCGTTACCTTATGTATGCATTCAAATGTCTCAACATGCGCTGTTTTACACATACACATAAACAGAAGCCAGCCATCTGCGATAACGGATGATGAAATTCTTATGTTGACTGTAAAATTATAAATTATGATGCTTCAGATGCCAATTACCACAACCAAATACGCCGTGAAGTTACCTAGGAAAGAAAAGGAGCTATAGAGGTAAAATTAAGTAATCATTATACAAAGTTTACAATTATTTTATTCACATATCGGCCATAATTTCTTTTTTTTTAAGCAGCTGTATCCCTGTACATACATAGTACAATTAAACATCATAGAATATCATACATTACAATATCCTTGTTCAAGGAGTTGCTGCTTTCGCTGTTGTATCCATGTATGATGACTATAACAAAATTTTTCGGTCAGAGCATTCCGAGTAGTGACCGTTTAAGCTTCCATGGAAGACAGACAGCTGCAAATTTACGTTCTGTTTCTGACGGACCCATGTGCATCAACCTTATATGTGACATACCTTTTGCTTCACGTTACCTTAAGTTTGGAGGTTGCATGACTGTTGGAACCAATCTGTGAGTAGTGCCCTGCAGGAATAAATTGTACTTCTCTATGTAACTATTCACACAAAAAATTTCTGTATTTCTTTTGTTTAGCTCCTAAAGTAGGCTATAGCCATCTCCATAGTACTTTACTCATCATTTAAACATGTTTTTGCTTCATATTTTTGTATTTTCTTTCTTTTCATTTTTGGAAAACAAAATTGAATGTCTGCCATGTCTGCCAAGTGGAAGAATAACCAATCAGGATCACTCCCATTACGGTAAGTTAAATGCATCCTAGACCTTTGTTTCCTACCTCCCATCGCGTTAAGTAAAGTTGATAATAATCCCGGCATTAGGTCCCCCCTCCACAAGTTCTGATAGAGTCAACATCGCACATTAAAAATTCCAAAAGAAAGCAATGCCAAATAAATTCTTATTGCGCTTGAAGTTTCCTGTTCATTTCAGTGGGCTTTGAGTTTGACTAATGAAGCCTTATTTGTAGACGCACATCTTGGGATGTACCACGATTACAGGCAGCTACAGCCAGCATTCAGCGAAATTTTGATGCAGTTTTATACAATGCCATTGAAAAACTTATTAAAGCAAAATACTTAAATATTAAAGAACCTAGAGAAATAAGAAGAGCATTATGAATTAACACAACAGAAAACCTGCATCATGCAACTGCCAGGAGCTGCTCCAATCCAGTACAGTTTAATGAATAGCAAAATAGTAGAATATTAATAAAGTATGAACGTCGCTGCTCATTTGCATGAAATTCACTAACTCTAGCTCCTCCTAGATTTAAATTCTGATTCCAACTTAATGTACCTATTATATTTAACTTTGATCATGAATATGAATACCTTGTATGTAGTTGCTTTTATTTTCGTTTGTTTTAATTTAGGATAATTTAATTAATAAACTTTGTGAAAATGTATGTCTCGCTACGCTAGATGTGCATCATGTTGTATTTTTCAACTGTTTCCTTTAAAGCAGAATGTATATGGTTGTATGTATATACCATTTAAAGTATGCTTTTTTTCCCTTCATAATAATGTTCATTGGACCATGTAGTACATTATAAGACCTAACTTCATTTTTGTTTAGTGTTAAAACTTGAGACATGATTTTTAAAGGGATTATGCTTTGTATAAATGGAGGAACAACAACAATAATAATGATAAACAATAATAAATAGATAAATTAAAGCATATTAAGGTAGAAGTTGACCCTGGATGGGGAGATAAGTAGTCATCTTGCTTCAGGCATTTCAAAGGAAAATAGTTTTGACATTCATTTCATCCTTCAGATCATGTATACATGATATGGAATCATCAATAAGTTACAATAGGAATATAACAATAAAATAAAAGGTCACACACAAACACACATACCCATACAGCCTTAATTAGTCAGACTTCACAAAGTTATCTATTTACATATTCCATAACCGAATAAAATGTATTTTCTAGTAGGTACAATTTGAGTTTTTTCTTAAACAGATTTACATTTTCAATGTTTTTTATATTAAGTGGTAGCCTATTGCACAGTTTTATTCCATTATGATTTACACTGTTTTTGGCTAGATTCGTTCTGCAATATTGCACATGTAGATTTTCTTTCTGCCTTGTACTATGATAGTGAATCTCTTGGTTATCTGGTAGCTGATCCTTATTCATCTGATATGATGGATAACTCCTAATATATACATACTTGCTGCAGTTATAATCCGTAACTTTTTGAACAGTTCCCTACATGGAGATATACTTGATTCGCCAGTCATTATTCTTATTGCCCGCTTTTGGAACCAAAAAACTTTTTCAGATTCTGTTGATGCCCCCCAGAACATTACTCCATACCTTATATGACTATGAATGTATGCAAAGTAAGCACTTCTAAGAACTTGCACACTCGTTACCCTTTTCAGTGTACTCAATATGTAACATTCCACACTTAGTTTCTTGGTTAACATATTTATATCTGTCCCCCATTTAAGATCTTCTGTAATAATTAGTTTGATCTTCATATTTTATGATTTCATTGTCTAGTTTTATTTGCACTTTTACCACATTTCTATGATGACTCGACTGAAAGCTCATAGCAACAGCTTTTGTGTGTTTAATAACAGTCTATTTACCTCGAACCAATATGTCAATTTCCTTATATCCCCGTTTACTTTTTCCTGAAGATCTCTGTCATTATTTGCTTTTAGCAGCAGGTTTGTATCACCGGCAAATAACACCACTTCGGACTCCTGGACACATAATGGGAGATCATTTACATAAAGTAAGAAAAGAAGTGGCCCGTATATCATGATCAGTCACATCATATGCCTTCTTTAGATCAAGGAACAAACCTAGTGATTTCCCTTTCTTTTCAATAGCTAGGGTTACCATATCACCCATTTTTAAATGGGGCCATCCATTTTTCAGACCCTCCTCCGACCCCCCCCCCCCCCCCCCGTTCAGTTTTTGAATATTTTGAGAAATCACCCGTTTTTTAGTTAGCAGTAAAATATATATTATTTGTTTATCTCTTCAATTTGTTTTGAAAATGAATTCACATGCCACACCTTTAGCAATTATTGCTCTGTATGTCCTCTAGCGGGTCTTTGCTGAACTCTGGTTAAAGTTTACTGCACCTGTACGCCACATCACTTTCTCTTCTTTGTGTTCTGTGGTGAAGATGCCATGAACTGTAAACAAGAGAAGCTTCACCGTAAAGCTTTTGTTTCCACTGAACGAAACCTACATATTCTTGTTGCAGCCTGAACTGACTAGTTTTGCCAATATGTCATATATAGATCAGGATGCCAAAAGATAATTATAAGTGCAAGTTTAAAATTAGGGCAGAAAACCATTTTGTCCCTTTAAAAGTAAAGGAAATTATTTGTAAATGTGATGATGGAAATTTAGCTAGTCTTTGAAAGTGATGTATACTTTTTATACTGTTAGTTATAATTGGATGCTCCAATACAGTGGTATGTCTGTGTTTCAATGGATAACTGCATAAAGAACCAGAGTGGCAAGTGGTGGAAAAAACTGTTATTTTTAAGAAGTGTTAACATAGTTATTGATGAGACTGTACTCTTTGATGAAATAAGTGCATTAAGCACTTACCACATAATGAACTCTGCAACATTGGTAGGGAAGTGTTGCCAAGAAATGGTACGAACACATGAGTAATGTTGGGTGTATAGAACTGTTGAAAGTAGTACCTACAGCACTATTTTGCCATACTTGCACATAATGCAGCCAGCCGTAGAGAGAATATTTTCTCTGCTAAATGTTCAGTGGACAGATGAGCGAAATAAGCTCACTGCCGAAAATGTAAAGTTAATGTTGATCATAATGTACAACGTGAAAAATGTGCTCACTATTATGACAGGATTATCTGTAAAAAGGATTTCCTGAAAAGGTCAAAGGAAGTGAAAAATATGTGAAATAAATGTAGTTAACCGAATTCCCCGTTTTTTTTGACATGATATGGTAACCCTATCAATAGCAGTAATACATTTTTCAACTAGGGAGCAAACTGCAGATTCAGTATATTTTTCTCGCCTAAAACCATGTTGTACATCTGTGAGAATTTTATTTTTCTCTAAAAATTACTAATTCTATTGAAAATTAGCTTCTCCAAAATCTTGGAGAATGCTAATAGCATAGAAATTGGTCTGTAATTTTGTAACACATCTTGGGACTCCCTTCTTATTTTTGGTACATCAATTGATTTTCTGTTTTTTCTTTTGTTGTTTAATTAAGGTCGCTTTGTAACACACATGCGACCATATCTGCTTCTTTTTGTATTTTACAAAATGTATGAGTAAATGAATTGTTCACTGAACACTTTGGCACAAATGGCGGGAAAACACCTTTGGCAACTAAAACATAACATTAAATTTACCGCTTATTTTTCCAGTGCGAACGAAAATCTGAGTAATAATAAAACTGTTATTTAAAGACTGTTTCTTTAATTCTATTCGGCATATTCTTGCATAGACTTACATTCAAATATTCCACCCATGAAGAGATATTTACTGCATGTTCTTGCCATACAAATCATTGCACGATGTACATCAAAGTCTCTTTCTCCATCAAAGTTGGTACTCTGTGTTACAAGAGGAGTTATGCTATTCCCGCGCATGTTTTGGTTTTGTAACCTGAAACAATTCTAATTCCTGTAAAGTAAACGTGAACGAAGGTGCACTATTAAGGGTTGCACATTATAATGGATAATACAAGAAATAAATGTGTGAACCTAGGAATGGAGGCATTGAAAGGTTGCAGCTTGTTGGTATCCAAGTACAGTGAAGGTAGGTGTGTCACCTTACAACTCCTTTAAGCAGGTTGCATGAATTGCGTCGGTACGCTGCCGTAAAAATAATATTTTTCATAAAATAGAGGTGTATACAATATTATCCAGCGTAGTAAATATGCCGAAGTTTGGCCGTATGTTTTCGTCCACTGAGCTTATCGAGGTTATGTTAGGTCATGTTAGGTTAGCTCAGCTCAGCTCTATATAAACAGTTTTAAGAAAACTGTGGGTTTAGTACTATATTCGTAAAACAAGTTTAGGGTGGGTTACTTTAATAAAAGCCGTTTTAAGAAAACTAGTATGTTTTTAGTGGTGTCGCACAGGTGAGGGTGAAATTGGTCAGCAGACTATAAATATCCCAAATCTTTTTGGGTTATAATTGTTTATGCGGAGTTTTCCCATGGTTTTTATACACATTCTCCTTAATGTGCCTCTAATTGCAGAACTAAAATTATCAGCATTTACTACGTTTCCACGCAGAATTAAACTCGATTTGAGTTCAGTGCTATTCTGCATTTTCATTTTGAATTCATTCCAGAAATGAGATCACTTTGAATATGCAAGGCTTAAGCAGAAATAATTGAAACTTTTATGTTGGCAAACCTGTAAAGATATGTTTTCTGCATATATTAAGTAGGTTTTAAGGTTAGTGAATGTTTTTGAGAAGAATGTATTGAGATTATAGAAACAATAAAAGTGACCTTGTTGTGTTGTATTATGTCACTTTCACTAAAAAAACAAAATGACAAGCGTTAGGTATAGCATGTTACGAGTACAGTAGAACTTAACATCCTTGGTGGATTCAGATCTATTTGAATACAGTAGGTGTTTGCATGCAACAAAATGTAGATCCTATCCTACTGAATAAGTGGATCGGATCCAGTGGTTGAGCTTCATGTGAACCCACATTTCCATGCAATGTTCAATCCAGGAAAACAAATCAATACTTAATGAATTTGCCAAGGAGACATAGCAATTATTGTTTCTTAAGTTATACAAGTGTATATCTGATGTGGTGTGTATAAAATGAACTAAAATATCACATTGAATAATAATTTTATTTAATTACGTACACTTCCATGGCCTTTGTCTATTACTCTTTTGGTTTCCAGTATGGGCCGTGTGTTGTTGGCTTTTACGAAATTAATTGGATGGGTTTTTGTTGTCACCCACTGAAGAAGCCAAACATAGTTTTGTGGCTAAACGTCAGCATCGTTTTTAATTTCTTTAAAGCTAACAAGACACAACCCATACCAGAAACCAAAAAAGTAATTTTATTTGTAACATTTATGTAAATCTTGAAGTATGTACAGTTTTTGAACAAAATGTGTGAATATTTGAGACATTTTGATGTGCTGCAGAAGAACAGAAACCATTTCTTAAATTAGCAGTGTTGAAATATTTGGGATTAGTTTCCAGATGTAAAACAGTGTGTTACTCTTAAAGTGCAGTTTGTTTGACAACTTTTGGAACACAGGGCCATCTATTGGTGGCCACATTAACTTCCAAAATGAGAGAATTGTTGCTGTAACAGGGAGTTTCCATACCACATTAAAAAGTTAATGAACTGAGTGGTAAATAAAGTTTTGCTGTATGAGATATTTTGAGTTTCAAACCATTACTGTAGAAATTATAATGAATGCAGTTTAATGCATTTTTACTTTCTCTACTGGCAAGTACAGGAAGTACTGCATTCCACGCAAAACTTTGATGTCGAGATTTCGCCAGAAATATATGTTTTGAGACCTGAATCCAAAAAAAGCATTTTTAGAAAAAGGTCTGTGTCTGTGGACTGCATAACTCAAAAATGAAAAGTCGGTTAAAAAACAAAGTTGGTATTTAAGTTAAACGTGACACAAAGATTTTGAAGAAAATAGCGCCACCCTAAACTACCCTTTAGATGAAAAATTTTTCGAAAATTTTGATTTTCTTGAAAATAGCCAAAACGATTTTGATTAAAATGCAATATGTTTGAGATATTTGTATGACAAATGAAATGTATATTTTGAATTTTCTGGCTATAGCCTATATGGTCCTGTTTACTCTGGATAACTTTCGAATAACTCATAAACTGTAAGAGATAGACAAAATCTTATACAAAAAATGTAGATCTCGCTAAAACACACAATTTATGTCTGAATAAATTTTTTTGTATAGTGAACTATTTCGGAGATATTCCTTGTTATTTGTGTCAGTTTCGAAAAACTTTCGTGCAATGGAACATCGTTCTTGATTTTTTTTTACATGTTAAGTGCGCAGAGGGAATGGAATCTCAAAGCTTTAAAAGATTTGACTATCGCTCAAAGCCTACTCTATTCTAATATTCCCCTTTCACCTACAAGGAAATAAGCAATACGATAATACAAATATTTATCTCAACACAAAGATGTAAGAATAAGAGTTTGTAAGAATGGTTAGTACAAGAGTAGAGAAAGTCATGTGAGTGTAAACATCAGATTTTTTAATATAAAATGAAGAGTTTAAAACCGTGGAACATGTTATTAATATCCTTTTTAAAGCACTTGTTGTTCCAGTTGCATAATATCCAACTGGACAAGTTAATTTTGGGGGACTACTCCCTTGTCTTGGGACACTGTGTTCCACTGGAGGGGCAGCAATCTCTTAAAGATGAGAAGACAATGATCCAAGACTAACCTACGAGGACATTGTTTCAACCATTCTTCTTGAACACCTGTATCAGTTAATGTAACATCCACCCTATAGTCCCACCATCTTCCTGTTCCCTATGGTGCCCGCCTCGATAGCGTGATGGTTAGCGTGTCTGCCTCACGTTCAAGAGGTCGCGAGCTCGAATCTTGCTTAGGGTAAGTTATCCAGGTAAGGTTTTTTTCCGAGGTTTTCCCTACCCTGAGAAGACGAATGTCGGGTAACTTAAAGCTCCATGGACCTCAGGCTAATTTGAGCATCATTTCACCCATTTCATTTCATTCATTCGTCTGATATGACACAATGTTGGAGGACGTTAATTCAAAAAAAAAAAATTTCCCTATGGTGAAGAGGTCACCCTGAAGAGGAGGTGTCTACAGTGACGTGGATACTTCCACAAGTGGTTCATACTTTGTCTGAATACGTGTTTACTGAGCCTTGTAAAAGGATAGGTATATTACATCACTGTATCGCTGTTTCCTCGCCCCCTCTCTCTCTCTCAGTCTCTGTGTTTTTGGGCTTTATTCAAGTAAAGTTACACTCATATTTTGTCGTCTCTCTGCAGTTGCAATTGAAAGTGTCTGTTGGTAGAAGCACAGTTCATTTGTTCCTTGTATACACATTAAAGTGTTTTAGGGGTACAAACGGATAATGTAACAAATTACATAAATCTTTTGTTTTAGGAGAAGAGAAGCAAGTACAATTTAATAAACTGGTAGAAATCATGGGATATTACTGTGAGCTTGATTCACAATATGAAAATTCACTGAAAGCTACGAATGAGGCGAAGAAGCTGTTGAAGAGCAAGCGCAAGGATGAGGAACAGAGCGATGGCAACGATGATAGACCTATCCGTGAGGTAACCAATTGTTTATAATTGTCAAATAATGTGTCTGGAATCTGGCTTATGTATATGGATAGTGCAGGGTCATTACATCACATATTACACGCTTCACCTGTATATACGTATGTAACAGAATCTTTCAATGTCATTTTCACCAACTTACAGTCATCTGATTAACTTGAAAATTTGCACACATGTTAACGACCGATGAGAATATAATAATATCATAAGTTTGTCCTAATGTTCTAAAAAAGTTACTTGGCTAAATTTAACAATGTAACAGAATTTTCACAAAATTAGAGTCGTCTGAGTTGAAAATTTGCACATGTGTCGAGGACCATTGGCACCACAATAATGTACCATCACTTTATCCTAACGTCTTGACTAGGATCATTAGGATAAAGAAATTACTTAGATAAGTTTATCAATGTAACAGAGTCTTTCGATGTAATTTTCACCAACTTAGAGTTGTCTGATTGGCTTGAAAATTTGCACACATGTTAAGGACCGATGAGAATGCAATAATATATTGATGATGTAGATGTCCAGAGAGAGGACCTGAAAGGAACACGAGACCCAAGGGAAATATTGTGTACTGGAGTTCACGCAGAGCCAAGGCATCCAGGTAGTTCAGAAATTGACACAAGTTACACTGGACAAAGGAATTAAATCACTTGAAAATATTGAAAGATGGAGATGCCTGGGGAGAGGACCTGAGAGGGACACAAGATTTCGGGGGAAGGATTGCAGATCTAAGTTTACCCAGGGCCAGGATGTCCACAACAGCTAATGGTGTAGTTGAAGCAGTAATTATTGTAATCTAATATTGTTTAAAAGGTGATTTGAAAATTTAAAAAAAAAATTGGAAGAAATTTCAAATTCAGAAATTTTATAAAGATTTCAAATAAAAAAAAATTTGAATAGAAAAAGTAGGACTAAAAAGTTAAGAATAAATTATAGTTTAAAAAACTAAAAATTCACACTGTCGTCTTGGATTCCATACTGTCATGTTGACTGGTTCATCCTAACTACATGTCCCCCCAGCTTCTGGCAGTTGTGGCTGCACTTCCCTGTGCAACTTGTATGGTCTCCACTGTCATGTTGACTGGTTCATCCTAACTACATGTCCCCCCAGCTTCTGGCAGTTGTGGCTGCACCTCCCTGTGCAACTTGTATCGTGTT
The DNA here is from genome assembly GCA_030765045.1 of Tenodera sinensis. Taxonomy (NCBI): domain Eukaryota; kingdom Metazoa; phylum Arthropoda; class Insecta; order Mantodea; family Mantidae; genus Tenodera; species Tenodera sinensis. Next base: position 435,538 of record CM060972.1, on the reverse strand, counting down.
CACAGTCATGTTGGCTGGTTCATCCGAACTACATGTCCCCCCAGCTTCTGGCAGTTGTGGCTGCACTTCCCTGTGCAACTTGTATCGTCTTCACTGTCATGTTGACTGGTTCATCCTAACTACATGTCCCCCCAGCTTCTGGCAGTTGTGGCTGCACCTCCCTGTGCAACTTGTATCGTGTTCACTGTCATGTTGACTGGTTCATCCTAACTACATGTCCCCCCAGCTTCTGGCAGTTGTGGCTGCACTTCCCTGTGCAACTTGTATGGTCTTCACTGTCATGTTGACTGGTTCATCCTAACTACATGTCCCCCCAGCTTCTGGCAGTTGTGGCTGCACCTTCCTGTGCAACTTTGTACATACTTGTATCGTCTTCACTGTCATGTTGACTGGTTCATCCTAACTACATGTCCCCCCAGCTTCTGGCAGTTGTGGCTGCACCTCCCTGTGCAACTTGTATCGTCTTCACTGTCATGTTGACTGGTTCATCCTAACTACATGTCCCCCCAGCTTCTGGCAGATGTGGCTGCACTTCCCTGTGCAACTTTGTACATACTTGTATCGTCTTCACTGTCATGTTGACTGGTTCATCCTAACTACATGTCCCCCCAGCTTCTGGCAGTTGTGGCTGCACCTCCCTGTGCAACTTTGTACATACTTGTATCGTCTTCACTTGCAAATGTAACACAACTGGAATGAATGCTGGGCTCCAATCAGTTGCATTCTTGTTAATATTTCACTTTCTCGTGTTCCCTTTATGTGATGGTTTCACCCAAGTGAATATATTCACTACAATATTCTATTATTCTTCCTTCTAACAACACTAGCAATTCTTCTTGGTTTCACATAATTTTTGTTTTGATTGGGTTCATTATTAAACCCATCCTTTCACTCTCTCTGTTTAACTGTTATCTTTCTTTGTAGCTCTTTCTGAGTTTTTGTGAATACTGCTATAGCATCTGCAAATGTGAGATTTATAAGCTTTTTCTCATTTATGTTAATGTCATATGCTTTCTTGTTCCACCCTAGTTTCCTAAATATAAATATATATACTAGCGGGCCCGACAGATGTCCTGTTCAAATGTTGCACATCCGAAAATTACAAAATTTTAAAAATAAACTATAAATTGTTTGGACTGTTTTGATGAAAAAATATGTAAAAAAGTTATTTTTAGAATACCTAACATCTTCACGTCTACAGTTATCGTAACTTGACCTATTAATAGTGTGTGATTGTATCTGTATATTATAAATTTATACTTGTTGAGTACAAACCTAACACTGTTTTAAATAACAGAAAGAAAGGAAAACCTCAAATCATTTTTATGACATGTATATTGTTTAAAATGCAAAAAATAAATGTTTAAATATATTTGCAATATTAATATGGTAAAACATGCCTTCAATGGACCCCTCTTAAGTGGAAATCTGTCTAAAACGGAAATATTTTAAGATCCTGTGCATTTAGGGTTGAAAAACACATTAAACTGCCTTTATTAAATGGAAGCTATCTTACATAGACAATGAAAATCATAGTACACCTTTTAACGGAAAATTTCCAGTTTTGGAATGAGAGTTTAGAAAATTTGCAGGCACAAAACTACATCAATGAAGATGCTTTCAATTGCAGTGCCACGGAATATGTCAACATAGACAGTGATGAGCAAACTGAAACAGACACAGTTGATATACATGTCTTAGTTGAGAATATGTGAAGTGAGATAGAAGAAAAAAAGGTGAAGGAAGATGAAGAGTGTATAAAGGAACTGCAACAATTTGCCTCGGATATGTTTGTATGTGTGATTTCTCAGGCCAGAGTGTTTGTGGAAGTCGAGGAGCTAAGCAGCAATGTGTCCAGAAAGCTCTCCTTGACTACTGGAAAAAATAAATGAATCATGTATAGGAAAAGCCTTGTATTATTGAGAGCTTCAAGTGAATGCTTGTGGGCCGTAGTGCATTCATCCCGAATAATTTTGTATTTTCTTTATGTTGCACATTGTGTTTGGATTTGTGTGAATGTTTAATGTCAACTTGAGTGCTGAATGCGCAGTCTGCCCACCATCAAGCGAGATCACTGCAACGCAATATGATTATGTGTGCTTTGTCAAAAACAAAAAAGAATCGCCCTTAATGATTTCTGCTGCTGGGTAGTAGGCGATGGCATGTCGAAATGAGTGAATCCCTATTTGACATGAAAATACAAATATCCTCAATCTTTATTAATGCCTCGTATATTTCCAGTGATGCACGATCTGTTATAAGCTATATTCTGTGGTTTCATGCATTATCAACATTTCACTGTAAAATAAACAAATAAAAACCGCTAATACCGCGAATGGTGCTTTCCTTTTGGCTTAGAAGTCGCTATTGCGCATGCACTATAGCAGGAAGATGTTTGTTGTAGTTATGTGATTATATTACTGTATAAGAAAACGTGCTGCAAAGGCTCCAGCACAATTTGCACAGTGTATAATTTTTAATTACACTTTAAAATCTTACTTCAATAAATAATAATGTATGAAATTTGTAGGTTAAGCTGATTGTGATAAAATGCAGTGTATATATGATGTAAAATACTCACCTCTATACTGCAATTTACACATTTGCACAATGTATATCCTTTAATTACACTTTAACACCTTACTTCAACAAATATTAATATATTACATTTGTAGGTTAAGCTGAAAGTTCGAGGGTGCACATGTTTACATCATGAATACTCACCTCAACACTGCACCTTACAAATTTGCACAATGTATATTTGTTAATTACACTTTTAATTACTTGTTCTCAATAAGTGCGCACATTTAATGTAATGTTAATGCTCAGTTGTGACCAAAAGTTGTTACAATTGAGCCTTAGCACATCAAATACTGGAAATTCTTAAATGCGATTGCAGCGCTGTTGAACCTAAACCATCCTGCTCTGTGAACAACACATAAGTGAGTAAGTTAATTAAAGATAACATGTTCTATCAGGTCAAATTGTGAATCTGAACCATTCTGGAATCACCTTTATTACACATGCAAAAGTTAATAAAAATCGGTCCAGCCATTTAGGAAGCTTATAGTTACATACATATGGACAGAAGAGAGAGAGGATACTGGTGCCCTGTGCTGTGTGACAAGGAAGAACAGGAACTTTAGTTAACTGTAGTTAGGGAGCGTGCAATGAAACGTGAGGGAAGGAAGTAGATATGAGTGAGAAAGGGTTAAGAAGAAGAGAATTCATTGTGGTGGAGTGAATTAGTAGCAAATAGTTAGAAAATAAAGAAAGAAAAGACAGGGAAGGTAAAGAACTAGGTTAGAATGAACTGAGTGGATTAGAAACAGGGAAATGCAAGCATGAAAATAGTAGGTGAGAAAAGTGGTACAAAAGACAAATTGGAGAAAGTTATGAATATTGGTAAAACAAATAAAGAAAAGCGCACATCAAAATGTAAGCGTATTTAGAGAATTTAAGATGGCTGTCCAGTGACAAGAGCCAGGGCCCAAATTCAAGATGTAAATGCTTTAATATCCAATAAATTCAGTTCACTATATATGTGGTAGTGTCATTCTGTTTAATAAGTCCTTATCTTCATTGGCTAACCTGTTAGCTGCTCTTCATTGGTTGGCAAGTATTAGTCTTTTACTTTCTCCACCACCAAGTAGAGCAAGTATTGTATTCCAACCAAAAATTTGATGATTTCACCACAAATATGTTCTGAGGCCCCTTTAATCCAAAAAGAAAGCATTTTTAGAAAAAGGTGTCTGTGTAAGCCTGTGGACAGCATAACTCAAAAACAAACAGTCGGTATCTAAGTTTAGATCTTTCAAGGATGCGACACAAAGACACCCTAAACTATCCTTCACATGGAAAATTTTGATTTTCTCAAAAATGGCTCTAAAAGTTTTAATTAAAACCCATGTTTAAGATATTTTTATGACAAATGAATTTTCTGGGTATAGCCCATGTAGTCCTGTTTACTCTCGGTTACTTTTGAATAACTGGTAAACCGTAAGAGATAGAACAAATCTTACTATACAAAAAATATAGATCTTATTAAAACACAATTTGTGTCCAAATTAATTTTTTGTAGAGTGAGCCATTGCAGAGATATTCCTTGTTATTTGTGTAAGTTTGGAATACTTAAAAGTTTCATCAAATGGAACATTGTTACTAATTTTTTTTATGTTAGCCATGCAAATAGCACAGAATCTGAAAGCTTTAAAACATTTGACTATCGCACAAAGCCTACTGTATTCTCATATTCCCCTTGTACCTACAAGAAAATAAGCAGTAAGGTAATTTGTACAAATGTTTATCTCAACTAACACAAAGAAGATATAGGAATAAGAGTTTGTAAGAATGGTTAGTACAAGAGTAGAGAAAGTCATGTGAGTGTAACATCAATTTAACCACATCCTGAATGAGTTGACAGAAATGTTTCAGGAAAATATGGCTTTCAGCTAACTCCTGACACCGAACCACTTACAGCCCTATGTTTTGCTGGCGATTTTGTGATCATAGGAAAAGACAAGCAAGCAGCATCTGCCCTTGTGACTAGCAATATCCATCACCTTCAAGAAATTGGACTGAACGTTGAGGTGATATTTTCTGCATAAGCCCTCTGGAATTGTCTAATGTAAAGTTATAGAGGCGGCGGAAAGGCCCCCTAAAGTTACGAATAATGATTATAGTCGGTAAAGTGTATATTTAATTGTCTTTTTTCAATGCCTTGAGCGGGTGTTACATGGAAAAGACAAAGTCTGTGTATAATTTAGCAGTTTGTTTGCGTGAAGTGTTGTTTTGGACGAACATTTTTGTTGTGAAAGATTGCAAAAATAACAACGCATAGAACAAGTATATAATTAGTAAAGCAGCATAAACATAGAAAGATTGTGAACTTACAGATATATATATATATATAGTCCGTGTTGGGAAAGTGTGAATCCCGTAGCGTGTGGTAGAAAGGACGCCAAGCCATGAAACTGTATAATCTATGTGCTTATATATCAGAACAATAAACAAACTTTTAAAGTGGATCTGGAGATTAATAATTTTAATTAAGTGTTGACCCGTACTGTGCCCTGGATACGAATAGCACTAGAAAAGAGTTATTCAGGCTCGCCGCTGATCTAGCCCAGCTAAAAGAAATTACATCACCCCATACCACACAGTAGATGGTACCCCAGTCCAGTTGAAAGACTCTAATAACAATTATAATAAACCGTTACGTCAACACAGTAAAATCCAATGCTATTATAATTAAAAAAAGAAAGCTTCTACAGGAGGAGCTGATTACCACTGCTGGACCAATTATGGGCATTGGGGCGGACAAAGAGATTAAATACCTTGGTGCAACATTTAGGGACACAATAGTATTTAATGAAACACAGATTCTAGAGAAATTAAAATTAAATCTTGAAAAACTTACTTCTACTCACTTGCTCCAGCCTAGTCAAAATCTTACAGTTATAAATCAGTTTATTGGGCCCACTTTGATCTATCCTTTCCAGTCGGTTCCAATAGAGAAAATTCCAAAGGTATGGCTCCAGAAAGCAGATAAGATGATCAAAAGTGCTGTAAAGGAAATCCTACAACTACCAAATGACACCCCGAACAGTATGCTGTACACCAGCACAAAGTTTAAGGGATTATCAATAATACATGCTACTTTGGAAGCTTATCTTCAACAATTAAATATTAATACCAAACTTGAAAATCTAGACGACCATTTAAACGTTGTTTGCAATTTTGGAGCCATAAGAGCTCGCTGCCTCACAGAGTTGCATATACCAGAGGAGTCCTCCACAAACTCCGTTAAACAACTTAGGGAGAAATTAAGACGCCAGGAGTTAGAAGCCTGGTGTGCATACCCATAGAAAGGAAGAGGAGTGGCACTCTTTGGTGAAGTTCCTGCTGCCAACACTTGGATTCTGAAATGGGATGGATTATCCAGCTCAGAATGGGCGACATGTTGAAGATGACAGTTATGGTGGTTCCAGTACGTTCACTTCCAGGACGCTCCACAGGTACAAGCCACTGCAGACACTGCAGTGAGATAGAAACCTTACCACATGTACTCGGGAATTGTCCTCAGGGAGAGTTGCTGCGAATAAAGCGTCACAACACCATAAGAACTCTGCTTGCCAATGCTTTGCGAAGCACAGGATTAAAAGTCTATGAAGAAGTACATTGTGTGGCTGACTGTGGCAGTAACTGTCGAACTGATATCATTGCTATCGACAGGAAGAAAGGGACAGCTGAGATAGTAGATCCCACAGTGAGGTTTGAGACATCCTTAGACCAGCCAGTAGAAGTGGATCATGAAAAGGTGAGCCCACAATTCCATTCTTCAGTGCCTCATATAATATCAGCAACATTGTGCTCACAGGCCTGTTCTTTGGAGCAAGGGGCACAATACCTAAATCATTTGTGCAACGGAGACAGCAATGTAAGCTCCCTGAACAGCTACAGGACGACATTGTCCTAACCACAATAAAATACTCGTGACAATATGCCGAAATCATTTGTATGGTGAGCATAACATGTAAGTTTGAAAGTACCGATGACATAAATTAAATAATCATTTTCATTGTACCATAATACTAACAAAAAGTTTGTTTTCTAACTTTTTAATGCATTCATTTAAAACACCTGTGAGTTATTCTGTCACATGGCAAATCTTTATACAAGGTCAGATTTAATAATGATAATGATCATGATGATGATAATAATGATAATAAAATATATATTTGCTTTTTCCTGATGAAGCCATGAACATATAATTTTGTTGAAATGGTCAATATCCAATATTGTGTATTTGATTTAAGGTTGAATAAATATACGTTTTATTGAATTCTTTGCCTCATTATTTGCTTGTGCTCATATTGTGTGTTATATGTAGGTGTACAAGGAGATATTGGCCACAAAGGAAAGCACTAGCAGCTCTGTGAAACTGAAGACGTTCAAGGAACACATCGCCAGACTGCAGAAGGGTAGGTGTTTGCAACATTAGCAGTATCTTAATGTCTGATTGCTTTGTAAACAGAAACAAGAGCGAGCTTCTTGTGTATGTCTGAAATCATTATATTCCAAGTGACAACTGTGGTTCCTTCCCATCGCTACTGCAGTTACAAATCACTCTTGTTATAGAGAAAGAGATGGAGAAATAAAGATATAAGGTACATAGATCAATAAAAAAATATGTGAAGGTGCATAAATTAAGAAATATAGAGACAAACGTGAATAGAGACATAGAGATAGATAAATAAATAAAGAAATATATAGTAGATAGATATAGATAAATAGTGATATAGAGATAGATAAATAAGCAAATGGATAGAGAAATGACATTGATAAATAGAGGTATAAATAGATATGAATAAATATAGAGATAGCTAGATAAATTTACAAGTATAGAGATAGATAGGGATGGATAAGTAGAATAGAGGAGTGGGGTGTCCCAAAATTAGACATACAAACTTTGGGAGCTGATAAGACAGCATTATTTTGAACACTTTTTGTTAAGGAAAGCTTCGTTTAAGCGCTAGACGAGTTGTCATAGATTACTGCCTTCCACCCAGTTTAAGTATTTACAACAAAATCAACATGCAAATTAGTATTGCATTTATCTGAGTAAGGCACACACAGTTTTATCGAAGAAACACACACAGAACATACAAACATCTCATTGTTTACTGTTAATCACAACTTTACTAAACAAAATTAGACAGACAAACGTTTAAACCAGAGAAATGGCTGGTGTCTTTGCGAGAGTATGTCAGAATAGGCCACGTCGATGCACTCTTTGTGTTAATCGCAATGGGTGTGCGTTCCAACATTTACTTTGATCATTTTCACAAAACTATTAACCCTACTGAAATGTGCATCTATTAGCCAGATTACTCTGTGCCTTGTAATACCTACATGTTCTGGCCAATTCTCTGATGATAGTTCAAAATCTTAAACTGTTTGTGTTTTTGTGATTGATGTTATTAACCAGAAGAATGTCTCTGTTTGGTTTGAAGCATCTGAGGCTGCAGAAGATGTGGAAATGTCGCAGATAACATTAAACCCAGTGGATCCTCTCACAAAGAAGATGATGGTGAATCCAGTGAAAAGCTCCAAGTGTGGACACACGTTTGAAAAGGACAGCATTTTAAGTTTGTTGGCATTAAAGAAAAAACAACTACGGTGAGTGTCTATTGCATTTCAGTAAAATCAACAAATATAATAGATATTTAGAGACTAAGATTGAGTTATCTTTGGTGTAAGTTGTGAACATTAAACATAGAGCAAGGTTTTGTGAACAATTCTTCACATACTAATTATCATGGTTATGCACATGAGCTAATTGTTTTACAACTTTTGTTTAACATTTTCTACCAATATAGTAAGTACGGCAAGTATTATGTTCCACCCAAAAATTCAATGTTGACACTTCAATGTTTTGAGGCCCCCAGAATATGGAAAAAGCATTTTTGGAAAAAGATGTTGTTTTTTTGTTTTTTATTGAAATATCATATTTAAAATATTTGTATGACAAATGAAATGTATATTTTGAATTTTCTGGCTATAGCATATGCAGTTTCTGTTTACTCTGGATGACTTTTGAAGAACTCGTAAACCACAAGAGACAAATTCTTACTCTACAAAAAATGTTGTTAGCTAACGCTGGATTTCTGAGAATGAAGTCATTAATACTCTTGCTCTCCAGTATTTTTCACTGATGGATGGGGTGCTAGAAGTAGCCAGGCATATTTGAAGGTGGTCTCGGTCCATTTCCTCTTATAGATCACATAGAGGACAGAGTGGTGAAGAATATATCCCAATTCTGTTTAAATGTTTTGCCAGACAACATGTCCTGTAATCAACCTGAAGGTTGCAACTGCCGTTTTTTGAGGATACTCAGGAATTACTGTTTGAATGTTTGGTAGTTCCAATCTTTTATTAAATATTGAAGACACTTACCAGTAATAGTAACCGCTTTTTAGAGAGCACCATATTTTTATGTTTAGGTGGTTACATCACTCTCTCACAACCCCCAGAATGTCTGGAGAACCACACCTGTCGTTGTTTACGGGTCTCACCGACCTGACTGGAGACTTATCAAAATAAATTCTCAGACCATATCCTCTGATTACCAATCAGAGGACGTATTACATGCCATGACAGGTCAGCAGGTTAGGGGTTAAGAGTTTATAGAGAAATGGAGAGGTTGGAAAAATAAAGACTCCCTAATCCTCAGGAACCCTAATAGCATCGGGGTCCGAAGAGAACAAGAGATGACCAAAGTAAGGTCAGATAGAAAACGTACAGTGAGGAGCAAAACACCAGTAAGTGGAAGTAATGTTCTGCTCAGCTTGGGTACCTTGTGGTCGCAATTCACATCTCCCCTAGGCGGAGACCCCTGTGTATACAGATCTGGTGTAGCAAATGTGAGCCTATACTGGTCTATAGTTAGGTACAGATCTGGTGTATCCTATGTGCGCCTATACAACCCTACCTCCTCAGTCTATACTTATATAAAGATCTGGTGTATCCTATGTGCGCCTATACAAGCCTACCTCCTCAGTCTATACCTATATACAGATGTGGTGTAGCCTATGTCAGCCTATACTAGCCTATCTCCTCAGTCAATACCTATATACAGATCTGCTGTATCCTATGTGCGCCTATACAAGCCTACCTCCTCAGTTTATACCTATATACAGATGTTGTTGTTAGCTAATGCTAGATTTCTGACAATGAAGTCATTAATCCTCTTGCTCTCCAATATTTTTCACTGATGGATGGGGCTATATACAGTTGTGGTGTAGCCTATGTAAGCCTATACTAGCCTATCTCCTCAGTCTATACCTATATACAGATCTGGTGTAGGCTATGTCAGCCTATACTAGCCTATCTCCTCAGTCTGTACTTATATACAGATCTGGTGTAGCCTATGTGAGCCTATACTAGCCTATCTCCTCAGTCTATACTTATACACAGATCTGGTGTAACTTATGTCAGCCTATACTAGCCGATCTCCTCAGCCTATACTTATATACAGATCTGGTGTAACCTATGTCAGCCTATACTAGCCTATCTCCTCAGTCTGTACTTATATACAGATCTGGTGTATCCTATGTGCGCCTATACAAGCCTACCTCCCCAATCTATACTTATATACAGATCTGGTGTAGCCTATGTCAGCCTATACTAGGCTATCTCCTCAGTCTATACTTATATGCAGATCTGGTGTAGCCTATGTCAGCCTATACTAGGCTATCTCCTCAGTCTGTACTTATATACAGATCTGGTGTAGCCTGTGTGAGCCTATACTAGCCTATCTCCTCAGTCTGTACTTATATACAGATCTGGTGTAGCCTATGTCAGCCTATACTAGGCTATCTCCCCAGTCTATGCTTATATACAGATCTGGTGTAGCCTATGTCAGCCTATACTAGGCTATCTCCCCAGTCTATACTTATATACAGATCTGGTGTAGCCTATGTCAGCCTATACTAGGCTATCTCCTCAGTCTATACTTATATACAGATCTGGTGTAGCCTGTGTGAGCCTATACTAGCCTATCTCCTCAGTCTGTACTTATATACAGATCTGGTGTATCCTATGTGCGCCTATACAAGCCTACCTCCTCAGTCTATACCTATATACAGATGTGGTGTAGCCTGTGTGAGCCTATACTGGTGTATAGTTAGGTACAGATCTGGTGTATCCTATGTGCGCCTATACAACCCTACCTCCTCAGTCTATACTTATATACAGATCTGGTGTATCCTATGTGCGCCTATACAAGCCTACCTCCTCAGTCTATACCTATATACAGATGTGGTGTAGCCTGTGTGAGCCTATATTAGCCTATCTCCCCAGTCTATACTTGTATACAGATCTGGTGTATCCTTTGTGAGCCTATACAAGCCTACCTCCTCAGTCTATACTTATATACAGATCTGGTGTATCCTATGTGCGCCTATACAAGCCTACCTCCTCAGTCTATACCTATATACAGATGTGGTGTAGCCTATGTCAGCCTATACTAGCCTATCTCCTCAGTCAATACCTATATACAGATCTGCCTTATCCTATGTGCGCCTATACAAGCCTACCTCCTCAGTCTATACCTATATACAGATGTTGTTGTTAGCTAATGCTGGATTTCTGACAATGAAGTCATTAATCCTCTTGCTCTCCAATATTTTTCACTGATGGATGGGGCTATATACAGATGTGGTGTAGCCTATGTAAGTCTATACTAGCCTATCTCCTCAGTCTATACCTATATACAGATCTGGTGTAGGCTATGTCAGCCTATACTAGCCTATCTCCTCAGTCTGTACTTATATACAGATCTGGTGTAGCCTATGTGAGCCTATACTAGCCTATCTCCTCAGTCTATACTTATACACAGATCTGGTGTAACCTATGTCAGCCTATACTAGCCTATCTCCTCAGTCTGTACTTATATACAGATCTGGTGTAACCTATGTCAGCCTATACTAGGCTATCTCCTCAGTCTGTACTTATATACAGATCTGGTGTAACCTATGTCAGCCTATACTAGCCTATCTCCTCAGTCTGTACTTATATACAGATCTGGTGTAACCTATGTCAGCCTATACTAGCCTATCTCCTCAGTCTGTACTTATATGCAGATCTGGTGTAACCTATGTCAGCCTATACTAGGCTATCTCCCCAGTCTATACTTATATACAGATCTGGTGTAGCCCATGTCAGCCTATACTTGCCTATCTCCTCAGTCTGTACTTATATGCAGATCTGGTGTAGCCTATGTGAGCCTATACAAGCCCATCTCCTCAGCCTATACTTATATACAGATCTGGTGTAGCCTATGTGAGCCTATACTAGCCTATCTCCCCAGTCTGTACTTATATGCAGATCTGGTGTAGCCTATGTGAGCCTATACTAGCCCATCTCCTCAGTCTATACTTATATACAGATCTGGTGTAGCCTATGTGAGCCTATCTCCTCAGTCTATACTTATATACAGATCTGGTGTATCCTATGTGAGGCTATAGTAGCCCATCTCCTCAGTCTATACTTATATACAGATCTGGTGTAGCCTATGTGAGCCTATCTCCTCAGTCTATACTTATATACAGATCTGGTGTAGCCTATGTGAGCCTATACAAGCCTACGTCCTCAGTCTATACTTATATACAGATCTGGTGTATCCTATGTGAGCCTATACTAGCCCATCTCCTCAGTCTTTACCTATATACATATTTGGTGTATCCTATGTGAGCCTATACAAGCCTACCTCCTCAGTCTATACTTATATACAGATCTGGTGTATCCTATGTGAGCCTATACTAGCCCATCTCCTCAGTCTTTACCTATATACATATTTGGTGTATCCTATGTGAGCCTATACAAGCCTACCTCCTCAGTCTATACTTATATACACATCTGGTGTATCCTATGTGAGCCTATACTAGCCCATGTCCTCAGTCTTTACCTATATACATATTTGGTGTATCCTATGTGCACCTATACAAGCCTACCTCCTCAGTCTGTACTTATATACAGATCTGGTGTAGCCTATGTGAGCCTATACTAGCCTATCTCCTCAGTCTATACTTATATACAGATCTGGTGTATCCTATGTGAGCCTATACAAGCCTACCTCCTCAGTCTATACTTATATACAGATCTGGTGTAGCCTGTGTGAACCTATACAAGCCTACCTCCTCAGTCTATACTTATATACAGATCTGGTGTATTCTATGTGAGCCTATACAAGCCTATCTCCCCAGTCTATACTTATATACAGATCTGGTGTAGCCTATGTGAGCCTATACTAGCCTATCTCCTCAGTGTATACTTATATACAGATCTGGTGTAGCCTGTGTGAGCCTATACTAGCCTATCTCCTCAGTGTATACTTATATACAGATCTGGTGTAGCCTATGTGAGCCTATACTAGCCCATCTCCTCAGTCTATACTTATATACAGATCTGGTGTAGCCTATGTGAGCCTATACTAGCCCATCTCCTCAGTCTATACTTATATACAGATCTGGTGTAGCCTATGTGAGCCTATACTAGCCCATCTCCGCAGTCTATACTTATATACAGATCTGGTGTAGCCTATGTGAGCCTATACTAGCCTATCTCCTCAGTCTGTACTTATATACACATCTGGTGTAGCCTATGTGAGCCTATAGTAGCCCATCTCCTCAGTCTATACTTATATACAGATCTGGTATATCCTATGTGAGCCTATACTAGCCTATCTCCTCAGTCTATACTTATATACAGATCTGGTATATCCTATGTGAGCCTATAGTAGCCCATCTCCTCAGTCTATACTTATATACAGATCTGGTGTAGCCTATGTGAGCCTATCTCCTCAGTCTATACTTATATACAGATCTGGTGTATCCTATGTGAGCCTATAGTAGCCCATCTCCTCAGTCTATACTTATATACAGATCTGGTGTAGCCTATGTGAGCCTATCTCCTCAGTCTATACTTATATACAGATCTGGTGTAGCCTATGTGAGCCTATACAAGCCTACCTCCTCAGTCTATACTTATATACAGATCTGGTGTAGCCTATGTGAGCCTATACAAGCCTACCTCCTCAGTCTATACTTATATACAGATCTGGTGTAGCCTATGTGAGCCTATACTAGCCTATCTCCTTAGTCTATACTTATATACAGATCTGGTGTATCCTATGTGAGCCTATACAAGCCCATCTCCTCAGTCTTTACCTATATACATATTTGGTGTATCCTATGTGCACCTATACAAGCCTACCTCCTCAGTCTGTACTTATATACAGATCTGGTGTAGCCTATGTGAGCCTATACTAGCCTATCTCCTTAGTCTATACTTATATACAGATCTGGTGTATCCTATGTGAGCCTATACAAGCCTACCTCCTCAGTCTATACTTATATACAGATCTGGTGTAGCCTATGTGAGCCTATACAAGCCTACCTCCTCAGTCTATACTTATATACAGATCTGGTGTAGCCTATGTGAGCCTATACTAGCCTATCTCCTTAGTCTATACTTATATACAGATCTGGTGTATCCTATGTGAGCCTATACTAGCCCATCTCCTCAGTCTTTACCTATATACATATTTGGTGTATCCTATGTGCACCTATACAAGCCTACCTCCTCAGTCTGTACTTATATACAGATCTGGTGTAGCCTATGTGAGCCTATACTAGCCTATCTCCTTAGTCTATACTTATATACAGATCTGGTGTATCCTATGTGAGCCTATACAAGCCTACCTCCTCAGTCTATACTTATATACAGATCTGGTGTAGCCTGTGTGAACCTATACAAGCCTACCTCCTCAGTCTATACTTATATACAGATCTGGTGTATCCTATGTGAGCCTATACAAGCCTACCTCCTCAGTCTATACTTATATACAGATCTGGTATATCCTATGTGAGCCTATACAAGCCTACCTCCTCAGTCTGTACTTATATACAGATCTGGTGTAGCCTGTGTGAACCTATACAAGCCTACCTCCTCAGTCTATACTTATATACAGATCTGGTGTAGCCTATGTGAGCCTATACTAGCCTATCTCCTCAGTCTATACTTATATACAGATCTGGTGTAGCCTATGTGAGCCTATACAAGCCTACCTCCTCAGTCTATACTTATATACAGATCTGGTGTAGGCTATGTGAGCCTATACTAGCGTATCTCCTCAGTCTATACTTATATACCATTCTGGTGTAGCCTGCTGTACTAGTGGTCCCGGGTTTGATTCCCGGCAGGGGGGTAGGAATTTTTCTCCAGCCAGGATTATTCCTCATCCTTCCCTGAGTCTGGAAGTGTGAATGTGAGTGTGAATTCATTGTATAAATCCCACTGTTAAGCGAGTGAAACAAATAGTCAAGGCCACCGATATCACTTCTGCAGTAAAGACGGGATAAAAAAAAAAAAAAAAGAAACGCACACCCTGGAAGGATTAAAACAAAATATGCACTGGGAAATTCCAGCATTTCTCAATCTGAACTATGGAGAGTGATGGATAGTTTGCTAAAGGGGTGTTCTGAAAGATGGTGGCCAGTTTCACAATCTGCTTTAATAAGATTGGTCAGTAAAGCCTTTAAAAGAATGAGAGGTAGAACTGGAACTTAAAAATTCAATGCCACAACTGGGATTTGAACCACAGACTTTGCGCATGGTTTGTTGGCATAAATAAATAATAATTACCTTTAAAAGTAGTTTGAAAGATGCTGTATGGTTCAGTTTGTTGACTCTTGTTACAGGTGCCCTATTCCTGGATGTCCACATCACATAACAAAGGATCTTCTTGAACCTGATCTAGAAATTAAGCAATTGCTGCAGAGAATGGGAAACCGTCAATAGCCAGAATCACATGTTGTCATTTGTACTTAAATACACGCACCTGTTGGCATGAGGCAATGTTTACCTCTACAAGACCATCATCACTTGCATCGTGCCATAGATGACGTCTGCGGCAGGAATTTCATCCTTTATTATTCTTGATACCAATGATATTTGGTATCTGGTGTAACCTGTGTGAGCCTATACTAGCCTATCTCTTCAGTCTATACTTATACACAGATCTGGTGTAGCCTGTGTGAGCCTATACTAGCCTATCTCTTCAGTCTATACTTATATACAGATCTGGTGTAGCCTGTGTGAGCCTATCTCCTCAGTCTATACTTATATACAGATCTGGTGTAGCCTGTGTGAGCCTATACTAGCCTATCTCTTCAGCCTATACTAATATACAGATCTGGAGTAGCCTATGTGAGCCTATACTAACATATCTCCTCAGTCTATACTTATATACAGATCTGGAGTAGCCTATGTGAGCCTATACTAACATATCTCCTCAGTCTATACTTATATACAGATCTGGAGTAGCCTATGTGAGCCTATACTAACCTATCTCCTCAGTCTATACTTATATACAGATCTGGTGCAGCCTATGTGAGCCTATACTAACCCATCTCCTCAGTCTATACTTATATACAGATCTGGTGTAGCCTATGTGAGCCTATACTAACCTATCTCCTCAGTCTATACTTATATACAGATCTGGTGTAGCCTAATGAGCCTATACTAACCTATCTCCTCAGTCTATACTTATATACAGATCTGGTGTAGCCTATGTGAGCCTATACTAGCCCATCTCCTCAGTCTATACTTATATACAGATCTGGTGTAGCCTATGTGAGCCTATACTAACCTATCTCCTCAGTCTATACTTATATACAGATCTGGAGTAGCCTACTTGAGCCTATACTAACCTATCTCCTCAGTCTATACTTATATACAGATCTGGTGTAGCCTATGTGAGCCTATAGTAGCCTATCTCCTCAGTCTGTACTTATATACAGATCTGGTGTAGCCTATGTGAGCCTATACTAACCTATCTCCTCAGTCTATACTTATATACAGATCTGGAGTAGCCTATGTGAGCCTATACTAACCTATCTCCTCAGTCTGTACTTATATACAGATCTGGTGTAGCCTATGTGAGCCTATACTAGCCTATCTCCTCAGTGTATACTTATATACAGATCTGGTGTAGCCTATGTGAGCCTATACTAGCCTATCTCCTCAGTGTATACTTATATACAGATCTGGTGTAGCCTATGTGAGCCTATACTAACCTATCTCCTCAGTGTGTACTTATATACAGATCTGGTGTAGCCTATGTGAGCCTATACTAACCTATCTCCTCAGTCTATACTTATATACAGATCTGGTGTAGCCTATGTGAGCCTATAGTAGCCTATCTCCTCAGTGTATACTTATATACAGATCTGGTGTAGCCTATGTGAGCCTATACTAGCTTATCTCCTCAGTGTATACTTATATACAGATCTGGTGTAGCCTATGTGAGCCTATACTAGCCTATCTCCTCAGTGTATACTTATATACAGATCTGGTGTAGCCTATGTGAGCCTATACTAGCCTATCTCCTCAGTCTGTACTTATATACAGATCTGGTGTAGCCTATGTGAGCCTATACTAGCCTATCTCCTCAGTGTATACTTATATACAGATCTGGTGTAGCCTATGTGAGCCTATACTAGCCTATCTCCTCAGTATATACTTATATACAGATCTGGTGTAGCCTATGTGAGCCTATACTAGCCTATCTCAGTCTATACTTATATACAGATCTGGTGTAGCCTATGTGAGCCTATACTAGCCTATCTCCTCAGTCTATACTTATATACAGATCTGGTGTAGGCTATGTGAGCCTATACTAGCCTATCTCCCCAGTCTATACTTATATACAGATCCTGTGTAGCCTATGTGAGCCTATACTAGCCTATCTCCTCAGTCTGTACTTATATACAGATCTGGTGTAGCCTATGTGAGCCTATACTAGCCTATCTCCTCAGCCTATACTTATATACAGATCTGGTGTAGCCTATGTGAGCCTATACTAACCTATCTCCTCAGTCTATACTAATATACAGATCTGGAGTAGCCTATGTGAGCCTATACTATCCTATCTTCTCTAGCCTATACTAATATACAGATCCGGAGTAGCCTATGTGAGCCTATACTAACCTATCTCCTCAGTCTATACTTATATACAGATCTGGAGTAGCCTATGTGAGCCTATACTAACCTATCTCCTCAGTCTATACTTATATACAGATCCGGAGTAGCCTATGTGAGCCTATACTAACCTATCTCCTCAGTCTATACTTATATACAGATCTGGTGTAACCTGTGTGAGCCTATACTATCCTATCTTCTCTAGCCTATACTAATATACAGATCTGGAGTAGCCTATGTGAGCCTATACTATCCTATCTTCTCTAGCCTATACTAATATACATATCTGGAGTAGCCTATGTGAGCCTATACTAACCTATCTCCTCAGTCTATACTTATATACAGATCTGGAGTAGCCTATGTGAGCCTATACTAACCCATCTCCTCAGTCTATACTTATATACATATCTGGAGTAGCCTATACTAACCTATCTCCTCAGTCTATACTTATATACAGATCTCGTGTAGCCTATGTGAGCCTATACTAGCCTATCTCCTCAGTCTATACTTATATACAGATCTGGTGTAGCCTATGTGAGCCTATAGTAGCCCATCTCCTCAGTCTATACTTATATACAGATCTGGTGTAGCCTATGTGAGCCTATACTAGCCCATCTCCTCAGTCTATACTTCTATACAGATCTGGTGTAGCCTATGTGAGCCTATACTAGCCTATCTCCTCAGTCTATACTTATATACAGATCTGGAGTAGCCTATGTGAGCCTATACTAGCCCATCTCCTCAGTCTATACTTCTATACAGATCTGGTGTAGCCTATGTGAGCCTATACTAGCCCATCTCCTCAGTCTATACTTATATACAGATCTGGAGTAGCCTATGTGAGCCTATACTAACCCATCTCCTCAGTCTATACTTATATACATATCTGGAGTAGCCTATACTAACCTATCTCCTCAGTCTATACTTATATACAGATCTGGTGTAGCCTATGTGAGCCTATACTAGCCTATCTCCTCAGTCTATACTTATATACAGATCTGGTGTAGCCTATGTGAGCCTATAGTAGCCCATCTCCTCAGTCTATACTTATATACAGATCTGGTGTAGCCTATGTGAGCCTATACTAGCCCATCTCCTCAGTCTATACTTCTATACAGATCTGGTGTAGCCTATGTGAGCCTATACTAGCCTATCTCCTCAGTCTATACTTATATACAGATCTGGTGTAGCCTATGTGAGCCTATAGTAGCCCATCTCCTCAGTCTATACTTATATACAGATCTGGTGTAGCCTATGTGAGCCTATACTAGCCTATCTCCTCAGTCTATACTTATATACAGATCTGGTGTAGGCTATGTGAGCCTATACTAGCCTATCTCCCCAGTCTATACTTATATACAGATCTGGTGTAGCCTATGTGAGCCTATCCTAGCCTATCTCCTCAGTCTATACTTATATACAGATCTAGTGTAGCCAATGTGAGCCTATACTAGCCTATCTCCTCAGTCTATACTTATATACAGATCTGGAGTAGCCTATGTGAGCCTATACTAGCCTATCTCCTCAGTCTATACTTATATACAGATCTGGTGTAGCCTATGTGAGCCTATACTAGCCCATCTCCTCAGTCTATACTTATATACACATCTGGTGTAGCCTCTTTGAGCCTATACTAGCCTATCTCCTCAGTCTATACTTATATACAGATCTGGAGTAGCCTATGTGAGCCTATACTAGCCTATCTCCTCAGTCTATACTTATATACAGATCTGGTGTAGCCTATGTGAGCCTATACTAGACAATCTCCTCAGTCTATACTTATATACAGATCTGGTGTAGCCTCTGTGAGCCTATACTAGCCTATCTCCTCAGTCTATACTTATATACAGATCTGGAGTAGCCTATGTGAGCCTATACTAACCCATCTCCTCAGTCTATACTTATATACAGATCTGGTGTAGCCTGTGTGAGCCTATACTAGCCTATCTCCTCAGTCTATACTTATATACAGATCTGGTGTAGGCTATGTGAGCCTATACAAGCCCATCTCCTCAGCCTATACTTATATACAGATCTGGTGTAGCCTATGTGAGCCTATACTAGCCTATCTCCTCAGCCTATACTTATATACAGATCTGGTGTAGGCTATGTGAGCCTATACTAACCTATCTCCTCAGTCTATACTTATATACAGATCTGGAGTAGCCTATGTGAGCCTATACTAACCTATCTCCTCAGTCTGTACTTATATACAGATCTGGTGTAGCCTATGTGAGCCTATACTAGCCTATCTCCTCAGTGTATACTTATATACAGATCTGGTGTAGCCTATGTGAGCCTATACTGGCCTATCTCCTCAGTGTATACTTATATACAGATCTGGTGTAGCCTATGTGAGCCTATACTAACCTATCTCCTCAGTGTGTACTTATATACAGATCTGGTGTAGCCTATGTGAGCCTATACTAACCTATCTCCTCAGTCTATACTTATATACAGATCTGGTGTAGCCTATGTGAGCCTATAGTAGCCTATCTCCTCAGTGTATACTTATATACAGATCTGGTGTAGCCTATGTGAGCCTATACTAGCTTATCTCCTCAGTGTATACTTATATACAGATCTGGTGTAGCCTATGTGAGCCTATACTAGCCTATCTCCTCAGTGTATACTTATATACAGATCTGGTGTAGCCTATGTGAGCCTATACTAGCCTATCTCCTCAGTCTGTACTTATATACAGATCTGGTGTAGCCTATGTGAGCCTATACTAGCCTATCTCCTCAGTGTATACTTATATACAGATCTGGTGTAGCCTATGTGAGCCTATACTAGCCTATCTCCTCAGTATATACCTATATACAGATCTGGTGTAGCCTATGTGAGCCTATACTAGCCTATCTCAGTCTATACTTATATACAGATCTGGTGTAGCCTATGTGAGCCTATACTAGCCTATCTCCTCAGTCTATACTTATATACAGATCTGGTGTAGGCTATGTGAGCCTATACTAGCCTATCTCCCCAGTCTATACTTATATACAGATCCTGTGTAGCCTATGTGAGCCTATACTAGCCTATCTCCTCAGTCTGTACTTATATACAGATCTGGTGTAGCCTATGTGAGCCTATACTAGCCTATCTCCTCAGCCTATACTTATATACAGATCTGGTGTAGCCTATGTGAGCCTATACTAGCCTATCTCCTCAGTGTATACTTATATACAGATCTGGTGTAGCCTATGTGAGCCTATACTAGCCTATCTCCTCAGTCTGTACTTATATACAGATCCGGAGTAGCCTATGTGAGCCTATACTAACCTATCTCCTCAGTCTATACTTATATACAGATCTGGAGTAGCCTATGTGAGCCTATACTAACCTATCTCCTCAGTCTATACTTATATACAGATCCGGAGTAGCCTATGTGAGCCTATACTAACCTATCTCCTCAGTCTATACTTATATACAGATCTGGAGTAGCCTATGTGAGCCTATACTAACCCATCTCCTCAGTCTATACTTATATACATATCTGGAGTAGCCTATGTGAGCCTATACTAGCCTATCTCCTCAGTCTATACTTATATACAGATCTGGTGTAGGCTATGTGAGCCTATACTAGCCTATCTCCTCAGCCTATACTTATATACAGATCTGGAGTAGCCTATGTGAGCCTATACTAACCCATCTCCTCAGTCTATACTTATATACATATCTGGAGTAGCCTATACTAACCTATCTCCTCAGTCTATACTTATATACAGATCTGGTGTAGGCTATGTGAGCCTATACTAGCCTATCTCCTCAGCCTATACTTATATACAGATCTGGTGTAGCCTATGTGAGCCTATACTAGCCTATCTCCTCAGCCTATACTTATATACAGATCTGGTGTAGGCTATGTGAGCCTATACTAGCCTATCTCCTCAGTCTGTACTTATATACAGATCTGGTGTAGGCTATGTGAGCCTATACTAGCCTATCTCCTCAGCCTATACTTATATACAGATCTGGTGTAGCCTATGTGAGCCTATACTAGCCTATCTCCTCAGTCTGTACTTATATACAGATCTGGTGTAGGCTATGTGAGCCTATACTAGCCTGTCTCCTCAGTCTATACTTATATACAGATCTGGTGTAGGCTATGTGAGCCTATACTAGCCTATCTCCTCAGTCTGTACTTATATACAGATCTGGTGTAGGCTATGTGAGCCTATACTAGCCTATCTCCTCAGCCTATACTTATATACAGATCTGGTGTAGCCTATGTGAGCCTATACTAGCCTGTCTCCTCAGCCTATACTTATATACAGATCTGGTGTAGCCTATGTGAGCCTATACTAGCCTATCTCCTCAGTCTGTACTTATATACAGATCTGGTGTAGGCTATGTGAGCCTATACTAGCCTATCTCCTCAGCCTATACTTATATACAGATCTGGTGTAGGCTATGTGAGCCTATACTAGCCTATCTCCTCAGTCTATACTTATATACAGATCTGGTGTAGGCTATGTGAGCCTATACAAGCCCATCTCCTCAGCCTATACTTATATACAGATCTGGTGTAGCCTATGTGAGCCTATACTAGCCTGTCTCCTCAGTCTGTACTTATATACAGATCTGGTGTAGGCTATGTGAGCCTATACTAGCCTGTCTCCTCAGCCTATACTTATATACAGATCTGGTGTAGGCTATGTGAGCCTATACTAGCCTATCTCCTCAGTCTGTACTTATATACAGATCTGGTGTAGGCTATGTGAGCCTATACTAGCCTATCTCCTCAGCCTATACTTATATACAGATCTGGTGTAGGCTATGTGAGCCTATACTAGCCTATCTCCTCAGTCTGTACTTATATAGAGATCTGGTGTAGGCTATGTGAGCCTATACTAGCCTATCTCCTCAGCCTATACTTATATACAGATCTGGTGTAGGCTATGTGAGCCTATACTAGCCTATCTCCTCAGTCTGTACTTATATGCAGATCTGGTGTAGGCTATGTGAGCCTATACTAGCCTATCTCCTCAGCCTATACTTATATACAGATCTGGTGTAGGCTATGTGAGCCTATACTAGCCTATACTAGCCTATCTCCTCAGCCTATACTTATATACAGATCTGGTGTAGGCTATGTGAGCCTATACTAGCCTATACTAGCCTATCTCCTCAGCCTATACTTATATACAGATCTGGTGTAGGCTATGTGAGCCTATACTAGCCTATACTGGCCTATCTCCTCAGCCTATACTTATATACAGATGTAGTGTAGGCTATGTGAGCCTATACTAACCTATCTCCTCAGCCTATACTTATATACAGATCTGGTGTAGCCTATGTGAGCCTATACTATCCTATCTTCTCTAGCCTATACTAATATACAGATCCGGAGTAGCCTATGTGAGCCTATACTAACCTATCTCCTCAGTCTATACTTATATACAGATCTGGAGTAGCCTATGTGAGCCTATACTAACCTATCTCCTCAGTCTATACTTATATACAGATCCGGAGTAGCCTATGTGAGCCTATACTAACCTATCTCCTCAGTCTATACTTATATACAGATCTGGTGTAACCTGTGTGAGCCTATACTATCCTATCTTCTCTAGCCTATACTAATATACAGATCTGGAGTAGCCTATGTGAGCCTATACTATCCTATCTTCTCTAGCCTATACTAATATACATATCTGGAGTAGCCTATGTGAGCCTATACTAACCTATCTCCTCAGTCTATACTTATATACAGATCTGGAGTAGCCTATGTGAGCCTATACTAACCCATCTCCTCAGTCTATACTTATATACATATCTGGAGTAGCCTATACTAACCTATCTCCTCAGTCTATACTTATATACAGATCTCGTGTAGCCTATGTGAGCCTATACTAGCCTATCTCCTCAGTCTATACTTATATACAGATCTGGTGTAGCCTATGTGAGCCTATAGTAGCCCATCTCCTCAGTCTATACTTATATACAGATCTGGTGTAGCCTATGTGAGCCTATACTAGCCCATCTCCTCAGTCTATACTTCTATACAGATCTGGTGTAGCCTAGGTGAGCCTATACTAGCCTATCTCCTCAGTCTATACTTATATACAGATCTGGAGTAGCCTATGTGAGCCTATACTAGCCCATCTCCTCAGTCTATACTTCTATACAGATCTGGTGTAGCCTATGTGAGCCTATACTAGCCCATCTCCTCAGTCTATACTTATATACAGATCTGGAGTAGCCTATGTGAGCCTATACTAACCCATCTCCTCAGTCTATACTTATATACATATCTGGAGTAGCCTATACTAACCTATCTCCTCAGTCTATACTTATATACAGATCTGGTGTAGCCTGTGTGAGCCTATACTAGCCTATCTCCTCAGTCTATACTTATATACAGATCTGGTGTAGCCTATGTGAGCCTATAGTAGCCCATCTCCTCAGTCTATACTTATATACAGATCTGGTGTAGCCTATGTGAGCCTATACTAGCCCATCTCCTCAGTCTATACTTCTATACAGATCTGGTGTAGCCTATGTGAGCCTATACTAGCCTATCTCCTCAGTCTATACTTATATACAGATCTGGTGTAGCCTATGTGAGCCTATACTAGCCTATCTCCTCAGTCTATACTTATATACAGATCTGGTGTAGCCTATGTGAGCCTATAGTAGCCCATCTCCTCAGTCTATACTTATATACAGATCTGGTGTAGCCTATGTGAGCCTATACTAGCCTATCTCCTCAGTCTATACTTATATACAGATCTGGTGTAGGCTATGTGAGCCTATACTAGCCTATCTCCCCAGTCTATACTTATATACAGATCTGGTGTAGCCTATGTGAGCCTATACTAGCCTATCTCCTCAGTCTATACTTATATACAGATCTAGTGTAGCCAATGTGAGCCTATACTAGCCTATCTCCTCAGTCTATACTTATATACAGATCTGGAGTAGCCTATGTGAGCCTATACTAGCCTATCTCCTCAGTCTATACTTATATACAGATCTGGTGTAGCCTATGTGAGCCTATACTAGCCCATCTCCTCAGTCTATACTTATATACAGATCTGGTGTAGCCTCTGTGAGCCTATACTAGCCTATCTCCTCAGTCTATACTTATATACAGATCTGGAGTAGCCTATGTGAGCCTATACTAACCCATCTCCTCAGTCTATACTTATATACAGATCTGGTGAAGCCTGTGTGAGCCTATACTAGCCTATCTCCTCAGTCTATACTTATATACAGATCTGGTGTAGGCTATGTGAGCCTATACAAGCCCATCTCCTCAGCCTATACTTATATACAGATCTGGTGTAGCCTATGTGAGCCTATACTAGCCTATCTCCTCAGCCTATACTTATATACAGATCTGGTGTAGGCTATGTGAGCCTATACTAACCTATCTCCTCAGTCTATACTTATATACAGATCTGGAGTAGCCTATGTGAGCCTATACTAACCTATCTCCTCAGTCTGTACTTATATACAGATCTGGTGTAGCCTATGTGAGCCTATACTAGCCTATCTCCTCAGTGTATACTTATATACAGATCTGGTGTAGCCTATGTGAGCCTATACTAGCCTATCTCCTCAGTGTATACTTATATACAGATCTGGTGTAGCCTATGTGAGCCTATACTAACCTATCTCCTCAGGGTGTACTTATATACAGATCTGGTGTAGCCTATGTGAGCCTATACTAACCTATCTCCTCAGTCTATACTTATATACAGATCTGGTGTAGCCTATGTGAGCCTATACAAGCCCATCTCCTCAGCCTATACTTATATACAGATCTGGTGTAGCCTATGTGAGCCTATACTAGCTTATCTCCTCAGTGTATACTTATATACAGATCTGGTGTAGCCTATGTGAGCCTATACTAGCCTATCTCCTCAGTGTATACTTATATACAGATCTGGTGTAGCCTATGTGAGCCTATACTAGCCTATCTCCTCAGTCTGTACTTATATACAGATCTGGTGTAGCCTATGTGAGCCTATACTAGCCTATCTCCTCAGTGTATACTTATATACAGATCTGGTGTAGCCTATGTGAGCCTATACTAGCCTATCTCCTCAGTATATACCTATATACAGATCTGGTGTAGCCTATGTGAGCCTATACTAGCCTATCTCAGTCTATACTTATATACAGATCTGGTGTAGCCTATGTGAGCCTATACTAGCCTATCTCCTCAGTCTATACTTATATACAGATCTGGTGTAGGCTATGTGAGCCTATACTAGCCTATCTCCCCAGTCTATACTTATATACAGATCCTGTGTAGCCTATGTGAGCCTATACTAGCCTATCTCCTCAGTCTGTACTTATACACAGATCTGGTGTAGCCTATGTGAGCCTATACTAGCCTATCTCCTCAGCCTATACTTATATACAGATCTGGTGTAGCCTATGTGAGCCTATACTAACCTATCTCCTCAGTCTATACTAATATAGAGATCTGGAGTAGCCTATGTGAGCCTATACTATCCTATCTTCTCTAGCCTATACTAATATACAGATCCGGAGTAGCCTATGTGAGCCTATACTAACCTATCTCCTCAGTCTATACTTATATACAGATCTGGAGTAGCCTATGTGAGCCTATACTAACCTATCTCCTCAGTCTATACTTATATACAGATCCGGAGTAGCCTATGTGAGCCTATACTAACCTATCTCCTCAGTCTATACTTATATACAGATCTGGTGTAACCTGTGTGAGCCTATACTATCCTATCTTCTCTAGCCTATACTAATATACAGATCTGGAGTAGCCTATGTGAGCCTATACTATCCTATCTTCTCTAGCCTATACTAATATACATATCTGGAGTAGCCTATGTGAGCCTATACTAACCTATCTCCTCAGTCTATACTTATATACAGATCTGGAGTAGCCTATGTGAGCCTATACTAACCCATCTCCTCAGTCTATACTTATATACATATCTGGAGTAGCCTATACTAACCTATCTCCTCAGTCTATACTTATATACAGATCTGGTGTAGCCTATGTGAGCCTATACTAGCCTATCTCCTCAGTCTATACTTATATACAGATCTGGTGTAGCCTATGTGAGCCTATACTAGCCCATCTCCTCAGTCTATACTTCTATACAGATCTGGTGTAGCCTATGTGAGCCTATAGTAGCCCATCTCCTCAGTCTATACTTATATACAGATCTGGTGTAGCCTATGTGAGCCTATAGTAGCCCATCTCCTCAGTCTATACTTATATACAGATCTGGTGTAGCCTATGTGAGCCTATACTAGCCCATCTCCTCAGTCTATACTTCTATACAGATCTGGTGTAGCCTATGTGAGCCTATAGTAGCCCATCTCCTCAGTCTATACTTATATACAGATCTGGTGTAGCCTATGTGAGCCTATACTAGCCTATCTCCTCAGTCTATACTTATATACAGATCTGGTGTAGGCTATGTGAGCCTATACTAGCCTATCTCCCCAGTCTATACTTATATACAGATCTGGTGTAGCCTATGTGAGCCTATACTAGCCTATCTCCTCAGTCTATACTTATATACAGATCTAGTGTAGCCAATGTGAGCCTATACTAGCCTATCTCCCCAGTCTATACTTATATACAGATCTGGTGTAGCCTATGTGAGCCTATACTAGCCTATCTCCTCAGTCTATACTTATATACAGATCTGGAGTAGCCTATGTGAGCCTATACTAGCCTATCTCCTCAGTCTATACTTATATACAGATCTGGTGTAGCCTATGTGAGCCTATACTAGCCCATCTCCTCAGTCTATACTTATATACAGATCTGGTGTAGCCTCTGTGAGCCTATACTAGCCTATCTCCTCAGTCTATACTTATATACAGATCTGGAGTAGCCTATGTGAGCCTATACTAACCCATCTCCTCAGTCTATACTTATATACAGATCTGGTGTAGCCTGTGTGAGCCTATACTAGCCTATCTCCTCAGCCTATACTTATATACAGATCTGGTGTAGGCTATGTGAGCCTATACTAGCCTATCTCCTCAGCCTATACTTATATACAGATCTGGTGTAGGCTATGTGAGCCTATACTAGCCTATCTCCCCAGTCTATACTTATATACAGATCTGGTGTAGGCTATGTGAGCCTATACAAGCCCATCTCCTCAGCCTATACTTATATACAGATCTGGTGTAGCCTATGTGAGCCTATACTAGCCTATCTCCTCAGCCTATACTTATATACAGATCTGGTGTAGCCTATGTGAGCCTATACTAGCCTATCTCCTCAGCCTATACTTATATACAGATCTGGTGTAGCCTATGTGAGCCTATACTAGCCTATCTCCTCAGTCTGTACTTATATACAGATCTGGTGTAGGCTATGTGAGCCTATACTAGCCTATCTCCTCAGCCTATACTTATATACAGATCTGGTGTAGGCTATGTGAGCCTATACTAGCCTATCTCCTCAGTCTGTACTTATATACAGATCTGGTGTATCCTATGTGAGCCTATACAAGCCTATCTCCTCAGTCTATACTTATATACAGATCTGGAGTAGCCTATGTGAGCCTATACTAACCCATCTCCTCAGTCTATACTTATATACATATCTGGAGTAGCCTATACTAACCTATCTCCTCAGTCTATACTTATATACAGATCTCGTGTAGCCTATGTGAGCCTATACTAGCCTATCTCCTCAGTCTGTACTTATATACAGATCTGGTGTATCCTATGTGAGCCTATACAAGCCTATCTCCTCAGCCTATACTTATATACAGATCTGGTGTAGGCTATGTGAGCCTATACTAGCCTATCTCCTCAGCCTATACTTATATACAGATCTTGTGTAGGCTATGTGAGCCTATACTAGCCTATCTCCTCAGCCTATACTTATATACAGATCTGGTGTAGGCTATGTGAGCCTATACTAGCCTATCTCCTCAGCCTATACTTATATACAGATCTGGTGTAGGCTATGTGAGCCTATACTAGCCTATCTCCTCAGCCTATACTTATATACAGATCTGGTGTAGGCTATGTGAGCCTATACTAGCCTATCTCCTCAGCCTATACTTATATACAGATCTGGTGTAGCCTATGTGAGCCTATACTAGCCTATCTCCTCAGCCTATACTTATATACAGATCTGGTGTAGGCTATGTGAGCCTATACTAGCCTATCTCCTCAGTCTGTACTTATATACAGATCTGGTGTAGGCTATGTGAGCCTATACTAGCCTGTCTCCTCAGTCTATACTTATATACAGATCTGGTGTAGGCTATGTGAGCCTATACTAGCCTATCTCCTCAGTCTGTACTTATATACAGATCTGGTGTAGGCTATGTGAGCCTATACTAGCCTATCTCCTCAGCCTATACTTATATACAGATCTGGTGTAGCCTATGCTAGCCTATACTAGCCTGTCTCCTCAGCCTATACTTATATACAGATCTGGTGTAGCCTATGTGAGCCTATACTAGCCTATCTCCTCAGTCTGTACTTATATACAGATCTGGTGTAGGCTATGTGAGCCTATACTAGCCTATCTCCTCAGCCTATACTTATATACAGATCTGGTGTAGGCTATGTGAGCCTATACTAGCCTATCTCCTCAGTCTATACTTATATACAGATCTGGTGTAGGCTATGTGAGCCTATACAAGCCCATCTCCTCAGCCTATACTTATATACAGATCTGGTGTAGCCTATGTGAGCCTATACTAGCCTGTCTCCTCAGTCTGTACTTATATACAGATCTGGTGTAGGCTATGTGAGCCTATACTAGCCTGTCTCCTCAGCCTATACTTATATACAGATCTGGTGTAGGCTATGTGAGCCTATACTAGCCTATCTCCTCAGTCTGTACTTATATACAGATCTGGTGTAGGCTATGTGAGCCTATACTAGCCTATCTCCTCAGCCTATACTTATATACAGATCTGGTGTAGGCTATGTGAGCCTATACTAGCCTATCTCCTCAGTCTGTACTTATATAGAGATCTGGTGTAGGCTATGTGAGCCTATACTAGCCTATCTCCTCAGCCTATACTTATATACAGATCTGGTGTAGGCTATGTGAGCCTATACTAGCCTATCTCCTCAGTCTGTACTTATATACAGATCTGGTGTAGGCTATGTGAGCCTATACTAGCCTATCTCCTCAGCCTATACTTATATACAGATCTGGTGTAGGCTATGTGAGCCTATACTAGCCTATACTAGCCTATCTCCTCAGCCTATACTTATATACAGATCTGGTGTAGGCTATGTGAGCCTATACTAGCCTATACTAGCCTATCTCCTCAGCCTATACTTATATACAGATCTGGTGTAGGCTATGTGAGCCTATACTAGCCTATACTAGCCTATCTCCTCAGCCTATACTTATATACAGATCTGGTGTAGCCTATGTGAGCCTATACTAGCCTATCTCCTCAGCCTATACTTATATACAGATCTGGTGTAGGCTATGTGAGCCTATACTAGCCTATCTCCTCAGTCTGTACTTATATACAGATCTGGTGTAGGCTATGTGAGCCTATACTAGCCTATCTCCTCAGCCTATACTTATATACAGATCTGGTGTAGCCTATGTGAGCCTATACTAGCCTATCTCCTCAGTCTGTACTTATATACAGATCTGGTGTAGGCTATGTGAGCCTATACTAGCCTGTCTCCTCAGTCTATACTTATATACAGATCTGGTGTAGGCTATGTGAGCCTATACTAGCCTATCTCCTCAGTCTGTACTTATATACAGATCTGGTGTAGGCTATGTGAGCCTATACTAGCCTATCTCCTCAGCCTATACTTATATACAGATCTGGTGTAGCCTATGTGAGCCTATACTAGCCTGTCTCCTCAGCCTATACTTATATACAGATCTGGTGTAGCCTATGTGAGCCTATACTAGCCTATCTCCTCAGTCTGTACTTATATACAGATCTGGTGTAGGCTATGTGAGCCTATACTAGCCTATCTCCTCAGCCTATACTTATATACAGATCTGGTGTAGGCTATGTGAGCCTATACTAGCCTATCTCCTCAGTCTATACTTATATACAGATCTGGTGTAGGCTATGTGAGCCTATACAAGCCCATCTCCTCAGCCTATACTTATATACAGATCTGGTGTAGCCTATGTGAGCCTATACTAGCCTGTCTCCTCAGTCTGTACTTATATACAGATCTGGTGTAGGCTATGTGAGCCTATACTAGCCTGTCTCCTCAGCCTATACTTATATACAGATCTGGTGTAGGCTATGTGAGCCTATACTAGCTTATCTCCTCAGTCTGTACTTATATACAGATCTGGTGTAGGCTATGTGAGCCTATACTAGCCTATCTCCTCAGCCTATACTTATATACAGATCTGGTGTAGGCTATGTGAGCCTATACTAGCCTATCTCCTCAGTCTGTACTTATATAGAGATCTGGTGTAGGCTATGTGAGCCTATACTAGCCTATCTCCTCAGCCTATACTTATATACAGATCTGGTGTAGGCTATGTGAGCCTATACTAGCCTATCTCCTCAGTCTGTACTTATATACAGATCTGGTTTAGGCTATGTGAGCCTATACTAGCCTATCTCCTCAGCCTATACTTATATACAGATCTGGTGTAGGCTATGTGAGCCTATACTAGCCTATACTAGCCTATCTCCTCAGCCTATACTTATATACAGATCTGGTGTAGGCTATGTGAGCCTATACTAGCCTATACTAGCCTATCTCCTCAGCCTATACTTATATACAGATCTGGTGTAGGCTATGTGAGCCTATACTAGCCTATACTAGCCTATCTCCTCAGTCTGTACTTATATACAGATCTGGTGTAGCCTATGTGAGCCTATACTAACCTATCTCCTCAGCCTATACTTATATACAGATCTGGTGTAGCCTATGTGAGCCTATACTATCCTATCTTCTCTAGCCTATACTAATATACAGATCCGGAGTAGCCTATGTGAGCCTATACTAACCTATCTCCTCAGTCTATACTTATATACAGATCTGGAGTAGCCTATGTGAGCCTATACTAACCTATCTCCTCAGTCTATACTTATATACAGATCCGGAGTAGCCTATGTGAGCCTATACTAACCTATCTCCTCAGTCTATACTTATATACAGATCTGGTGTAACCTGTGTGAGCCTATACTATCCTATCTTCTCTAGCCTATACTAATATACAGATCTGGAGTAGCCTATGTGAGCCTATACTATCCTATCTTCTCTAGCCTATACTAATATACATATCTGGAGTAGCCTATGTGAGCCTATACTAACCTATCTCCTCAGTCTATACTTATATACAGATCTGGAGTAGCCTATGTGAGCCTATACTAACCCATCTCCTCAGTCTATACTTATATACATATCTGGAGTAGCCTATACTAACCTATCTCCTCAGTCTATACTTATATACAGATCTCGTGTAGCCTATGTGAGCCTATACTAGCCTATCTCCTCAGTCTATACTTATATACAGATCTGGTGTAGCCTATGTGAGCCTATAGTAGCCCATCTCCTCAGTCTATACTTATATACAGATCTGGTGTAGCCTATGTGAGCCTATACTAGCCCATCTCCTCAGTCTATACTTCTATACAGATCTGGTGTAGCCTATGTGAGCCTATACTAGCCTATCTCCTCAGTCTATACTTATATACAGATCTGGAGTAGCCTATGTGAGCCTATACTAGCCCATCTCCTCAGTCTATACTTATATACAGATCTGGAGTAGCCTATGTGAGCCTATACTAACCCATCTCCTCAGTCTATACTTATATACATATCTGGAGTAGCCTATACTAACCTATCTCCTCAGTCTATACTTATATACAGATCTGGTGTAGCCTGTGTGAGCCTATACTAGCCTATCTCCTCAGTCTATACTTATATACAGATCTGGTGTAGCCTATGTGAGCCTATAGTAGCCCATCTCCTCAGTCTATACTTATATACAGATCTGGTGTAGCCTATGTGAGCCTATACTAGCCCATCTCCTCAGTCTATACTTCTATACAGATCTGGTGTAGCCTATGTGAGCCTATACTAGCCTATCTCCTCAGTCTATACTTATATACAGATCTGGTGTAGCCTATGTGAGCCTATACTAGCCTATCTCCTCAGTCTATACTTATATACAGATCTGGTGTAGCCTATGTGAGCCTATAGTAGCCCATCTCCTCAGTCTATACTTATATACAGATCTGGTGTAGCCTATGTGAGCCTATACTAGCCTATCTCCTCAGTCTATACTTATATACAGATCTGGTGTAGGCTATGTGAGCCTATACTAGCCTATCTCCCCAGTCTATACTTATATACAGATCTGGTGTAGCCTATGTGAGCCTATACTAGCCTATCTCCTCAGTCTATACTTATATACAGATCTAGTGTAGCCAATGTGAGCCTATACTAGCCTATCTCCTCAGTCTATACTTATATACAGATCTGGAGTAGCCTATGTGAGCCTATACTAGCCTATCTCCTCAGTCTATACTTATATACAGATCTGGTGTAGCCTATGTGAGCCTATACTAGCCCATCTCCTCAGTCTATACTTATATACAGATCTGGTGTAGCCTCTGTGAGCCTATACTGGCCTATCTCCTCAGTCTATACTTATATACAGATCTGGAGTAGCCTATGTGAGCCTATACTAACCCATCTCCTCAGTCTATACTTATATACAGATCTGGTGTAGCCTGTGTGAGCCTATACTAGCCTATCTCCTCAGTCTATACTTATATACAGATCTGGAGTAGCCTATGTGAGCCTATACTAACCCATCTCCTCAGTCTATACTTATATACAGATCTGGTGTAGCCTGTGTGAGCCTATACTAGCCTATCTCCTCAGTCAATACTTATATACAGATCTGGTGTAGGCTATGTGAGCCTATACAAGCCCATCTCCTCAGCCTATACTTATATACAGATCTGGTGTAGCCTATGTGAGCCTATACTAGCCTATCTCCTCAGCCTATACTTATATACAGATCTGGTGTAGGCTATGTGAGCCTATACTAACCTATCTCCTCAGTCTATACTTATATACAGATCTGGAGTAGCCTATGTGAGCCTATACTAACCTATCTCCTCAGTCTGTACTTATATACAGATCTGGTGTAGCCTATGTGAGCCTATACTAGCCTATCTCCTCAGTGTATACTTATATACAGATCTGGTGTAGCCTATCTGAGCCTATACTAGCCTATCTCCTCAGTGTATACTTATATACAGATCTGGTGTAGCCTATGTGAGCCTATACTAACCTATCTCCTCAGTGTGTACTTATATACAGATCTGGTGTAGCCTATGTGAGCCTATACTAACCTATCTCCTCAGTCTATACTTATATACAGATCTGGTGTAGCCTATGTGAGCCTATAGTAGTCTATCTCCTCAGTGTATACTTATATACAGATCTGGTGTAGCCTATGTGAGCCTATACTAGCTTATCTCCTCAGTGTATACTTATATACAGATCTGGTGTAGCCTATGTGAGCCTATACTAGCCTATCTCCTCAGTGTATACTTATATACAGATCTGGTGTAGCCTATGTGAGCCTATACTAGCCTATCTCCTCAGTCTGTACTTATATACAGATCTGGTGTAGCCTATGTGAGCCTATACTAGCCTATCTCCTCAGTGTATACTTATATACAGATCTGGTGTAGCCTATGTGAGCCTATACTAGCCTATCTCCTCAGTATATACCTATATACAGATCTGGTGTAGCCTATGTGAGCCTATACTAGCCTATCTCAGTCTATACTTATATACAGATCTGGTGTAGCCTATGTGAGCCTATACTAGCCTATCTCCTCAGTCTATACTTATATACAGATCTGGTGTAGGCTATGTGAGCCTATACTAGCCTATCTCCTCAGCCTATACTTATATACAGATCTGCTGTAGGCTATGTGAGCCTATACTAACCTATCTCCTCAGTCTATACTTATATACAGATCTGGAGTAGCCTATGTGAGCCTATACTAACCTATCTCCTCAGTCTGTACTTATATACAGATCTGGTGTAGCCTATGTGAGCCTATACTAGCCTATCTCCTCAGTGTATACTTATATACAGATCTGGTGTAGCCTATGTGAGCCTATACTAGCCTATCTCCTCAGTGTATACTTATATACAGATCTGGTGTAGCCTATGTGAGCCTATACTAACCTATCTCCTCAGTGTGTACTTATATACAGATCTGGTGTAGCCTATGTGAGCCTATACTAACCTATCTCCTCAGTCTATACTTATATACAGATCTGGTGTAGCCTATGTGAGCCTATAGTAGCCTATCTCCTCAGTGTATACTTATATACAGATCTGGTGTAGCCTATGTGAGCCTATACTAGCTTATCTCCTCAGTGTATACTTATATACAGATCTGGTGTAGCCTATGTGAGCCTATACTAGCCTATCTCCTCAGTGTATACTTATATACAGATCTGGTGTAGCCTATGTGAGCCTATACTAGCCTATCTCCTCAGTCTGTACTTATATACAGATCTGGTGTAGCCTATGTGAGCCTATACTAGCCTATCTCCTCAGTGTATACTTATATACAGATCTGGTGTAGCCTATGTGAGCCTATACTAGCCTATCTCCTCAGTATATACCTATATACAGATCTGGTGTAGCCTATGTGAGCCTATACTAGCCTATCTCAGTCTATACTTATATACAGATCTGGTGTAGCCTATGTGAGCCTATACTAGCCTATCTCCTCAGTCTATACTTATATACAGATCTGGTGTAGGCTATGTGAGCCTATACTAGCCTATCTCCCCAGTCTATACTTATATACAGATCCTGTGTAGCCTATGTGAGCCTATACTAGCCTATCTCCTCAGTCTGTACTTATACACAGATCTGGTGTAGCCTATGTGAGCCTATACTAGCCTATCTCCTCAGCCTATACTTATATACAGATCTGGTGTAGCCTATGTGAGCCTATACTAACCTATCTCCTCAGTCTATACTAATATAGAGATCTGGAGTAGCCTATGTGAGCCTATACTATCCTATCTTCTCTAGCCTATACTAATATACAGATCCGGAGTAGCCTATGTGAGCCTATACTAACCTATCTCCTCAGTCTATACTTATATACAGATCTGGAGTAGCCTATGTGAGCCTATACTAACCTATCTCCTCAGTCTATACTTATATACAGATCCGGAGTAGCCTATGTGAGCCTATACTAACCTATCTCCTCAGTCTATACTTATATACAGATCTGGTGTAACCTGTGTGAGCCTATACTATCCTATCTTCTCTAGCCTATACTAATATACAGATCTGGAGTAGCCTATGTGAGCCTATACTATCCTATCTTCTCTAGCCTATACTAATATATATATATCTGGAGTAGCCTATGTGAGCCTATACTAACCTATCTCCTCAGTCTATACTTATATACAGATCTGGAGTAGCCTATGTGAGCCTATACTAACCCATCTCCTCAGTCTATACTTATATACATATCTGGAGTAGCCTATACTAACCTATCTCCTCAGTCTATACTTATATACAGATCTGGTGTAGCCTATGTGAGCCTATACTAGCCTATCTCCTCAGTCTATACTTATATACAGATTTGGTGTAGCCTATGTGAGCCTATAGTAGCCCATCTCCTCAGTCTATACTTATATACAGATCTGGTGTAGCCTATGTGAGCCTATACTAGCCCATCTCCTCAGTCTATACTTCTATACAGATCTGGTGTAGCCTATGTGAGCCTATAGTAGCCCATCTCCTCAGTCTATACTTATATACAGATCTGGTGTAGCCTATGTGAGCCTATACTAGCCTATCTCCTCAGTCTATACTTATATACAGATCTGGTGTAGGCTATGTGAGCCTATACTAGCCTATCTCCCCAGTCTATACTTATATACAGATCTGGTGTAGCCTATGTGAGCCTATACTAGCCTATCTCCTCAGTCTATACTTATATACAGATCTAGTGTAGCCAATGTGAGCCTATACTAGCCTATCTCCCCAGTCTATACTTATATACAGATCTGGTGTAGCCTATGTGAGCCTATACTAGCCTATCTCCTCAGTCTATACTTATATACAGATCTGGAGTAGCCTATGTGAGCCTATACTAGCCTATCTCCTCAGTCTATACTTATATACAGATCTGGTGTATCCTATGTGAGCCTATACTAGCCCATCTCCTCAGTCTATACTTATATACAGATCTGGTGTAGCCTCTGTGAGCCTATACTAGCCTATCTCCTCAGTCTATACTTATATACAGATCTGGAGTAGCCTATGTGAGCCTATACTAACCCATCTCCTCAGTCTATACTTATATACAGATCTGGTGTAGCCTGTGTGAGCCTATACTAGCCTATCTCCTCAGCCTATACTTATATAAAGATCTGGTGTAGGCTATGTGAGCCTATACTAGCCTATCTCCTTAGCCTATACTTATATACAGATCTGGTGTAGGCTATGTGAGCCTATACTAGCCTATCTCCCCAGTCTATACTTATATACAGATCTGGTGTAGGCTATGTGAGCCTATACAAGCCCATCTCCTCAGCCTATACTTATATACAGATCTGGTGTAGCCTATGTGAGCCTATACTAGCCTATCTCCTCAGCCTATACTTATATACAGATCTGGTGTAGCCTATGTGAGCCTATACTAGCCTATCTCCTCAGCCTATACTTATATACAGATCTGGTGTAGCCTATGTGAGCCTATACTAGCCTATCTCCTCAGTCTGTACTTATATACAGATCTGGTGTAGGCTATGTGAGCCTATACTAGCCTATCTCCTCAGCCTATACTTATATACAGATCTGGTGTAGGCTATGTGAGCCTATACTAGCCTATCTCCTCAGTCTGTACTTATATACAGATCTGGTGTATCCTATGTGAGCCTATACAAGCCTATCTCCTCAGCCTATACTTATATACAGATCTGGTGTAGGCTATGTGAGCCTATACTAGCCTATCTCCTCAGCCTATACTTATATACAGATCTGGTGTAGCCTATGTGAGCCTATACTAGCCTATCTCCTCAGCCTATACTTATATACAGATCTGGTGTAGGCTATGTGAGCCTATACTAGCCTATCTCCTCAGTCTGTACTTATATACAGATCTGGTGTAGGCTATGTGAGCCTATACTAGCCTATCTCCTCAGCCTATACTTATATACAGATCTGGTGTAGCCTATGTGAGCCTATACTAGCCTATCTCCTCAGTCTGTACTTATATACAGATCTGGTGTAGGCTATGTGAGCCTATACTAGCCTGTCTCCTCAGTCTATACTTATATACAGATCTGGTGTAGGCTATGTGAGCCTATACTAGCCTATCTCCTCAGTCTGTACTTATATACAGATCTGGTGTAGGCTATGTGAGCCTATACTAGCCTATCTCCTCAGCCTATACTTATATACAGATCTGGTGTAGCCTATGTGAGCCTATACTAGCCTGTCTCCTCAGCCTATACTTATATACAGATCTGGTGTAGCCTATGTGAGCCTATACTAGCCTATCTCCTCAGTCTGTACTTATATACAGATCTGGTGTAGGCTATGTGAGCCTATACTAGCCTATCTCCTCAGCCTATACTTATATACAGATCTGGTGTAGGCTATGTGAGCCTATACTAGCCTATCTCCTCAGTCTATACTTATATACAGATCTGGTGTAGGCTATGTGAGCCTATACAAGCCCATCTCCTCAGCCTATACTTATATACAGATCTGGTGTAGCCTGTGTGAGCCTATACTAGCCTATCTCCTCAGCCTATACTTATATAAAGATCTGGTGTAGGCTATGTGAGCCTATACTAGCCTATCTCCTTAGCCTATACTTATATACAGATCTGGTGTAGGCTATGTGAGCCTATACTAGCCTATCTCCCCAGTCTATACTTATATACAGATCTGGTGTAGGCTATGTGAGCCTATACAAGCCCATCTCCTCAGCCTATACTTATATACAGATCTGGTGTAGCCTATGTGAGCCTATACTAGCCTATCTCCTCAGCCTATACTTATATACAGATCTGGTGTAGCCTATGTGAGCCTATACTAGCCTATCTCCTCAGCCTATACTTATATACAGATCTGGTGTAGCCTATGTGAGCCTATACTAGCCTATCTCCTCAGTCTGTACTTATATACAGATCTGGTGTAGGCTATGTGAGCCTATACTAGCCTATCTCCTCAGCCTATACTTATATACAGATCTGGTGTAGGCTATGTGAGCCTATACTAGCCTATCTCCTCAGTCTGTACTTATATACAGATCTGGTGTATCCTATGTGAGCCTATACAAGCCTATCTCCTCAGCCTATACTTATATACAGATCTGGTGTAGGCTATGTGAGCCTATACTAGCCTATCTCCTCAGCCTATACTTATATACAGATCTGGTGTAGCCTATGTGAGCCTATACTAGCCTATCTCCTCAGCCTATACTTATATACAGATCTGGTGTAGGCTATGTGAGCCTATACTAGCCTATCTCCTCAGTCTGTACTTATATACAGATCTGGTGTAGGCTATGTGAGCCTATACTAGCCTATCTCCTCAGCCTATACTTATATACAGATCTGGTGTAGCCTATGTGAGCCTATACTAGCCTATCTCCTCAGTCTGTACTTATATACAGATCTGGTGTAGGCTATGTGAGCCTATACTAGCCTGTCTCCTCAGTCTATACTTATATACAGATCTGGTGTAGGCTATGTGAGCCTATACTAGCCTATCTCCTCAGTCTGTACTTATATACAGATCTGGTGTAGGCTATGTGAGCCTATACTAGCCTATCTCCTCAGCCTATACTTATATACAGATCTGGTGTAGCCTATGTGAGCCTATACTAGCCTGTCTCCTCAGCCTATACTTATATACAGATCTGGTGTAGCCTATGTGAGCCTATACTAGCCTATCTCCTCAGTCTGTACTTATATACAGATCTGGTGTAGGCTATGTGAGCCTATACTAGCCTATCTCCTCAGCCTATACTTATATACAGATCTGGTGTAGGCTATGTGAGCCTATACTAGCCTATCTCCTCAGTCTATACTTATATACAGATCTGGTGTAGGCTATGTGAGCCTATACAAGCCCATCTCCTCAGCCTATACTTATATACAGATCTGGTGTAGCCTATGTGAGCCTATACTAGCCTGTCTCCTCAGTCTGTACTTATATACAGATCTGGTGTAGGCTATGTGAGCCTATACTAGCCTGTCTCCTCAGTCTGTACTTATATACAGATCTGGTGTAGGCTATGTGAGCCTATACTAGCCTGTCTCCTCAGCCTATACTTA
Organism: Tenodera sinensis; assembly: GCA_030765045.1. Classification (NCBI taxonomy): domain Eukaryota; kingdom Metazoa; phylum Arthropoda; class Insecta; order Mantodea; family Mantidae; genus Tenodera; species Tenodera sinensis. The sequence goes on along the minus strand of CM060972.1, from coordinate 395,704 downwards.
TATACAGATCTGGTGTAGCCTATGTGAGCCTATACTAGCCTATCTCCTCAGCCTGTACTTATATACAGATCTGGTGTAGCCTATGTGAGCCTATACTAGCCTGTCTCCTCAGCCTATACTTATATACAGATCTGGTGTAGGCTATGTGAGCCTATACTAGCCTATCTCCTCAGTCTGTACTTATATACAGATCTGGTGTAGGCTATGTGAGCCTATACTAGCCTATCTCCTCAGCCTATACTTATATACAGATCTGGTGTAGGCTATGTGAGCCTATACTAGCCTATCTCCTCAGTCTGTACTTATATAGAGATCTGGTGTAGGCTATGTGAGCCTATACTAGCCTATCTCCTCAGCCTATACTTATATACAGATCTGGTGTAGGCTATGTGAGCCTATACTAGCCTATCTCCTCAGTCTGTACTTATATACAGATCTGGTGTAGGCTATGTGAGCCTATACTAGCCTATCTCCTCAGCCTATACTTATATACAGATCTGGTGTAGGCTATGTGAGCCTATACTAGCCTATACTAGCCTATCTCCTCAGCCTATACTTATATACAGATCTGGTGTAGGCTATGTGAGCCTATACTAGCCTATCTCCTCAGCCTATACTTATATACAGATCTGGTGTAGGCTATGTGAGCCTATACTAGCCTATACTAGCCTATCTCCTCAGCCTATACTTATATACAGATGTAGTGTAGGCTATGTGAGCCTATACTAACCTATCTCCTCAGCCTATACTTATATACAGATCTGGTGTAGCCTATGTGAGCCTATACTATCCTATCTTCTCTAGCCTATACTAATATACAGATCCGGAGTAGCCTATGTGAGCCTATACTAACCTATCTCCTCAGTCTATACTTATATACAGATCCGGAGTAGCCTATGTGAGCCTATACTAACCTATCTCCTCAGTCTATACTTATATACAGATCTGGTGTAACCTGTGTGAGCCTATACTATCCTATCTTCTCTAGCCTATACTAATATACAGATCTGGAGTAGCCTATGTGAGCCTATACTAACCTATCTCCTCAGTCTATACTTATATACAGATCTGGTGTAGCCTATGTGAGCCTATACTATCCTATCTTCTCTAGCCTATACTAATATACAGATCTGGAGTAGCCTATGTGAGCCTATACTAACCTATCTCCTCAGTCTATACTTATATACAGATCCGGAGTAGCCTATGTGAGCCTATACTAACCTATCTCCTCAGTCTATACTTATATACAGATCTGGTGTAACCTGTGTGAGCCTATACTATCCTATCTTCTCTAGCCTATACTAATATACAGATCTGGAGTAGCCTATGTGAGCCTATACTATCCTATCTTCTCTAGCCTATACTAATATACATATCTGGAGTAGCCTATGTGAGCCTATACTAACCTATCTCCTCAGTCTATACTTATATACAGATCTGGAGTAGCCTATGTGAGCCTATACTAACCCATCTCCTCAGTCTATACTTATATACATATCTGGAGTAGCCTATACTAACCTATCTCCTCAGTCTATACTTATATACAGATCTCGTGTAGCCTATGTGAGCCTATACTAGCCTATCTCCTCAGTCTATACTTATATACAGATCTGGTGTAGGCTATGTGAGCCTATAGTAGCCCATCTCCTCAGTCTATACTTATATACAGATCTGGTGTAGCCTATGTGAGCCTATACTAGCCCATCTCCTCAGTCTATACTTCTATACAGATCTGGTGTAGCCTATGTGAGCCTATACTAGCCTATCTCCTCAGTCTATACTTATATACAGATCTGGAGTAGCCTATGTGAGCCTATACTAGCCCATCTCCTCAGTCTATACTTCTATACAGATCTGGTGTAGCCTATGTGAGCCTATACTAGCCCATCTCCTCAGTCTATACTTATATACAGATCTGGAGTAGCCTATGTGAGCCTATACTAGCTTATCTCCTCAGTGTATACTTATATACAGATCTGGTGTAGCCTATGTGAGCCTATACTAGCCTATCTCCTCAGTGTATACTTATATACAGATCTGGTGTAGCCTATGTGAGCCTATACTAGCCTATCTCCTCAGTCTGTACTTATATACAGATCTGGTGTAGCCTATGTGAGCCTATACTAGCCTATCTCCTCAGTGTATACTTATATACAGATCTGGTGTAGCCTATGTGAGCCTATACTAGCCTATCTCCTCAGTATATACCTATATACAGATCTGGTGTAGCCTATGTGAGCCTATACTAGCCTATCTCAGTCTATACTTATATACAGATCTGGTGTAGCCTATGTGAGCCTATACTAGCCTATCTCCTCAGTCTATACTTATATACAGATCTGGTGTAGGCTATGTGAGCCTATACTAGCCTATCTCCCCAGTCTATACTTATATACAGATCCTGTGTAGCCTATGTGAGCCTATACTAGCCTATCTCCTCAGTCTGTACTTATACACAGATCTGGTGTAGCCTATGTGAGCCTATACTAGCCTATCTCCTCAGCCTATACTTATATACAGATCTGGTGTAGCCTATGTGAGCGTATACTAACCTATCTCCTCAGTCTATACTAATATAGAGATCTGGAGTAGCCTATGTGAGCCTATACTATCCTATCTTCTCTAGCCTATACTAATATACAGATCCGGAGTAGCCTATGTGAGCCTATACTAACCTATCTCCTCAGTCTATACTTATATACAGATCTGGAGTAGCCTATGTGAGCCTATACTAACCTATCTCCTCAGTCTATACTTATATACAGATCCGGAGTAGCCTATGTGAGCCTATACTAACCTATCTCCTCAGTCTATACTTATATACAGATCTGGTGTAACCTGTGTGAGCCTATACTATCCTATCTTCTCTAGCCTATACTAATATACAGATCTGGAGTAGCCTATGTGAGCCTATACTATCCTATCTTCTCTAGCCTATACTAATATACATATCTGGAGTAGCCTATGTGAGCCTATACTAACCTATCTCCTCAGTCTATACTTATATACAGATCTGGAGTAGCCTATGTGAGCCTATACTAACCCATCTCCTCAGTCTATACTTATATACATATCTGGAGTAGCCTATACTAACCTATCTCCTCAGTCTATACTTATATACAGATCTGGTGTAGCCTATGTGAGCCTATACTAGCCTATCTCCTCAGTCTATACTTATATACAGATTTGGTGTAGCCTATGTGAGCCTATAGTAGCCCATCTCCTCAGTCTATACTTATATACAGATCTGGTGTAGCCTATGTGAGCCTATACTAGCCCATCTCCTCAGTCTATACTTCTATACAGATCTGGTGTAGCCTATGTGAGCCTATAGTAGCCCATCTCCTCAGTCTATACTTATATACAGATCTGGTGTAGCCTATGTGAGCCTATACTAGCCTATCTCCTCAGTCTATACTTATATACAGATCTGGTGTAGGCTATGTGAGCCTATACTAGCCTATCTCCCCAGTCTATACTTATATACAGATCTGGTGTAGCCTATGTGAGCCTATACTAGCCTATCTCCTCAGTCTATACTTATATACAGATCTAGTGTAGCCAATGTGAGCCTATACTAGCCTATCTCCGCAGTCTATACTTATATACAGATCTGGTGTAGCCTATGTGAGCCTATACTAGCCTATCTCCTCAGTCTATACTTATATACAGATCTGGAGTAGCCTATGTGAGCCTATACTAGCCTATCTCCTCAGTCTATACTTATATACAGATCTGGTGTAGCCTCTGTGAGCCTATACTAGCCTATCTCCTCAGTCTATACTTATATACAGATCTGGAGTAGCCTATGTGAGCCTATACTAACCCATCTCCTCAGTCTATACTTATATACAGATCTGGTGTAGCCTGTGTGAGCCTATACTAGCCTATCTCCTCAGCCTATACTTATATACAGATCTGGTGTAGGCTATGTGAGCCTATACTAGACTATCTCCTCAGCCTATACTTATATACAGATCTGGTGTAGGCTATGTGAGCCTATACTAGCCTATCTCCCCAGTCTATACTTATATACAGATCTGGTGTAGGCTATGTGAGCCTATACAAGCCCATCTCCTCAGCCTATACTTATATACAGATCTGGTGTAGCCTATGTGAGCCTATACTAGCCTATCTCCTCAGCCTATTCTTATATACAGATCTGGTGTAGCCTATGTGAGCCTATACTAGCCTATCTCCTCAGCCTATACTTATATACAGATCTGGTGTAGCCTATGTGAGCCTATACTAGCCTATCTCCTCAGTCTGTACTTATATACAGATCTGGTGTAGGCTATGTGAGCCTATACTAGCCTATCTCCTCAGCCTATACTTATATACAGATCTGGTGTAGGCTATGTGAGCCTATACTAGCCTATCTCCTCAGTCTGTACTTATATACAGATCTGGTGTATCCTATGTGAGCCTATACAAGCCTATCTCCTCAGCCTATACTTATATACAGATCTGGTGTAGGCTATGTGAGCCTATACTAGCCTATCTCCTCAGCCTATACTTATATACAGATCTGGTGTAGCCTATGTGAGCCTATACTAGCCTATCTCCTCAGCCTATACTTATATACAGATCTGGTGTAGGCTATGTGAGCCTATACTAGCCTATCTCCTCAGTCTGTACTTATATACAGATCTGGTGTAGGCTATGTGAGCCTATACTAGCCTATCTCCTCAGCCTATACTTATATACAGATCTGGTGTAGCCTATGTGAGCCTATACTAGCCTATCTCCTCAGTCTGTACTTATATACAGATCTGGTGTAGGCTATGTGAGCCTATACTAGCCTGTCTCCTCAGTCTATACTTATATACAGATCTGGTGTAGGCTATGTGAGCCTATACTAGCCTATCTCCTCAGTCTGTACTTATATACAGATCTGGTGTAGGCTATGTGAGCCTATACTAGCCTATCTCCTCAGCCTATACTTATATACAGATCTGGTGTAGCCTATGTGAGCCTATACTAGCCTGTCTCCTCAGCCTATACTTATATACAGATCTGGTGTAGCCTATGTGAGCCTATACTAGCCTATCTCCTCAGTCTGTACTTATATACAGATCTGGTGTAGGCTATGTGAGCCTATACTAGCCTATCTCCTCAGCCTATACTTATATACAGATCTGGTGTAGGCTATGTGAGCCTATACTAGCCTATCTCCTCAGTCTATACTTATATACAGATCTGGTGTAGGCTATGTGAGCCTATACAAGCCCATCTCCTCAGCCTATACTTATATACAGATCTGGTGTAGCCTGTGTGAGCCTATACTAGCCTATCTCCTCAGCCTATACTTATATAAAGATCTGGTGTAGGCTATGTGAGCCTATACTAGCCTATCTCCTTAGCCTATACTTATATACAGATCTGGTGTAGGCTATGTGAGCCTATACTAGCCTATCTCCCCAGTCTATACTTATATACAGATCTGGTGTAGGCTATGTGAGCCTATACAAGCCCATCTCCTCAGCCTATACTTATATACAGATCTGGTGTAGCCTATGTGAGCCTATACTAGCCTATCTCCTCAGCCTATACTTATATACAGATCTGGTGTAGCCTATGTGAGCCTATACTAGCCTATCTCCTCAGCCTATACTTATATACAGATCTGGTGTAGCCTATGTGAGCCTATACTAGCCTATCTCCTCAGTCTGTACTTATATACAGATCTGGTGTAGGCTATGTGAGCCTATACTAGCCTATCTCCTCAGCCTATACTTATATACAGATCTGGTGTAGGCTATGTGAGCCTATACTAGCCTATCTCCTCAGTCTGTACTTATATACAGATCTGGTGTATCCTATGTGAGCCTATACAAGCCTATCTCCTCAGCCTATACTTATATACAGATCTGGTGTAGGCTATGTGAGCCTATACTAGCCTATCTCCTCAGCCTATACTTATATACAGATCTGGTGTAGCCTATGTGAGCCTATACTAGCCTATCTCCTCAGCCTATACTTATATACAGATCTGGTGTAGGCTATGTGAGCCTATACTAGCCTATCTCCTCAGTCTGTACTTATATACAGATCTGGTGTAGGCTATGTGAGCCTATACTAGCCTATCTCCTCAGCCTATACTTATATACAGATCTGGTGTAGCCTATGTGAGCCTATACTAGCCTATCTCCTCAGTCTGTACTTATATACAGATCTGGTGTAGGCTATGTGAGCCTATACTAGCCTGTCTCCTCAGTCTATACTTATATACAGATCTGGTGTAGGCTATGTGAGCCTATACTAGCCTATCTCCTCAGTCTGTACTTATATACAGATCTGGTGTAGGCTATGTGAGCCTATACTAGCCTATCTCCTCAGCCTATACTTATATACAGATCTGGTGTAGCCTATGTGAGCCTATACTAGCCTGTCTCCTCAGCCTATACTTATATACAGATCTGGTGTAGCCTATGTGAGCCTATACTAGCCTATCTCCTCAGTCTGTACTTATATACAGATCTGGTGTAGGCTATGTGAGCCTATACTAGCCTATCTCCTCAGCCTATACTTATATACAGATCTGGTGTAGGCTATGTGAGCCTATACTAGCCTATCTCCTCAGTCTATACTTATATACAGATCTGGTGTAGGCTATGTGAGCCTATACAAGCCCATCTCCTCAGCCTATACTTATATACAGATCTGGTGTAGCCTATGTGAGCCTATACTAGCCTGTCTCCTCAGTCTGTACTTATATACAGATCTGGTGTAGGCTATGTGAGCCTATACTAGCCTGTCTCCTCAGTCTGTACTTATATACAGATCTGGTGTAGGCTATGTGAGCCTATACTAGCCTGTCTCCTCAGCCTATACTTATATACAGATCTGGTGTAGCCTATGTGAGCCTATACTAGCCTATCTCCTCAGCCTGTACTTATATACAGATCTGGTGTAGCCTATGTGAGCCTATACTAGCCTGTCTCCTCAGCCTATACTTATATACAGATCTGGTGTAGGCTATGTGAGCCTATACTAGCCTATCTCCTCAGTCTGTACTTATATACAGATCTGGTGTAGGCTATGTGAGCCTATACTAGCCTATCTCCTCAGCCTATACTTATATACAGATCTGGTGTAGGCTATGTGAGCCTATACTAGCCTATCTCCTCAGTCTGTACTTATATAGAGATCTGGTGTAGGCTATGTGAGCCTATACTAGCCTATCTCCTCAGCCTATACTTATATACAGATCTGGTGTAGGCTATGTGAGCCTATACTAGCCTATCTCCTCAGTCTGTACTTATATACAGATCTGGTGTAGGCTATGTGAGCCTATACTAGCCTATCTCCTCAGCCTATACTTATATACAGATCTGGTGTAGGCTATGTGAGCCTATACTAGCCTATACTAGCCTATCTCCTCAGCCTATACTTATATACAGATCTGGTGTAGGCTATGTGAGCCTATACTAGCCTATCTCCTCAGCCTATACTTATATACAGATCTGGTGTAGGCTATGTGAGCCTATACTAGCCTATACTAGCCTATCTCCTCAGCCTATACTTATATACAGATGTAGTGTAGGCTATGTGAGCCTATACTAACCTATCTCCTCAGCCTATACTTATATACAGATCTGGTGTAGCCTATGTGAGCCTATACTATCCTATCTTCTCTAGCCTATACTAATATACAGATCCGGAGTAGCCTATGTGAGCCTATACTAACCTATCTCCTCAGTCTATACTTATATACAGATCCGGAGTAGCCTATGTGAGCCTATACTAACCTATCTCCTCAGTCTATACTTATATACAGATCTGGTGTAACCTGTGTGAGCCTATACTATCCTATCTTCTCTAGCCTATACTAATATACAGATCTGGAGTAGCCTATGTGAGCCTATACTAACCTATCTCCTCAGTCTATACTTATATACAGATCTGGTGTAGCCTATGTGAGCCTATACTATCCTATCTTCTCTAGCCTATACTAATATACAGATCTGGAGTAGCCTATGTGAGCCTATACTAACCTATCTCCTCAGTCTATACTTATATACAGATCCGGAGTAGCCTATGTGAGCCTATACTAACCTATCTCCTCAGTCTATACTTATATACAGATCTGGTGTAACCTGTGTGAGCCTATACTATCCTATCTTCTCTAGCCTATACTAATATACAGATCTGGAGTAGCCTATGTGAGCCTATACTATCCTATCTTCTCTAGCCTATACTAATATACATATCTGGAGTAGCCTATGTGAGCCTATACTAACCTATCTCCTCAGTCTATACTTATATACAGATCTGGAGTAGCCTATGTGAGCCTATACTAACCCATCTCCTCAGTCTATACTTATATACATATCTGGAGTAGCCTATACTAACCTATCTCCTCAGTCTATACTTATATACAGATCTCGTGTAGCCTATGTGAGCCTATACTAGCCTATCTCCTCAGTCTATACTTATATACAGATCTGGTGTAGGCTATGTGAGCCTATAGTAGCCCATCTCCTCAGTCTATACTTATATACAGATCTGGTGTAGCCTATGTGAGCCTATACTAGCCCATCTCCTCAGTCTATACTTCTATACAGATCTGGTGTAGCCTATGTGAGCCTATACTAGCCTATCTCCTCAGTCTATACTTATATACAGATCTGGAGTAGCCTATGTGAGCCTATACTAGCCCATCTCCTCAGTCTATACTTCTATACAGATCTGGTGTAGCCTATGTGAGCCTATACTAGCCCATCTCCTCAGTCTATACTTATATACAGATCTGGAGTAGCCTATGTGAGCCTATACTAGCTTATCTCCTCAGTGTATACTTATATACAGATCTGGTGTAGCCTATGTGAGCCTATACTAGCCTATCTCCTCAGTGTATACTTATATACAGATCTGGTGTAGCCTATGTGAGCCTATACTAGCCTATCTCCTCAGTCTGTACTTATATACAGATCTGGTGTAGCCTATGTGAGCCTATACTAGCCTATCTCCTCAGTGTATACTTATATACAGATCTGGTGTAGCCTATGTGAGCCTATACTAGCCTATCTCCTCAGTATATACCTATATACAGATCTGGTGTAGCCTATGTGAGCCTATACTAGCCTATCTCAGTCTATACTTATATACAGATCTGGTGTAGCCTATGTGAGCCTATACTAGCCTATCTCCTCAGTCTATACTTATATACAGATCTGGTGTAGGCTATGTGAGCCTATACTAGCCTATCTCCCCAGTCTATACTTATATACAGATCCTGTGTAGCCTATGTGAGCCTATACTAGCCTATCTCCTCAGTCTGTACTTATACACAGATCTGGTGTAGCCTATGTGAGCCTATACTAGCCTATCTCCTCAGCCTATACTTATATACAGATCTGGTGTAGCCTATGTGAGCGTATACTAACCTATCTCCTCAGTCTATACTAATATAGAGATCTGGAGTAGCCTATGTGAGCCTATACTATCCTATCTTCTCTAGCCTATACTAATATACAGATCCGGAGTAGCCTATGTGAGCCTATACTAACCTATCTCCTCAGTCTATACTTATATACAGATCTGGAGTAGCCTATGTGAGCCTATACTAACCTATCTCCTCAGTCTATACTTATATACAGATCCGGAGTAGCCTATGTGAGCCTATACTAACCTATCTCCTCAGTCTATACTTATATACAGATCTGGTGTAACCTGTGTGAGCCTATACTATCCTATCTTCTCTAGCCTATACTAATATACAGATCTGGAGTAGCCTATGTGAGCCTATACTATCCTATCTTCTCTAGCCTATACTAATATACATATCTGGAGTAGCCTATGTGAGCCTATACTAACCTATCTCCTCAGTCTATACTTATATACAGATCTGGAGTAGCCTATGTGAGCCTATACTAACCCATCTCCTCAGTCTATACTTATATACATATCTGGAGTAGCCTATACTAACCTATCTCCTCAGTCTATACTTATATACAGATCTGGTGTAGCCTATGTGAGCCTATACTAGCCTATCTCCTCAGTCTATACTTATATACAGATTTGGTGTAGCCTATGTGAGCCTATAGTAGCCCATCTCCTCAGTCTATACTTATATACAGATCTGGTGTAGCCTATGTGAGCCTATACTAGCCCATCTCCTCAGTCTATACTTCTATACAGATCTGGTGTAGCCTATGTGAGCCTATAGTAGCCCATCTCCTCAGTCTATACTTATATACAGATCTGGTGTAGCCTATGTGAGCCTATACTAGCCTATCTCCTCAGTCTATACTTATATACAGATCTGGTGTAGGCTATGTGAGCCTATACTAGCCTATCTCCCCAGTCTATACTTATATACAGATCTGGTGTAGCCTATGTGAGCCTATACTAGCCTATCTCCTCAGTCTATACTTATATACAGATCTAGTGTAGCCAATGTGAGCCTATACTAGCCTATCTCCGCAGTCTATACTTATATACAGATCTGGTGTAGCCTATGTGAGCCTATACTAGCCTATCTCCTCAGTCTATACTTATATACAGATCTGGAGTAGCCTATGTGAGCCTATACTAGCCTATCTCCTCAGTCTATACTTATATACAGATCTGGTGTAGCCTCTGTGAGCCTATACTAGCCTATCTCCTCAGTCTATACTTATATACAGATCTGGAGTAGCCTATGTGAGCCTATACTAACCCATCTCCTCAGTCTATACTTATATACAGATCTGGTGTAGCCTGTGTGAGCCTATACTAGCCTATCTCCTCAGCCTATACTTATATACAGATCTGGTGTAGGCTATGTGAGCCTATACTAGACTATCTCCTCAGCCTATACTTATATACAGATCTGGTGTAGGCTATGTGAGCCTATACTAGCCTATCTCCCCAGTCTATACTTATATACAGATCTGGTGTAGGCTATGTGAGCCTATACAAGCCCATCTCCTCAGCCTATACTTATATACAGATCTGGTGTAGCCTATGTGAGCCTATACTAGCCTATCTCCTCAGCCTATTCTTATATACAGATCTGGTGTAGCCTATGTGAGCCTATACTAGCCTATCTCCTCAGCCTATACTTATATACAGATCTGGTGTAGCCTATGTGAGCCTATACTAGCCTATCTCCTCAGTCTGTACTTATATACAGATCTGGTGTAGGCTATGTGAGCCTATACTAGCCTATCTCCTCAGCCTATACTTATATACAGATCTGGTGTAGGCTATGTGAGCCTATACTAGCCTATCTCCTCAGTCTGTACTTATATACAGATCTGGTGTATCCTATGTGAGCCTATACAAGCCTATCTCCTCAGCCTATACTTATATACAGATCTGGTGTAGGCTATGTGAGCCTATACTAGCCTATCTCCTCAGTCTGTACTTATATACAGATCTGGTGTATCCTATGTGAGCCTATACAAGCCTATCTCCTCAGCCTATACTTATATACAGATCTGGTGTAGGCTATGTGAGCCTATACTAGCCTATCTCCTCAGCCTATACTTATATACAGATCTTGTGTAGGCTATGTGAGCCTATACTAGCCTATCTCCTCAGCCTATACTTATATACAGATCTGGTGTAGGCTATGTGAGCCTATACTAGCCTATCTCCTCAGCCTATACTTATATACAAATCTGGTGTAGGCTATGTGAGCCTATACTAGCCTATCTCCTCAGCCTATACTTATATACAGATCTGGTGTAGGCTATGTGAGCCTATACTAGCCTATCTCCTCAGCCTATACTTATATACAGATCTGGTGTAGCCTATGTGAGCCTATACTAGCCTATCTCCTCAGCCTATACTTATATACAGATCTGGTGTAGGCTATGTGAGCCTATACTAGCCTATCTCCTCAGTCTGTACTTATATACAGATCTGGTGTAGGCTATGTGAGCCTATACTAGCCTATCTCCTCAGCCTATACTTATATACAGATCTGGTGTAGCCTATGTGAGCCTATACTAGCCTATCTCCTCAGTCTGTACTTATATACAGATCTGGTGTAGGCTATGTGAGCCTATAGTAGCCTGTCTCCTCAGTCTATACTTATATACAGATCTGGTGTAGGCTATGTGAGCCTATACTAGCCTATCTCCTCAGTCTGTACTTATATACAGATCTGGTGTAGGCTATGTGAGCCTATACTAGCCTGTCTCCTCAGCCTATACTTATATACAGATCTGGTGTAGGCTATGTGAGCCTATACTAGCCTATCTCCTCAGTCTATACTTATATACAGATCTGGTGTAGGCTATGTGAGCCTATACTAGCCTATCTCCTCAGTCTATACTTATATACAGATCTGGTGTAGGCTATGTGAGCCTATACAAGCCCATCTCCTCAGCCTATACTTATATACAGATCTGGTGTAGCCTATGTGAGCCTATACTAGCCTGTCTCCTCAGTCTGTACTTATATACAGATCTGGTGAAGGCTATGTGAGCCTATACTAGCCTGTCTCCTCAGCCTATACTTATATACAGATCTGGTGTAGGCTATGTGAGCCTATACTAGCCTATCTCCTCAGTCTGTACTTATATACAGATCTGGTGTAGGCTATGTGAGCCTATACTAGCCTATCTCCTCAGCCTATACTTATATACAGATCTGGTGTAGCCTATGTGAGCCTATACTAGCCTATCTCCTCAGTCTGTACTTATATACAGATCTGGTGTAGGCTATGTGAGCCTATACTAGCCTGTCTCCTCAGTCTATACTTATATACAGATCTGGTGTAGGCTATGTGAGCCTATACTAGCCTATCTCCTCAGTCTGTACTTATATACAGATCTGGTGTAGGCTATGTGAGCCTATACTAGCCTATCTCCTCAGCCTATACTTATATACAGATCTGGTGTAGCCTATGTGAGCCTATACTAGCCTGTCTCCTCAGCCTATACTTATATACAGATCTGGTGTAGCCTATGTGAGCCTATACTAGCCTATCTCCTCAGTCTGTACTTATATACAGATCTGGTGTAGGCTATGTGAGCCTATACTAGCCTATCTCCTCAGCCTATACTTATATACAGATCTGGTGTAGGCTATGTGAGCCTATACTAGCCTATCTCCTCAGTCTATACTTATATACAGATCTGGTGTAGGCTATGTGAGCCTATACAAGCCCATCTCCTCAGCCTATACTTATATACAGATCTGGTGTAGCCTATGTGAGCCTATACTAGCCTGTCTCCTCAGTCTGTACTTATATACAGATCTGGTGTAGGCTATGTGAGCCTATACTAGCCTGTCTCCTCAGTCTGTACTTATATACAGATCTGGTGTAGGCTATGTGAGCCTATACTAGCCTGTCTCCTCAGCCTATACTTATATACAGATCTGGTGTAGCCTATGTGAGCCTATACTAGCCTATCTCCTCAGCCTGTACTTATATACAGATCTGGTGTAGCCTATGTGAGCCTATACTAGCCTGTCTCCTCAGCCTATACTTATATACAGATCTGGTGTAGGCTATGTGAGCCTATACTAGCCTATCTCCTCAGTCTGTACTTATATACAGATCTGGTGTAGGCTATGTGAGCCTATACTAGCCTATCTCCTCAGCCTATACTTATATACAGATCTGGTGTAGGCTATGTGAGCCTATACTAGCCTATCTCCTCAGTCTGTACTTATATAGAGATCTGGTGTAGGCTATGTGAGCCTATACTAGCCTATCTCCTCAGCCTATACTTATATACAGATCTGGTGTAGGCTATGTGAGCCTATACTAGCCTATCTCCTCAGTCTGTACTTATATACAGATCTGGTGTAGGCTATGTGAGCCTATACTAGCCTATCTCCTCAGCCTATACTTATATACAGATCTGGTGTAGGCTATGTGAGCCTATACTAGCCTATACTAGCCTATCTCCTCAGCCTATACTTATATACAGATCTGGTGTAGGCTATGTGAGCCTATACTAGCCTATCTCCTCAGCCTATACTTATATACAGATCTGGTGTAGGCTATGTGAGCCTATACTAGCCTATACTAGCCTATCTCCTCAGCCTATACTTATATACAGATGTAGTGTAGGCTATGTGAGCCTATACTAACCTATCTCCTCAGCCTATACTTATATACAGATCTGGTGTAGCCTATGTGAGCCTATACTATCCTATCTTCTCTAGCCTATACTAATATACAGATCCGGAGTAGCCTATGTGAGCCTATACTAACCTATCTCCTCAGTCTATACTTATATACAGATCCGGAGTAGCCTATGTGAGCCTATACTAACCTATCTCCTCAGTCTATACTTATATACAGATCTGGTGTAACCTGTGTGAGCCTATACTATCCTATCTTCTCTAGCCTATACTAATATACAGATCTGGAGTAGCCTATGTGAGCCTATACTAACCTATCTCCTCAGTCTATACTTATATACAGATCTGGTGTAGCCTATGTGAGCCTATACTATCCTATCTTCTCTAGCCTATACTAATATACAGATCTGGAGTAGCCTATGTGAGCCTATACTAACCTATCTCCTCAGTCTATACTTATATACAGATCCGGAGTAGCCTATGTGAGCCTATACTAACCTATCTCCTCAGTCTATACTTATATACAGATCTGGTGTAACCTGTGTGAGCCTATACTATCCTATCTTCTCTAGCCTATACTAATATACAGATCTGGAGTAGCCTATGTGAGCCTATACTATCCTATCTTCTCTAGCCTATACTAATATACATATCTGGAGTAGCCTATGTGAGCCTATACTAACCTATCTCCTCAGTCTATACTTATATACAGATCTGGAGTAGCCTATGTGAGCCTATACTAACCCATCTCCTCAGTCTATACTTATATACATATCTGGAGTAGCCTATACTAACCTATCTCCTCAGTCTATACTTATATACAGATCTCGTGTAGCCTATGTGAGCCTATACTAGCCTATCTCCTCAGTCTATACTTATATACAGATCTGGTGTAGGCTATGTGAGCCTATAGTAGCCCATCTCCTCAGTCTATACTTATATACAGATCTGGTGTAGCCTATGTGAGCCTATACTAGCCCATCTCCTCAGTCTATACTTCTATACAGATCTGGTGTAGCCTATGTGAGCCTATACTAGCCTATCTCCTCAGTCTATACTTATATACAGATCTGGAGTAGCCTATGTGAGCCTATACTAGCCCATCTCCTCAGTCTATACTTCTATACAGATCTGGTGTAGCCTATGTGAGCCTATACTAGCCCATCTCCTCAGTCTATACTTATATACAGATCTGGAGTAGCCTATGTGAGCCTATACTAGCTTATCTCCTCAGTGTATACTTATATACAGATCTGGTGTAGCCTATGTGAGCCTATACTAGCCTATCTCCTCAGTGTATACTTATATACAGATCTGGTGTAGCCTATGTGAGCCTATACTAGCCTATCTCCTCAGTCTGTACTTATATACAGATCTGGTGTAGCCTATGTGAGCCTATACTAGCCTATCTCCTCAGTGTATACTTATATACAGATCTGGTGTAGCCTATGTGAGCCTATACTAGCCTATCTCCTCAGTATATACCTATATACAGATCTGGTGTAGCCTATGTGAGCCTATACTAGCCTATCTCAGTCTATACTTATATACAGATCTGGTGTAGCCTATGTGAGCCTATACTAGCCTATCTCCTCAGTCTATACTTATATACAGATCTGGTGTAGGCTATGTGAGCCTATACTAGCCTATCTCCCCAGTCTATACTTATATACAGATCCTGTGTAGCCTATGTGAGCCTATACTAGCCTATCTCCTCAGTCTGTACTTATACACAGATCTGGTGTAGCCTATGTGAGCCTATACTAGCCTATCTCCTCAGCCTATACTTATATACAGATCTGGTGTAGCCTATGTGAGCCTATACTAACCTATCTCCTCAGTCTATACTAATATAGAGATCTGGAGTAGCCTATGTGAGCCTATACTATCCTATCTTCTCTAGCCTATACTAATATACAGATCCGGAGTAGCCTATGTGAGCCTATACTAACCTATCTCCTCAGTCTATACTTATATACAGATCTGGAGTAGCCTATGTGAGCCTATACTAACCTATCTCCTCAGTCTATACTTATATACAGATCCGGAGTAGCCTATGTGAGCCTATACTAACCTATCTCCTCAGTCTATACTTATATACAGATCTGGTGTAACCTGTGTGAGCCTATACTATCCTATCTTCTCTAGCCTATACTAATATACAGATCTGGAGTAGCCTATGTGAGCCTATACTATCCTATCTTCTCTAGCCTATACTAATATACATATCTGGAGTAGCCTATGTGAGCCTATACTAACCTATCTCCTCAGTCTATACTTATATACAGATCTGGAGTAGCCTATGTGAGCCTATACTAACCCATCTCCTCAGTCTATACTTATATACATATCTGGAGTAGCCTATACTAACCTATCTCCTCAGTCTATACTTATATACAGATCTGGTGTAGCCTATGTGAGCCTATACTAGCCTATCTCCTCAGTCTATACTTATATACAGATTTGGTGTAGCCTATGTGAGCCTATAGTAGCCCATCTCCTCAGTCTATACTTATATACAGATCTGGTGTAGCCTATGTGAGCCTATACTAGCCCATCTCCTCAGTCTATACTTCTATACAGATCTGGTGTAGCCTATGTGAGCCTATAGTAGCCCATCTCCTCAGTCTATACTTATATACAGATCTGGTGTAGCCTATGTGAGCCTATACTAGCCTATCTCCTCAGTCTATACTTATATACAGATCTGGTGTAGGCTATGTGAGCCTATACTAGCCTATCTCCCCAGTCTATACTTATATACAGATCTGGTGTAGCCTATGTGAGCCTATACTAGCCTATCTCCTCAGTCTATACTTATATACAGATCTAGTGTAGCCAATGTGAGCCTATACTAGCCTATCTCCGCAGTCTATACTTATATACAGATCTGGTGTAGCCTATGTGAGCCTATACTAGCCTATCTCCTCAGTCTATACTTATATACAGATCTGGAGTAGCCTATGTGAGCCTATACTAGCCTATCTCCTCAGTCTATACTTATATACAGATCTGGTGTAGCCTCTGTGAGCCTATACTAGCCTATCTCCTCAGTCTATACTTATATACAGATCTGGAGTAGCCTATGTGAGCCTATACTAACCCATCTCCTCAGTCTATACTTATATACAGATCTGGTGTAGCCTGTGTGAGCCTATACTAGCCTATCTCCTCAGCCTATACTTATATACAGATCTGGTGTAGGCTATGTGAGCCTATACTAGACTATCTCCTCAGCCTATACTTATATACAGATCTGGTGTAGGCTATGTGAGCCTATACTAGCCTATCTCCCCAGTCTATACTTATATACAGATCTGGTGTAGGCTATGTGAGCCTATACAAGCCCATCTCCTCAGCCTATACTTATATACAGATCTGGTGTAGCCTATGTGAGCCTATACTAGCCTATCTCCTCAGCCTATTCTTATATACAGATCTGGTGTAGCCTATGTGAGCCTATACTAGCCTATCTCCTCAGCCTATACTTATATACAGATCTGGTGTAGCCTATGTGAGCCTATACTAGCCTATCTCCTCAGTCTGTACTTATATACAGATCTGGTGTAGGCTATGTGAGCCTATACTAGCCTATCTCCTCAGCCTATACTTATATACAGATCTGGTGTAGGCTATGTGAGCCTATACTAGCCTATCTCCTCAGTCTGTACTTATATACAGATCTGGTGTATCCTATGTGAGCCTATACAAGCCTATCTCCTCAGCCTATACTTATATACAGATCTGGTGTAGGCTATGTGAGCCTATACTAGCCTATCTCCTCAGTCTGTACTTATATACAGATCTGGTGTATCCTATGTGAGCCTATACAAGCCTATCTCCTCAGCCTATACTTATATACAGATCTGGTGTAGGCTATGTGAGCCTATACTAGCCTATCTCCTCAGCCTATACTTATATACAGATCTTGTGTAGGCTATGTGAGCCTATACTAGCCTATCTCCTCAGCCTATACTTATATACAGATCTGGTGTAGGCTATGTGAGCCTATACTAGCCTATCTCCTCAGCCTATACTTATATACAAATCTGGTGTAGGCTATGTGAGCCTATACTAGCCTATCTCCTCAGCCTATACTTATATACAGATCTGGTGTAGGCTATGTGAGCCTATACTAGCCTATCTCCTCAGCCTATACTTATATACAGATCTGGTGTAGCCTATGTGAGCCTATACTAGCCTATCTCCTCAGCCTATACTTATATACAGATCTGGTGTAGGCTATGTGAGCCTATACTAGCCTATCTCCTCAGTCTGTACTTATATACAGATCTGGTGTAGGCTATGTGAGCCTATACTAGCCTATCTCCTCAGCCTATACTTATATACAGATCTGGTGTAGCCTATGTGAGCCTATACTAGCCTATCTCCTCAGTCTGTACTTATATACAGATCTGGTGTAGGCTATGTGAGCCTATAGTAGCCTGTCTCCTCAGTCTATACTTATATACAGATCTGGTGTAGGCTATGTGAGCCTATACTAGCCTATCTCCTCAGTCTGTACTTATATACAGATCTGGTGTAGGCTATGTGAGCCTATACTAGCCTGTCTCCTCAGCCTATACTTATATACAGATCTGGTGTAGGCTATGTGAGCCTATACTAGCCTATCTCCTCAGTCTATACTTATATACAGATCTGGTGTAGGCTATGTGAGCCTATACTAGCCTATCTCCTCAGTCTATACTTATATACAGATCTGGTGTAGGCTATGTGAGCCTATACAAGCCCATCTCCTCAGCCTATACTTATATACAGATCTGGTGTAGCCTATGTGAGCCTATACTAGCCTGTCTCCTCAGTCTGTACTTATATACAGATCTGGTGAAGGCTATGTGAGCCTATACTAGCCTGTCTCCTCAGCCTATACTTATATACAGATCTGGTGTAGGCTATGTGAGCCTATACTAGCCTATCTCCTCAGTCTGTACTTATATACAGATCTGGTGTAGGCTATGTGAGCCTATACTAGCCTATCTCCTCAGCCTATACTTATATACAGATCTGGTTTAGGCTATGTGAGCCTATACTAGCCTATCTCCTCAGTCTGTACTTATATACAGATCTGGTGTAGGCTATGTGAGCCTATACTAGCCTATCTCCTCAGCCTATACTTATATACAGATCTGGTGTAGGCTATGTGAGCCTATACTAGCCTATCTCCTCAGTCTGTACTTATATACAGATCTGGTGTAGGCTATGTGAGCCTATACTAGCCTATCTCCTCAGCCTATACTTATATACAGATCTGGTGTAGGCTATGTGAGCCTATACTAGCCTATACTAGCCTATACTAGCCTATCTCCTCAGCCTATACTTATATACAGATCTGGTGTAGGCTATGTGAGCCTATACTAGCCTATCTCCTCAGCCTATACTTATATACAGATCTGGTGTAGGCTGTGAGCCTATACTAGCCTATACTAGCCTATCTCCTCAGCCTATACTTATATACAGATGTAGTGTAGGCTATGTGAGCCTATACTAACCTATCTCCTCAGCCTATACTTATATACAGATCTGGTGTAGCCTATGTGAGCCTATACTAGCCTATCTCCTCAGCCTATACTTATATACAGATCTGGTGTAGGCTATGTGAGCCTATACTAGCCTATCTCCTCAGGCGCTGATGACCTAGAAGTTGAGCGCCCTTAAACCAAATCAAATTCAAAAAAAATTCAGCCTATACTTATATACAGATCTGGTGTAGGCTATGTGAGCCTATACTAGCCTATCTCCTCAGCCTATACTTATATACAGATCTGGTGTAGGCTATGTGAGCCTATACTAGCCTATCTCCTCAGCCTATACTTATATACAGATCTGGTGTAGGCTATGTGAGCCTATAGTAGCCCATCTCCTCAGTCTATACTTATATACAGATCTGGTGTAGCCTATGTGAGCCTATACTAGCCTATCTCCTCAGCCTATACTTATATACAGATCTGGTGTAGGCTATGTGAGCCTATACTAGCCTATCTCCTCAGTCTGTACTTATATACAGATCTGGTGTAGCCTATGTGAGCCTATACAAGCCCATCTCCTCAGCCTATACTTATATACAGATCTGGTGTAGCCTGTGTGAACCTATACTAGCCCATCACCTCAGTCTATACTTATATACAGATCTGGTGTAGGCTATGTGAGCATATACTAGCCCATCACCTCAGTCTATACTTATATACAGATCTGGTGTAGCCTGTGTGAACCTATACTAGCCCATCACCTCAGCCTATACTTATATACAGATCTGGTGTAGCCTATGTGAGCCTATACTAGCCCATCACCTCAGTCTATACTTATATACAGATCTGGTGTAGGTTATGTGAGCATATACTAGCCTATCTCCTCAGCCTATACTTATATACAGATCTGGTGTAGCCTATGTGAGCCTATACTAGCCCATCTCCTCAGTCTATACTTATATACAGATCTGGTGTAGGCTATGTGAGCCTATACAAGCCTACCTCCTCAGTCTATACTTATATACAGATCTGGTGTAGCCTATGTGAGCCTATACAAGCCTACCTCCTCAGTCTATACTTATATACAGATCTGGTGTAGCCTATGTGAGCCTATACTAGCCTATCTCCTCAGTCTGTACTTATATACAGATCTGGTGTAGGCTATGTGAGCCTATACTAGCCTATCTCCCCAATCTATACTTATATACAGATCTGGTGTAGGCTATGTGAGCCTATACTAGCCTATCTCCCCAGCCTATACTTATATACCATTCTGGTGTAGCCTATGTGAGCCTATACAAGCCCATCTCCTCAGCCTATACTTATATACAGATCTGGTGTAGCCTATGTGAGCCTATACTAGCCTATCTCCTCAGCCTATACTTATATACAGATCTGGTGTAGCCTATGTGAGCCTATACTAGCCGATCTCCTCAGTCTATACTTATATACAGATCTGGTGTAGCCTGTGTGAGCCTATAGTAGCCTACCTCCTCAGTCTATACTTATATACAGATCTGGTGTAGGCTATGTGAGCCTATACTAGCCGATCTCCTCAGTCTATACTTATATACAGATCTGGTGTAGCCTGTGTGAGCCTATACTAGCCTATCTCCTCAGCCTATACTTATATACACATCTGGTGTAGCCTATGTGAGCCTATAGTAGCCTACCTCCTCAGTCTATACTTATATACAGATCTGGTGTAGCCTGTGTGAACCTATACAAGCCTACCTCCTCAGTCTATACTTATATACAGATCTGGTGTAGCCTATGTGAGCCTATACAAGCCTACCTCCTCAGTCTGTACTTATATACAGATCTGGTGTAGCCTATGTGAGCCTATACTAGCATATCTCCTCAGTCTATACTTATATACCATTCTGGTGTAGCCTGCTGTACTAGTGGTCCCGGGTTTGATTCCCGGCAGGGGGGTAGGAATTTTTCTCCAGCCAGGATTATTCCTCATCCTTCCCTGAGTCTGGAAGTGTGAATGTGTGTGTGAATTCATTGTATAAATCCCACTGTTAAGCGAGTAAAACAAATAGTCAAGGCCGCCGATATCACTTCTGCAGTTAAAGACGGGATAAAAAAAAAGAAACGCACACCCTGGAAGGATTAAAACAAAATATGCACTGGGAAATTCCAGCATTTCTCAATCTGAACTATGGAGAGTGATGGATAGTTTGCTAAAGGGGTGTTCTGAAAGATGGTGGCCAGTTTCACAATCTGCTTTAATAAGATTGGTCAGTAAAGCTTTTAAAAGTATGAGAGGTAGAACTGGAACTTAAAAATTCAATGCCACAACTGGGATTTGAACCACAGACCTTGCGCGTGGTTTGTTGGCATAAATAAATAATAATTACCTTTAAAAGTAGTTTGAAAGATGCTGTATGGTTCAGTTTGTTGACTCTTGTTACAGGTGCCCTATTCCTGGATGTCCACATCACATAACAAAGGATCTTCTTGAACCTGATCTAGAAATTAAGCAATTGCTGCAGAGAATGGGAAACCGTCAATAGCCAGAATCACATGTTGTCATTTGTACTTAAATACACGCACCTGTTGGCATGAGGCAATGTTTACCTCTACAAGACCATCATCACTTGCATCGTGCCATAGATGACGTCTGCAGCAGGAATTTCATCCTTTATTATTCTTGATACCAATGATATAAATATATTTAATAAAAAGTTTGATATCTGTATTTTGGTATTTAAGTTAGGCATGTTCACAGTTCTTCTACTCTATGCAAGCCTGTCCAAGACGTAATGTGAAAAGTTACAAATAGGGGTACTGAAATGTATGTACTTTTGACTATCTCTAGCCTAGGGTGGGTGGATTCTGCCCACGGCATTGCTAAGAAATTGTGCGTATGCAGCAACAGTATTCATCTCCAACTTGATACACAGAGAAAGAAACATGAAGTATGTTGCCAAACAAAACTAACTCATGCAGAACTAGGTACAGTGTAACTGTTGTCACTTGTAAGCTCACATTCTGACACAATTGTTGCAATGCAGAGCTAAATTATGTCCCCAAGAACTGTTATTTTGGGATTCTACTGTGATATGATTTTGTACAAGTATTTGAGTCGGCCTATAGAGACTAAGTTTCACTTAACTTAGGACACATTTCAAAGACCATCATCTTCATTGTCAACAGTTTCTCAACTAGCATTTGAAGGGGAAGCAGTTGGAAAACCATTGATAATGAAGATGATGGTCTTTGAAAAGCATCCAGATAAAAAGTAAATTAAGAGAAGCAAGGAGTGTACAGGCAACTCAAATACTTGTGAAAAGTTCCTGTGTTTATATCACTGCATATGTTAAGTGGAAGTATATGGTGTGTCACACTTTCTGCACAGTGCAACCATTACGTGAAGGATATATGATTCAAGATGGCCATGTTGACTTTCAGTAACAGGATAACTATGATTTGAAGCTTTCCTGGCGACGAACATATTCAAGATGTTGTTGGGCTTCGAGCCAGGTGCAGTGATGAAGAGCCATTGACGTTTCGGGAGTGTACATCTCTCCCATCTTCAGGATGATGAATGACTAGCAAGAGTAAGGGACCAGTATATGTACTGTCAACCAGTGCGTACCGAGTAGAAAACACCCAGTCTAGTGCGGAGGTGGCTCAACACTCCATTGGAATCTGTGTTTTCTGAGTCGGTCGATTTCCAACTTTAAGGCTAGTTTCCAGGATGGATTAAACTGCAATCCAGCGTCCCGGTTCAGTGTGCTCTTCTCGGAGGAGCTGGACAGAGCCTCCTTAACCCTCCGTTCCCATAAACCACTACATTTTGCCACAATAGTCGTTTCTTTGAAGTTAGCTCTGTGGTCTTTTTCAAAGCAGTTCTCCACCAGCCCTGACTTGTCAGACTGCATTAAGCGTATGGACCGTTCGTGCTCCTTGACTCTGGTGGAAATGGTCCTGCAGGTTTGCCCTATGTACTGCGTCCCGCATTCACAGGGGATACGGTATACCCCTGGTACATTAAGGTGCAGTTTGTCCTTCACCTGTCTCACTAAGTGTTGGATCTTCAAAGGCGGCTTGTGGATGGTTTTGATGTTGTGTTTTGCGAGAATTCTACTGACTCTGCCGGAAAGATTGCCAGTGTATGGGATGCAGGCAGTGGCGGTCAGCTGGTGTGGTGTTTGCTGAGATTGTGGTTTTCCTCTCTTGGCCTTGGAGATTGAGGCTTCAATATCCTCTACGGAGTAGCCGTTCTGGCGGAATGTGTGCCTCAGGTACTGCAGCTCTTGTTTTAGGTGGCTGGGATCGGAGACCGACAGAGCTCTGACCCGTTGTGACTTATGATGGAAACTGCGAGCATTCAAATAGAGGTCGGTATGTGTTGGTTTGCGGTACACTGTATGCCCCAGAGTACTGTTGTTGTTTCTGGAGACCAGGATGTCCAAAATAGGCAGATTTCCGTCCTTCTCCACTTTCATGGTGAATTGAATTCGGGGTCGGAGGCTGTTGAGGTGTGTGAGGAAGCTTGGCAAAGTGTCCATCATAAGTCACAACGGGTCAGAGTTTTCAACACTCTGTTCCACAGAGCTCTGTCGGTCTCCGATCCCAGCCACCTAAAACAAGAACTGCAGTACCTGAGGCACACATTCCGCCAGAATGGCTACTCCGTAGAGGATATTGAAGCCTCAATCTCCAAGGCCAAGAGAGGAAAACCACAAACTCAGCAAACACCACACCAGCCGACCACCACTGTCTGCATCTCATACACTGGCAATCTATCCAGCAGAATCAGTAGAATTCTCGCAAAACACAACATCAGAACCATCCACAAGCCGCCTTTGAAGATCCAACACTTAGTGAGACAGGTGAAGGACAAACTGCACCTTAATGTACCAGGGGTATACCGTATCCCCTGTGAATGCGGGACGCAGTACATAGGGCAAACTGGTAGGACCATTTCCACCAGAGTCAAGGAGTACGAACGGTCCATATGCTTAATGCAGTCTGACAAGTCAGGGCTGGTGGAGAACTGCTTTGAAAAAGACCACAGAGCTAACTTCAAAGAAACGACCATTGTGGCAAAATGTAGTGGTTTATGGGAACGGAGGGTTAAGGAGGCTCTGTCCATCTCCTCCGAGAAGAGCACACTGAACCGGGACGCTGGATTGCAGTTTAGTCCATCCTGGAAACCAGCCTTAAAGTTGGAAATTGACCGACTCAGAAAACAGATTCCAATGAAGCATTAGACTGGGTGTTTTCTACTCGGTACGTACTAGCACACAGTACATATACTGGCCCCTTCACTCTTGCTAG
The DNA here is from genome assembly GCA_030765045.1 of Tenodera sinensis. Taxonomy (NCBI): domain Eukaryota; kingdom Metazoa; phylum Arthropoda; class Insecta; order Mantodea; family Mantidae; genus Tenodera; species Tenodera sinensis. The sequence goes on along the minus strand of CM060972.1, from coordinate 370,892 downwards.
TCATTCATCATCCTGATGATGGGAGAGATGTACACTCCCGAAACATCAATGGCTCTTCATGACTACACCTGGCTCGAAGCCCGAGAGCATCTTGAATAGGATAATAACTGCTTGCTACCTGAATATGTTTCACCATTCATTCTGGTTTCCCTTGATAAACTAAGCAACATTTATTAAAACATTGTCTAAGATGAACTGCTGAGTTGTTATAGGATCTTTTCATTGGTTTGTACATGTCAACAAATGAAAGGACGTCGATATTGTGGTTTCTTTATATCGTCCCTGGTTGTTGTTAACAGTCGAGGACACCTTGAGTATTTGGATGTTTATTGAATTGATGACACTCTTTTCTACTACTGTACACTGCAATGAAAGCTTCCGATAATAACTCAACAATTCACATTTGTGAACAAATGTCACAGAAAGTACTGAAATTGTGCAGAAATTTATTTGTGCAATTAAGAATATAACAATATTGCTCTACAACTAAAATTGATTCAAGCAATATGTAAATACTGTTCTTAAGAAATATTTTTAATAGGTTAGAAGAAATTTGGTTCTGACAAACATGCACAAGATGAAGAATGTAACAAAAGAATACTGTCTTGGATTGTGTTGCTATATATGATCAAATATCACCCATAAAATTAAACTGACAATAAATGCATTTTTTATTTTACATATCCAAAATGGTAGGCCAACATTAAAAACCCTTATACAGTTCATTATGAAAAAATGCAAAAGTTTATACAGTAGAACCTTAATTATCCGTTATCTGTCTTTGTTTATATTCCCTTACATTTTGAAAAAATTGTAAATCAAAAGAGGGCTACAGTATTCTAAAAATTGTCAAGCCAAGAAATTGAAATAAAGCAAGAAAATAGAAGTGCTATAAAAAGGGGACATGTTAGATAACTGATACATTTAGACAGGGGCCACATATTTGTGATGTAAACACGTGGCTAAGACGCTTGAATTCTATCGTCCTCCAGATGGGACATATGTAGTTGTTGCTCTAAACCAGGGCTGGACAAACTTTAGAATAGCATATGTCTACCATGCATCGAAACTGGTTTATTCAAGTTCTGGTATTGTATGTTTCCACCAAACTAGAAGCACAGAGTAATGAAACACTTGCTTAAACACGAAACATAACTTTGCATATTAATTCATATTACAGGTTAAGCAAAGTTAAATGCTCAACTTCTTGTTGGACACTTGTTTACTTTCATAATAGAAAATAACTGTTGTCATCTGTAAGTGGAACCAAATAAACACACAGTTCATGCAGACTGGGAAGGTGTCCTCTTTAGAATATTTCATAAAATTTCATACGACTTGATCACATCAATTCACACTGTGATGAAGGGGGAATGTCGTCAATGATCAGTTTGGAATCAAAACATGTAGCAAAAATACATAACACCATTTCCAGGCAATCTAAATTGTGGAACCTTGATGTAAATTCCTTACATACCAGATAGAATGCAAGTGTACATTTCCATTTTCTACAATTCTTTACGCTTAGATAAGAACAGGAAATGTTATATTTTGTCCTTTTCCGTTTCATGATTCCAGAACAGCAATTTCTGCATAAAAGCTGTAATGAGAATTTGTTTTGCGTGGTCCTATATGTAGATCACTCGTGCTAGCCAGTCATCCTGTATCTGACTAATGACCTAGCTGTCGACAGGCCCTTAAACCCTAATCACTCACTGTATCTGACTGAACTCAGATGTGCCTATTCCTGCTGTAGCAGAAGCACTGTATCTTACAGAGGAGAAAAGGAACAAGAGTGAGAGGTATCATTTTCACACATTGTATCCTTCACTCTAATGTAATGATAATTTTTTTTCGAAAGTATTACAGAATTTTGTATGTGAACATGATGGATAGGTATAATTTTGAAGCCACAAAATTTCAAGGCTTTTGGAGATACTGTTACAGCATTAACATTAACAATATAGGGATGCACACTCTTTAATTATTTTGTAGGTGGTGGTGAAGTTTCAGGGCAAAACAGAAGTATAAACAATAAGAAACTATGAAATAACACATTAGGTTTTGTTTTGGGCACAGAGCCAGTGCAACATCATTCCAATCTTATTAACTGCAGAGACACTTGGAGAAGCAGAACACACTGATGTTTGACTTCTCTTGAGTCGAGTTGAGTGTGCACGTTCTAGCATTTCAATTCTGCTCCTCACTAACACGCATATTTATGTTTGCTTTTGTGACCTTGACAATGCACTTCCATTATGTGCTTGATTAAGCTAAACTGTCACATATTACACACCAAAAACAATGCTTGTTGGTCTCCAGTGTTTACCGTGCAGCCCTTCCTTACAGACAACAATCAACTTCATTGCCAGTTTTCCAAACATATGAATCATATCCAGAAAAATAAGTACCAATTTTGAAAAAAAGAAAAGGCAGAATTATTTTCACAACATTTATATGTACCTGCAAGAATATCCCTTAATGTATTTTTCGATATAGTTGCCACCATTGTTCAGGCATTTGTCATGGCAAAGAATCAACTTTTGTACAGCCTCTTCATGCAAAACAGTTTTTAAAATTTGTGGAAACACATCACAAAGCACTCTTTATGAACCATCTGCTTTCACGAATTGTCGCATTCACTTGTTCAACCAAACCAATGCTTTGTCATGAACATTGGATTGCCTAACGTTTCATCTGGCTATGGAACACACTTCACAGTTGGCAGGATCAGAAATGGTCTTAAATCACTGAATGACCACTAACAGTGTAAACACAACATGATCCGACGGTCTAGATGAGTTCACTGTGACCCTAGTGTTGCAGTGGCAGTAAACAAAATGGTACTTACTTTCTGGACATGCCTTGTATAATATAGCGCTATGTTTTGGTTAGCCATCAAACCAAACATCTCCATTATAACGGATAGTTATGGTTCTAATGTAGTTACAATTTCAAATATGCACATGTGTATTGATCACCATTGTGTGTGTGAGGAATTTACTTTTGTGCCTGTTGTCCGTTTAGTAATGCAAACTGTGTATCATAATATGTACAAACTGTAAATGAAAATAAATATCTTCAATATTTTTATTATACTGTGAGTGAGCAATGTTCAACTGCAGACATTTGTCATGTTTTCTAAGATGAGAATGGACTGAACTAAAACAAATAACATAGAAAAGACATTAAAAAGGTATCTAAAGTATAAAATGTTGTAACCAATGCTGCCCTAAGGCATAACTCAACATTATTACCTACTAAGCTAATGTCACATTTGAATAAACTACAGACAGACGCAGTAACTTTGATATCTCAATCATGTATGGTTACATTTCTCACTCTATATCTATCCCCCCCCGCGCAACATTGAGGAGTATAAACAACAACTGTACCAGTGTGCTGTATTATCTACACCAAATATATCAAACACTAAATAACTTTTTAGTGCAGTAATTCTAGGTACTGTATTTTACCACATTGATATTCCACATTTTCACTATTGAAAAATATTACTAAATAACATGCTACTCCTTACCAAGCGAGATGACTCAGGTGGTAATGTCCATGGTCTGCATTTGGAAAGTTGTGGGTTTGATTCCTGTGACTGACCTTCCTGACGGGCTTTTTGGAGCTTTTCCCAGATCACTCTGGCAAATGCTTGGGAGGTTATTTACCTTGCATCCCCTGTTTCACTTCAAGTCTTGATCTCCTTCAACCCTTGTATCTTGCGTTACTGCCTCTATCTACTGGCTAGCGTTCTGTAATCCTTCTGGAATTGTATAATATTCCATTTGCTGCACATATCCTGTCCACCTTATTCTCTCTAAGCTTACATAGGTTCCTTGTATAATTTACTGTTATATCGATCAGTCCCTCGTATTGGTCCAAAAATCCTTCTCAAAATCTTTTGTTCCAAGACATCTAAACTGTTTCACCTTTTCAAAATTATCTAGCAGCGATATTGATGGTTTCCTACAGTGCCTTCCTTGAAACATAAATTTAGCTTTTTCTTCATTCACTTGATTCACTTTTAATTTTAGTGGTTGCAGCTTCTAAAGCCATGTATGTTTCTGCTATAGTCTGTACAGTTCTTCCCACAATACCTATAACATCTGCGTATCTGACATACTGTATGCTTTCATATAACAAAATGTTATTCCTCTGGCTTGTGTTTAACAGCCCAGTCTAAAACCAGGTTAAATAACATGGGTACTAGTCCATATCCTCTTTTTGCAGTAGGTGTATGTTTTACCTGCATATATTTTTACTTGCGCTGTTGTATCTGACATTGCCAGTTTAATTAATCTAATTATCTTTGAGTGTATTCGCTGCTTTTTTAAAATATTAAACAATCCTTCTCTATTTATGCTGTCTTAAAGTGTATAAATAGATGGTATAATTGAATGTTTTATTCTCAAAACTTTACAGCCATCATTTTAAGTGTGAAAATCTGTGTGAAAATGATCTTTGCACCCAACTTTATTGGTACTGAACAAAGTACGTTTCAATTAAATTCCCCACAAGTTTTCCTTCAGGTTAAGTCTATTGGCTTTCTGGTACACAATAATACTTCTATTATGATTCTAACACCTCTACATTTGGTTTTCTTACTTAACATCACAATTCTAATCTCAAACAATGAGGAAAATCACATGGCATGGACCTCACTAGTTATACATAGACAAAAGTGCATCATGGCACATTCACAAGTCATACAGATCGGTTGTCACCTTCTCAAAGGTTCTTGTTTGCACTTATTTTTGACATTAAGTTAACTAACATTTTACTATAAAAGCGTGAAGGAATACAAAGCTAATCACAAGAGAGACAGAGGCCCGCCTACCAGCCACAATGAGGAGACTTCTACAGCGCCACTGAGGATGTCTACTGCAGCTGTAGATGAAACGTCTGAAACACTGATCTCCAGCAGACCACAGCAAAACAGTCCATGCCAGCCGGCCATCAACGCCTACGTATTTTAATCTGAGTATTTTTAACATTGGTTGGTGAAACCGACCTCTAATGTATCAAAAATTGAAATTGTATAGTAGGGTCAAATTAAAAAATTTGGGAGCAACACAATAAACTGTGCATCCAAGGAGCAGGGGTGCAGTACTGGAGGTGGGACATGGTCATAACGTTTATCACGTGGATAGCAGCATGTCGTATTACTATATCAAAAACTAATTAAATTTCAATAACAACGGTTTGACATAGATTAACACTTTGTGCATTATGTTACGATGTCTTCGAGTGAAGGTCAAACACATTGAGGATAAATTTAAGGTAGGTAAAGTACAAGTCAACTCAATCTGCATCATTTTATAATTATTACTTCACAGCGTTATTTTCAATCAGTTATGTTTAAATTGATGATTACTATGATTATTGCATTTAAGTGCAGAAAGGATTGTTGCAGTTTTACAGCAAGACACTTGTGTGGGAATGAGTACTGACTGCATTTCACACTCAATTTCTATATAACCTTTCTTCATATTTTTGGCTACATTGCCAATTGCTTCAAAAATGTTATAAAATGGCCTGTTACAACTTTTGTTGCTTAAACTCCTCAATTACTTATAATTTCTGATCACTTTCACTGAAGGAATTTTCTACTATTCTCTACTGTTAAATTGTATTATTTATGCAATATACCAATAAATGTCCTTTGTGCTGCGGACTAGAGCCTCCTCTACATATATACACACACACGCACGCATACACTCACTCTCTCACATGTATATATACATGTACATATATATACATATCATATATATCGTGTGAAAATATTACTTTGTTATTTTAATCAGGTCACTTTCTACAAGCTATATACACACAGTAAATGCAGTTCAGTGAAAGCCTTAGGGAATGCATGTGTTAACAAAGCCGCGTCTTACAAGACTGTCTCAATGAGCAAATCGTCGCTACTTGTAGCTGCTTCTCCTTTCCCCTTCTCTTCATTCTCTCCTTTGTACAAGCCAACCTGAAATATTCAAACGTAATGTCACTTTCCATATCAAGCCAACACACAGACTGTGTGTGTGTTCAACTTTCACTACATTTCAAGGGAGAATTGAAATCGACTTTAGTCCAATCCCATTCTCAAGATGACAGTTTCCATGTTGAATTCAATCAGGAATTAGATCAATTTGGATACACAAGTCTCAAGCATAAATAATTCAAGTTTTGTGTTGGCAAACCTCTACAAAATGTTTTCTGTGTATTTTAAGCGCGTTTGAGGTTAGTGAACATTTTTATAATAATAATATGAATCGCACACAATGTGGAAACAAGATTGTTCTTAGTGTACAGAATTGCACCAATGACTCTGCTCTAATCTTACAGTGTAGCACATGATATCTCTCACACTGGTCGTGTCGTCGCATCTTATACACACAATCTGGGCTGGGTTCGTGGAATCCATGCACAGAAAGTCTTGTCACTGTACCCTCCCTGTGTCCGAGGCTTGTCACGGCGGCCGTCAGTAGCATACAATTTGTCCCATATTTTGCATATCTTCTCGTGTAGTTGACGCAGCAGGCCCTGAGTCGTTGGCAGTAGGAGCTTCAGTCGCAGGTCTTCTATGTAGAAAGGTTCTCTGGCTAGCTCATATACATACGAGTCGTGAAGGGCGTGTAGGTATTTGGAGAGACAAAACACTGTGGCCTTTAACTTCTCTATTTTCTCCAGGCTTTTCTTCTGTAGATGTACCCATATGTTGTAACGGGGTCAATAGTGAGTTCAAACAGTTGTAAGGCGGTTTCCAAGGAGAGTTTGGTTCACTTCAGCCGCTTATGGCTCTTATAGCAGTGCTTATATGTCATGTGAATACGTTTCCCTGTGTCCTAGGTACGTGAAGTTGGTGGTGTTTCCCCCATGTAGGAGATGCTGCATTTACCCCCTAAGGTCATGGAGACAGTTTTCTCTGCTACTCCAATGTGTCCTTCCTGTGCACAGATCTCTGCTACTCCAATATGTGTCCTTCCTGTGCACAGATCTCTGCTACTCCAATATCTGTCCTTCCTGTACACAGATCTGTGCTACTCCAATATGTGTCCTTCCTGTGCACAGATCTCTGCTACTCCAATATGTGTCCTTCCTGTGCACAGATCTCTGCTACTCCAATATGTGTCCTTCCTGTGCACAGATCTCTGCTACTCCAATATGTGTCCTTCCTGTGCACAGATCTCTGCTGCTCCAATATCTGTCCTTCCTGTGCACAGATCTCTGCTACTCCAATATGTGTCCTTCCTGTGCACAGATCTCTGCTACTCCAATATGTGTCCTTCCTGTGCACAGATCTCTGCTACTCCAATATCTGTCCTTCCTGTGCACAGATCTCTGCTACTCCAATATGTGTCCTTCCTGTGAACAGATCTCTGCTACTCCAATATGTGTCCTTCCTGTGCACAGATCTCTGCTACTTCAATATGTGTCCTTCCTGTGCACAGATCTGTGCTACTCCAATATCTGTCCTTCCTGTGCACAGATCTGTGCTACTACAATATGTGTCCTTCCTGTGCACAGATCTCTGCTACTCCAATATCTGTCCTTCCTGTACACAGATCTCTGCTACTCCAATATGTGTCCTTCCTGTGAACAGATCTGTGCTACTCCAATATCTGTCCTTCCTGTGCACAGATCTCTGCTACTACAATATGTGTCCTTCCTGTGAACAGATCTGTGCTACTCCAATATCTGTCCTTCCTGTGAACAGATCTGTGCTACTCCAATATCTGTCCTTCCTGTACACAGATCTCTGCTACTACAATATGTGTCCTTCCTGTGCACAGATCTGTGCTACTCCAATATCTGTCCTTCCTGTGCACAGATCTGTGCTACTACAATATGTGTCCTTCCTGTGAACAGATCTGTGCTACTACAATATGTGTCCTTCCTGTGCACAGATCTCCACTACTCCAACATGTGTCCTTCCTGTACACAGATCTCCACTACTCCAATATCTGTCCTTCCTGTACACAGATCTCTGCTACTCCAATATCTGTCCTTCCTGTACACAGATCTCTGCTACTACAATATGTGTTCTTCCTGTACACAGATCTCTGCTACTCCAATATATGTCCTTCCTGTACACAGATCTCTGCTACTCCAATATGTGTCCTTCCTGTACACAGATCTCTGCTACTCCAATATATGTCCTTCCTGTACACAGATCTGTGCTACTCCAATATGTGTCCTTCCTGTACACAGATCTCTGCTACTCCAATATCTGTCCTTCCTGTACACAGATCTCTGCTACTACAATATGTGTCCTTCCTGTGCACAGATCTGTGCTACTCCAATATCTGTCCTTCCTGTGCACAGATCTGTGCTACTACAATATGTGTCCTTCCTGTGAACAGATCTGTGCTACTCCAATATCTGTCCTTCCTGTACACAGATCTGTGCTACTCCAATATGTGTCCTTCCTGTGCACAGATCTGTGCTACTACAATATGTGTCCTTCCTGTGAACAGATCTGTGCTACTCCAATATCTGTCCTTCCTGTACACAGATCTCTGCTACTCCAATATGTGTCCTTCCTGTACACAGATCTGTGCTACTCCAACATGTGTCCTTCCTGTACACAGATCTCCACTACTCCAATATCTGTCCTTCCTGTACACAGATCTGTGCTACTCCAATATGTGTCCTTCCTGTGCACAGATCTGTGCTACTACAATATGTGTCCTTCCTGTGAACAGATCTGTGCTACTCCAATATCTGTCCTTCCTGTACACAGATCTCTGCTACTCCAATATGTGTCCTTCCTGTACACAGATCTGTGCTACTCCAACATGTGTCCTTCCTGTACACAGATCTCCACTACTCCAATATCTGTCCTTCCTGTACACAGATCTCTGCTACTCCAATATCTGTCCTTCCTGTACACAGATCTCTGCTACTCCAATATGTGTCCTTCCTGTACACAGATCTCTGCTACTCCAATATATGTCCTTCCTGTACACAGATCTCTGCTACTCCAATATGTGTCCTTCCTGTACACAGATCTTTGCTACTCCAATATATGTCCTTCCTGTACACAGATCTGTGCTACTCCAATATGTGTCCTTCCTGTACACAGATCTCTGCTACTCCAATATGTGTCCTTCCTGTACACAGATCTGTGCTACTCCAATATGTGTCCTTCCTGTACACAGATCTCTTCTACTCCAATATGTATCCTTCCTGTACACAGATCTCTGCTACTCCAATATGTGTCCTTCCTGTACACAGATTTGAGCTACTCCAATATGTGTCCTTCCTGTACACAGATTTCTGCTACTCCAATATGTGTCCTTCCTGTACACAGATCTCCACTACTCCAATATGTGTCCTTCCTGTACACAGATCTCCACTACTCCAATATGTGTCCTTCCTGTACACAGATTTGTGCTACTCCAATATGTGTCCTTCCTGTACACAGATCTCTGCTACTCCAATATGTGTCCTTCCTGTGCACAGATCTCCACTACTACAATATGTTTCCTTCCTGTACACAGATCTCCATTACTACAATATGTGTCCTTCCTGTACACAGATCTCCACTACTCCAATATATGTCCTTCCTGTACACAGATCTCTGCTGCTCCAATATGTGTCCTTCCTGTGCACAGATCTCCACTACTCCAATATGTGTCCTTCCTGTGCACAGATCTCCACTACTCCAATATGTGTCCTTCCTGTACACAGATCTCTGCTACTCCAATATGTGTCCTTCCTGTACACAGATCTCTGCTACTCCAATATGTGTCCTTCCTGTGCACAGATCTCCACTACTCCAATATGTGTCCTTCCTGTACACAGATCTCCACTACTACAATATGTGTCCTTCCTGTATACAGATCTCCACTACTACAATATGTGTCCTTCCTGTACACAGATCTCCACTACTACAATATGTGTCCTTCCTGTACACAGATCTGTGCTACTCCAATATGTGTCCTTCCTGTACACAGATCTGTGCTACTCCAATATGTGTCCTTCCTGTACACAGATCTCTTCTACTCCAATATGTGTCCTTCCTGTACACAGATCTGTGCTACTCCAATATGTGTCCTTCCTGTACACAGATCTCTGCTACTACAATATCTGTCCTTCCTGTGCACAGATCTGTGCTACTCCAATATCTGTCCTTCCTGTGCACAGATCTCTGCTACTACAATATGTGTCCTTCCTGTGCACAGATCTGTGCTACTCCAATATCTGTCCTTCCTGTACACAGATCTCCACTACTCCAATATGTGTCCTTCCTGTACACAGATCTCTGCTACTCCAATATCTGTCCTTCCTGTACACAGATCTCTGCTACTCCAATATGTGTCCTTCCTGTACACAGATCTGTGCTACTCCAATATGTGTCCTTCCTGTACACAGATCTCTTCTACTCCAATGTGTCCTTCCTGTACACAGATCTGTGCTACTCCAATATATGTCCTTCCTGTGCACAGATCTCTGCTACTCCAATATGTGTCCTTCCTGTACACAGATCTCTGCTACTCCAATATGTGTCCTTCCTGTACACAGATCTCTGCTACTCCAATATGTGTCCTTCCTGTACACAGATCTCTGCTACTACAATGTGTCCTTCCTGTACACAGATCTCTGCTACTACAATATCTGTCCTTCCTGTGCACAGATCTGTGCTACTCCAATATCTGTCCTTCCTGTACACAGATCTGTGCTACTCCAAAGTGTCCTTCCTGTACACAGATCGCTGCTACTACAATATGTGTCCTTCCTGTACACAGATCTCCACTACTCCAATATGTGTCCTTCCTGTACACAGATCTCCACTACTACAATATGTGTCCTTCCTGTACACAGATCTCTGCTACTCCAATATGTGTCCTTCCTGTACACAGATCTCCACTACTCCAATGTGTCCTAACTGTACACAGATCTCTGCTACTCCAATATCTGTCCTTCCTGTGCACAGATCTCTGCTACTCCAATATCTGTCTTTCCTGTACACAGATCTCTGCTACTCCAATATGTGTCCTTTCTGTACACAGATCTCTGCTACTCCAATATCTGTCCTTCCTGTACACAGATCTCTGCTACTCCAATATGTGTCCTTCCTGTGAACAGATCTCTACTACTCCAATATGTGTCCTTCCTGTACACAGATCTCTGCTACTCCAATATGTGTCCTTCCTGTACACAGATCTCCACTACTCCAATATGTATCCTTCCTGTACACAGATCTCTGCTACTCCAATATGTATCCTTCCCGTACACAGATCTCCACTACTCCAATATGTGTCCTTCCCGTACACAGATCTCTGCTACTCCAATATCTGTCCTTCCTGTACACAGATCTCTGCTACTCCATAATGTATCCTTCCTGTACACAGATCTCTGCTACTCCAATATGTGTCCTTCCTGTACACAGATCTCTGCTACTCCAATATGTGTCCTTCCTGTACACAGATCTGTGCTACTCCAATATGTGTCCTTCCTGTACACAGATCTCTGCTACTCCAATATCTGTCCTTCCTGTACACAGATCTCTGCTACTCCAATATGTGTCCTTCCTGTACACAGATCTCTGCAACTCCAATATGTGTCCTTCCTGTACACAGATCTGTGCTACTCCAATATGTGTCCTTCCTGTGCACAGATCTGTGCTACTCCAATATGTGTCCTTCCTGTGCACAGATCTCTGCTATTCCAATATGTGTCCTTCCTGTGCACAGATCTCTGCTATTCCAATATGTGTCCTTCCTGTGCACAGATCTCTGCTACTCCAATATGTGTCCTTCCTGTACACAGATCTCTGCTACTCCAATATGTGTCCTTCCTGTACACAGATCTGTGCTACTCCAATATGTGTCCTTCCTGTGCACAGATCTCTGCTATTCCAATATGTGTCCTTCCTGTACACAGATCTGTGCTACTCCAATATGTGTCCTTCCTGTACACAGATCTGTGCTACTCCAATATGTGTCCTTCCTGTACACAGATCTCCACTACTCCAATATGTGTCCTTCCTGTACACAGATCTCCGCTACTCCAATATGTATCCTTCCTGTACACAGATCTCTGCTACTCCAATATGTGTCCTTCCTGTACACAGATCTCCACTACTCCAATATGTGTCCTTCCTGTACACAGATCTGTGCTACTCCAATATCTGTCCTTCCTGTACACAGATCTCTGCTACTCCAATATGTGTCCTTCCTGTACACAGATCTCTGCTACTCCAATATGTGTCCTTCCTGTACACAGATCTCCGCTACTCCAATATGTGTCCTTCCTGTACACAGATCTCCGCTACTCCAATATCTGTCCTTCCTGTACACAGATCTCTGCTACTACAATATGTGTCCTTCCTGTACACAGATCTCTGCTACTCCAATATGTGTCCTTCCTGTACACAGATCTCCACTACTCCAATATGTGTCCTTCCTGTACACAGATCTGTGCTACTCCAATATCTGTCCTTCCTGTACACAGATCTCTGCTACTCCAATATGTGTCCTTCCTGTACACAGATCTCTGCTACTCCAATATGTGTCCTTCCTGTACACAGATCTCTGCTACTCCAATATGTGTCCTTCCTGTACACAGATCTCCGCTACTCCAATATCTGTCCTTCCTGTACACAGATCTCTGCTACTTCAATATGTGGCCTTCCTGTGCACAGATCTCCACTACTCCAATATGTGTCCTTCCTGTACACAGATCTCTGCTACTCCAATATGTGTCCTTCCTGTGCACAGATCTCTGCTACTCCAATATGTGTCCTTCCTGTGCACAGATCTCTGCTACTCCAATATGTGTCCTTCCTGTGCACAGATCTCTGCTACTCCAATATGTGTCCTTGCTGTACACAGATCTCTGCTACTCCAATATGTGTCCTTCCTGTACACAGATCTCCACTACTCCAATATGTGTCCTTCCTGTACACAGATCTGTGCTACTCCAATGTGTCCTTCCTGTACACAGATCTCTGCTACTGCAATATGTGTCCTTCCTGTACACAGATCTGTGCTACTCCAATATGTGTCCTTCCTGTACACAGATCTCTGCTACTCCAATATGTGTCCTTCCTGTACACAGATCTCCGCTACTCCAATATGTGTCCTTCCTGTACACAGATCTCTGCTACTCCAATATCTGTCCTTCCTGTACACAGATCTCTGCTACTCCAATATGTGTCCTTCCTGTACACAGATCTCCACTACTCCAATATGTGTCCGTCCTGTACACAGATCTCTGCTACTCCAATATGTGTCCTTCCTGTACACAGATCTGTGCTACTCCAATGTGTCCTTCCTGTACACAGATCTCCACTACTCCAATATGTGTCCTTCCTGTACACAGATGTGTGCTACTCCAATATGTGTCCTTCCTGTACACAGATCTCCACTACTCCAATATGTGTCCTTCCTGTACACAGATCTGTGCTACTCCAATATCTGTCCTTCCTGTACACAGATCATTGCTACTCCAATATGTGTCCTTCCTGTACACAGATCTCTGCTACTCCAATATGTGTCCTTCCTGTGCACAGATCTCCACTACTCCAATATGTGTCCTTCCTGTGCACAGATCTCCACTACTCCAATATGTGTCCTTCCTGTACACAGATCTCTGCTACTCCAATATGGGTCCTTCCTGTACACAGATCTCTGCTACTCCAATATGTGTCCTTCCTGTGTACAGATCTCCACTACTACAATATGTGTCCTTCCTGTGCACAGATCTCTGCTATTCCAATATGTGTCCTTCCTGTACACAGATCTCTGCTACTCCAATATGTGTCCTTCCTGTACACAGATCTCCGCTACTCCAATATGTGTCCTTCCTGTGCACAGATCTCCACTACTCCAATATGTGTCCTTCCTGTGCACAGATCTCCACTACTCCAATATGTGTCCTTCCTGTACACAGATCTCTGCTACTCCAATATGTGTCCTTCCTGTACACAGATCTCTGCTACTCCAATATCTGTCCTTCCTGTGCACAGATCTGTGCTACTCCAATATCTGTCCTTCCTGTGCACAGATGAAGTCCTTGGTGCACAAGATGCATGGCATTACACAGCACTAGATGGAATGAATATATTTGAGTTATAGTACAAGGTGAGTGCTCGTGCCTTGCTAGTAAACAATACATTGCATCGAGCAACTGTATGTATGTACGTGCTATGGGGCATGTGCAGCTCTGTAGCAGCACTTGGAAACAGAGACTCGTGCAGCTGTGGCAAGTCCACAGAGAAAGCACCAGGTCACAAAATTGTTCATGCCATAAATGGTGAAATACACAAGCAGACATGCAGCACAGACACAACCACAAGTGATTCTTCTTCCTCTTCAAGCGCCAGTTGAGAAACTATTAGTGATCAAGACAAATTATATTTGAAATGCATCCAGATCAAAAGGAAGCCAACTCAAATACTTGTACAGATTATTTAAAAGCTTCACTGTTTATATCACTTCACACATCATATGTTAGATAGAAGTATTCAACATGTTACTTAAATTGCATTTTGTTGCAATGTGAGCACATTCACCATTGCCTGTGAAACGCTATTTGCAATGACAAATGGAGTAAATTACCTAAAGATGTAATAGTAATTATTAATATGTTAGCATATAAAAGAGGAGAGAGTAAGGGGCTGAAGACCAGATATTAACAAGCAGAAAACTGAAATAAGTATAAATATCAGTGTTAAGACTCCCACTAACTTTATGGGAACCTTTATTAAGACTGGAATGTTTCTGACAGCATTTGTCCTGATAATCAGCAATTAGGCAATAACACTCCTGCTGTCATTTACTGGTAGAGCGACAAAACTCTAGCAAACTGCTTCATTTCAAAATGTACAGTTTTATCTGCATTCTTGACAATCAATGTTTTCTGCCATATTGTCAGTTCTAGTGATTGTTTTAAGAATTTTATGGATTTACCAAAGTTGTGTTGTCAGACCAAAGAGCTGTCATTTTTCTGTTTGTTTCAGTTTTATATTTTCTCTGGTGTTCTTTTAATTTGATGCTCAACTTGTTCTGGTTTTTCATACATTGAATTTCTCACAATGTTCCAGTTTTAAAAACTTGGTAAGCAAAGATTTATGTAAAGATAATGTGATTCTTTCCGAATTTAACATGAAGAAAACTTCACTGTAGTGCTTCTATTTTTAATAGATGTCAATAAAGTAATGCATTACTTACACAGCATTTCTGAGAATGTCACTAATGATTTATGCAAGAATTTTACAACTAGTGCCTTCTAAAAACGTCTTAATTATTGCGATAAAGATACCTGTAGATAAGTAACGTGATTCTCACCTGATATGCCACAACTGTAGCGTGATCCAACTTGCCAGGTACCATTGCAAGCTTCTCACACACCTTCCTGCGCCTTGCACGTTGTTCCCCTCGACTCAGCTCGGTTACTTCTTCACCCGTTGTTGTGCAGTAGAGGTCTCGATCCTCCAGAATGTGACGTTTAGCTGCCGTCAGCCTAAACACAACACATTCACAATTGCAGCTCACAAAGCTACCTACCAATAACAAACATATAAAAATGAACAATAGTTTGAAGTAAGTTAAACTCAGCATCTGCCTTCACCATTTGTAGACATCACAGTATTTAGTTATACATTGAGTCAATTTTTGAGACAGGTGTTTCACCTGTTATTTGCTCTAGTTGACTAGCAACCAAAGATGGGAGCAAAGGCATATAGTATTCGAAGGCACATGCAGTGTTGCCTAGTTTGGACACCCGTGAGTAACACTTTCATGCACCCAACACTATAATGTGGCAGCCTGTCCAAACACCATGTTACCGTTGTTTACACTAAGTTCCAACTTCTAACCTTGCTCTTGCGGTAGTTGGCGAGGCATTAGCCCCTTTATAAATTAACTGAACAGTTTACTGCACTCCAAAAGCATGCACACGTGCTATTGAAGTTAGCTTCAAGGCCACTGCTTGAGGCAAATTAAGTGTTTTGTGAAGTGTTAACACCTGGTACCAGCAATACAGGCATTAAGGGCAAAGTGCTCCGCTCCCAGAAACAGTTTTAAAGTGCACTCTTTCTTCAAGGCATTACCATCTGCGGAAGCCAGTAACTCACAGCCGAAGCATGCAACGTTAGCGTATAATGAAACAGGACAAAACATGTAATACACAAATTGGTGAACCTTTATTTAAATCTCCAGGAAAGTATGCCAGTAAGCAAAAAAGTGTTTTCAATTTAAATGGTTTTCAAAAAGATGTGAAGTATGATTTGAAGCTTTCCTGGTGACGAACATATTCAAGATGTTCTCGGGCTTCAAGCCAGGTGTAGTGATGAAGAGCCATCGACGTTTCAGGAACTTTCACTCTTATTAGTCATTCATCATCCTGATGATGGGAGAGATGCACACTTCCGAAACATCGATGGCTCTTCATCACTTACACCTGGCTCGAAGCCCGAGAACATCTTGAATAAAGAGACATACTTCGCCTCACAATATATCAAATGTATCACAATGGCAAATACCCTACTATTAAAATGCTGCTTCATATTATGAGGGAAAAGATGTTTGATTATATGGGTTCCTCTACTTCAATGGGGTTAATACTGAAAAATTTGGGCTTCAGACACAGAAAAAACTAATGCTAGACATAAATTGTTGCTAGAAAGGGGCGATATTGTAGCTGCAGAACTGTGCACACATTTAGGGAGTCTGGAGGTATTCACACCATACGTGGGTAAATCAGAATCATTACAATCAAAACATCTGGCAAGGAACAGGCTTATGCATGTTCTGCATGAAGAAGAAGCAATTCCACATCCTTACACAGAATGGTTCATAAACAAATGTTTAAATTATTCCACCTATATATGAAGTGATATAGACTTTCCAATGAGTCGACCTATAGACACATAGTTACACTTACACTTATTTTTATCTGGATACGTTTCAAAGACCAGCGTCTTCATTCTCAGCAGTTTCTCGACTTGTGGTTTAAGAGGAAACATCTGTTGTGGTAGTGACTGTGCTGCTATCTAAAGTTTATATCCAGCAACCCAGTCACCGCCAGTCGAGAAACCGTTGAGAATGAAGATGCTGGTCTTTGAAATGCGTCCGGCTGAAAATTAGTGTAAGTGAAACTAGAACTGTCTATAGGTAGAACATGAACATGAACACGGGATAAAACTATTTCACAATCTTTTATTCGCACCTTTTTCACTCGCAATTACACGTGTGTTATTTAGGTGAACATTCTATGCACGCAGAGCGACTACCTTAACTGTTTCTTGGTACGGCTTGTCATTTTAAATTATACTTTTAGCGTGTAAACCTGCACATATCAAATACAGGTCTTCTCCCTTCAGTTAATGTGACACTAAGATGCTGATTCTAGCACATTCCTTAACAACGCGCCTGTATTCATATGCATTTGCATATACTTTTTACGGCGTCCCTATGATAGTTCCCAAAATTGTTGAGGAAGCGATCTCTATCTATCCTCCCTACACTTTTAATATTAAATCTAAAATAATTCTTACAAGTATACATATTAAATTTGAACATATTACTAAACATTACCTGTTATTAAACAAATAATATTCTCAAACAATGAAACAATGGTACAACACTCTCTGTACGTAACAAATCTTTACCAACATGAAAAATAAACTATATTTA
The DNA here is from genome assembly GCA_030765045.1 of Tenodera sinensis. Classification (NCBI taxonomy): domain Eukaryota; kingdom Metazoa; phylum Arthropoda; class Insecta; order Mantodea; family Mantidae; genus Tenodera; species Tenodera sinensis. Next base: position 353,244 of record CM060972.1, on the reverse strand, counting down.
GAATAAATATTTACATAAATACTTTCTTTTTGGGGTCTGACCACATATTCTGTCTCAAAATATTAAATGTAAATAAACTGATAAATCAGCTGTGGCAGATCATTTTTGGTCATTTAATCACAAAATTAATCCAGAGGTTAAATTATTAAAACAATTAAGTGGACCTATTTATTTAATGGTTTGGGAAAAGATATTTATTTTAAAAACTAGAAACCATTTAATTTAAAAGGTGAGTTAATTAATAACACTGAACAACACTCACAACATATTCTTCCGGGACGCGTTTCGAAGGTTACTTTACTCCATTATCAACCGGACAATAACCTATTATTGTCCGGTTGATAATGGAGGAAAGTTACCTTCGAAACGCGTCCCGGAAGAATATGTTGTGAGTGTTGTTCAGTGTTATTAATTAACTCACCTTTTAAATTTAATTACAACAACACTGTTTTCAAACTTCTATGAAAAGAAGATAACTAGAAACCATGTTATGAATTTTGAAATCCCTCCAATAGACTGTGTTTACAGGTTTTTGTTTTCAGAGATTGGTGATTAAAATGAGCATCAGTATCTATGGTATAGCTTTGAGAATGAGTTGGAGTCAACTCGAAACTTGTTAGCACCAAACAACTTGGAATATTACTAAGAGAAGTGAAGCTTTTAGTGTCTAATTTGTTTTTACTTTAGATTCTTGTTGTTTCACTGTTAATGGCTTCATTATTTCCTTATTTAAGTAATAATAATGTCATGCAATTACAACAATACAATAAAACAATTAAAAACACACAAACATACATGCAACAATCAATTCCTAAATAGGCGTTATTAACAATGAAACAAAATATTAATAAAAACCATTTCAAAATATAACTATAATAACTTTAATTAAAACAAAAAATATGCTATTAAATTCTTCTAAAAGAAGGTAATAAGATTGAAACGATTAAAATTGACAAAGCTAGATATTACACATTTAGGACTATTAAAAGACAACTAAAAATGCTTAAAACAAGTATAACACATGCGGTTAATAATGTAAAAGAATAAAATTAAGATTGTAAATATCACATGAACAAAGTACCTACAATGGAACTCTTGGCGTTGAAATTTAGAATATGTATTTCTTATGGTGTTAAGAACACCCCAAGGTCTGTATCTCGTATATACATTTGCGTTGTAGGTGTTTTTGATGGACTGTTCAACATGGGCAGGTAATAATGCTTCAGAGGTACAATTGGAACTGAAAAATTCAGTGCCACAACTGAGCTTTGAACCAGAGACCCTCCACTTACCATTGCCCACACACAGCTTGTGTGTTTAAATAACACCAACGGTAAGTTTGTTGGCATAAATAAATAATAGATACTAATGTATTTAAAACTGTAGCATAATCTGAACAAAAAATACAAAATTCATCACAAGTAACAATGTTCCAAACCAAATTAAGTGTCACCTTGGAAATTTTCCAGAGGTTTTCTGCAACAGTGTGTTGTTTTTGACTGGGAGTTAGTTTATGTGGACTCCATTGACAACTAAGCTTTCTAATGCCTAACTGTTAACCTCTTGAGGGATATGGGCGTGAAATCACGTCCATTTAAAATGACGGATGAGCGATATGGGCGTGTATACACGTCCTTGCATTTAAGCATTTAACCCTTATTTATCCCTTATCCAACTCATTTCAATTTTCCCTTTATGAAACATTTTAGTAAAGTCTATATAAGAGGTAGAACTGGAACCTAAAAATTCAATGCCACAACTGGGATTTGAACCACAGACCTTCCGCTTACCGGGCGGTAAGTATTTCTCCTGGGACATAAAGTACTTACAATAGTAAGTCACTATTGGGGTAATTTGTCTCTGATGTGAGACTGCCTTTCTGGTTTACCAGGAGAAATATGAACTGGTTTGAGAATTTAATGCCATTCTGGCAGTTTGTCACAATAGCTCAGTGGTTAGAGCAGCCGCCCGGTAAGCGGAAGGTCTGTGGTTCAAATCCCAGTTGTGGCATTGAATTTTTAAGTTCCAGTTCTACCTCTCAAACTTTGCTCACACACGGCTTGTGTGTTTAAAAACACCAACAGTAAGTTTGTTGGCATAAATAAATAATAAAAGTTGCAATGTTGATCTATTCTGATAACTCAAGAGACCACGCATACAGTAGTGCTTTATTACACAGTATGCTGACGCATAAGCCACACATACAATGGGTGTTTCTTTACTGTTTCTTTCCGAGAACTTATATTAGATGCGTTCGACAGAGCAAAGTTGACTTTTCACCACAGTGAAACAAAATAGTGCCATTTCAACGTTTTGTAAATACAACTCAACTTTGCTGATGACGTACATTTATACTGCATATAATGAGTTTTATGCCAGTTTTTGTTTCATTAAAATAACTTAATATTTACACAAAATACAGCTGTGTATATACGATGCACTTTAAATGCCCTGCGCTGGATATTGGGTAGCAGTTCTCGGCTCGCGCACGTTTTAAATGGCCATCGCTCAAGAGGTTAATGCAAAATGTGTGGTATTCGACTCATAGCAATGTCGTCCCTTAATCTTCTTCAAGCATTGCTCACTCAAGAGACAATATTTTCTCACTAACAACACTTCTTGGGCCTCCGTCCTTCACAGAATTCATCATTAAGGAAAAACTCATCTCTTTTCAATTTGCTGTACCAATTCTAAATTGTTCTCTTAGATATGACTTCTTTACCAAATACACTTTTAAGCCAATCTTCACATACTTCAGGCAGTAATGAAAATTTAAAATAGTAAAAAATTATAGCCAGGAAATGTTCCCTCATCAAATTCATTTTTAGGTAAACACAAAACCTTTAAGTGATGATAAACTATCAAGATTAAACCAAACCACACAAAACATTAGAAACATGACATTGCTCCTTACCTTGTTGCAAAGTCGAGTAACATTTCACAGAGAATTTGAGCATCTTTGCAAGGTGGGTCGCTCCCAGATACTCCGTTCCTCAAGAGGTCGTCCATTCGCAGCAGTGACAACTCGTGCCTCTGGTACGCTTGCACTGTTGGAAGTGACTCTTTAGGCGACGGAGGGACTGTTGGCACTGGCTTCAGTGAACCCTTCAGGTTACCGTTGTCAGCTGATGGAGGCAACACTGCAAATTTACCCACCTGCAACATCACACGAGTATGCAATCACTTTTGTTATATCTGCAAACACCAACATGTGATGTGAGTTTTTTCAACCACATTCTGAAAAGTACAGCTTCACATATTTCAGCCCAATATGTAGTTGGGTGATATCTTGTGGGAAAACATTTTCTCACCATAACTTAAACTTTGTAAGTATTTATTCATTTACTTGTTGTACACGTCACACACGTCAGTGGTAACTCACTCTTTAGTGCGCACTTATCTCCTACATAAAAGAAATTGTAATATTCATTGTAAATATTTTGGCTTCTCTTTTCTCATTTGTTAATATTGCTTTGAGCTTCCATGTGGAAGCATCCCAAATTAGATGTTTCTTGGTTGATGCCACGTTGCCAAGGAGGCAGAGAGTAACTTTTGCTAGTTGAGTTCAAGAAAGTTTGTGTACAAAAAAGTTTAAATAAGGGTAATTTGTGTTTACGGAGGCCATAGATGCATGTAAATAAAAAAAAATACAAAAAGTGAATATTGTTACAATTGATTTCAGAAATGCAATGAAAGCCATGAAAACAAGATGGAAGAAATGACAAAACAACTGCTGGCTTGTATGGCAGAAATAAAGACAGTGAATTCTGGAATGCAGCAGATGGAGACAAAAATGGAATCCAGAATGGAGCAGATGAAAATAGAAATTCTGAAATGAAGTTAGAGCTATTGGCAAAGATAACGGGAACTGACTGGCACAAAGGAAGCTGAGAAAGATTTCAGCCAATGTGTTAACGCCCCGGAGGATGCTGAGGAGCACCTTAGCGTCTCGGAAGACAGTGTCGATGGCAACACCATGCAACCAAATGCCAGGGTGGAACAAATACTTGGCCAAAATTACAGGAACTTGTTCGTCAAGATGTGATGCAATATCCACGCACATCAAGCCACCCAGGTACAGCGGTACGTCAACATTTTAAGTCTTCTGTTGACAATTTGCCAACATCGCTGCCTGCAACCAATGGTCCACAGAAGAGAACACACTGCAACTGATTTGATCAATACTTATAAGTAATAATTTAATTTGACATATTTGTTGTTTGTTGTCTAGTAGTAGTAGTAGTAGTAGTAGTAGTAGTAGTAGTAGTAGTAGTAGTAGTAGTAGTAGTAGTAGTACTTTTGTGAGAGTGATGTTAGTATGTACAAAATGCTATATTTTTGTTTTACTTTGTTGTTGTGCAGAGATAAATTTGTTTAATTTTATTCTTATTTTATTTGTTTTTATCCTACAAATTTTTATATATTTATCAAAAATATTATTTTATAAATTTATTTATAAATTCTATTGTGTAGAATGAATTGTTGCTGTTTAGTATTACTTGTATTTTTATTTTTTGTGTTGAGGAGATATTTCCCTTATTTCTTTTCCTTTATGTTATATATATATTTTTTAAATTATTTTTATTTCTTTTTTTCCTTACTTTGTAATTTGTTATATATACTACATTAAATTTTGTATTTGTATTTTTATTTTTATAAATTTCTCTGTAAAGCATATTGTGTGTGTGTGTGTGTGTGTGTGTGTGTGTGTGTGTGTGTGTGTGTGTGTGTGTGTGTGCGCACGCGCGTGCATATGTGTGGTGTGTGTGTATGAATGTGTAGAATGAATAAATGCTCAAAATCTGACACTTTAGCCCTGCTTTAAGTAATTAGGCACCAGGGTTATTATAGCCATTTTGGTTCCAGTATCATGTTGAATAATAACACAGTTTTGAGATGTTTGTTTCTTATTGCATGTTCCCCCAGACACCAGTAGGTACCACTTGCACTTTGGAGTTGATGACTTCTCCAGGCAGTATTCCCTGTCCTGCATTGAACTTGTGTACAGCTCTCTGGAATATTCTGCGCAGTTTGTTAGTAATTTGTTGTACTTAAGACTTGAGATTTCTGTCCAATTCTCTATCTTGGTTGCTTTCTTTTCTGATTGTTTTTATTGCCTTTGTGGAATCCATTACCTCTTTTATTATTTACTTTTTGTTCTCTAATGTCTCTTCTTATGGCTCTTTTTCTAGTTTGTTGACCCTACTAGTTGATTAACTGGACATTCTTTCCTTATCTTCGTTCTTCCTAACAGTAGTTGTTTTGTGCCTTCGCTGAGCGAGTTTTTTATGCCATCTCTCTTTTATAGTTGTTTCCTCTGCTGCTTTCCATCTTTGCATACAAGTTGTCAACATCTTTGGAGGCTTCCTTGTTTATTTTTTCCATATGTTTGTGTATTCTATTGGCTTTGTCGCATTTCGATCTCCTGCTTCGTATTTCCCTACTGTTCATTTTGACCATTCTATGGTCTGTATCAAAGTATAGGTGTTTCATTACATTCACATTACTTATGTATAGACTGTCGCTTAAATTATAATCACTCTCATTCTTCATGCTGCCATCTGGGCTTCGCCATGTCCATTTATCCCTTCAGGGTTTCTTGAAGAATGTATTAGTAATTTTCATGTTATTTATCTGGGCAAAGTTTATTAATCTCCTACCTTTATTGTTGCTTTTGCCAAGCCCGTAGGGACCACATACTGATTTGTTATTGTCAGCTTTTCCACTGATCTTGCCATTAAAGTCCCCTATAGCCAGACTGACATGGAATCTGTGTGCCTGTAGCGTGTCTTCTATTTCTTCTTCTGTGCTGGCCTGTGTGGATGTGTATACTTAAGCTATTGACATTTTTGTTTTCCCAAATCTTAGTTTTAGTAACGCTATCCTTCCGTTTAATCCAATTACGTCTTCAATGATGTCCTTTATTCTGGTTGAGATAATAAATCCTCCTTGAGTGGCGATGTGCCTTCTCTCCTTACTTCCCCTCAGCCGATAACATCTATTCAGCTTCTTTTAGTTGTTAGTCCTTCTTCAATGAGTAGGGTTCTCACGTCTAACGTTGCTATTTCTAATTCTGCTTTCCCGTCGTTTGTCTTTGGTATGGCACCCAGATTGCTTTTTTTTTTTTTTTTTGGGAGGGGGGGGGGGTTATCAGTAATATTCATATGTTATTCTCGTATTGCTGGTTGTGATTGCATAAAGTCTTACCAAGACGCCTGTGGGCCAAGTTCCACCATGCTGAAACCTACTTTAAAGATTTTGTTTCTTCCCCTTGCTTTGAGTGCCTTGCAGTTGATGTCACCTGTGATTCCGCCTTCCCTTAAGTGTGAAATAATGTCTTCAACCTGTTCCCTGCCTCAGTTTTCCTATAAACAGCCAAGCCCTTCTTGTGGCTGCTCTTAGTTGTCTGTTTCTGTTTCCTCATGTTCTGATTATCTCGGCTCCTTTTATTTCTCTTCTTCTTGTTTCTTCCGGTGCCCTTTCCAATTGTTCTGTTCTTGTGCTGTGGTCCATATTCCCTTTTTACCTTTTTTACTTTCCTGTAAATGTAACTTATTGCTGTGACGATGTCTGTTGATCACTATGTTCTAGGCCAGTTATTGGCAAATGCGTGTTGGTGTAACGTGCAGCAGCAGTCTCAAATCTGCCATGATGTAGCAGTGACTTACGCAATGCTGATTCTTAGTTTGGCAAACTGGGAATACCTATTTACAGTAAAACCTCATTTATCTGGACTAAATGGGACCAATGGCAATCTGGAAAATCAAAAATCTGGATAATCCAGGTTATATGGACAATACACAAAACAACATTTTTAAATACTCACATAAGTAGGCTTGCCGTTTATGAACATAAAATTCAAACTCTATTTTCTTCAATCTTTCTCCTTTAATTTGATTAATAGCATCCAACTTTGTATTCATGAAATCACTATCTTCTTTTGCTTAGATGTCATTTTAAACATGTTAACACTCTTAAACACTTTGATTAGACACAATCTGGTTGAAGCACACATGCCACTTGGAAACAATAGGAAAACTGAGGTGTACTAACGATCAGGCATCAAGATAAAACGCTTTCTTTTGGGGCTGTTTATAGCAAGTGAGGTATACTGCGTCATCAACGTGAGATACAAAGCTAAATCTTCCTTAAATTCAACAGAGAGCATTTTACAGTCCAGTATGTATTACCATAATTTATTGTACAATTTGTACATTGAACCAAACTGAAAACTGAATATTTGTCATAGTTATAGTTGCGTTCTTGATAGCATACTTAAATTTATCTAATGGGGACATTTCAATTTTAAAAACATCTAGAAATTTAATACGAATAATCCAGAGATCATCCAAGACAAGACAAGACAGTTCTGGGCTCTTATAGAAGCAAGTTACACAGACACCTAATTCTGTGTGATTGGCCAAGACAAGACAAAGACAAAGACAAAGACAAGGACAAGGACAAGGACAAGGACAAGGACAAGGACAAGGACAAGGACAAGGACAAGGACAAGGACAAGGACAAGGACAAGGACAAGGACAAGGACAAGGACAAGGACAAAGACAAAGACAAAGACAAAGACAAAGACCAGACGAGACGAGACGAGACGAGACGAGACGAGACGAGACAAGACAAGACAAGACAAGACAGTTCTGGGCTTTTACAGAAGCAAGTTACACAGACACCTAATTCTGTGTGATTGGCCAAGACAAAACAGTTTTGGGCTTCTGTCAGGGTGAATTGTGTACAGTTGAGCAGTATTCATGCGAATGTAACAGAACAGTCATAGCTTGTAAAGTCATGACAAATTGTAAATTGTTATAACAGAGATCGGTGTTATATGATTCTGTTTTAGAAGAAATAAAGTGACAAAAGTAACTGGACTTGTCATTTGTTAAAATATTATTTTATATATTCTTACTTCCACTTACTGGTGTTTTGCTCCTCACTGTAACTTTTCTATCTGACCTTACCTTGGTCATCTCTTGTTCTCTTCCGACCCCGATGCTATTAGGGTTCCTGAGGGCTAGGGAGTCTTTATTTTTCCAAGCTCTCCATTTCTCTAATGTCTCTATAAAACCTTAACCCCTAACATGCTGACCTGTCATGGCATGTAATATGCCCTCTGATTTGTAATCAGAGGATATGGTCAGTGAATTTATTTTGATAATTCTCCCGGTCAGGTCGATGAGACCCGTAAACCAACGACAGGTGTGGTCCTCCAGACATTCTGGGGGTTGTGAGAGAGCGATGTGACCGCCAAAACATAAAAATATGGTGCTCTCTAAAAAGCGGTTACATTTACTGCTAAGTCTCTTGAATGTGAAAAATATTGGAGAGCAAGAGGATTAATGACTTGTCAGAAATCCAGCATTAGCAAATAAATAATATTCTTACTAATTTTAATTTGTACGATAATTCACTGAGGCTATACCTACTTTGTACTTACACATAATTTAATCAAATATCAGATATTATGCAAATTTTAAAATACTAGTACCATTTTAAGTTTTTTCAGAGTATTAGTAAAATTTGGATTTCATAACATTCCCTTCCACATCCTTGCCACCAAAGGAATGTGGTTTTATTCATTATTGCCAGTTGCACTAAACCAAAGCATTTATTTAATGAAAATGGTACCCAAAGCCAATTAACTAGCTATTCACAGCTGAATAGCATGTGTCGAATTACTAGCTAAAACTGCACAATGTACTTACAACTGGGTCAAAGTTGTCGGAGACTCCATCAGAAGTAAGGAAGACAATATCACCAGACTTCACCTCGGTCATAGAGCAAGTCAGGTTGTTGAGTTCTGGATTCTGCCCATCCACTGGACCTAGTGCACCCAGTGCATCTCGCATGTCACGCATGCAGTGAATGTCGTGTGATCCTACACACATGCACATTTACATTACAATCTATACATCACCTTTCTTACAAACTCTTATTCCTATGTTTTACAAGTAAATGTTATAAACAGTCGAGAGACGCTGGTCTTCGAAATGCGTCTGGACAGAAATAAGTGTAAGTGAAACTATAAGTGTGGAGGTTGACTCATTTACTTCTAAAACGTTACTGTCTATATCACTTCGTATATATTAAGTGGAATCTTATTCGTACATCTCCTTCATGTTAGTTGAGTTAAACATTTGTACAAATTATCTTACTGTTGATTTTTTTGTAGGTACAAGGGCAATAAAGTAGATTTTAAGCAATAGTCAAATGTTTTAAACCTGGTCACTATGTGTTGACTTTCAAACTCTGTTCTCTTTGCATGACTAAGACAAAGGAGAAAGAAAAGGCGACTAAATACTTATGAAAAATATAAGTATTGGAAAATTCAAACCAATGACCAGGAATATTTCCAAAATGATTATCATAAATTATATGTTTTAACAAAATGCAGACTTTTTGTGTAGTAATATTTTGTGTATCTCCAAGACAGAATATATGAATATTTATGTAAATATTTATTGTAAATATACTTTATTTTTCATGTTGGTAAGCATTTGTTAAGTACTGAGAGTGTATTACCATTGTCTCATTGTTATGGATACTATTTGTTTAATAACGTCATTAATGTTAAGTACTATGTTCAAATTTAATATGTATAATTATAAGAATCATTTTATATTTAATATTAATGGTGTAGGGAGGATGGATAGAGATCGTTTTTCCAACATTCCGGGAACTATTTAACGGGTAAGATGATGTCATAGGGTATACCATAGGAAATGGACATATACACGTATGAATACAAAAGCACTGTTAAAGAAAATGCTAGATTTCAGCGTCTTAGCATCCTAGCATCTAAGTGAAGACTTGTTTTTAATATGTGCAGGTTTAGACCCTAAAAGTGTGATTTAAAATGCCAAGTAATGCGAAGAAACTGTTGAGGAAGTCGGTTCATGTGTAAGAAATGTTAACTAAAGTATCAAGCGTGTAATATTCAATGAAAAAGGTGCAAATAAAATATGTTGTGAAAAAGGTATATCCTGTGTCTGCATTATTTCACCGTGTACCACAATCCAAGATTACAAAAGAGTCAAAAACAGAACACCATCAACGTAATTAATTAAAAAAACTGCACCACCTGTTACAGTTTACCAGTTATACAAAAATCATTCAGAATGAAGAGGACTTCAGAGAATATTCACAGAAAATCCAACATATACATTTCATTTGTCATGAAAATATATTAACCATATGTTTCAATCAAAATTAAACATTTTTCCACATAAACACAGTTTGGGTTGGGGAATTTTCTTGAAAATGTTCATGTCACATTGTGGGAACATGTTGAAACATAACCAACTGTTTGTCTTGTATACACATCATGTCTTTACTCAGGGGTCTCCGTCTAGGGGATATGTGGATGGCGACCACAAGGTACCCAAGCTGAGCAGAACATTACTTCCACTTACTGGTGTCTAGGGGATATGTGAATGGCGACCACAAGGTACCCAAGCTGAGTAGAACATTACTTCCACTTACTGGTGTCTAGGGGATATGTGGATAGTGACCACAAGGTACCCAAGCTGAACAGAACATTACTTCCACTTACTGGTGTCTAGGGGATATGTGGATAGTGACCACAAGGTACCCAAGCTGAACAGAACATTACTTCCACTTACTGGTGCCTAGGGGATATGTGGATAGTGACCACAATGTACCCAAGCTGAACAGAACATTACTTCCACTTACTGATGTCTAGGGGATATGTGGATGGCGACCACAAGGTACCCAAGCTGAGCAGAACATTACTTCCACTTACTGGTGTCTAGGGGATATGTGGATAGTGACCACAAGGTACCCAAGCTGAGCAGAACATTACTTCCACTTACTGGTGTCTAGGGGATATGTGGATAGTGACCACAAGGTACCCAAGCTGAACAGAACATTACTTCCACTTACTGGTGTCTAGGGGATATGTGGATAGTGACCACAAGGTACCCAAGCTGAGCAGAACATTACATCCACTTGCTGGTGTCTAGGGGATATGTGGATAGCACCACAAGGTACCCAAGCTGAACAGAACATTACTTCCACTTACTGGTGTCTAGGGGATATGTGGATAGTGCCTACAAGGTACCCAAGCTGAGCAGAACATTACTTCCACTTACTGGTGCCTAGGGGATATGTGGATAGTGACCACAAGGTACCCAAGCTGAGCAGAACATTACTTCCACTTACTGGTGTCTAGGGGATATGTGGATAGCACCACAAGGTACCCAAGCTGAGCAGAACATTACTTCCACTTACTGGTGTCTAGGGGATATGTGAATAGTGACCACAAGGTACCCAAGCTGAGCAGAACATTACTTCCACTTACTGGTGCCTAGGGGATATGTGAATAGTGACCACAAGGTACCCAAGCTGAGCAGAACATTACTTCCACTTACTGGTGTCTAGGGGATATGTGGATAGTGCCTACAAGGTACCCAAGCTGAGCAGAACATTACTCCACTTACTGGTGTCTAGGGGATATGTGGATAGTGCCTACAAGGTACCCAAGCTGAGCAGAACATTACTTCCACTTACTGGTGTCTAGGGGATATGTGGATAGTGCCTACAAGGTACCCAAGCTGAGCAGAACATTACTTCCACTTACTGGTGTCTAGGGGATATGTGGATAGTGACCACAAGGTACCCAAGCTGAGCAGAACATTACTCCACTTACTGGTGTCTAGGGGATATGTGGATAGTGCCTACAAGGTACCCAAGCTGAGCAGAACATTACTCCACTTACTGGTGTCTAGGGGATATGTGGATAGTGCCTACAAGGTACCCAAGCTGAGCAGAACATTACTCCACTTACTGGTGTCTAGGGGATATGTGGATAGTGCCTACAAGGTACCCAAGCTGAGCAGAACATTACTTCCACTTACTGGTGTCTAGGGGATATGTGGATAGTGACCACAAGGTTCCCAAGCTGAGCAGAACATTACTTCCACTTACTGGTGTCAAGGGGATATGTGGATAGTGACCACAAGGTACCCAAGCTGAGCAGAACATTACTTCCACTTACTGGTGTCTAGGGGATATGTGAATGGCGACCACAAGGTACCCAAGCTGAGTAGAACATTACTTCCACTTACTGGTGTCTAGGGGATATGTGGATAGTGACCACAAGGTACCCAAGCTGAACAGAACATTACTTCCACTTACTGGTGTCTAGGGGATATGTGGATAGTGACCACAAGGTACCCAAGCTGAACAGAACATTACTTCCACTTACTGGTGCCTAGGGGATATGTGGATAGTGACCACAATGTACCCAAGCTGAACAGAACATTACTTCCACTTACTGATGTCTAGGGGATATGTGGATGGCGACCACAAGGTACCCAAGCTGAGCAGAACATTACTTCCACTTACTGGTGTCTAGGGGATATGTGGATAGTGACCACAAGGTACCCAAGCTGAGCAGAACATTACTTCCACTTACTGGTGTCTAGGGGATATGTGGATAGTGACCACAAGGTACCCAAGCTGAACAGAACATTACTTCCACTTACTGGTGTCTAGGGGATATGTGGATAGTGACCACAAGGTACCCAAGCTGAGCAGAACATTACATCCACTTGCTGGTGTCTAGGGGATATGTGGATAGCACCACAAGGTACCCAAGCTGAACAGAACATTACTTCCACTTACTGGTGTCTAGGGGATATGTGGATAGTGCCTACAAGGTACCCAAGCTGAGCAGAACATTACTTCCACTTACTGGTGCCTAGGGGATATGTGGATAGTGACCACAAGGTACCCAAGCTGAGCAGAACATTACTTCCACTTACTGGTGTCTAGGGGATATGTGGATAGCACCACAAGGTACCCAAGCTGAGCAGAACATTACTTCCACTTACTGGTGTCTAGGGGATATGTGAATAGTGACCACAAGGTACCCAAGCTGAGCAGAACATTACTTCCACTTACTGGTGCCTAGGGGATATGTGAATAGTGACCACAAGGTACCCAAGCTGAGCAGAACATTACTTCCACTTACTGGTGTCTAGGGGATATGTGGATAGTGCCTACAAGGTACCCAAGCTGAGCAGAACATTACTCCACTTACTGGTGTCTAGGGGATATGTGGATAGTGCCTACAAGGTACCCAAGCTGAGCAGAACATTACTTCCACTTACTGGTGTCTAGGGGATATGTGGATAGTGCCTACAAGGTACCCAAGCTGAGCAGAACATTACTTCCACTTACTGGTGTCTAGGGGATATGTGGATAGTGACCACAAGGTACCCAAGCTGAGCAGAACATTACTCCACTTACTGGTGTCTAGGGGATATGTGGATAGTGCCTACAAGGTACCCAAGCTGAGCAGAACATTACTCCACTTACTGGTGTCTAGGGGATATGTGGATAGTGCCTACAAGGTACCCAAGCTGAGCAGAACATTACTCCACTTACTGGTGTCTAGGGGATATGTGGATAGTGCCTACAAGGTACCCAAGCTGAGCAGAACATTACTTCCACTTACTGGTGTCTAGGGGATATGTGGATAGTGACCACAAGGTTCCCAAGCTGAGCAGAACATTACTTCCACTTACTGGTGTCAAGGGGATATGTGGATAGTGACCACAAGGTACCCAAGCTGAGCAGAACATTACATCCACTTACTGGTGCCTAGGGGATATGTGAATAGTGACCACAAGGTACCCAAGCTGAGCAGAACATTACTTCCACTTACTGGTGCCTAGGGGATATGTGGATAGCGACTACAAGGTACCCAAGCAGAGCAGAACATTACTTCCACTTACTGGTGCCTAGGGGATATGTGGATAGTGACCACAAGGTACCCAAGCTGAGCAGAACATTACATCCACTTACTGGTGCCTAGGGGATATGTGGATAGCACCACAAGGTACCCAAGCTGAGCAGAACATTACTTCCACTTACTGGTGCCTAGGGGATATGTGGATAGTGACCACAAGGTACCCAAGCTGAGCAGAACATTACATCCACTTACTGGTGTCTAGGGGATATGTGGATAGCGACCACTAGGTACCCAAGCTGAACAGAACATTACTTCCACTTACTGGTGTCTAGGGGATATGTGGATAGCGACCACATTGTACCCAAGCTGAGTAGAACATTACTTTCACTTACTGGTGTCTACAGGATATGTGGATAGTGACTACAAAGTACCGAAGCTGAGCAGAGCATTACCTCCACTTACTGGTGTCTAGGGGATATGTGGATAGCACCACAAGGTACCCAAGCTGAGCAGAACATTACTTCTACTTACTGGTGTCTAGGGGATATGTGAATAGCGACCACAAGGTACCCAAGCTGAGCAGAACATTACTTCCACTTACTGGTGTCTAGGGGATATGTAGATAGTGACCACAAGGTACCCAAGCTGAACAGAACATTACTTCCACTTACTTGTATCTAGGGGATATGTGGATAGCGACCACTAGGTACCCAAGCTGAACAGAACATTACTTCCACTTACTGGTGTCTAGGGGATATGTGGATAGTGACCACAATGTACCCAAGCTGAGCAGAACATTACTTCCACTTACTGGTGTCTAGGGGATATGTGGATAGCACCACAAGGTACCCAAGCTGAGCAGAACATTACTTCCACTTACTGGTGTCTAGGGGATATGTGGATAGCACCACAAGATACCCAAGCTGAGCAGAACATTACTTCCACTTACTGGTGTCTAGGGGATATGTGGATAGCACCACAAGGTACCCAAACTGAGCAGCACATTAATTCCACTTACTGGTGTCAAGGGGATATGTGGATAGTGACCACAAGGTACCCAAGCTGAGCAGAACATTACTTCCACTTACTGGTGTCGAGGGGATATGTCGATGGCGACCACAAGGTACCCAACCTGAACAGAACATTACTTCCAGTTACTAGTGTCTAGGGGATATGTGGATAGTGACCACAAGGTACCCAAGCTGAGCAGAACATTACTTCCACTTACTGGTGTCTAGGGGGTATGTGGATAGCACCACAAGGTACCAAAGCTGAACAGAAAATTACTTCCACTTACTGGTGTCTAGGGGATATGTGGATAGTCACCACAAGGTACCCAAGCTGAACAGAACATTACTTCCACTTACTGGTGTCTAGGGGATATGTGGATAGTGACCACTAGGTACCCAAGATGAACAGAACATTACTTTCACTTACTGGTGTCGAGGGGATATGTGGATAGTGACCACAAGGTACCCAAGCTGAGCAGAACATTACTTCCACTTACTGGTGTCTAGGGGATATGTGGATAGTGACCACAAGGTACCCAAGCTGAGCAGAACATTACTTCCACTTACTGGTGTCTAGGGGATATGTGGATAGTGACCGCAAGGTACCCAAGATGAACAGAACATTACTTCCACTTACTGGTGTCTAGGGGATATGTGGATAGCGACCACTAGGTACCCAAGCTGAACAGAACATTACTTCCACTTACTGGTGTCTAGGGGATATGTGGATAGTGACCACAAGGTATCCAAGCTGAACAGAACATTACTTTCACTTACTGATGTCGAGGGGATATGTCGATGGTGACCACAAGGTACCCAAGCTGAGCAGAACATTACTTCCACTTACTGGTGTCTAGGGGATATGTGGATAGCACCACAAGGTACCCAAACTGAGCAGCACATTAATTCCACTTACTGGTGTCAAGGGGATATGTGGATAGTGACCACAAGGTACCCAAGCTGAGCAGAACATTACTTCCACTTACTGGTGTCAAGGGGATATGTGGATAGTGACCACAAGGTACCCAAGCTGAGCAGAACATTACTTCCACTTACTGGTGTTTTGCTCCTCACTGTAGCTTTTCTATCTGAGCTTACCTTGGTCATCGCTTGTTCTCTTCTGACCCCGATGCTATTAGGGTTCCTGAGGGCTAGGGAGTCTTTATTTTTCCAACCTCTCCATTTCTCTAATTTCTCTATAAAACCTTAACCCCTAACATGCTGACCTGTCATGGCATATAATATGTCCTCTGATTGGTAATCAGAGGATGTGGTCGGTGAATTTATTTTGTTAACTCTCCCAGTCAGGTCGGTGAGACCCGTAAACCAACGACAGGTGTGGTCCTCCAGACATTCTGGGGGTTGTGAGAGAGCGATGTGACTGCCAAAACATAAAAAGCGGTTACATTTACTGCTAAGTCTCTTCAATATTTATGAAATATAACTCAAGGGGTAAAATGTTCCGGAGTTAAAATAGTCCCCCATTCGAATCTCCGGGCGGGGACTACTTCTCAAGAACCAAAACATTATATTAATAGAAGATCTAACATCAGACTTCTACAATGGAATGCAGGTGGTCTCACACAAACAAAAAGAGTAGAACTGAATAAAATTGTATTTGACTATAATATAGACATATTTGTAATACAAGAAGCAAATCTAACAAATGATCAACTTAAATACTTCAATTTTACTGGATTTTTACTACACCTACTACCCAAAAATAGACAAATAAGTAGTGGAATATTAGTTGGAGTCAAAAAGGATATTAAAGGATGTTAAAGAAATGGATAACACAGCTAAAAGTGAATTAATAAGCTTTAAAATATTTGACTATCGCTCAAAGCCTACTGTATTCTAATATTCCCCTTGCACCTACAAGAAAATAAGCAATAAGATAATTTGTATAAATATTTATCTCAACTAACACAAAGAAGATTTAGGAATAAGAGTTTGTAAGAATGGTTAGTACAAGAGTAGAGAAAGTCATGTGAGTGCAACACATCAGATTTTTTCTAAACCATCCCAGTATTGAGGCGAACAAAACAAAAATGATTCAAATTGGTCGAACCATTTGAGTTTTTGTGAGACTAATGCACAGCAAATGATTTATACATATACAATTTAGAATAACTAATTGAAATTGAGTAAAACAAGTAAAATTTAGCATGGATTAATAATTTATTGACAAGCTGCTCTATCCATTATTGCATCCTATACATTTAAAACATGTCATTACTCAAATTCATGAAGCCACATTATATTCACCACAACTTACCTTTAGTAATCTCACGCACGCCATGTTGTGCACTATATACATAGGCAAGCGAGTCACCAACGTTACAGACACACACCACGTAATGGTCTGGGTCTCCTAGAGGCAACACAAGTGCAGCTGTTAGCGTTGTCAACATGCCCGCTTCCTGCAGTATCAGACTGTGTGCAGCGTGGAACGAACGCAGCAGCGACACAAACACCTCCTGCAAGTATTTAACATGCTACTCAGTCAGGTCTGCTACTACAAACCAACATGCTGTAACACACAGTTTTATTAACTATGATTGATTGAAGAGTGAGGAGCGCACGATTTTTGGGACATTTCAAAAATTAATATCTGCCAAAATATTTTTTTTTTATAAAATGAAGAAACACGGGTCAAATATATTTTGTCCCTAAACACCAAAAAAAAAAGTCAAGAAAATCTGAGAGATTAAGGTCATTTTTTGCCATATTTTGTGCGATTTGACGTGGAATGACTTACATACATACTGTCCATGTAAATTTACAAAGTAGCTATGTGATCTGCAAATGTGTGAAATGCTTAAGATGCTAAAGGTTTAAAATGTTGTTGTTGTTTTCTAGTGCCTTGCATCTGGCAATGAAGCCATTAGCATTCGTGCTTTCCAATACTTTTGAACTGTAGTTTCTTCTGATCTTAATGCTTCACAGGTCTTCAAGTGGTCTTCGTTCATTTCTGCTGGATCGTTACACAGGACACATATTGGTGAAGCTGAGATAGCTATTCTGTAGGGATGACTTGCTAAGCAGTCGTGATTTGTCAATAGTCGGAAGGCTGCAACCGCTGTTTTCCTTGGTCTCTGGGGGATTATATCTGGGTTGGAAAGTAGTGTAATCCATTTTTTATCTTTGGCATTTGTTTCTATTTCTTGTAGGTATGAATGAGAAAATTTTTTAATGATCAAGCGTTTTATTGAGGAATATGAGAAATTGAATTTAGACTTTTGTTTTATTGTTGTGCCTTTCTTTGCAAGTGAGTCTGCAGCTTCATTCCCCATGACTCCACAGTGTGCTGGAATCCATTGGAGATGAACAGTCTTATTAACTTTTTGGAGTTGTGTTAACATTTTGTAGCATTCTCTAATTTTTGTTGACTTCTTTGTAGTATTTGAACATATTCCCTGAATTGCAGCTTTAGAATCCAAAAGAATTACTGTCTTGTTAAATTTATTTAAGGGCAATGTGTATAGCCTTTATTTCTCCATCATAATTTGTTGTGTCTCTGCCAACAGAATGATAAAAGGAAAAATGTGAACACATAACTCCAGCTCCAGTAAGGTTTTCCTTGGAGGATCCATCAGTATATATGTGCAGCCATTCTGCTGTGGGATACCTAGTATTGATTGTTTCCAGAGCTAGAAGTTTTTGTATTTCTTTTGGTGTGTCTGATTTACTTATTTCCTCTATTAATTCCAAATTGAAGGTAGGTTGCAATAATTCCAATGGATTTTCTCTTATAAGTAGATTTTCTCTGGTGTTAGGAATACTGGCCACAGCCCCACTTAAGGCATCTCATTTCTACCGGTATGTTGGCAACACTTTTGTTATATGGCCACATGGACGAGACACTTTGCCGAGCTTTCTCACACACCTCAACAGCCTCCGACCCCAAATTCAGTTCACCATGGAAGTGGAGAAGGATGGAAATCTGCCTATTTTGGACATCCTGGTCTCCAGAAACAACAACGGTACTCTGGGGCATGCAGTGTACCGCAAACCAACACATACTGACCTCTATTTGAATGCTCGCAGTTTCCATCATAAGTCACAACGCGTCAGAGTTCTCAACACTCTGTGCTACAGAGCTCTGTCGGTCTCCGATCCCAGCCACCTAAAACAAGAGCTGCAGTACCTGAGGCACACATTCCGCCAGAACGGCTACTCCGTAGAAGATATTGAAGCCTCAATCTCCAAGGCCAAGAGAGGAAAACCACAAACTCAGCAAACACCACACCAGCCGACCGCCACTGCCTGCATCCCATACACTGGCAATCTTTCCGGCAGAATCAGTAGAATTATCGCAAAACACAACATCAAAACCATCCACAAGCCGCCTTTGAAGATCCAACACCTAGTGAGACCGGTAAAGGACAAACTGCACCTTAATGTACCAGAGGTATACCGTATCCCCTGTGAATGCGGGACGCCGTACATAAGGCAAACTGGCAGGACCATTTCCACCAGAGACAAGGAGCACTAACGGTCTGTACGATTAATACAGCCTGACAAGTCAGGGCTGGCGGAGCACTGCTTTGAAAAAGACCACAGAGCTAACTTCAAAGATACGACCACTGTGGCAAAATGTAGCGGTTTATGGGAGGCTCTGTCCATCTCCTCCGAGAAGAGTACACTGAAACCGGGATGCTGGATTGCAGTTTAATCCATCCTGGAAACCAGCCTTAAAATTGGAAATCGACCGACTCAGAAAACACAGATTCCAACGTGGTGAACCACCTCCGCACTAGACTGGGTGTTTTCTACTAGGTAAGTACTGGCTGACAGTACATATACTGGTTCCTTCACTCTTGCTATTCATTCTTCATCCTGAAGATGGGAGAGATGTACACTCCCGAAACGTCAATGTCTCTTCATCACTGCACCTGGCTCGAAGCCCGAGGGCATCTTGAATATGTTCGTCGCCAGGAAAGCTTCAAATCATGTTTTAATGCTTTTCTGTTTTGCATTTATTACTGCTTGATCATAGGTATGTTTCAAGTTCTTTAGTTCTATTTTATTAAATTCAACATTACTGCTGTTTGCCTGAGAGATTGCAAATTTTAATTGGAGTCGCATTTGTTTAATCTCTGGTGTAATCCAATGTATGTTGGTTATTTTATTTTGTTTTCTATTTTTGACTGCAATTTGGGGACAATACATATTTATATTATGTTTTAGGATTTTAAAAAGTGAGTCGAGTTTTATGTTTGGATCTAACTCAGTGTATATATCTCCCCAATCAACTTGAGCAAGGGCTTTTTTTAAGTTTAATAGATTAGTTTCGCTAAAGGAATTATAACTTCTTTTTATGGCTTTACGGCCATTGGAATATTCCTTTTCAACTATTTCTTGGAAGCTAATTTTTTGCACATTATGGTCTGATAGACATGAATGGATTGACTTCAGTTTCATATGGCATGTTTACAATATTTGTGATAATGTTGTCAATTGTTGTGGCTGTATTTGCAGTAATACAGGTGGGTTCATTTATTGTCAATGTTAAGTTAAATTCATTTAATAAGCAATCAAGTTTGATTTTAGAAGGTGAATGTTTTTGAATATTTATATCACCTAATATTATAATTTTTGTTTCCTTTTTCGCTAGAAATATCTCTAGTAAAAGTATTAGTTTCTCAAAAAATATGTTAATATCTCCATGCATACATGCATACCAAAGAGCAATTAGTGCAATAGATAATAATCAACATCATTTTGAATGCAGTGATGTATTGAAATAGAAAATAGCAAAGGAATGTCTCGTATATAACTTGAACAACACCTGCAAGTTTGCACTCATATGTCATAGTGAAAGTTTGTGTTTATTAACAAAATGTTTATGAGTGCTAGGCGTTTATTTAGCAAGTTTTATTTTAAAGCAGAAGACAGAAATTTGTAATTTTGTTATACCAACCAACTTACTGCTGGTGATGAATTCCTAATTTGACGGAAGAATAAAAACACGCCCATGTTGAATGGTATGAGGAAATGCTGACAAGATTTGAAGGAGGAGACTCCAGACAGGTTTCTGACATCACAAATGATGAAAAACAGATTTATTAGCTTCGATCTGGAGATCAAGAGGCAATCAGCAGTGTGCATCTTTTCTGATGACAATCCATCCACAAAAGTGAAGTGTCGCTAAAATGTCCACAGAAGACGGTGGTCTCATTTTTGCTAAAGGGTGGTGTTGTGGCAACCATTTCTCTTGAGTAGTAAAACACAGTTGGTACACCACAGTTTGTTTGCCAATCTTCAAGAACAGCTGCCATGCACAAGACTCCGAGGGATCCTTCTCTGTCCAAGGTCATCGTTCAGCTCCTGGAATCTACACAGCTCACACTCGTGATTCATCCATCATCAGCATAACCTGACCCCATGTGACTACTTTCTGTTCCCAATGGTAAAAAATTGCATGCCTGGAAAGAGATTTTCAACCCCTGAAGATGCTGTTACCACCTACAAGCAGGAGCTTGCAGACATCGAAGAAAACATGTGGCAGGAGCACTTCCAGAAGTGGTTTCGGCAAATATAAAAGTGTGTACAGTGTGACGGTGAGTAATATCAGAGAGTGCAACAATCAGAATAATTTAAAAAACAATTATTCTTGGTGTATCTCAAAACTTTAGTGACCCTCGTATTACAATTAGTACTTGTGAACAAGTGAGAGTAGACTTACAGTGGTGTTTGATATGTTGACTGCTGCAGGACCAAAAATGGCTTTGTTGAGATATTCGACACAACCATGTACAGCAGATCGTGCTGCCACGCAGGCCTTTTCTCCCCAGTTGACGCCATCAGCAAGTGCCAGGATGGCAGAGTTTCTCCTAGCTACCACAGCAAAGCAGTCTGCTATAGGAGAGCCGGCGTGCTGGCCAGTGAGAGGATGTCGCTCGTACAGTGTAGTGGCTGCACCCCATGCTCGGGAGTGACCACGCTGCCAGCCGCCCACAACTCCAGCTATTTCACCTTCACGTTGCTGCTGAGGTTTGTCTCCATTTGCTGCAAGATCCACATCACACTTACATACAAATAACAACTAGTCAATTTGAACCAGTTCATGTACACATTTAAAACCTCATTATAACATTTTGGAATGTTTTTGGTGATACTGGTTTCCATACTCAGCATGGTGGTAACCAAAACTTTTCATTATACATTTTACAAAGAATGGAGTTTAAGAATAAATATTTACAAATAAAAAATTATGGTATTCAAGAAGCAAAATTGATAAGTCTATTCTACTCTGTTAAGGAGCACAAAGACCAAATCATTCTTGTACAAAAGTACTATATTTCATTGCATAACTGCCCTGCATAATGGTCGTGATTTATAGACAAGCATTAAGGACTTGAGTGTTTCACTACATAATCATTGTGTGTTCACTATTGAGAAGTATTTAAGAATAACATGCTGCCACTGCAACCGGTTGGGATCATGCGACAAAGAACAGGATATGCAGCATATTGTTGATTCCATCAGTTAGTACAACTGCAGAGATTGTGAGTTAGTGATGTTTAAGGGCCTGTTGACAACTTGGTCATTTGGGCCGCAGAGATTGTGGCTAGCCCATCAGTGAATATGATTGATTCAAGTACCTAAGGCATGGCAGTCAACAGACGCGACTAAGCAGCAATGCATATGAACACATGCACCAAGTCAATAACCATCTTATTCTTCACTTGTGTACAGCTGTTTGTTTCTATAGTTATTCTACCAAGTACTTATTTTGATCAGTGCTCTTGGCTTCCGGTGAAGACTGCGGCATTTTTCTTGAAATTACACATGTTTTGCTCATCCTGTTGTGAGTGTCTTCTGGGTTCTTATTTGATCTTTGCTCTGATGTTCTTTCTTATATACCCAATGTGGTTATCTGGTGCTCCCTTCCACTGTCCCTGATTGGTCTCTTAGCTCCACCCCTTGCCTTCCATTGGCTGTGCTGGTGAGGAGGGTTTTCCACGTGTTGTGCAGCCACTGCATCGGGTATAGAAGGAGGAGCATCAGAGCAAACAACTGCATTGGATATATAAGGAAGAGTATCAGAGCAAAGACTGGACAAGAGCCCAGAAGAAGCTCACAACAGGATAAGCAAAACGTCTGCAATTTCAAGAAAAATGATGTGGCCTCCACCGGAAGCCAAGAGCACTGATCAAGACACAGGCTGTGGAAGCCTATGCATTCAAGCCCTTATTTTGTCAAAAGCCACCATTGGGAGATGCAACTGACCAAGATGGCTGCATGGTACCGTGTAAAGCTCACAATTGGAGTTCGTGGGTTCGAATCCTTCCTGATCCATGGGTTTTTCTTTCAGGGGTTTTCCTGGATCGCAAGGCGAATGCTTGGAAGGATAACAGCATCCCCCAAATTTCCTGTCCTTCCTTTTTCATTTGCACCTTCATTTCAATATGATGTTTCAGCATTACAAGTGTTGACAAAGAGGTGAGTTTGGTGTTGCTGTGTGAGGACTATAACTGCTGTACTTGACAAATGGGTGACATTGTGGTCACCTCGCTGGTGACTGCTTCCGAACCCTGGCGTTGAGATAACCTCCAGCACACGTTAGGAACATACATGGGTGACATTGTGGTCACCTCGCTGGTGACTGCTTCTGAACCCTGGTGTTGAGATAACCTCCAGCACACGTTAGGAACATACATGGGTGACATTGTGGTCACCTCGCTGGTGACTGCTTGTGAACCCTGGTGTTGAGATAAACAACCTCCAGAACATGTTAGGAACATACATGGGTGACATTGTGGTCACCTCGCTGGGGACTGCTTGTGAACCCTGGTGTTGAGATAAACAACCTCCAGCACATGTTAGGAACATACATGGGTGTCATTGTGGTCACCTCGCTGGGGACTGCTTGTGAACCCTGGTGTTGAGATAAACAACCTCCAGCACATGTTAGGAACATACATGGGTGTCATTGTGGTCACCTCGCTGGGGACTGCTTGTGAACCCTGGTGTTGAGATAACCTCTAGCACATGTTAGGAACATACATGGGTGACATTGTGGTCACCTCGCTGGTGACTGCTTGTGAACCCTGGTGTTGAGATAACCTCCAGCACATGTTAGGAACACACATGGGTGTCATTGTGGTCACCTCGCTGGTGTCTGCTTGTGAAACCTGGTGTTGAGATAAACAACCTCCAGCACATGTTAGGAACACACATGGGTGTCATTGTGGTCACCTCGCTGGTGACTGCTTGTGAACCCTGGTGTTGAGATAAACAACCTCCAGAACATGTTAGGAACATACATGGGTGTCATTGTGGTCACCTCGCTGGTGACTGCTTGTGAACCCTGGTGTTGAGATAAACAACCTCCAGAACATGTTAGGAACATACATGGGTGTCATTGTGGTCACCTCGCTGGTGACTGCTTGTGAACCCTGGTGTTGAGATAAACAACCTCCAGCACATGTTAGGAACATACATGGTGACATTGTGGTCACCTCGCTGGGGAGTGCTTGTGAACCCTGGTGTTGAGATAAACAACCTCCAGAACATGTTAGGAACATACATGGGTGTCATTGTGGTCACCTCGCTGGTGACTGCTTGTGAACCCTGGTGTTGAGATAACCTCTAGCACATGTTAGGAACATACATGGGTGACATTGTGGTCACCTTGCTGGTGACTGCTTGTGAACCCTGGTGTTGAGATAAACAATCTCCAGAACATGTTAGGAACATACATGGGTGTCATTGTGGTCACCTCGCTGGTGACTGCTTGTGAACCCTGGTGTTGAGATAAACAACCTCTAGCACATGTTAGGAACATACATGGGTGACATTGTGGTCACCTTGCTGGTGACTGCTTGTGAACCCTGGTGTTGAGATAAACAACCTCTAGCACATGTTAGGAACATACATGGGTGACATTGTGGTCACCTCGCTGGTGACTGCTTGTGAACCCTGGTGTTGAGATAAACAACCTCCAGAACATGTTAGGAACATACATGGGTGTCATTGTGGTCACCTTGCTGGTGACTGCTTGTGAACCCTGGTGTTGAGATAAACAACCTCCAGCACATGTTAGGAACATACATGGGTGACATTGTGGTCACCTCGCTGGTGTCTGCTTGTGAACCCTGGTGTTGAGATAAACAACCTCCAGCACATGTTAGGAACATACATGGGTGACATTGTGGTCACCTCGCTGGTGACTGCTTGTGAACCCTGGTGGTGAGATAAACAACCTCCAGCACATGTTAGGAACATACATGGGTGTCATTGTGGTCACCTCGCTGGTGTCTGCTTGTGAACCCTGGTGGTAAGATAAACAACCTCCAGCACACGTTAGGAACATACATGGGTGTCATTGTGGTCACCTCGCTGGTGACTGCTTGTGAACCCTGGTGTTGAGATAAACAACCTCCAGAACATGTTAGGAACATACATGGGTGACATTGTGGTCACCTCGCTGGTATCTGCTTGTGAACCCTGGTGGTAAGATAAACAACCTCCAGCACACGTTAGGAACATACATGGGTGACATTGTGGTCACCTCGCTGGGGAGTGCTTGTGAACCCTGGTGTTGAGATAACCTCTAGCACATGTTAGGAACATACATGGGTGACATTGTGGTCACCTCGCTGGTGTCTGCTTGTGAACCCTGGTGTTGAGATAACCTCTAGCACATGTTAGGAACATACATGGGTGACATTGTGGTCACCTCGCTGGTGTCTGCTTGTGAACCCTGGTGTTGAGATAAACAACCTCCAGAACATGTTAGGAACATACATGGGTGACTTTGTGGTCACCTCGCTGGTGTCTGCTTGTGAACCCTGGTGTTGAGATAACCTCTAGCACATGTTAGGAACATACATGGGTGACATTGTGGTTGGCTCGCTGGTGTCTGCTTGTGAACCCTGGTGTTGAGATAAACAACCTCCAGAACATGTTAGGAACATACATGGGTGACATTGTGGTCACCTCGCTGGTGTCTGCTTGTGAACCCTGGTGTTGAGATAAACAACCTCCAGAACATGTTAGGAACATACATGGGTGTCATTGTGGTCACCTCGCTGGTGTCTGCTTGTGAACCCTGGTGTTGAGATAAACAACCTCCAGAACATGTTAGGGACATACATGGTGACATTGTGGTCACCTCGCTGGGGACTGCTTGTGAACCCTGGTGTTGAGATAAACAACCTCCAACACATGTTAGGAACATACATGGGTGTCATTGTGGTTGCCTCGCTGGTGACTGCTTGTGAACCCTGGTGTTGAGATAACCTCTAGCACATGTTAGGAACATACATGGGTGACATTGTGGTCACCTCGCTGGTGTCTGCTTGTGAACCCTGGTGGTAAGATAAACAACCTCCAGCACATGTTAGGAACATACATGGGTGACATTGTGGTCACCTCGCTGGGGACTGCTTGTGAACCCTGGTGTTGAGATAAACAACCTCCAGCACATGTTAGGAACATACATGGGTGACATTGTGGTCACCTCGCTGGTGACTGCTTGTGAACCCTGGTGGTAAGATAAACAACCTCCAGAACATGTTAGGAACATACATGGGTGACATTGTGGTTGCCTCGCTGGTGACTGCTTGTGAACCCTGGTGTTGAGATAACCTCCAGCACACGTTAGGAACATACATGGGTGACATTGTGGTCACCTCGCTGGGGACTGCTTCCGAACCCTGGTGTTGAGATAAACAACCTCTAGCATGGGCTTACTGGTGCCCCAGATTCCAACATGCCTGTAGAGTGCGCTCACTCCATCCCTTCCTCCCGGGGTTTGACATACAATAGTGCGATTAAGCTTAGTGACAAATCTCCTCAGTAAAATACCTTTACCATTTTGTTTAAATGAGGAAATGCAGCAGGTTTTAAACTAAGAGTGATTATATTCATGGAACAGAATGGTAATCAAGCTACAGAAAGGGAGTGGGCTAAATTATGGACTTATTCAGTGCTCTAGTGATATTGACTGCAGTTAAAAAGTGCACGTTATTTAACAGTATTGTAAATGCTTCTGTAAATAATAAATCTAAAGTCACATACTTCCTTTCTTTTTATTATTTTGTTTTTTAGTTTACTGTAGTAGGTGTTTGCAGCATTGTAGTATCTGCATCACTTCTTTTGTTTAGCTGTGAACAACATAACATGGGCCTGTTCTATACACTCAAGGCTCGTCCTTACTCCCAGAGCTCCCACAGTTAACACCACCAGTCTTAAATCATTTATTCTTCACATAATGGCCACACTGTGTATTTTATTGTATGAAGAAAACATAAAGAGTATGATTATGCAATAAAATACAGTACTTCATTTTTAAGATGGATAACATTTCTTAAAAATGGCAGGTAAGTCAAGAAAGTAGTAATAAAGCACACACAATTGATGAAACATGCAGAAGCAAAAAAGTAACATTGTATTTGAGAGACTTTTACTTATCTGACTGGAAACATAAACTTTCCCCATAGTAAAAGCTATGCTTCTTTTATTTCTATAAGCCAAGAAAACATTTGTTCAGTTTGTTTACGCTCTTTCCCAATATTCATGTGTATGCAATTTTGAGGTTATTGACCATTATTATCACTATTACTATTGATTGCCTCCATAACGCAGTTGGTAGCATGCCTGCCTCTGGCGTGAAGGACCCAGGTTCAATCCCCTGAGGGACCAACTGAGGAGCTATCCTGATAGAACGGTAGTGTCCCTAAAAAGTCAAGTAGTCACCTTATGGTCAGGGGAGTCAGTGTGCTGACCCCTGCCACTCCCAACCTGCACTTCTCCGTGGCGTTGGCTGCAGCTGGAGGGTGCAGTGGCCAGGCAATGAGGGTAACCTCTGCATATAGGAGACACCCTAGGGATTTTTTATATTATTATTATTATTATTATTATTATTATTATTATTATTATTATTTGAAATAAGTCAGCAGAATAATAATTTAGAGTTGCTATTAAAGAAATGCTATGATATTTATGCTATTCTCGGAATTTTCACAAATGACCAAAAGATATGATAAATTATTTTGTAGCTATTACTTCTCAAGTCCAAGCCTGACAAGCATTTTTCAAATTAGGCCTGAAACTCAGCCTACAGTCTGTGAGGTCTAACTTGTTGTGACTCTCTTAGACAGAGAAAGCAATACTTGCCATCTCACTCTGACAATGCAGACAAAGCAGATACACCAGCAAAAGATGCATCAGTGGCGGAGTGCTTGTGCGATTGTTTATTCCCGATCCACTGTCAGAAATTTCAAACTATTTTTCGTTTTCAAGTTCCAATTCCGATTGTTCTAAATTTATGAATAATCTGTATGTAATTTCATCTATGAGAGCACCTTTTCCCAGTAGCTTACTTGCTACTGACAACCTTCACTCACTTTACCCGATCACCCTCCCTTATGTAGGACTTACAAGTCGGTGTCTAGAGTCAGACGTCGGTCAGGGAACACAGGAACCTATGTACCAGACAGAGTGAACACCTGCAAGTATGAGAGTGAGAAAGTGATTACCCTCCCCTTATGTAGGACTTACAAGACAGTGTCTAGAGTCAGGCGTCTGTCAGGGAACACAGGAACCTATGTACCAGACAGAGTGAACACCTGCAAGTATGAGAGTGAGAAAGTGATTACCCTCCCCTTATGTAGGACTTACAAGACAGTGTCTAGAGTCAGACGTCTGTCAGGGAACACAGGAACCTATGTACCAGACAGAGTGAACACCTGCAAGTATGAGAGTGAGGAAGTGATTACCCTCCCCTTATGTAGGACTTACAAGTCAGTGTCTAGAGTCAGACGTCTGTCAGGGAACACAGGAACCTGTGTACCAGACAGAGTGAACACCTGCAAGTATGAGAGTGAGGAAGTGATTACCCTCCCCTTATGTAGGACTTACAAGCCAGTGTCTAGAGTCAGACGTCTGTCAGGGAACACAGGAACCTATGTACCAGAGTGAACATCTGCAAGTATGAGAGTGAGGAAGTGATTACCCTTCCCTTATGTAGGACTTACAAGACAGTGTCTAGAGTCAGACGTCTGTCAGGGAACACAGGAACCTATGTACCAGACAGAGTGAACACCTGCAAGTATGAGAGTGAGGAAGTGATTACCCTTCCCTTATGTAGGACTTACAAGTCAGTGTCTAGAGTCAGACGTCTGTCAGGGAACACAGGAACCTATGTACCAGACAGAGTGAACACCTGCAAGTATGAGAGTGAGGAAGTGATTACCCTCCCCTTATGTAGGACTTACAAGACAGTGTCTAGAGTCAGACGTCTGTCAGGGAACACAGGAACCTATGTACCAGACAGAGTGAACACCTGCAAGTATGAGAGTGAGGAAGTGATTACCCTCCCCTTATGTAGGACTTACAAGTCAGTGTCTAGAGTCAGACGTCTGTCAGGGAACACAGGAACCTATGTACCAGACAGTGTGAACACCTGCAAGTATGAGAGTGAGGAAGTGATTACCCTCCCCTTATGTAGGACTTACAAGACAGTGTCTAGAGTCAGACGTCTGTCAGGGAACACAGGAACCTATGTACTAGGCAGAGTGAACACCTGCAAGTATGAGAGTGAGGAAGTGATTACCCTCCCCTTATGTAGGACTTACAAGTCAGTGTCTAGAGCCAGACGTCTGTCGGGGAACACAGGAACCTATGTACCAGACAGAGTGAACACCTGCAAGTATGAGAGTGAGAAAGTGATTACCCTCCCCTTATGTAGGACTTACAAGCCAGTGTCTAGAGTCAGACGTCTGTCAGGGAACACAGGAACCTATGTACCAGACAGTGAACACCTGCAAGTATGAGAGTGAGGAAGTGATTACCCTCCCCTTATGTAGGACTTACAAGCCAGTGTCTAGAGTCAGACATCTGTCAGGGAACACAAGAACCTATGTACCAGACAGAGTGAACACCTGCAAGTATGAGAGTAAGGAAGTGATTACCCTCCCCTTATGTAGGACTTACAAGCCAGTGCCTAGGGTCAGATGTCTGTCAGGGAGCACAGGAACCTATGGATCAGAGTGAAGACCTGGAAGCAGGTGGTCAGCTAAGTACCCGGTATGATAATGAGGAAGAGGATGATATGAAACGCAGGCGAAATGGATGATTGGAAAGGTGATGGAGCAATTGGTGGAATGAGTGATGGGGAAACCAGAGAACCCGGAATCTGCCCTGACACTGCTTCGTCTGCCATGAATACCAGATGTGAAGATCCCTGGGATCGCACCCAGGCTGCCTAGGTGGTAGGCAAATGGCCATGGTGCTGCCCAAAACCGGAAAACTGCTGTAGAAAATCTTGAACTTCTCTTATTACAATCAGACCCAGTACACATACATATGGCTTCTACTGCCATCAATTGGCATTGGTCCTGTGACCCCATGTGATCTAGCAGCATGATACTGGAGTTTCCAATATGGCGGCGCTCTGTTGGAGTGAACCAAAGATGAGCAGTGCACAGTGATCCATTTCCTATACATGAGTGAGTGAATGAGTGATGTTGAAGGGTCCGTCAATAACTAGGTCATTTGGACTCCAAGTCAGAGTGTGAAAACAGCGAAAGCTCACAAACTTAAAAGTTCAAAGATAAAAAGTAAGGTTAAAAAGATGAAAGATAAAAAATGTAAAATGTTGAAAACATGAAGTTGAAAGTTTAAAGCGTCAAATAGTGAAAGTTAGAACAGTTAATATGTAGAATGCTCAAATGGTAAAACATGAGCTCCTAATAGTCTAAAACCTACAGTTAAAGCACGAAACCAATAGAAATCCATAGACGCATGTTGGCACAGTATGGGGCTGCATGTTTATCACAGACTCAGGTCGGTCGCGCCGTAGCCGAGTGGTTAGACCATTTGCTTCTCACCAAAGTGGCCTGGGTTTGATCCCAGTTAATCGCATGTGGGGTTTGTGGTGGACGAAGCAGCGCTGGGGTGGGTTTCCTCCAGGTGCTCCAGTTTCCCCTGCCATCTCATTCCATGTATCATTAGCGTCACCACCTGCGGTGCCATAGTAGTAAAAGCGGGCGTTAAACACTACAAAAAAAAAAAAGGCAGACTCAGGTGTACATATGGTGTACGAAATTCAGCAGTGGCACAAGGTTGGCGGACACACTGAAGATAGGCCAGGCCAGGCACATTGTGTTGACAGCCGAGACAATTGCAGTGGCGGAGGTGATGATTCTACAGGATAAGACGTTACAGTGTAATTACAGGTTAGTCATGGTTCTGCTCTCCATGTTGTCCATGATGAGTTGAAGTACCAGAAAGTGGCCACAAGATGGGTACCTCGTCGGCTGACTCCTAAAATGGAGAGGTGAGTCGATGACTGCCAGGAGCTGCTGCACAAACTGAAAGTTGACACATTTTTGAAGCGGATTGTGACCAGAGAAAAGTCCTAGGTCCATCACTACCAACCAGAGACCAAGTGCTCCAGTATGGAATGGTGACACCCGTCATTGCCAAAGACAGTTCTGCAGCCCAAAAGGTGATGCTGACTGACCTTGTTCTGGAACCACAAGGGTCCCATAGTGGAGCATTACATGGACCAGCGCCACCTATAGTGAATTGATGCATGACATTCTGAAGCCTGCCATATGCACCAAGCACTGCAGACTCCTCTCAACAGGTGTTCTCATCCAGCGTGGCAATACACAACCTCATATAGCTCGTGTGACCCTGACGACTATCAAGGAGTGCCTCCCCCAACCTTGTGCCCTCTGACTAAAGGACTCCTTAGGTGGTAACAAGTTTGCGACTGACACGGAGGTCAAACAGGCGCTGCATGAGTGGCTACATGCACAGTCTGAGGTATCTATGCCCTCCCGACTCTGTGGCAGAGATACATTGAAAAATAGGGAACTTGTTTTAACTCTGTAATAACAGAGCTGTAAAAAAATATTTCTGGTTTTCATTTGACTCACCTTTGTATATAAAATTAGAAAAAAATTTCAAATGACAGAATCTAAAAATACTTTTTTTCTAAAGTATGGCTAGTAAAAGAAAATTATACAACAATTTATGCATTATAATAATAATTTTAAAAAACAGTTGTTTATAAAGTTGCATCACGTGGAGCATTTCACATACCATAACAAAAGTCAGCTTTAACATGTAATAGCTCAAAATTAAAACAACTATACTCAAATTCAAAACCTAATGCTTATATTAGACAACAATAAAAATAAATATTCACGTAAATTGACTAATAAGTTTAAAAAATCACATTTTAGCGTAGCATCCCCTTAACGGCTGACAATTCCCTGCAAACCCATATGGCCAACATCAGCAGTGTGCATCTTATCAAATAGAAAATACAAAACTTTAAACACTATTGTTCTAAAGATGTATACTCTGTTCATCAAGAGATTAGGGGAGATATAAACAAAGCACCGGTTTGTGTCACTCCGTGGCCACGTGCTTTCACAATGACGCAACACAGTTACCTACCGCTACGCGTAGGTATAATATGCATTTTACACTACTAAAACGATATATTTACTTGATCCAAATAACATGTAGCACATGGAAATTAACTGCTACTTACGTCAGCTCTGCCCACAATAATACTTTTTCATTCCCTGCTAACAAACTTGAAACCAATCTCCAGAAGCAGATTGTGGAGGGAAGTTCGTTTTAAATCTGGAAGATCGGAATCAGAGTTAACTGCCAACAGCACTTTGTTTAAGGTGGGGGTTCATTGCTAACAAAGAACTGGTGAACTTTTCGACGGATTGCAGATCTCAGACTCACAAATTCGTCACAAACTACATCCACCACTTATCTGGTATGTAGAAGCTTTTGGCTGGGATCTTCACCAACTGACGATTTTTCTTTGCGTGCGCCATAAATACTTGCAACTGACACACTGGTAAACTCGGATATTAATTTCATCACGTCTTCGATAGCAAGTTCGGGATATTTCTCGCAGAACTTGTTAAACATGTTCAATATTATTGTCTTTTTACCACTTCGCAATGGTTTGCCACACTTCTGTTTTACAACACTCACTTATTCCGCCATGTTACTTTCATGCTGAATAATGCGTGCGCAGAATGAATTAGGCTGGTTACAGATTCACTTAACTGCGTATTCTTATACTTTAACTATGCTTAGTACACTTAGTTCATGCTTTAGCAAACATTAAGTGACATTTCAGACCTCAGTAACAGTATTTCTTATAGGAACTATTTAGACGGCGAAAGCGTCAAGAGGGCGTGCTGTGGTCAAAACGTGCGTGGCTTTGTTTACGTCTCCTCTAATCTCTAGATGAACAGAGTATAAACATGTTTACTAAGTATGCAGATATAAGACCAATCAATAACTGATTACTGTAAAACATAAACTTATATAAGTAAACTTTATAAGGTAGAATCAGAAATGAAAAATTCAATGTCTTCGGTGGGATTTGAACCATGGATCTTCTGCTCTATCTGTGGCTACTGAAATGTGAATCAGTTAAAGAGCTTAAGACTATGCCAACATATTGTCATGGTAGCTCAGTGGTTAAGTGCAGCCACATCTTGAGTTAAACATCTATTGTTCAAATCCCAAATATGGCACTCAATTTTATTTTTGACTCTACAATGTTTACTAAGTTTTCTTTTCTTTCTTCATTTATGTGCTGCTTTTAACATGTAAGGTGATATCAAAAGCTTTTACCTTTGCAACAATTGCTCATCGGCAATGATGTTCACTCATTTTACTATTTTGTAAATACTGTGCATTCGTAGAGAGTAGTCTGACTGCTCCATGGTGACAAGGGCTGTTGTGCTCTCTGCCAGAGTTACGTGACCGGCAAGTCACTAACTTACTGCATTGCACTTACCTGCATCATAACAGATATTGAAATTGATCACCCACAACGTGAACACATTCCCTATATCTCCAAAACAGTTCTGGTTTACTCGCAAAAGTTCATGTTGACTGTATTTCTCTCGTGATATTGTCCTTCAGTTCTTGTAACGTGTGTGGATTTGATGCACACACTTTATTCTTTAATGTTCCTCATAAATAAAAACCACGGATGTTGGCAATTCCAAGATGTTAGCTTTCATGGCAGCGAAACTTCTGAAACTTAAAATGCTTTACAACCAGAAGATCCTGTAAGCAGGCTTAATTATTGCAATTGGTTTTAGCAGTGCTTTCATAATGAACCCACTCTTAACGTTCTTCATTGATGAAGTGTGGTTTTATCTACAAGGTCAATTTCTACTTAGAACAATTGATACTGGGTTATCGAAAATCACCATATTATTCATGAAGTTCCTCACCACGCGTAGAATTGCCAGTTTCCTATTTACAGCATGTTCATGTAAGTTCTACTCAGCAATTAGCAAGATGAGAGGTTGTGTGGCTACAGCACACAGTGCTGTGGGCACGGTGAGAGAATAATAAGTGGAGGATTGTTCCCCTGACCTATGTCATCACCATTTCTACTTATGGGCAACAGTAAAGAATAAATCTGCACATGTTACAAGAACTGAAGGACATCACGAGAGAAATACGGGCACAGGCAATCAGTCAACAAACTTTTGCAAGTAAACTACAATTGTTAGAGGGGATGTGTTCAATTTCAGCATGTGATGTGATGCAGGTCCTTCACGCGTAACTCTTGTGGAGAGCATGCCAGTCCCTTGCCACTATAGGGCAGTCTGGTCAAGCTAAGAGCACAAGGTAGTTTAACCCCTATTCCTTTCAAATTGCAGCTCTAATGAATATATATGAAACATGTCTGATTGGAAGATGAGGTGAAAATGTGTTATTTTGATCATTAGCAGAGGCTGTATGAATCATGCAATATCAGCAGCAGAAGCACAAGTTCCTTATTTTATTGCCTAGGTTGGGCCACATGCTGTCTACATTACATACTCAGTAACATGCACTACTTGGTGTTCATTTTTATTTGTTCCCTGAATGATCATACGTGATGCCACTGCTGTCTGGCGAGGTATGATCACATAGAGAGCACCCATACCACATATACGTACATATTAGGGCAGTGGCTTAGTCGCCACTAAAGTTTTAAAAATGTTTAGTGTGGTAAAGTCTGGAGAGATTTCAATAAATAGCTATGTTTTACATACAAAACTTAATGTATTACAATTCCTTAGATAAACCAGAAGAATACATTGAAAAGTGTTAAAAACTTTAGCACTGTTTAGATGGGGGTGTTTTAAATTAAGCATTTGATCTTCTTTACACTGAGACATGTTTTGAAATTAAAGAATGTCAAAGATACAAAATACCTGTAGCCATGCCATAATAAAGTACCACAAAGTAATCGTAGTGAGTGTTTAACATTTATTCTAGAGTTGTACAAGATCTTGGAGTTGCTCATACCTCTTCAGAAAATGATCAATTCAATGATTCATATTCTACTGTTCATTTAGCAATCTGCTTCTAAAATATCATACCAACATTTAGAAATGGTGGTGTCTTGTCACCTTCATATTACCCTCTATTAGCTGCATCATACTCAAAGCTCTGAAGGTCTTTTCCATATTAAAGGTTGCTCACATGGTATAGTCATGTAAATCACACAAACAGTCACTGGGGGGCAGCTCCAAGTGAAAATTACTGTGACAAAAGCTGCAAAATCCACTCTAGTTACTTCTTTCTTCCAAAATGTTTGCACAAATACACAGTTCTGTTCTACTGATGTTGACACAGTCTACAGTCTTCCATGATATTATAACCCACAATTGTTTACTTCTTGTAACCTTGATTCACTCCTTTCAATGTCTTTCTTCATTTTCTCTGTCTCTCAAACAGTTGACTTTGATGATGCAATCAATGGACACTCATTAACTGCTTCACTATATTCCTTTAATGCAAGTGAACGTGCAGCTGATACACACACTGAACTCAGTCCCACCGCCTCATCTCCTTATATAGTGAGGATGACATACCATGCACTTTTCTCAAACTTCTACAAATAAGCTGGCTGCTGGACACTTGTTGAATAATCTGGAAGACCCTACTCCAATTGTTGTCCACTGTTTACCACAGTAGCACAAGGCACCTTTGATACATGCACTGCCCAGCTACAAGTGTCCTTTATTGTGTACCACATCCATTGCCACAATACTGTAAAAAGTGCACCTCACACCAACCAATGATTCAGCTCACGATGATGCATTTGTAGGTAGTCGTAAGCTCACTTCAAAGAGTGATATCACAAATGTGAAAGCAAAGGTACAAAGAAAAATGAACACTAATACCTTGCTATAAGTGATGTCATAAGCTTGTAATTCACCAACAATACTTACTCTGTAGTGTTTGTGCTAAAAGTTTAGCAGTTGAATGAATAGAGGTTTTTGAAAAGGTTGCACATTTTACATACCTACTTCTTTGAACAGGGTTCGAATAATGCAACAATGTTAACTTTTTGCCCTGTTAGAACACATTTTTCTCCTTTAGTTTGTGTTTAACTAAAAAAACTAAACTTTTGTTGTTTAACGACGCTGTCAATTGCCAGGATCACATCAGCGTCGCCGGTGTGCCGGAATTTCGTCCCACAGGAGTTCTTTTACATGCCAGTAAATCTACTGACATGGAGCTGTCATTTTTAAGCACACTTAAAAACCATCAGCCTAGGCCGGGTTTGAACCCGCGACCTTGGGATCAGTAGGCCAGCATCTAACCAACTGAGCCACCCAGTTGTTCTAAAATGATTATTTTTATTTATTTATACTTTATTCGTCACATTACACTTACATGGGTGAGCAGGTGCTCGTAAATTGGTGACTCGTCAATACACTATAATTACAACTTTAAGGATTAAAATAAGTCTACAATATTTACAAACACGAGTATAGAAATATAAAAGAAAGGTAAAAGAGAAAAAATGTTGTTGTTGTTGTTGTTGTTGTTTTCTAGTGCCTTGCATCTGGCAATGAAGCCATTAGCATTCGTGCTTTCCAATACTTTTGAACTGTAGTTTCTTCTGATCTTAATGCTTCACAGGTCTTCAAGTGGTCTTCAAGAGAAAAAATGTACAGTAATGATTTGTTAAGACACCTAAAATTGAGGTCACAGTACATCTTCCATGTATTCTGTAACAGAGTAGTATGCCTTGCTGGCAAACAAACTCTTGACTGTTTTTTTAAAGAGGTTTGGATTTGGGATTTTCCTAATCCTTTGTGGCAATTTATTGTATATTTTACACCCCATATATTGTGGACTTTTTTCATAGAGTGCAAGCCTATGCGCTGGGTATTTCATTTCTCCTTTTTGCCTTGTGTTGTGTTCATGCTGGTGCTGATTTGCTATATATCTGTCATGGTTATTGTGCACGTGTATAATTAGATTGTACATATATAGGCTGGGTTGTGTCAGGATTTCTAATGTTTTGAATAGTGGCCTGCAAGAAACTCTATAACTTGAGTGGGTCAGTATGCGTATAACTTTTTTTTGGATATTAATGAGACATGTGACAGTTTCTCTATTTGGAACTGGAATACCAGGAAATTTCTCTTGAAATTGTCTATATGATTCAGCTTTTACATATGTATCATACATAAAAATTGTTTGTTCAGGTGTAAATTTTTCAGTAGGCATTTCATTGAACTAGCAACAAGACAAAAATCGTACATGACACAGATGCACAGACATTCACAGTACAGTGCAAGAAAACCACATATACATGCTGTAACCCAACAAACAGTATAAAGAATTCTGAATACACTATACCTCACTTGACTCACTTGTCCTTTTCTTTAACCTGTTGCACTCAACTAGAAGTACAATGTCATATCAACCAAGTGATTTATTCAAGCACAGTTAAACTACAAGCTGTGGTCAAAACATTTCTGGAACAGCTTCTTCACTGCAACTTTGCTATTGCGCTTTCTTTAACTTTCACCCAAACTTTACATTCAGCACATTCTGGTAAATGAGACTGAAAATAATAACATTATGAAGAAATAATAAATGTGAAATTTTTCTTCAAACTCATTAAACTGCAGCAGGAAGAGCTTACGGGGAGAAATAATAGGGGAAAAAAGGCATTTCAGTGGTTTTCAAAATTTAGAAGTGGTGTGACATCAGTAAAGCACTCAGACTGTTTGAGGTAATCCTGTTCCAGCAAAACTTACGAAAAATCTATCAGTTGAGTGAAATTCTACTAAAAGACAGCCATCTTACAATAAGAATGAATGAATGAATTTATTATTAACTTCATTTGTTTACATAAACATTGCACATGTTACAACTTGCCTCCATTTGGAGTACCTAGAATTTATCCTAGGGTCCCATACAGCTGAACACCGTGGTTATAATATTGTGTATGGTAACCCTTCCCCTTTCTCCAATATACATTACTCATGTTTTCCTTTTAACTAATCTTATCCTGCTCCCACCCTTAAAATTTTGTTTCTATTTTCTTTCATCTCCCACTGCTATTCCTTTCCCACTTTCTTAACTTTTCTTATCAGCTTCACTCATAACTTTTATTCGTCAGTTTACATTGAACACTTCATTAATTTTCATTTCAGTACTTCACTATAATCTCACTTTCACTGTGTGTAAAAACCCTCTACTTCCTCATTTATGGATTACCCAACCATGTTTTAAACTTTGATACTCTCGGTGAAATATCCCTCTCTTTCTTTTTCTCCTGCCTAGTTCTCCCTTTCCCCCTCACTGTCACTGATATCGTTTCTTCTCTGTGCCCCTTACTGTCCAGTGTTGTCATCCCCCACCTTGGCTCTTTTCCGTTTCTTTCGTGTGCCACATCCTACCATTTCGTCACCTTGCGTTTTGCTCACACTTGATCTTGACACACTTGTTGCAAGTTGCTGAGTAGTCATCTGTTCTATATTTCTTGTTGATGCTTGGTCGTTTCCTTGTTTTTCTTGGTGCAATGACTGCTGGTCCTGCCTCTGCCCATTGCTTGGTCCGTTCTTCCTTTCTGCTGCCTGGTCAACTGAGTACAGCTTGAAGTTTTTAATATATACCCTCTTGCCTTCATTTCTTGCTTGTCTTCTCTGATTAATTAGCTCCTTCATTGGTGTCCTTTGCGCATATGTTAAGCCCTTGCTGATGTAAATAGTTGATCCTCTCAATTTTCTTGCCTGTTTTAGTACTTCTATAGCCGTTTGTGTGTTTGTAAACTTCACAAGAATATTTCTTTTCCCTGGTGTTTTGCAGGTTCTGAATGTGTTGCAAATCTCATAGCCTCCCGGATGTGTTTCCATATAAGAGAAATTTCTGATTCATTGGGACACTCCTTGGGAGATGTTCACGAGAAGAACTGCCACAAAGTCTGTGCCCCACATCATTTCAAATGACAATGCTCCCATGCACAGAATCCTTTCTATCCACTGATTTTTTGGATAAAATTGGGATGAATACTTTCCCCTCCTGCCTATTCTCCAGATTTCACTCTGATGGACATTTTTCTTTTCCCGTAGCCTAAAATACAGCTTTGAAGAAACCATTTTGAGAACACTTCAGCAGTGTTGAAAATATATCAACTCCCAAGGAGACTACTTCGAGGGTGACAGTGCAAAATAGACCCTGCTGTTTTCTTTGGGTCAATATGAACGTGCTAGTAATTTTAATTTAATAGCAGATATTTATTATTCTATGTATTTGTTTCTCTTCATATGTAGTACTCATAAAACCTTGAATTTAAAGAAATACATATTTTGTAATTTTATAACTGAAATTGTTACACTGTGTTCTTTAGGTCATAATGACCCGATTGCTTTTAAAACTAATTACTACATTTTTCCCATTAAATTTCATGTTCTACTTTGTGACAGTGGAAATAAATGCAGGAAAATATAAATCAGTTAGGTATGTCAAACTGACTGTTAAAAGAGAATGCATTTTTAGTTATCGTAGTGAATGGTGATATATTATCACGACCAAACATTGCTGCACTGAAAGGAAATTGGAAGCATTAGGCAACGTATCTAATAGTTTGGAGAATGTTTTAAAGAAGAAATAATCCATACTAGTGAAGATAGTATTCACTCTACATCGGAATCAGAAGATTCTTCTTCCGACAAAGAGGTTAGGAGCGACAGTTTACCAAATGCGGAAGTAGTTCAATTGAAAGATAAAAGCATCCATTGCAGACATAATCAAACACCTGGTCCAACCAGTATGCTATATCCAGTGTGAATCATCTAAAATTTGGTTTTCAAGTAATTATGAACAAAACACTTTGCAATACTTGTTGACAATGATTAATATTGAAGGATCATCATCATCATCATCATCATCATCATCATCATCATCATCATCACGTGGCTATTGAAAGACAGGCTACAGTGCAAACTGCAGTGATGTAATTCTCCTAGTTTGATCATGGCCCAAAGAAGTAAAACCACAATCGCCTAACAGATCCATATTCTAAACAACTAAAAACAACTGCTCATCAAGTTCATCATGATGTTAGCCATGTATCAGACTACCATTACTACATAACTCCGATTCGCACTGCAGCCTGTCTCTTTCGTTATCCATGCATCATCATTATTACTCTATTACTACTATCAAGGATTGGGTTTTCCTTGTTCCGAAGCCAAGCTCACTGAAACTGCTGCTTCCATCTCTTTTTGGGCCGCCCAACATCTTGTCTTTCTATGGGCTTGCAGCAGAAGACGCTCAGGGGACAATCTTTGCACATGTTCATACCATCTCTCCTGATAGGCACCCTCTCACTTCTTTCACCATACTGTTTTTAGCTTCAATTCTTCTCTAACTTCTTTATTATTATTATTACTATTATTACTATGATTACTACTATTACTATTATTATTATTATTATTATTATTATTATTATTATTATTATTATTATATTATTATTACTATTACTACTACTACTACTACCATCCTCATAAGCTTTTATGTTCAAAGGAAACATGCAATATATAACTAGGAGTTATTTCCGGGCTGTTATGCTGTAGTCTGCTGGAGTTTAAGTACCCAGACGTTTTGTTCACAGCTGTGGCAGACAACTTCAGTGGTGCAGTTGTAGTACCCTTGGAGAAGTTAGCGTAGTGTCCGAGGTGTGGACTGTCTGAGCTACTGTATTTATCCCTCAAGTGAAGCTATTGAAACATATAAACATCCCCACAATTTCAATAAGAAAGAAGAAGCTTTGAAACTTAACAGCAACTGGTATACTGTCATTGAAGGCAAGAAACGGCCCAAAACAGGGGAAATTGAAGTGAACCAAGCAGGAGGAAACAACACGTTGGGTGAAGTCTGCCCCCTTCCTCCAGCTGTCCACCATCCGGACCAATCAACGGAGGCCACTCGAGAGATAAATACAACAGCTCAGGCAGTCCACACCTCAGACACTATGTTAACTTCTCTGAGGACACTACGACTGTGCCGCTGAAGATGTCTGTTGCAGCTGTGTACGAAACGTCTGGGATCTTAAAGTCCAGCAGACCATGGCATAACATCCTGGAAATAACTCCTGGTAATATTGACTTTGCCCATGAAAGCCTACGCTCTCTCATATCCAATATACTTTCTTACGTTTTACTCAATGTTTTGTAATCAAAAGAAAAAATATTTTGTAATTTATTTATATTTGGATATTTATTGTACTAGATATTATTAGCATATGTATATAAGTATAGATTCCTCTGCCTCTGTTTTGATCAATACCAAAGTTATATTCCATGATAGTAATTTATCTGTGTTAAGCAAAAAGTAAATGCAACTTAGTAACATATAAAACCCTTCCTTAACATCCAGTTATTCTAATCCAAATGGCCAAGAGTGTGCACTACAAAGGGTTGATTCATTCCAGAAACATGTTTGATCACACCTCGTATGTATCTACTTAACATTAATGTAATATCACAATACATAATTCCACATATTACTTAGTACCAAAAAGATTGTACTGACATCTGGTGTAAAAGAGTAAACTGATGAAAACAAATTGCTTGACTGGGAATATTTGAGTGAAATGCATGTATGTATGAAACACCAATCCCTGTTAAGCTATTGCATAACTTTGTATTCAAGTACACTACTACTTCTACAATATAGATCAGAAAAATGTCCTTACACGCACGTACATGACTACAACACTCAAGAGGTTTAGAAAATCAAACTACCATTAGTTTTACAAGATTTCTATATTCCCTTTTAACATCTATACATTTTTGAAACCAGTTGTTAAAACAATGATGTCTCTTCAGACGTTTCATCTGATGACAAAAACAGACTACATGTATTTTATATTAATTTTTCTATACAAAAAGAAATTAGAAGGTGCTAGGTCAGGTGCTGACCTCTAGGGCTTCCAGATACTCAGTAGTTAGTTTTGTTGTATGTGCCTTTTGGGTATTTTTAATATGTCTTGTCCAGTAACACAAACAAGATAGTGAAAACTTTCAACGTGTCTTTTACAGTAACACAAACAAGAGAGTGAAAACTTCAACATGTCGTGTCCAGTAACACAAACAAGAGAGTGAAAACTTCAACATGTCTTGTCCAGTAACACAAACAAGAGAGTGAAAACTTCATGTCTTTTACAGTAACACAAACAAGAGAGTGAAAACTTCAACATGTCTTGTCCAGAAACACAAACAAGAGAGGGAAAACTTCAACATGTCGTGTCCAGTAACACAAACAAGAGAGTGAAAACTTCAACATGTCTTGTCCAGTAACACAAACAAGAGAGTGAAAACTTCATGTCTTTTACAGTAACACAAACAAGAGAGTGAAAACTTCAACATGTCTTGTACAGTAACACAAACAAGAGAGTGAAAACTTCAACATGTCTTGTCCAGTAACACAAACAAGAGAGTGAAAACTTCAACATGTCGTGTCCAGTAACACAAACAAGAGAGTGAAAACTTCAACATGTCTTGTCCAGAAACACAAACAAGAGAGTGAAAACTTCAACATGTCGTGTCCAGTAACACAAACAAGAGAGTGAAAACTTCCATGTCTTGTCCAGAAACACAAACAAGAGAGTGAAAACTTCAACATGTCGTGTCCAGTAACACAAACAAGAGAGTGAAAACTTCAACATGTCTTGTCCAGTAACACAAGAGAGTGAAAACTTCAACATGTCTTGTCCAGTAACACAAACAAGAGAGTGAAAACTTCAACATGTCTTGTCCAGTAACACAAACAAGAGAGTGAAAACTTCAACATGTCTTGTCCAGTAACACAAACAAGAGAGTGAAAACTTCAACATGTCTTGTCCAGTAACACAAACAAGAGAGTGAAAACTTCAACATGTCGTGTCCAGTAACACAAACAAGAGAGTGAAAACTTCAACATGTCTTGTCCAGTAACACAAACAAGAGAGGGAAAACTTCAACATGTCTTGTCCAGTAACACAAACAAGAGAGTGAAAACTTTAACATGTCTTGTCCAGTAACACAAACAAGAGAGTGAAAACTTCCAACATGTCTTGTCCAGAAACAGGAACAGAAAGTTAAAACCTGGCTAAATATTGTTTGCTGTTCCCAGGGCCTCCTCCTCCCATTTGTTCTGGTTATTGCTACTGTTACCGATGGTTGTGAACCAGCCTTAATGTTATTTGCCTGTCATGTATCCAAGCAGATACACGCCCCAAAGCTGCCATCTCGCTGTCACATATAGAAACAGAAGTACAGTTGAACATGTGCTAAAAGATAACTGTACATGCCAAACATGAACAAAAACATGCACATGCTATCTTGCAACTCACCACCCTTGTGCATGTTATTACATTGGCTATGATGATGGTTTGACGAGAGGGGTGCACTCTTCGATTTGCGAATGGAGCTGATGTTGCCACTCGTGGTGGTTGCTACGGTGGTCATGGTCGAGCCGGTGGCATATTCTGCTGGTGGAGGGATCAGGATGTCCAGGGAGGCGTCGTCCTCCTGCTCCTCGTCCTCAGGCAGCTCGTTTCCGTTCAGTTCAACCCCGAGCTCTGGCAACAAGTCAGACACACTGGTGTGCACTGAGCGTGTGCCAACACTGAATACTGAGCCTGCTGCACGGATGTGCATCACTGAGTTGTCGATGGGGTGAAGCGGAGTGGCCCGGATTGTGAACCATCGGCCATAGCCCGGAGAAAA
This sequence comes from Tenodera sinensis, assembly GCA_030765045.1. Taxonomy (NCBI): domain Eukaryota; kingdom Metazoa; phylum Arthropoda; class Insecta; order Mantodea; family Mantidae; genus Tenodera; species Tenodera sinensis. The sequence goes on along the minus strand of CM060972.1, from coordinate 309,472 downwards.
GACACAGTCACTCGAGCCAGAGGTTGGCACCCCCCCTGTGCACACATGTCAACCTCACAGTTACAGCTCCTCCTTCTTCCCCCCACCTAAACAGTAATCCTTAACCACTACCACTTACAATTAAACTCGAGCATTCTCTCTCTACATGTCATCTCAGTCACATGGGCCGGGTTCACCAACCAATATTTTAAACAAATAAATTTCTGATGTGTTACATTTACGAAACTTTGTCTATCCATTCTTCAAAAAAAGTATTTTTACAAATACTTATTTCTTTATCTTTTTCATGTTAATACAGATAAACATTTGTACAAATTATCTTATTGCTAATTTTCTTGTACATACAAGGGAAGAGCAGTGGGTTTTTAGTCAGAGCCTCTCAAAGCCTAAAATAACACTGGGTGCAGTCCAAGGTGCAGAGGTTCCTTGCACCCTGTATCGTAATGTCTCGATTAAGCTTGCCTAAACTCACATGCTGCAAAGTGAGGACATGTATGTTGATAGATGCCTTGCTTATCAAGGAAACAGACATGTGCAGTACAAGTACCTAATGATAGAACGACCCGCTGCAAAGAAAGAAAACACTGTCAAAAGTACATTTAAATCAGAGTGGGAAATTTGCTATTATTTTGACAGTCGTGAGTGAAATTTCTCATCTGCAGTACATTAATTACATGTGTAAGGAAATGACCTGTTGAAAGACACTATAGCACAATCACATGGTGAAATCATACAGGATACTGAAGAGGTTACATCATCTTGCAGAAGAGCATTCTTTATCCAAAAACAAGCTTTGTACCAGTGCTTTCTAGAGCATTTCAAAGAAAAGACCAGATTTGTTATTAAAACATCAAATGAACCAGTTTGACATGTGAACTGCACATAAACGTTACACAAGGAAGAAACAACTGAAAATGAGGAAGGAGGTGACAGTGAAGTAAGCGAGTGGAAGTTTCAATTGTAGTCACATTTTGCACCTTGCACTGTGCAATGCACCAGTGTATGCACCTTGAGAGGCCCTGCTTTAAGTGATAGTCAAATGTTCTAAGAGCTGGTCGCTATGTGATAATTTTCAAATTCCATTTTTGCATGAAGAACAGGGAGGAAAGAAAAGAAGAACTTCCCATTTCAGAAAATGTAATAATAAGGAATACTTCAGAAATGGTCAATTCTAGTTAACATGGATCTTTTTCATTTGCAATGGTCATATCTGCAGCATTTGGAATATTTGCAATTGTTAACTTGTATACTGTGCTTTTTCTTTGGTTTTATGGCAGTAAGCTTGTGGCCGGGTAAACTTAGTGGTCACGGTTATAAAAAGTACCCTAAGGTGAACTACTAAAAACATGAATATTACAAATAGACGTACTATTAACAGTGAAGTATTCTTCATGATTAAGGTAATTTTGAGTCGCTTTTTTACACTCACCTGGGTGGAAAATCTAAACAAGAAACCAGTGGTGTATCGAAAAGTAGACAAAGGCAATTCCCTGGTTATTTTGGATAAAGAAGAATACAACCATAGTGTTAACCTTATGCTAGATAGTGCAGAATATGAAGAAATCCCGTAAAATCCTCTAACCACATATACCACATCAACCAATAAAGCTTTACACATTATCAGCAACAGAAAAATGCAACCTAAATCCCTCTAATCCCATACTGCCACGATTATATTGCCTACTAAAAGTACACAAACAGGACAATAGCAAGAGACCCATCATTAAAGGCATTACCACATTGCTAAATGGCTAGTACACAAGCTAAAATCTTACACAAAATTTGAGAACACCTTGGAACTCATACAATACCTACAGAACTACAATATCCCTGAAGGCCACATGGACATTAAATCTCTTTTTACCAGCATCCTGGTGGAAAAAATACCTACACTCATTAGGAGATGGTCGACACAGACTACAATATCCCTGAAGGCCACATAGACATTAAATCTCTTTTTCCCAGCATCCTGGTGGAAAAAATACCTACACTCATTAGGAGATGGTCGACACAGACTACAATATCCCTGAAGGCCACATGGACATTAAATCTCTTTTTACCAGCATCCTGGTGGAAAAAATACCTACACTCATTAGGAGATGGTCGACACAGACTACAATATCCCTGAAGGCCACATGGACATTAAATCTCTTTTTCCCAGCATCCTGGTGGAAAAAATACCTACACTCATTAGGAGATGGTCGACACAGACTACAATATCCCTGAAGGCCACATGGACATTAAATCTCTTTTTACCAGCATCCTGGTGGAAAAAATACCTACACTCATTAGGAGATGGTCGACACAGGCTACAATATCCCTGAAGGCCACATGGACATTAAATCTCTTTTTCCCAGCATCCTGGTGGAAAAAATACCTACACTCATTAGGAGATGGTCGACACAGACTACAATATCCCTGAAGGCCACATGGACATTAAATCTCTTTTTACCAGCATCCTGGTGGAAAAAATACCTACACTCATTAGGAGATGGTCGACACAGACTACAATATCCCTGAAGGCCACATGGACATTAAATCTCTTTTTCCCAGCATCCTGGTGGAAAAAATACCTACACTCATTAGGAGATGGTCGACACAGACTACAATATCCCTGAAGGCCACGTCGACATTAAATCTCTTTTTACCAGCATCCTGGTGGAAAAAATACCTACACTCATTAGGAGATGGTCGACACAGACTACAATATCCCTGAAGGCCACGTCGACATTAAATCTCTTTTTACCAGCATCCTGGTGGAAAAAATACCTACACTCATTAGGAGATGGTCGACACAGACTACAATATCCCTGAAGGCCAAGTCGACATTAAATCTCTTTTTACCAGCATCCTGGTGGAAAAAATACCTACACTCATTAGGAGATGGTCGACACAGACTACAATATCCCTGAAGGCCATGTCGACATTAAATCTCTTTTTACCAGCATCCTGGTGGAAAAAATACCTACACTCATTAGGAGATGGTCGACTCAGACTGCAATAGACCCCACAGAAATAAGCGACCTGAGGGAAATTTGCACAAAGAATAATTACTTCACATTTGACAAATTCTACAGACAATCCCAAGGTTTAACAATGGGGAGCCCATTGTCACCGTTTTTAGCAGAGAGGTACATGAGCTTTTTCAAAACTCACATAGTAAATTCCTTTCCACATATGTTCAAATTTTGGAGAAGATATGTAGATGAAATCTTTACCATAATCCTCCAGTTTACAATTGACATAGAAGACAACAACACATTATCTTTCCTGGACCACAAAATCATTAGAGATATAGATGGTATAACATTTGGAATATCCAGAAAGCCCACACATGGATAATTACATAAAGGAAAACAGTTGAAACCCAGTTTCACACCAACTAGCAGTATTTAGAAGCTTAATTCACCAATTATATAATGTCCCTTTAAGTAAAGAGGAATTTCTGAAAGAGGAACAACATATACAAGAAACAGCAGTACTAAATGGATTCAACCCAGCCTCCATTAGAAACATGTCAAAAAATGCAGAAAATCTCAAAATAATTTCGCAAACCACTACGTTAACAGCACTCACAAATAACAACTGGAAATTTAGAAAATTCACCTACCATCCCTGGGCCTTCAGGAAATTTGAAAGAATCTTCAAAAAGCTAAACATAAAACTGGCACCACAAAACAACTACAGTTTAAAAAACCTGCTGAACAAGCCACTTAACAATACCTTCCCTTACAACATAAAATCTGGAATTTACCAAATCAGCTGCAATAGTTGTGAAAAAGCTATATAGGAAAAACAAAAAGAAATTTGGATATAAGACTAAAGAAACATCAGAGGAACATAAAATTGAAACAAACGGAAAAGTCTGTTGTGGCACACCACTTTTGGAATGAAAACCACAACATTGGCCTCAATATAAAATTGTTAAAATCTCTAAATTCACCAATACAACTGCACATTTGGGAAAAAATTTAAATAATCAAAAACAACAATAAAGTGATTAACTTTGAAATCCCAGCTTTAAATGAAGTGTTAAAGCTTTGCACACCTAACACCAGATGGCAGCAGGATGATAGTAGCAGAGAGGGGGAACATGAGGATAGCATCAGTCATCCAACGGCTGATGATGGGACCAAGTGGTCTTGAAAACGTTTCCTGTTTTTAAACAATTTAAGTGAAGGTGAGTGTAAAAAGGTGACTCAAAATGACCTCAAACATACCATACACATGTTCTTTTAAATGTATTTCATAAGTCAAAGGAGTATAATCTGGATAGTCTAGTGAACAAATTGGTTTAAATAATGGCAGATTACATTGGCATTTTCAAGTTTGTAACCAGCTTATAAAACTGGTAGTGTTAAAACACCCACCGTGCAAACAGAGGAAGAGATCTCAAGCAGGACGACCTTGTTCAGTGTGCAATTCATTCTAAAGTGCATACTTTTCTGAGGACAGGGTAATGAGTCACTGACAATAAACAGTGTTACATATTACTTATTTATGCCAACAAACCTACTGCTGGTGTTTGAAACACACAAGCTGTGTTGGTTGAGAGGTGGAATGTTAGCTGGGATTTGAACCACACGCAGCTGCCAAGTACTCTCAACAGCAACATTTTAAGCCAATGAGCTTCCATACATTGCTATTAGAAATGCAGTTTTCGTTTCTGAAACAAATACCAACGTTACTGCTGTGAATCTGACAAAAGTAAATCCCAGGATTGCTTACATCAATCTGTTTGTTTATCACAGATCTCGAAATAGTGACCACATAAGAAAATAATTTATATATTGTATGTATATATAATATACTCAGGGGTCTCCATCTAGGGGATATGTGAATGTTAACCACAAGGTACCCAAGCTGAGCAGAACATTACTTCCACTTACTGGTGTCTAGGGGATATGTGGATAGCACCACAAGGTACCCAAGCTGAGCAGAACATTACTCCACTTACTGGTGTCTAGGGGATATGTGGATAGTGACCACAATGTACCCAAGCTGAACAGAACATTACTTCCACTTACTGGTGTCTAGGGGATATGTGGATAGTGACCACAAGGTACCCAAGCTGAGCAGAACATTACTTACACTTACTGGTGTCTAGGGGATATGTGGATAGTGACCACAAGGTACCCAAGCTGAGCAGAACATTACTCCACTTACTGGTGTCTAGGGGATATGTGGATAGTGACCACAAGGTACCCAAGCTGAGCAGAACATTACTTCCACTTACTGGTGTTTTGCTCCTCACTGTAACTTTTCTATCTGATCTTACCTTGGTCATCTCTTGTTCTCTTCCGACCCCGATGCTATTAGGGTTCCCGAGGGCTAGGGAGTCTTTATTTTTCCAACCTCTCCATTTCTCTATAAAATCTTATCCCCTAACATGCTGACCTGTCATGGCATGTAATACGTCCTCTGATTGGTGATCAGAGGATATGGTCGGTGAATTCATTTTGATAACTCTCCCGGTCAGATCGGTGAGACCCGTAAACCAACGACAGGCGTGGTCCTCCAGACATTCTGGGGGTTGTGAGAGAGCGATGTGAACGCCAAAACATAAAAATATGGTGCTCTCTAAAAAGCGGTTATTATTACTGCTATTGATCTCTTCAATTCTTCACCACTCTGTGCTCTATGTGATCTGCATGAGGAAATGGACTGAGACCACCTTCAAATATGCCCGGCCACTTCTAGCGCCCTTCCCATCCATCAGTGAAAAATATTGGAGAGCAAGAGGATTAATGACTTCATTGTCAGAAATCCAGCATTAGCTAACAACAATAGTTTATAGTAATATTGTATTACAGCCAAATAGCAAAAATAAACATATGCTTTGTCAAAATAACTATGATATTTACATGCTCTCTGGTGTCATCACTGTGGCTTTGTTCATGTCAGAAAAGCTAGGATAGGTATAATGGTGGGGGAAGTAGCTCTGGTTTAGCTGGACGGTGCACCATCGCCATTTCCACAGACATGATCACCTCACAGTTTAGAGCTTGTTCCTTTGGAGATGGGTATCACCACAAAGAAACAACATTGGAATAAACAATTACCACTGTATAAAACTGATGATAACAAAGTTTTAAAACAATGGACCATATTAATAAATTGAGAACTGTCAACATTTAAAAAACACATTCTGCTCCAACTTACTTGTAATAATATTTAACACAGGACTAGTTTCGGAGAGGATCCTCTCCATCGTTCAGCTTTTCGATTGACTGATTCAACATCAGGCAAGTGCCTCCCCCTTCCCTTGTTGCCTCGCCTGGTGCTCTTCCTATTGGTCATTAACTAATCTCGATCCCTAATAATATAAATATGTTAAAATATTGACATAGTTCTCAATTTGTTAATCACCATTGTGTGGGCAGTTTCAACATTGTGAATATGTGTAGCCAATGACAGATGGGTATTGTATGTGTAATGCCTCCATTGTACACAACTAATAAAAGAGGGAGTGGCTTAGTGGCTTATCCAGCACTGCATAATGTAAGCTCTGTGTGTAGGACTTAGTGGCTTATCTAACACTGCGTAATGTAGGCTCTGTGTGTAGGACTTAGTGGCTTATCCAGCACTGCGTAATATAGGCTCTGTGTGTAGGACTTAGTGGCTTATCTAGCACTGCGTAATGTAAGCTCTGTGTGTAGGACTTAGTGGCTTATCTAGCACTGCGTAATGTAGGCTCTGTGTGTAGGACTTAGTGGTTTATCTAACACTGCGTAATGTAGGCTCTGTGTGTAGGACTTAGTGGTTTATCTAGCACTGCGTAATGTAGGCTCTGTGTGTAGGACTTAGTGGTTTATCTAACACTGCGCAATATAGGCTCTGTGTGTAGGACTTAGTGGCTTATCTAACACTGCGTAATGTAGGCTCTGTGTGTAGGACTTAGTGGTTTATCTAGCACTGCGTAATATAAGCTCTGAGTGTAGGACTTAGTGGCTTATCTAACACTGCGTAATGTAGGCTCTGTGTGTAGGACTTAGTGGCTTATCTAACACTGCGTAATATAGGCTCTGTGTGTAGGACTTAGTGGCTTATCTAACACTGCGTAATATAGGCTCTGAGTGTAGGACTTAGTGGTTTATCTAGCACTGCGTAATATAGGCTCTGAGTGTAGGACTTAGTGGCTTATCTAACACTGCGTAATATAGGCTCTGAGTGTAGGACTTAGTGGTTTATCTAGCACTGTGTAATATAGGCTCTGAGTGTAGGACTTAGTGGCTTATTTAGCACTGTGTAATATAGGCTCTGAGTGTAGGACTTAGTGGCTTATCTAACACTGCGTAATGTAGGCTCTGTGTGTAGGACTTAGTGGCTTATCTAACACTGTGTAATATAGGCTCTGTGTGTAGGACTTAGTGGTTTATCTAACACTGCGTAATGTAGGCTCTGTGAGTAGGACTTAGTGGTTTATCTAACACTGCGTAATGTAAGCTCTGTGAGTAGGACTTAGTGGTTTATCTAACACTGCGTAATGTAGGCTCTGTGAGTAGGACTTAGTGGCTTATCTAACACTGCGTAATGTAGGCTCTGTGTGTAGGACTTAGTGGTTTATCTAACACTGCGTAATGTAAGCTCTGTGTGTAGGACTTAGTGGTTTATCTAACACTGCATAATATAGGCTCTGAGTGTAGTACTTAGTGGTTTATCTAGCACTGCGTAATATAGGCTCTGAGTGTAGTACTTAGTGGTTTATCTAACACTGCGTAATGTAAGCTCTGAGTGTAGGACTTAGTGGTTTATCTAACACTGCGTAATGTAGGCTCTGTGTGTAGGACTTAGTGGTTTATCTAACACTGCGTAATATAGGCTCTGTGTGTAGGACTTAGTGGCTTATCTAACACTGCGTAATGTAGGCTCTGTGTGTAGGACTTAGTGGCTTATCTAACACTGCGTAATATAGGCTCTGTGTGTAGGACTTAGTGGCTTATCTAACACTGCGTAATATAGGCTCTGAGTGTAGGACTTAGTGGTTTATCTAGCACTGCGTAATATAGGCTCTGTGTGTAGGACTTAGTGGCTTATCTAACACTGCGTAATGTAGGCTCTGTGTGTAGGACTTAGTGGTTTATCTAACACTGCGTAATGTAGGCTCTGTGTGTAGGACTTAGTGGCTTATCTAACACTGCGTAATGTAAGCTCTGAGTGTAGGACTTAGTGGTTTATCTAACACTCTGTAATGTAGGCTCTGTGTGTAGGACTTAGTGGCTTATCTAACACTGCGTAATGTAAGCTCTGAGTGTAGGACTTAGTGGTTTATCTAACACTCTGTAATGTAGGCTCTGTGTGTAGGACTTAGTGGCTTATCTAACACTGCGTAATGTAAGCTCTGAGTGTAGGACTTAGTGGTTTATCTAACACTGCGTAATGTAAGCTCTGAGTGTAGGACTTAGTGGTTTATCTAACACTGCGTAATGTAGGCTCTGAGTGTAGGACTTAGTGGTTTATCTAACACTGCGTAATGTAAGCTCTGTGTTTAGGACTTAGTGGTTTATCTAACACTCCATAATGTAGGCTCTGTGTGTAGGTGTTACCTTTATGGCGCCTGTCTCCTGAACTGGCGATCACCAAGTTGTTGGGTGGCACATTCTGCTGATTATCTTGAATGTCTATATAATCCACATCTGGATCACTTGTAGAGAGGTGTCGCTGGCGTCTGTTCACTGTTGTCAGTCCTCCATCGGGACCAGTGAGGGCAGCAAATATTGGCTGAGGTCCCAGGGCCCCCAGTGGTTTACCTGGCAACTCGTGTGGGTTACGACCGTGTAGTATCAAGGGCTCCGGCTGTTCCCGTACATCATGTCTGTCAATCATACAACTCCCATTAACTCACACTTACTGCAACAACATGCAATAAGCTTTCTAACACTGATGGCCAAATTCATGAATTTAAATGTTAGGACTCAAATTTGGGACACATTTGTTCACTTACACTTTAATTCATATGAGCCATGTCCATAAACTAAAATTTCCTCTCTCTATCGCACAGATAGCAAATCATGCACAAAGAACTCTCCTCTTGTTTTTGTTAACCCTAGACAAGTAACGGTACATTGAGTATGCATCAAAGGTAAACACTCATAAGCTTTACTACTTTATTGAACATTAACAATACAGGAAGATATAAGACAAAAGTATTTTTTTTAACATGGAAGCATTATTTAAGAATTCTATACTGCATTTCACTTAAGTCCAATCAATAATAAAATTGCAATGTGACACATGTTCCTTGCAGAATGCCTTTCTGCAACACTTGCAATAGATGGTTATCATTCTTCTCTGTTTTTCAGGACATATGTGGTAGACACTGTTTTCCTGGTGTAGTAGTAGTAATGGTAATGGTAATGGTAATGGTGGTGTTGGTGCAGTGGCAGCAGCGAGAGTGGTAGTGGTGGCACAGTGGCAGCAGCGAGAGTAGTAGTGGTGGTGCAATGGCAACAGTGAGAGTGGTAGTGGTGGCACAGTAGCAGCAGCGAGAGTAGTAGTGGTGGTGCAATGGCAGCAGTGAGAGTAGTAGTGTTGGTGCAATGGCAGCAGCGAGTGGTAGTGGTGGCACAGTGGCAGCAGCGAGAGTAGTAGTGGTGGTGCAGTGGCAGCAGTGAGAGTAGTAGTGGTGGTGCAATGGCAGCAGTGAGAGTAGTAGTGGTGGTGCAGTGGCAGCAGTGAGAGTGGTAGTGGTGGTGCAATGGCAGCAGTGAGAGTGGTAGTGTAGTGGCAGCAGTGAGAGTAGTAGTGTTGGTGCAGAGGCAGCAGCGAGAGCAGTAGTGGTGGTGCAGTGGCAGCAGTGACAGTAGTAGTGTTGGTGCAGTGGCAGCAGTGAGAGTGGTAGTGGTGGTGCAGTGGCAGCAGTGAGAGTGGTAGTGGCAGTGGTGGTGCAGTGGCAGCAGTGAGAGTGGTAGTGGTGGTGCAGTGGCAGCAGTGAGAGTAGTAGTGGTGGTGCAGTGGCAGCAGTGAGAGTGGTAGTGGTGGTGGTGGTACAGTGGCAGCAGTGAGAGTGGTAGTGGTGCAGTGGCAGCAGTAAGAGTGGTAGTGGTGGTGCAGTGGCAGCAGTGAGAGTGGTAGTGGTGGTGCAGTGGCAGCAGTGAGAGTGGTAGTGGTCATGCAGTGGCAGCAGTGAGAGTGGTAGTGGTGGTGCAGTAGCAGCAGTGAGAGTGGTAGTGGTGGTGCAGTGGCAGCAGTGAGAGTGGTAGTGGTGGTGCAGTGGCAGCAGTGAGAGTGGTAGTGGTGGTGCAGTAGCAGCAGTGAGAGTGGTAGTGGTGGTGCAGTGGCAGCAGTAAGAGTGGTAGTGGTGGTGCAGTGGCAGCAGTGAGAGTGGTAGTGGTGGTGCAGTGGCAGCAGTGAGAGTGGTAGTGGTCATGCAGTGGCAGCAGTGAGAGTGGTAGTGGTGGTGCAGTAGCAGCAGTGAGAGTGGTGGTGGTGGTGCAGTGGCAGCAGTGAGAGTGGTAGTGGTAGTGGTCGTGCAGTGGCAGCAGTAAGAGTGGTAGTGGTGGTGCAGTGGCAGCAGTGAGAGTGGTGGTGGTGGTGCAGTGGCAGCAGTGAGAGTGGTAGTGGTAGTGGTGGTGCAGTGGCAGCAGTGAGAGTGGTAGTGGTAGTGGTCGTGCAGTGGCAGCAGTGAGAGTGGTAGTGGTAGTGGTGGTGCAGTGGCAGCAGTGAGAGTGGTAGTGGTAGTGGTGGTGCAGTGGCAGCAGTGAGAGTGGTAGTGGTAGTGGTAGTGGTGGTGCAGTGGCAGCAGTGAGAGTGGTAGTGGTAGTGGTCGTGCAGTGGCAGCAGTGAGAGTGGTAGTGGTAGTGGTGGTGCAGTGGCAAAAGTGAGAGTGCTAGTGGTAGTGGTCGTGCAGTGGCAGCAGTGAGAGTGGTAGTGGTAGTGGTCGTGCAGTGGCAGCAGTGAGAGTGGTAGTGGTAGTGGTGGTGCAGTGGCAGCAGTGAGAGTGGTAGTGGTAGTGGTGGTGCAGTGGCAGCAGTGAGAGTGGTAGTGGTAGTGGTAGTGGTGGTGCAGTGGCAGCAGTGAGAGTGGTAGTGGTGGTGCAGTGGCAGCAGTGAGAGTGGTAGTGGTAGTGGTGGTGCAGTGGCAGCAGTGAGAGTGGTAGTGGTAGTGGTGGTGCAGTGGCAGCAGTGAGAGTGGTAGTGGTAGTGGTAGTGGTGGTGCAGTGGCAGCAGTGAGAGTGGTAGTGGTAGTGGTAGTGGTGGTGCAGTGGCAGCAGTGAGAGTGGTAGTGGTAGTGGTGGTGCAGTGGCAGCAGTGAGAGTGGTAGTGGTAGTGGTAGTGGTGGTGCAGTGGCAGCAGTGAGAGTGGTAGTGGTAGTGGTGGTGCAGTGGCAGCAGTGAGAGTGGTAGTGGTAGTGGTAGTGGTGGTGCAGTGGCAGCAGTGAGAGTGGTAGTGGTAGTGGTAGTGGTGGTGCAGTGGCAGCAGTGAGAGTGGTAGTGGTAGTGGTAGTGGTGGTGCAGTGGCAGCAGTGAGAGTGGTAGTGGTAGTGGTAGTGGTGGTGCAGTGGCAGCAGTGAGAGTGGTAGTGGTAGTGGTGGTGCAGTGGCAGCAGTGAGAGTGGTAGTGGTAGTGGTAGTGGTGGTGCAGTGGCAGCAGTGAGAGTGGTAGTGGTAGTGGTAGTGGTGGTGCAGTGGCAGCAGTGAGAGTGGTAGTGGTAGTGGTAGTGGTCGTGCAGTGGCAGCAGTGAGAGTGGTAGTGGTAGTGGTGGTGCAGTGGCAGCAGTGAGAGTGGTAGTGGTAGTGGTGGTGCAGTGGCAGCAGTGAGAGTGGTAGTGGTAGTGGTAGTGGTGGTGCAGTGGCAGCAGTGAGAGTGGTAGTGGTGGTGCAGTGGCAGCAGTGAGAGTGGTAGTGGTAGTGGTGGTGCAGTGGCAGCAGTGAGAGTGGTAGTGGTAGTGGTGGTGCAGTGGCAGCAGTGAGAGTGGTAGTGGTAGTGGTAGTGGTGGTGCAGTGGCAGCAGTGAGAGTGGTAGTGGTAGTGGTAGTGGTGGTGCAGTGGCAGCAGTGAGAGTGGTAGTGGTAGTGGTGGTGCAGTGGCAGCAGTGAGAGTGGTAGTGGTAGTGGTAGTGGTGGTGCAGTGGCAGCAGTGAGAGTGGTAGTGGTAGTGGTGGTGCAGTGGCAGCAGTGAGAGTGGTAGTGGTAGTGGTAGTGGTGGTGCAGTGGCAGCAGTGAGAGTGGTAGTGGTAGTGGTAGTGGTGGTGCAGTGGCAGCAGTGAGAGTGGTAGTGGTAGTGGTAGTGGTGGTGCAGTGGCAGCAGTGAGAGTGGTAGTGGTAGTGGTAGTGGTGGTGCAGTGGCAGCAGTGAGAGTGGTAGTGGTAGTGGTGGTGCAGTGGCAGCAGTGAGAGTGGTAGTGGTAGTGGTAGTGGTGGTGCAGTGGCAGCAGTGAGAGTGGTAGTGGTAGTGGTAGTGGTGGTGCAGTGGCAGCAGTGAGAGTGGTAGTGGTAGTGGTAGTGGTCGTGCAGTGGCAGCAGTGAGAGTGGTAGTGGTAGTGGTGGTGCAGTGGCAGCAGTGAGAGTGGTAGTGGTAGTGGTAGTGGTGGTGCAGTGGCAGCAGTGAGAGTGGTAGTGGTAGTGGTGGTGCAGTGGCAGCAGTGAGAGTGGTAGTGGTAGTGGTGGTGCAGTGGCAGCAGTGAGAGTGGTAGTGGTAGTGGTAGTGGTGGTGCAGTGGCAGCAGTGAGAGTGGTAGTGGTGGTGCAGTGGCAGCAGTGAGAGTGGTAGTGGTAGTGGTAGTGGTGGTGCAGTGGCAGCAGTGAGAGTGGTAGTGGTAGTGGTGGTGCAGTGGCAGCAGTGAGAGTGGTAGTGGTAGTGGTAGTGGTGGTGCAGTGGCAGCAGTGAGAGTGGTAGTGGTAGTGGTGGTGCAGTGGCAGCAGTGAGAGTGGTAGTGGTAGTGGTAGTGGTGGTGCAGTGGCAGCAGTGAGAGTGGTAGTGGTGGTGCAGTGGCAGCAGTGAGAGTGGTAGTGGTAGTGGTAGTGGTGGTGCAGTGGCAGCAGTGAGAGTGGTAGTGGTGGTGCAGTGGCAGCAGTGAGAGTGGTAGTGGTAGTGGTAGTGGTGGTGCAGTGGCAGCAGTGAGAGTGGTAGTGGTCGTGCAGTGGCAGCAGTGAGAGTGGTAGTGGTAGTGGTAGTGGTGGTGCAGTGGCAGCAGTGAGAGTGGTGGTGGTGGTGCAGTGGCAGCAGTGAGAGTGGTAGTGGTAGTGGTCGTGCAGTGGCAGCAGTGAGAGTGGTGGTGGTGCAGTGGCAGCAGTGAGAGTGGTAGTGGTGGTGCAGTGGCAGCAGTGAGTGTGGTAGTGGTAGTGGTCGTGCAGTGGCAGCAGTGAGAGTAGTAGTGGTCGTGCAGTGGCAGCAGTGAGAGTGGTAGTGGTAGTGGTTTTTTTTTTTTTTTTTTGTTTCGGCAGGGAAAAATCCCTCATGGACGCTACCTTAGCGAGTTGGACTCTAACCAACTAAAAAACCCTGCCCCGTCACATGCCATTCTGGGACTGCTTGTGGCATTACATCAGAAATGGCAGTTGTCTAATCGTTCTAAACTATCTGTAATTGTCTATCCTCGGCTTCTTTGATCTTCAATATTGATTCACATAGTGATTTTACAATGGCCCATGTTTCTCTCTTATCCATAATCTTTTCTCCCAGATTATCAGCTGTTAACTGGAAACCTAACTTCCTTTGGGCGTCATTTCTCTGTAAATCCCATTGTTTACAGTGGAAGATGGTGTGTTCCACAGTGTCCACTTGTGTACAATATTTGCATAGGTCATCTTCGGTTTTCCCCATCCTCTTGGCATAATATCTGAATCTCCCATGTCCCGTCAAGACCTGCGTCAGGAAGTAATCCAGCTGTCGATGTTTACAATTTAGCCATTTATTAATGTCGGGAATGATTTTCTTTGTCCACTGCCCTACTATCGTGGTCTCTTGCCATCGTCTTTGCCACTTCTCAATTATTTGCATTCTGATGTTCATCTTCTCATGCTTAGAGAGTGGGCCACCTGCCTCATGTATGATTCTTCTTTCTTCCACTTTTAAATCTATAGGGATGGACCCAGTTATTACTTGTAAGGCTCTAGTTGATATAGTCCTATACCCAAAGGCTATTCTCAGAAGCATCTTTCGTTGTACCTTGTCCATGAGGTTCTTATAAATCCCTTTTTGAAGCACAGGACACCACAGAGGTGCAGCATATAGCAGCACTGAATATATTGCACTGCATAGCAACTGCCTTTTCATGGAGCTCGGACCTCCAATATTGGGCATCAGCCTAGACAATGCTGATGCTTTCTTCTCAGCTTTTTTGGTAATTGTCCTAATATGTTCTCCAAAATTTCCACCATCACCTAACATTACACCCAAATAACGTACTGCTTTACTAGGTGTAATCGTGGTACCTCCAACAGTGAAAAACACTTCCTTGCGCTTCCTGGGACCTTTTAGAATAACAGCTTCAGTTTTTTGTCCTGCCAAATCTAGTCTGTTGGTCTTCATCCATGTCTGTATGCGTCTCAAGGATTCGTTTGCTCTAAACATCAGTTCTTCTTCATCGATAGCAGTTACAACGAGCGCCAGATCATCAGCAAATCCTATAGTATATGCTCCCGTTGTCAATTTGAGCCGCAGTACCCCATCATATAAAATATTCCACAATGTGGGTCCCAATACGGAGCCCTGTGGTACTCCTGCAGTTACTTGCATTTTATCCTTATGATGTAACTGGATATATCTGTTATCAAAATATTGTCTTATTATATTAATAAGATATAATGATATTTTTCTTCGCTGCAATTCAGTGATTATTACACTCCAAGTTGCAGTATTAAATGCGTTTCTCACATCTAGTGTGATTACGCATACCCATTTATCTTCGGTCTTATTTTTTATTTCCATTATCGATTCCATTGCTTGGATAGTGGACTTTTCTTTCCTGAAGCCATATTGATGGTCTGATAATCCCTCCCCCTGGTCAATCTCCTTGTCGAGTCTTATCCTTATTAGCCTTTCATATAGCTTACTCATTGTATTCAAGAGACATAATGGTCTAAAGGCTGATGGGTCTTGCGGCATCTTCCCTCCTTTTAACAAGAGGACAAGCTTGGCCACTTTCCATTCATCTGGAAACTTCTGTTTACTTAATAAAGTGTTTAGGACACTTAATACCCATTCCGGAGCTATTTCTACAGTAAGCTTGACAGCTTCTGGGGGAATACCATCCAGGCCTGGTGCTTTACCTGATTTCATATTTTTTGCTGCATTCTGCAATTCTTGCAGAGTAAATGGCATTACCTCATTACTCCTTATACTATTCCCTAATTTATCCTTCCTACTCGGGAATAAATGCTCAGCCACTGTTCTTCTCCTTTCTCTTGTTAATTCAATTGGCATCCTGTTTGTCAACTGTCCCGTAACCAATTTGTAACCTGCTCCCCAAATGTCTTGGTCAAGTTCGTCACACAATTTCTGCCAATGTTTGTTTTTGGCTTCTTTAATGAGTTTACCTAATACCTTTCTACTTTCTTTATATTGTACCCTCAGTTCCTCTGCGTCTTGACCTCCACAGAGCCTTCTGTTGAGTCTTGTCAGCTTACGCCTACTCTGAATACATTTCTTTCTCTGTTCATCAATCTGACTGTTCCACCAGTATGGGAGTTGCGACCTTCCCTTCCTATCCTGACTTATTTTACTAGCCATTGTAATTTCTTGAAGTGTCTTTATCATTCTATCCTGATCGATTTCATCCTTACTGACATCACCATTTTCTAGCTTCCACTTCAGGATTAATTTAAACACCTCCCAGTTGTATTCTTGCTTAGTTTTTTCTATATTTCTATCTCTTCGTCTTATTGTTTCTTTTATTTCAAAATAAATTAGGCTATGGTCACTAAGTGACTCTTCATCCAGCACATCCCAATTTATGATTTTTTCTGCTATTTTCTGGGTTGAGCAAGTAATGTCTATGTATGACCCACAGGCTCCTCTCACAAAGGTTGGTTTATTCCCTCTATTATGCACCACCAAGTCCAAAGTTGCCATCCACTCCAGGAAGTAATCACCTCTGCGATCAACAACAGGAGATCCCCATTGGGGTGACTTAATATTTAAGTCTCCAATAATAATACTTTCTCCTCCCGATAATTTAATATCTTCCATTATAGAGTCCACGTCTCTCTTGAAGTCCAGCAGAGGGATGTTAGGTGAGCTGTAACAGGCATAGATCTTAAAGTGTTTAAAAACAATGCATATGTAACCTTCTCCCAACCTCAGATCTGTTACCTCAACCTTCTTATTAAAGAAATAGACTGCAACGTCCTTTCGTTTGTCCTTAATCCAGTCACTGCTCGACACATATTTTAAGTTCGGCTCACATACAAACATTACGTCAATCATCTTTTCCTTAGCAACTGCAATTGCCATGTCATGACTAAGTTGCGATCTCATCAAATTTACTTGTAATATACGCATATCCATTATATTCATTAGATCTATTTTAGCCGTCTTCTTCTAGCGTCTAAGATGAGATTCCTATATATTGGACATCTCATCTGATCCGTTCTATGTCCGCTTACCTTACATTCCATACAGAAAGGTGTACTTTTGCATTCTTTGGCTATATGTCCCTTTTCTCCACAATTTAGGCAGTTTCCTGTCCTATCTTCCCCTTCTTTACATTGTGCTGCTCTGTGTCCAAATCCTAGGCACTTATAGCACCGTGTTATAGTTACCCTTTCCCTCACCTGGCATTGTAGCCAACCAATTCTAAATTGCCTTTTTTTTAGTAGCAACTTCCCAGGGTCAGCAGGCAAATTTAGAGTTGCGTTTTGATTTCCATATCTACCCGGTCTTATTGATATATTACTTATTTCATCTTCCTTTACTCCTATTTCTTCAACAATAGCCACCTTTAATTCTTCTTCCGAGATTGTCGGGTCCATTCCATAAATGAATACAGTAACTTCCTTCCTTATGGTCCCAGCTTCCACTTCCTTAATATTTTTTGAAATTTCTTCTTTCAGGACTTTAGCTTTCTCCGCCCCCTCTACCATGAGAACTAAATCGTCTCTTGCGGTCTTTCTAATACTCTTTATTTTCACGTCAAGCTTGCCTATATCAACATTTTGCTTCACAGTTTTCAATAGATCTGCATAAGTTTTATCCTTAGCTTTAATCACAACCATTTCTTCAGCTCCCTCTTTAACAGATACACTAGTTTGTTGTCGCTTCTGTTTCCTGACGTCTTGCGCTCCTAATACTTTGAGTGGAGTAAAATAGTTTACTGCAGTTCCACTTCCTCGAAACATCCACTCCAGTATTCTTCTTGTATATTCTCTATCCAATCCTTCAGGTGTAGCTAATGCCACTTTTCTAATTCCATGAACTTCCATTATTTGTTTCCACTGGAGAAGAGTGGAGTGGAATATTTTCAGATCATTTATCCCTTCTTTGTCAACCAAGTACGGTATCAGGTACAGGTAGTGCGACATTTCCTTATCTCCACCTCTACTAGTGGATATTTTAATCCTTCTTTGCAAATATTCCACACTATCTCCTAAGTTTTCCCCTATTATTTCTGTCAATTCTGGATAAAGCTCTTTTAGTCTTCTCAAAATGCCCTCTTCCCCTTTATCACCTGGATTTACTACCACTGCCATATCAACAACCTCTTTTAACTTTGTTATACTCCCTGACATCATAGTTACTGATTGAAAATTTCTTTCCATCCAATCCTTATCTAATAACTGAGCAAAATCATCAAAACATTTAGCCCGTAAAATATCTTCTTCAATATCTCTCACTTCAGCACTATTACGGGCACTAGCACCAGTCTCCCTCAGGATTACATCTTCTTGAGCCTGTACTGCTATCTCTAGTGTTTCAGGTACTCTAAACTCCCTTTTACTTTTCTCATTTTCAGCTTCCTTCCATCTTTCCAATATAGTTTCGGCCATCTGCCCAACACTTCTTATACCACGTTTAATTTCTGCTTTAGTATTTGGAGTCTTCCTCACCAACTCCGACAGTTCCTCACTATACTTAAACAACTGTCCAGCCAATTCTCTTAATTCTTCCATACGTGTTGGATCCTCACATACTTTTTCATACGTATCCGCACTAGTCCTCTTTTGCCCCCGAATATCCTGTGTACTTGTACTGGTACTACTATTCTTGTCATTATCAAAATCATCAGTAAATATCGCATCCTCTAGGGGATGTTCTTCTTTCCCATTCTTAATATTTGGTCTAACCTTCACAAGATCCTCTTGATTTTGTAATGATCCAATTAACCTTTCCCCTATCTCGGTTTTACTTACTTCCACTAATGTATGATGCATTTCCCTAGTCTCCTGCATATTCTCCTTTAAAGGATTTATTATAGGTAAAGACATTCTTCTATACGATAGCGATCTATGATGACTAACATCGCTTACCTCTAAGTTTGATCCTTGGTGAGTCTCTTTTGCATGTAGTGGTAGTGGTAGTGGTGGTGCAGTGGCAGCAGTGAGAGTGGTAGTGGTCGTGCAGTGGCAGCAGTGAGAGTGGTAGTGGTAGTGGTAGTGGTGGTGCAGTGGCAGCAGTGAGAGTGGTGGTGGTGGTGCAGTGGCAGCAGTGAGAGTGGTGGTGGTGGTGGTGCAGTGGCAGCAGTGAGAGTGGTGGTGGTAGTTTAGTGGCAGCAGTGAGAGTCGTGGTAGTGGTAGAGTAAATCATGTAAAGTAAATGGTATGTACCAATAAAACAGTTCAATCGTTTTTGCTTCATTTTCATTCATTTTGTGATTTAACAGACTTTCAATTTTCCGGACAACTCCTGGCCCCGTTAGGTTCACTAAACTGAGTTTACTGTATCGCAATCACAAACTGCACATCTCAATTCATTCCTAAAGCTTGAGAAAGAGACATGTTAGTGATTTCGGAGCAGTTGGTGATCATTGCGTTTTAGTTGCACTGATGTGTGAGCACTATCTCGTTGCCTTCGGTTGCAAATGCTAACTCCCTTGCTTATAAAAAACATCCCTTGGTTATGCTTTGTGGTTGAGGCCTTAATATATTTTGCTATACTTGTTAATTACATATATACCTGCCTGAGCTGTATGTGAGTCATGGCTGATGTGTCAGGTGCAACTGCTGAATATCAAACTATATTACGGTTCCAATACAACATGGTTTCCGGGCTTGTAGATCATGGTTCAGTTGATGAACAAGTATCTGATTGTTGCCCAACTTATTCATCGACTGGACCACGGTCTACAATTCCAGAAAGTATGTTGTATTGGATTAATGCTGGCCATGAAAGCCCAATGTCGTATATTACGACTATCCTGTAGAATAGCAGCCTTAGCTCATGTGCTCAATACTGTCATCTGCTACAGAGGGCCAGGCTTTTGTGCCAACCAAACAAACATAAACACACTGAAAATACCAACATTGCATAAAAAAAGTGGTAATATTCAAATGCATAAAGATGTTTTCACTGCTAATGAAATTAGCAACTTCCTTAATCGAAGGCATGTATGGGTGTGGAAATGGAGTGCTAAATTTTACATTGACAGTGCCTGAGTCTACTTAGTACATTTTGGGCCATAAGAACTAGCACATACGGTTTTCCGCTATTCATATTTCCTGTGGTTGCCATTATTTACATGCTTCTGCAGATTTTATGGTTCCATGTTGGCAACATCCACGTTATCCATAGAACGAGCTAGGCCATGGAATAGATGAGCTGAGGCCACTATTCTAAAGGGTAACCCTATATTACTTCTATATGAAATTTATTGCTCTAAGTATGTTGTGTGGAAAGCTCATATATCGTTCACATGTATTTGACCCTAATTACGTGGCATTTTAATATTATGTAAAATGTGCAGTTTGTTAGTTGCAGCACTATTAAGCATTTGAAACAATAATCGAAATGATGACATAAATCACAACTATTTATCCTAAAAGTTGAAACCTTCAACCCCTGACATGTTATTCTACTGGCAATAAGTAGTGACAGCTGGTGATTATTTATGTGTGAGCATCATTAAAGTACGTTCAACCAAAGATTCATATTCCTCACCCATGTGTGAACCTGCCAGTCAACTCCACATGTGCAGCAGCAGAAAGCTCAGCAAACATCCTTCACTGACACAACAAAGGACTTAAAATGTCGAGCTTTAGCGATGATGTTAATGAAATTTGCTCAAAGCCTTGTCTCTTGCCTATGGGATAAAGGAAAAGGAGTGAATGGTCCCTACGACTTGAACGTGGCAACATCATATTCTTAAACCACAACCTATTAACTCAGGATCACTTTGCACCTACCCAGGATTTACTAACGTAAATATTTCTGAGAAAGCGACCGGTGGTTTTTTTTTTTTTTTTTTTTTTTTTTTTCGCGCATTTGCAATCTGACCAAAGGAAGGTTGACCTACTCTTATGTCATGCCTGTTACCTCACTTTTACTTTAATAACAATATCAATGAATCAAAGATAATAAAATGCACTTCAATTTTCGTACTGTCATTCAATAAGTGATTTAAATAACATGTCATCATGCCCACGGCAGGTGCACTGACAGGGTTAACCTACGTGTAATTGACGATGTTGGTTGCATATGCTATTAAATTCCCAATGCACCTCACTTACCCGCTAAGATATCTTTGAATAAAACATCCTGATGATTCTCCAGCTGAATCTGTGGGATCGCTTAGCACATTTTCAGCCTGATTCGTCACTGAAAGTTGGCGTATGAACTCTGCAACCTTTTTCCGCAATGACGGCATTATGTTGTTTATTTACCAAAAACTGAAGGACACTTCGACTATTCTTATGTCCATTTCTTCGTCCAAGACCTCACATCAAACATTATTAAGTCATTAATTTATGTATTGTGACATAATGGATAGCACAATCAATAACATGCGCCATTTTGTCGTTCTATCTCTTTCGCTCTACAAGAATTTGCCTTTGCGCTCGTTTGCTTGGCATTGTTCCGTTAAACTACTATTTGTCGTCTCTTTCTCAAACCTTGACCTACGCAGAATACCCTTTTTAATTAATTTTCTCGTTTTTTGCTAATAATTTTGAGGTAAAGCAAATTCATGGTATTGCTCTAATGGATAATTACACTTTTGTAGTTATTTTAGCTAAATTAGAGTGCTGAATTTGAAAAAAAATAAATAAGTAAAATACATCGAACAAACAACATTTTCTGATTTCTTTTGTTGGCACTATTGTTTCAGCGGTAAAAACAAAAATTGGGCTTTGTTGAAAATGCTCTGACGTGTGAATTCTGAATCCAATTGAGAGCCCAGGACTGAAGGCAGCACTGTGATATCGAGGCATTTGACGGCATTGTGCATAGCTGTTACCGAAAGGTATACTGAAGCTATATATTAGAAGGTGAGTGCAAATGTATTGGAATATAATGTTCTTCATTTTCACAGAAAGCGAACTTTTCATGTATGTTTAAAGCTTAAGACTGAGAAACATCATTTGGACATAATTGTCGCAGAAAATAATGGCTTCAGATGTTATCAAAGCTCAGTACTGAAAATCCGGTCTAAGTGAAGCTAATAATATGTAAATGTCCCTTAACTGAATGCCTGAGAGTTTTATCAATGTTATTATTGCGGTTTTTCTTTATTTCTCTCATTTGTATTTTAATCAAATGAAATTAGGAGTTACTGCTTATATGGTTTGGCAGACATTTCACCATTCATTTCTTTTCTGTTACCTTGGTACCTAACCATTATTATTTGAGGTGTTTCTCATGGACATTCATAGCCAGAATCTTTTACAGGGGTTTTAATCTTTTGACCAACACAACATAAATTAAAAGCTAAGAGTCAGAAATTTTACCTACTATTAGAGAATATAATTATAGTTATACATGCACAAATCTCTGTAAACTTTGGTTAAATATCTTTTCTTTTTCTTTATTTTGAACACATTGTGGTTCCAAAAATCTTAGGAACCTGCTACAGAGTAGTAATTGCCTTTCAGAGAAGAAAAAAACACTTATTGTATTTTGGACTGCATAATACTCAGCTATTAGGTGTAAAAAGATTCTAAATATTAATACAGTGGAAGCCCAAAATACAGCAAATTTGGATTTAATGCAGGGAAAGTATATCCCCCAAATATTATCCTAGTTTTTCTTTCTTTCTTTTTTATTTTTGAAAGTTGAGTTGAAAATTTCTTCAAAGAGTGGTTCTAAAATACAGTTTTCGCCACTGCAATGCTAAGAATTTCCTGTAGTAACAAGACATGCACATGGAAGAAGATATTCTACATGTTAGTGAAGAGATAAGTACCATGAACAAGATGATTCTGTGTATGGAGAAGCAAAATGAATCAAACAATATTTATTATCTCCATCTTGCTACAATCAAACAATAAGTGGAGAAAAAGTGTTATGAATTGGATCACCAAACAAAGCTTACTAATTTCTTTAAGACAATGCAAAACTAGGTTAGCATAAAATGGGTACAGTGTAATGGTGTGTACTGTATAAATTAAGTTTGATTGCAGGACTGGAATACATCCCTAGCATAACTGGTGTGTAATTGCATCAGTATATTTCACACTTCACAATGCACTGTAATTTATTATTGCACAAATGTCTCCCACCATCTCCATGGGATCCATTTTTGTCACTTCTAAGCTCACATTTCGATAGAGTGCAGAATTGTTTCAATGCGGGGCTAAAGCATGTCCCCCAACAATTGTGTTATTTCAGGATTCTACTTAATGGATTATCTAACTTTGTAACAGAATGTTAAAATCCTTAGAGTTCCTCATGACTGCATCAATTTGACCTTATTGTGTGAAACTTTACAGTAATGGAAATTGTTTTTTTGCACTAGCCATATGTAGGACAAGATTAGAAAAGTAGAATTGGACTGAAAAATTCAGTGCCATAACCAGGATTAGAACCATAGATCTGCCCTCAAATGCTGGCTGTGGCATTGCAATTTGCAGTTTGGTTGTACCTTTCCGATCTTTATATCAGTGATGGCTCATGGATTGAAAGTTAGATGGTGCACAAACTAAAATAAAATGTAGAGTGGTCATAACTACCTATTTATACAGGAACCCAACTCTCCTAGCATTTAACCTGGAAAATTTATAAATCTTTTTGCACTCGTCGCTAATATTCATCACACATTCCTGCTCTATTGAAGGAATTGCAAATGCTGTAGGTCACGCGTTAGTTCTTGATGACTGAAATTTTTAAATGAGAGGTTAGATGCGAGTTACTTACCTTTACGGGAATACCGGCATACAGAACCAGAAGCGACAATCAGATGCTCTGTATCTTGTTTCTGCACTCGAGAAGTACAGCAACTACAAAACAAATTATAACGCTTCCAGTGATGTCAGCCATATGTACTACTCTATCAATCTCTGTGGCTGTTTACACTTAATTTGTTTGTATTTCTTCTATTCCCAATATTTCTCCATTCGTGTGCTTCGTCTGAATTGTAATTTTCATTACTTCTAGTTAAAACACTACCCATTCTACACAAAACTTTGCAGTCAACTGTACTTTGTGTTTTCTTGGAAACATAACATAGGGAAGCAGAACTGTTTGTTACGTAATATAAACTATTTGCTGACCTGTTTGTTAAGTGTAGGCTAGCTCACTGGATTTTCGCTCAAGGTCATTCGTCGAGAACTAGCGTACAACCTATAACAATTGATCCTAAGGAACTTTTATTTTTCTCTCCTTTTAGAATGGAGAAAGTGTTTTCCTTCTGCAGTAGATATCAACATAGCAGTTGCAGCAGTTTGACCAATTGGCATGAAAATAACATAGACCTTCAGTAGGTGAAAACTCCCCAAACTGGTACTCGAGATCAAACCCGGGTCCTCCATGCCAGACCTTCAGTAGGTGGAAACTCCCCAAACCGGTACTCGAGATCGAACCCACGTCCTCTGTGCCAGACCTTCAGTAGGTGAAAACTCCCCAAACTGGTATGCGAGATCAAACCCACGTCCTCTGTGCCAGACCTTCAATAGGTGAAAACTCCCCAAACTGGTACTCGAGATCAAACCCGGGTCCTCTGTGCCAGACCTTCAGTAGGTGAAAACTCCCTAATCTGGTACTTGAGATCAAACCCACGTCCTCTGTGCCAGACCTTCAGTAGGTGAAAACTCCCCAAACTGGTACTTGAGATCAAACCCAGGTCCTCCATCCCAGAGGCAGGTGTACTTCCAGAGTGCTACGGAAGTGCTGAAACACAATCTTGTACAAGCTTGACATAATAACATGGGTCAACAAAGAACAACAGCCAAGTTACCAAGGAGGATCATGGTTGATGAACCTCCATTTAAGCAATGTATAAGAAGCCACGCCGAATCCCACAAACCCCTGGAAGAACAACAGCCAAGTTACCAAGGAGAAGCATGGTTGATGAACCTCCATTTAAGCAATGTATAAGAAGCCACGCCCAATCCCACAAACCCCTGGAAGAACAGTAGCCAAGTTACCAAGGAGAAGCATGGTTGATGAACCTCCATTTAAGCAATGTATAAGAAGCCACGCCGAATCCCACAAAACCCTGGAAGAACAGTAGCCAAGTTACCAAGGAGGATCATGGTTGATGAACCTCCATTTAAGCAATGTATAAGAAGCCACGCCCAATCCCACAAACCCCTGGAAGAACAGTAGCCAAGTTACCAAGGAGAAGCATGGTTGATGAACCTCCATTTAAGCAATGTACAAGAAGCCACGCCCAATCCCACAAAACCCTGGAAGAACAGCAGCCAAGTTACCAAGGAGAAGCATGGTTGATGAACCCCCATTTAAGCAATGTATAAGAAGCCACGCCCAATCCCACAAACCCCTGGAAGAACAGCAGCCAAGTTACCAAGGAGAAGCATGGTTGATGAACCTCCATTTAAGCAATGTATAAGAAGCCATGCCGAATCCCACAAACCCCTGGAAGAACAGCAGCCAAGTTACCAAGGAGGATCATGGTTGATGAACCTCCATTTAAGCAATGTATAAGAAGCCATGCCGAATCCCACAAACCCCTGGAAGAACAGCAGCCAAGTTACCAAGGAGGATCATGGTTGATGAACCTCCATTTAAGCAATGTATAAGAAGCCACGCCGAATCCCACAAACCCCTGGAAGAACAGCAGCCAAGTTACCAAGGAGAAGCATGGTTGATGAACCTCCATTTAAGCAATGTATAAGAAGCCACGCCGAATCCCACAAACCCCTGGAAGAACAACAGCCAAGTTACCAAGGAGAAGCATGGTTGATGAACCTCCATTTAAGCAATATACAAGAAGCCACGCCCAATCCCTCAAACCCGTGTAAAACCTACATTGACACTCTGTTGTAAACCTTCCAAGCCCCTGCAGTTAACATTTGTTTAATTGGACTACAACAGTCTGCTACATCTGACAAGTAACACATTTGAAACTTGATTTTTTGTGTATTAAACAATGTAAACAAGTAGAATATAATGCCCCAGTTGTACATACAAAATCAATCTTTGGTTTGGCAGCAATCTTGGAAGGCATTGGCTGGTACTTAATTGCAGACCATCAAGAAGACCATAGATCCCTGGCTGACAATTTGCAGGGACTCCTCAGAAGTTGGAAGTTATTTTAACACAATTAAAGAATAGGTAATACTGCGTCACTCATGGACATCTGTTGCGTGGTGACCTGGCCTCTGTGTGTCCGACGTGCAACGTCCAACTCTGTGTCACATGTTTTCCTGGATTGTCCATGTTACACTCAAGAGCGCCAGTCCCTTGGTCTGGGTGTGACACTGTGTTCCATTTTGGGCAACAGCCCAGTTGCTGTAGATAAGCACTGTAGTTTGTCACAGACATTGTTTTTGTGAACGATATATTTAATCTGTTTTAGACTATTGGAGTTTTAGGGTGTTTTAAACCATCTTCATAGCTCATATCTTGTGTGTTTAAATTTTAGCTATTTTAATTTCCATTTTTTAGCTATTTTAACTTTAACTTTTTACCTCTTTTAACTTTCATTTTATAGCTTTTTAGGAGCGAATTTTATCACTTGAGTGTGCTTGTTTTTATCCTTGGACTTTCGGGTCCTAATGACCTAGTTGTTGACAGGCTCTTAAACACCACCCACCCATCCCTCCATAGTACACAGAGAAGCTCTAGCATTCCATCTGAAAATTCAATACTGAAATTGAAGCCCAGGCTAGAAGGCCGAGAACACTTAGAGCAAATAATGGTCTGTTAAAGTGGCAGTTATAGACAAACTGCTTCTGTTATAGCTGCAAGTGTTTACTTTGCATAATGATTACATTTGTTGCAGGATGGATGAACAACTTCAGCTCGAGTTTAGATATCTCTTCAGGGCAGTTGATGACCTGGAGAAGTTGATGAAAAACCAGAAGGATTTGAATGAGCAGCAGGAACCTCTTGATGGCAACTTGGGATATCAAAAACTGCATCAGGAGTATATCTCAATGAAGCAAGAGTATGACGAAATGAAGCACCTTCTGAATGTCAAGCATGTAGAATTAGAAGAGGTTGAAAAAAATATAGTGAAGAAACAAGAGGAACTGCTGAAACTTCAGGATCAGAACATTGCTCTTAAGGAATGTCTCTCAGGAATGGTGGTTCAAGTGGAAGAAATAAGATACAAGGTTGAGACAGAGCGCAATGAGGAACAGAAACAAATGAATGAGTTGAAGTGCCGCTATGTAGGAAATCAGGCTGAAATGGAAGAGCAAGAACAGAAGTTAATATCAATGGAGAAAATGCTTATGGATGAGCAAAAGGAAAAGCAGCAACTCAAATTTGTTATCAAAGAGAAGGAACAAGAAATAGACGAGCTCAATAATATAAAAGCAAAGCTGAATGAAGAAAGTGTGAAACATCAAGAAGAATTGGAAAACCTGCGCCACTGCCTTGCAATTAAACAAAAAGAAATTGAAGAACTGGGAGAAAAATGTATAGAGATGAAAGCTGAGATAGAAAGAGAACATGCAAATGTTGGAATATTGAAAAATGTTATTTCAGGAGCTGAAGATGAGAAGAGAAAACTACAAGGTGAACTGCAACGAGTAAAGATGGAGCTGAACGAGAAGGACAGCTACGTCAAAGATGTGAAACACCAAGGAGAAATCATACACGAGGAGCTTAATAACTTGCAGTCCAAGCATCAGGAGCTTACGAGGGAACTGAAGCGAAACAGGGAAGAGATGGAGGATATGAAGAACTTCATTTCTGTGCTTCATGCAGATAACGAAGAACTGCAACGAAAGCACGCCAAACTTAAAGATGAATGTCGGGAAGAATCGGAATTGGCGGAGAGATTGAGGCATCAGCTGGCACAGAAGGATAGGGAACTGGAAGCTCTATTGAGGGATAAGTAAGATAAGTATGGGATGCAAATGAAAATAGCAGAAAATACTTAATTCTGTTTTAGTTGGAATTGTGGGATCTCGTAATATGCTCAAAATTCTTAAAATTGGCAAAGTAATATTCTTTAAATCACTGTAGTTCCTTGGACAGGCATGACAGAATGTTTATTGGAAGAAAAAATCAAAATATTGAAATATATTACATATTATATAGATTTAATTTATTATGTCAAACGCTCTTCGTGAGGCAGTATATAGTAAATATTGGCAATTCTCTAGTCATCTTCCAGCGGTATACTTCACACTTGCCATATCTTTATAGTTCTGTACAATGTTTTTCCTTCCTTTTTAGTGTACAAGATGAGAATGTAAACAAACAGTAAACCTGATGTGTTATATTTACCTTATTTTTTCTATCTGCTCTTATACAAACTGTTCTTGCATAAGGTTATTCTTCTATCTACTTCTCGTTAATTGTGATAAACATTTGTAGAAATAGCTTTATTCCTTTCATTGTAGGGATTTTTTATCTTCTTTTGTTTTTTTTATTAACATCCTCCAACGTAATGTGATATTGGACTAGCATTGTAGTGTGCTTAAGTGATAGTTGAATCTTCAAAAAAAATGGTTTTGAAATTGCTCTCTGTGTATGAAGACTGTGAAGTATGTTTTGGACTGGGTACAAATACAAAGTATTTGAAACCTCGAAGCAATAACAGAATATTGTGACTTGTAGTTTTCACTGTGCATTTTCCCTCTTCATGACATGGCAGCATAAAGAAATACACAACTTAGCCTGTTCTTCAGGGGTAGATCATTTGCTGGGGGGAAAAACACAAGAGACAACACAGAAATGCATTCACCAACTCGCATATTTAACTGTTGGAAATTTCCACAGTTAAACAGCATTGAAGAAGGGGAAACTTCCAGAAAATTCTAGTTATCTGTTGATAGTACTCGGCAAGAATAGTATTTATCTGTTCAAATGGCTCTGCGAACCTTGTAGCGTTTTCTCTGTCCCTTTTCTGGTCGATCTATTGGCTTGAAGTTGTCTCGTCAATGCAGCTGAGGAGGTGCCAATTTCTCAGAGTCTCAGCCTCGACGAGAGATGTTGATCTTTGGGAGAGGAGCGGTGTGTTGGACGGTGATGAGGAGGAATGGGTTTTATACTGGGTTCCTCGGAAGAAAAACATGAGATACACTTCCCCTATTGGCACTTCAGGTTACAGGAAACTCTGCAAGTTCTATCTTCCACCCGTAAACTATATTATGATTACCTACTGTGCCGAATGAATCCCAATTCCATTATAAACAATATGCAATCACTGCACGGGTAGTGACTCAGTGGCACTTGACAAAGACGCTTCCTAATAACGTGGCGTCTATTCCGTGACCCATAGACACAATCTTCCCTTACACCAGGTAGCACTGAACTGTGCTAGACCCCAGAAGGAAGGGATAAAGTGAGAGCGCTCCACAGGTGTGTTGGAATCTGGTCAAGTAGCACAAGGATCACTACGTGTGCTGGAGATTCATCTCAACACCAGGGTTTGCCATGGAGCCACCAGATGATTACAATGCCAGTTCACAAAGTCCTGACTGCAGGGCCAGGCCGAGTGAAATGAAATGGAGGGATGATGTGATTATCCTTCCCAGCATTGTCGTGGTGAACCAGGAAAACCCTAAAAAATAGCATGGGTCAGGAAGGTCGGCTGCAGGGATCCAAACAATGAGCTGCTGAATGTGAGCTGCCTCAGACATCTTGCTCGGTTCCATATCAAGGTATTTGGAGTCGTAAAATTTTGTTGTATCCTCATAAGCTGTTGGCACTTACATCAAGTTTGATATTTGTTAACAAGTACAGAAGAATAACCTTCTATAAGAAGTTTGTAGAAGACTGAGTAGAGAAATTCATGTGAATGCAACACAGATTTTTGTTAATTTTTTTACTATGGCTGAAGCAAACTTTAATGGTGGGTGGCTCAACACAAAATCCAAGATAGGCTTGACATGCTGTTGTATAGTTAAACATGCTGTGAAATCAGGCTGTATAGCCAGTGATATAAATATCATTTGTACTCACAAAATTTATTTGCACAACAGGAAATAGAATAGTAGTGGTCAGATGTCAGCCACCATTAAATTTTGAGTCTGCCATACATGCATTTTGTACTGTTAGGTGTACATAATGCAGAAACACTGTGGTGTAACTTGGGATTTATCACAAGTTTAAAAGCAGAAAACCATAAGCCTAAAATGATAGACTAGTTTCACACAGAAGGTTTCATAAGAATATTGATATATGTGACATTAAGAGTCTGATAAATGCAGGTTTCTTGAAAGAGAAAATCAAACAAACATTCATTAAGTGTTGTTTGAAGGAATTTAATAACAGTGACATCCAAGTGATCATTAACTTGGGAGTCAGATTTTTAACACTGCGTCACTTACATCTTCGTTTTTGAGGCCTTTGCTCCCATTTTCAATCTCGAAGCTCTGACTAGTTGACAGTTCATTGTTCCACCACCAGAGGGAAGACTGCAGGCAACCACAACCAACAACAGCAGTTGGACCTTGGAGATTGAAAATGGAAGCACACATTCCTGGAACTAATACCTTAAAAATTAAGATTTAAGTGACATAATGCTAAAAAAACTGACTCCTCCCAAAGTTTATTAGAAAGGAAATTGTTTTGAGTTTGATACCAGGTATTGCGATGCAATCATTAGGAGCCAGTTGAATAAGTTTATTTATTTCCACAGAAGGCCCCAATATAGGGACTGTCCTTTACAACAGAGGGAGTATGCAAATGGGTAATGTCGGTGCAGACTTGCATCTGCCATGGTGCACAGTTAGTTGTACAGCAGGAAAGATGCTGTGTAAACAGGAAATATTTGCAAAGCAGTAAACACATCCAATACAAGTGAAGAATAATAATACAGTGGAACTCAGATAATTCAAAAGTTTATAATTTAAAATCATTGTTAATTCAAAGATTTTTCTCAGCCTCCTGAATTTAGTATTAAAGCAATGTAAAAAAATCACATGTAATTTGAATTTCATCTTCCTTAATTTGAAGTTTTTGTTCAGAAATGATGGTCAAAAATTGATCTTAACAAAAAAATTTGATATGATAACTTTGTCCGTGTGTTTCTGCAGAAGAGGTCATTGCTCTGGGGTTGTTTGTTTTGTTGGAGTGCTGTTTGGGGGATGGAATAGCTTCCTAGCTGCCGGCCTTGAGCTTATATACCTGCTCCCACATCCCCTTGTTTAAAACATGTGCATCTTCCTACTGTTCAGTGTGTGGCCTAGCTGCCGGCCCTGAGCTTATATACCTGCTCCCACATCCCCTTGTTTAAAACATGTGCATCTTCCTACTGTTCAGTGTATGGCCTAGCTGCCGGCCTTGAGCTTATATACCTGCTCCCACATCCCCTTGTTTAAAACATGTGCATCTTCCTACTGTTCAGTGTGTGGCCTAGCTGCCGGCCCTGAGCTTATATACCTGCTCCCACATCCCCTTGTTTAAAACATGTGCATCTTCCTACTGTTCAGTGTATGGCCTAGCTGCCGGCCTTGAGCTTATATACCTGCTCCCACATCCCCTTGTTTAAAACATGTGCATCTTCCTACTGTTCAGTGTGTGACCCAGCTGCCGGCCCTGAGCGTATATACCTGCTCCCACATCCCCTTGTTTAAAACATGTGCATCTTCCTACTGTTCAGTGTATGGCCTAGCTGCCGGCCTTGAGCTTATATACCTGCTCCCACATCCCCTTGTTTAAAACATGTGTAACTTCCTACTCTTCAGTGTATGGCCTAGCTGCCGGCCTTGAGCTTATATATCTGCTCCCACATCCCCTTGTTTAAAACATGTGCATCTTCCTACTGTTCAGTGTATGGCCTAGCTGCCGGCCCTGAGCGTATATACCTGCTCCCACATCCCCTTGTTTAAAACATGTGCATCTTCCTACTGTTCAGTGTATAGCCTAGCTGCCGGCCCTGAGCGTATATACCTGCTCCCACATCCCCTTGTTTAAAACATGTGCATCTTCCTACTGTTCAGTGTATGGCCTAGCTGCCGGCCTTGAGCTTATATACCTGCTCCCACATCCCCTTGTTTAAAACATGTGCATCTTCCTACTGTTCAGTGTGTGACCTAGCTGCCGGCCCTGAGCTTATATACCTGCTCCCACATCCCCTTGTTTAAAATATGTGCATCTTCCTACTGTTCAGTGTGTGACCTAGCTGCCGGCCCTGAGCTTATATACCTGCTCCCACATCCCCTTGTTTAAAACATGTGCAACTTCCTATTGTTCAGTGTGTGGCACTATGTCTCTTAGTAAAACATATGTCCAGTACAAGGCTTTAACTTTTGCAAAATAAGGTGTAGTCAAGAACTTGAAAAGGCTTTGATGGAAAAAAGATCTGAAACTGTGAAAGAATATGGACAAATACTTTGTCAACTTATTTGAAGAATAAACAGAACATTTTAAGCAGTGCCTCAAGTGAAAATGGAAAGTCAAAAGAGTGAGACTGCTGGAAAATCCTTATGGATATATGTACCTGTATTGCTAAAATGGCAATTTTAGATGTAACTTTTGTAATTCAAATTTTTGGATATTTTGAATCTTTTTCTTCTCCCTTCAGCTTTGAATTATGTAAGTTTCACAATAATAATAATAATAATAATAATATAATAATAATAATATTAACAGCAATAATAATACCTAATAACAACAACAATGTAACATTGGAAAGCTTTCCATGAACTAGCAACTCCATGGTGTGATGTCACGTCATCAGGGTAACAGATTAGTATTGAAAAATGTTAAGATTTTGAGATTGTGTAACTGCAAGAGTTCTTAAGTGTATGAGTATTGGCATAAGTTGGTGAATAGTTGGTTGTAAATTAAAGAAAATAAATAAGTGAAAAGGTAACAGTGTTGCACTGGTGTCAGAAGTGGAACAAAAGTCACGATGGAAGAACTAATGAAGGAAATGTTAGCCAAGATGGACAAAATGAAAAACAGGTAGCCATATTGAGGGTAGACTTATTGTCAGAGATGGACAGGCAATTGGTCTGCAAGAAGCCTTGAAAGACATCTGCCAATGTGTTAATGCCCTGGAAGATGTCAGCAAATGGCTTAGGGCTCTGGAAGGCAGAGTCAGCGGCAGTACCAAGAAACCAAACGTGTACCATCGACGTGTCAAGAACAAGAAACCAAACATGTACCATCGACGTGTCAAGAACAAGAAACCAAAGATGTACCATCGACGTGTGAAGAACAAGAAACCAAAGATGTACCATCGACGTGTGAAGAACAAGAAACCAAAGATGTACCATCGATGTGTCAAGAACAAGAAACCAAACGTGTACCATCGACATGTGAAGAACAAGAAACCAAAGATGTACCATCGATGTGTCAAGAACAAGAAACCAAAGATGTACTATTGACGTGTGAAGTACAAGAAACCAAAGATGTACCATCGATGTGTCAAGAACAAGAAACCAAACGTGTACCATCGACGTGTGAAGAACAAGAAACCAAAAATATACTATCGATGTGTGAAGTACAAGAAACCAAAAATATACTATCGACGTGTGAAGAACAAGAAACCAAAGATGTACTATCGACGTGTGAAGTACAATTAACCAAAGGTGCACCATCGACATGTGAAGTACAAGAAACCAAAAATGTACAGTGGGCATGTAAAGAACAAGAAATCCGGTAGGAATTAGTTGTTTGTATATTGTGCATTTCAAGCGGAAATAGCAAAATGTTACATCTGATTTACATGGAAGTAATGTTAGGTTTAGTAAAACATGCAAGTACCGTTTTGAGCTTTAGTTTCCATATAATAGATGTACAGAATGCCCATTATACCAGGTTTGCAGAAGTTGGGTGTTTGGAAGTGCCAAAAATTGAAGGTAAATGTGATACAGGGCAGCTGTTTCTCCATAGAGCGTTCGGTTATCAAGGGGTGATCCTGTCGCCATGGCACACATGTGCCAAGCAAGAGAGAAAGAAGTGAAGAAAGGAACAATTTTAACCATGGCAAGGACCATACCTCGTGATTAAAGGGATCAACGATGTAGTCTACTGCATCCAGAGGCTGCTTTGTGGGAAGATGCTGGTGATGCATTCAGATCATTTGTCCCACTGCTTGGGGCACGCAGCACTGAAGGTGGGGGGTGCCAGGGTAACATTGGAAAGCTTCCCATCAACTAGAAACTATGTGGCGTGCATGTGCTTATATGTAGGGTTCCAATGTCGGCAACATTTTGACAGGAGAGGGAAGGGGTGAGCAAGAGAGAAACACTCCCATGATGCCTTGGGTGATGTCACCATCATTTTGTTGAATTCCTCAAGTTTGTGCATCTTGCCTCAATTGAGTGCAATTTACGGACATTTACACAATTAAATAACATATTGTGTGTGTCAATTATTGTTGCTAAAGGTGTATTCTTAATACTTGTGCAATATAATGTTAAAAGTGTGCAAAAATCTGTTTACACAAAGTTGCCTGCCTGGAAGCTGCCATGACAGGTGCATGTCTGGAGCAACATTACCTAAAGAGGAGGTGTCCAGATGGTGTCAGTATAGGAAGGTGCATAGCGAGCTCCCACAAGAATGTGTTTGGTGCATACCTTCAGTTGGACTTAGCAATTATTCCAGTAGAATGAGTAGATAAAGTGTGTGCAATTCTAACCTCGCTTCCATTGTTATCCCAAGTGCAATAAGAGTATATTAGATTCCAAAAAAATGGCCTATTTTTCAATAACTAAAAATAAATCCACGTGAAATAATTTGTATATTGTGCTGTTTTCCATGTGAGTGTGTCGTCGTTCCTGCATGTTAGAAATGTTTCCAAGACACACTACAGGCCACATACGTCCTATTCCATTGCTTTTATCTTTCTGTGCTTAACTAACATTTACTGATTATAAATGGCTGGCATGCGATTTTTAAGAGGGTTCATGGTGAAATTTCTATAAGCAGGATATTTCACTTTTTGTTTCTATATTGTACTACATTCCACCCAAAATCTCATATCAAGAGTTCACTAGAAATACATGTTTTAAGGCCCTCTGAATTGAAAAAGTGTGTGTGTGAGAACTGCACAAATCAAAAACTCAGATAAATAACAAAGTTTCAGTATCTTTGAAAGATGTGACGGGAAGATTTTCCAGAAAATTCTACTATACTTTATGTAGAAAATTAAAAAAAAATTTATTTTCAAAAAACGACTGTCATTGTTGATAAGAATACGAAATAAATAAAACCCCCTAGCGCAACAGCCCTTCACGGGCCAAGGCTTACCACCCGACCGCTGCTTCCCCCACCTCTACAGGCATCATGAGTGGGGTGCAGTACTGGAGGGTGGGATGTGTTCAGTGCCCTGATCCCTCCCGGCCAGTTATGCGGCCGTCGCAACCTAGGGTCGCTATTTCTTTATTCGAGTAGCTCCTCAATTGGCCTGCCTCCCCCCCCGCCGGGACCTAACAAGGCTGAGTGCACCCTGTGTCAGACCTCCCAACGGGGGAAAAATCCCCATGCTGGTACCAGGTATCGAACCCGGGTCCGCCGCGCCAGAGGCAAATTCGCTACCAACTGCACTACGAAAGTGGTCAGAATAAGAAATAGAAGTCATTTTTAAAGTCAGTACCGACAGTCTTTTAAAACTCAACATTATTTTCCCAAAAGTTTATTATCATTGATAACCTTAGACCCTACATCCCTTGTACACTTAGTTACCACCCTTATTTAGTCATTTATCATAACTGGAAACTAGGTTTTGTCATGAGTAGAGTGCAGTACTGGAGGTGGGACGTGATGACCAGGGGCCATTACTTCTTAATCAAGCAGCTCCTCAATTGTCCCTCAGGGACCTAACGAGCCTGAGTGCATGCCATGCCAAACCTCCCAGTGGGGAAAAATTCCCCATGCTGGTACAAGGGATCGAATCTGGGTCTCGTCTCTGCACCAGAGGCAGGCACGCTACCACTGCACCATGAACACTGTGCATACCCACTAGTAAGCAATAAAGGATAGAGCCATTTGATGGTAACATGTTTGTTTTTCATGTTCAGTAAGCTTTTATTATTTATCAAAATCTTCAAAGGCTTTTCATGTATTTAAATTGAAGCTTGTTGAAAAATGTTGACTCTTTCCAAAGCATATCTTCTCTCACAAAATGAAACTACTTGCTAACGTCCTCCAACATAGTGTCATATCGGACAGTGAATGAATGAAATGGGTGCAATGATGCTCAAATAAGCCCGAGGTCCATGGAGCTTTAAATTATCCGACATTCGTCTTCTCAGGATAAGGGAAAACCTCGGTAAAGGCCTTATCCAGATAACTCACCCTAAGCGAGAATCGAACTTGCGACCTCTTGAGCATGAGGCAGACTGTAGGATACAGATCACATCTTTCATGGATTATGATAGGACAGCAGAGCGATAATTTGAATACTGGATATATGAGAAAAAAATTGTAATCCAGTTCATGTAAAAATGTTGGTGTCTAAATGGCATATATGTATATTTTAATTACAAAACATTTTTCCTGATCCAAAATAAGGCTGTATAGTTTTTTAAAGCTTAGTTTTTAGGTGTAAAATTGTCAAGTTCCTAATATAAAAATTGTAGCATCCAATAAATAGTATTTGAACATGAGCTGACAATGCAGAGAATGACTTTAAAAGTATGTTTTGTGGTTAATTAAGGAAAATGAAGCTATTAACAGTAAAGCAACAAGATTCTAAAGTAAGAACAAATTAGAAACTAAAAAAGATAAGTGAAGTTTTTAGTTTCTAATTTGTTCTTACTTTAGAATGTTTTGTGGTATTTATATATGTAGTGCTGGCTGGCATTATTAAAGGTTCCTATATACAGTTGTGTAGAACAACTCTAAAACTTGGCTAAGATTACAAATTTTATTTTTGGGAAAATGGTAGCTTTTATTCTGACTTTTGATATGTACACAAATTGAAGATTTTTGTCATTCCAGAACTTACTGGGATACATCCTCTGTGATCAGTCTAGACTAGTGTAATAAAACACTTTATTACAAATTAATCTTGAGTAAGAAAAGTAAAAATGGATTTTTTGTGAAAAATGCTAAAAACTTCACCTATGAGCCCCCTTAAGTGAAATAATAAATGCTGCAGTAAATAATTTCAAAATGTAGTTTAAAGCATTAAAATAACAAGTGAAATATTTGTTAAATTAAGTCAAGAAGTGCAAAATAATTATGACAGGAATTGTGCATGGTGTTTGCATAGTTCTGTTTGTGTTTGAATTGTAGTAGGCATCTGACATTTGTTTGACGACAGTTCCTCTTTCTTGTCAACAAACAATGGCTGCACGTAGTGCATTTAATGTGTCAATTCATAAGTCACAGAGACAGGCAAAATATTAGGAAATATATATTTTAAAAGCAAAATGTGATATATTTTAAGGTTTTGAAGAAAGATCAATTCATTCAAGTGTATAAAACCTAGATCTGTCGACATTCTGTGTCGTAGATCATCTGCATTTACATAGAAGAACTTCAAGCGTGATAGAGACCTGCCTTTGGCACCCAATATAGAAGTGGAGCAACTAATGAGGATCCATAAATAAAATTAAAGAAAAGATTCCATTGCAAAAGTTATTCGATATTTTGATGAAACACTTATTAATAAGAAAATACCATCAATAAAAGCATTATATGAAGAAAATATTTCAAAGATTAATATAGGGTATAAATGATAGAATTCAGTCACTAAAATATTGAGACAAGGATGTAGTCTCCCAAAATTATTTAAGGTCTACCCCCAACATGTATTAAGAATGTCAGAGTATGGGAATACAAATTCAAAACCTTTATTCATTAAATTTCACAGCTGATGAGATAATCATAGCACGAGATCACAACATAGAATACATGGCAAGAAAATTAAAGGAAAAATATGAAAAATGCGGTTTGCAAATAAATATCAATAAAACAAATTACCAATGCATTGGAGAGGAAGTAGAACCCTTTAAAATTTCAAGATGGTTAAGAAATTTCACCTTGCTTGGAATATACTTATTTAGGCATGAAGATTTATGCATTTGGCAATAATACAACAGAAAATTACCCAAGCCAGGAAACCTGTAAACTCCTTAAATTTGTTTTGGTGGAGTAAAAATATAAGATTTACAGAACTATTGTACAAAGTATCCTTGTATATGGATCAGAAGTTTGGCAATTATCACTCAAGGAAATCAGCAAAATTTTAGCTACTGAAATGAACGTTTTGAGAAAATCAAGATTAAAAAAGGTTCGAAATGAAACTGAAAGAAATTATGGGAAGATTTGGATATTATTGAACAAAAAAGATTGTTGGTATGGACACGTTAAAAGAATGCCAGATAACAAATACGTAAATTAACCTCTTGAGGGATATCGACGTGAAATCACGTCCATTTAAAATGGCAGATGAGCGATATGGGCGTCCTGTGCGTTTAAGCATTTAACCCTTATTTATCCCTTATCCAACTCATAATTTTCCCTTTATGAAACATTTTAGTAAGGTCTATATACTTTATTGGCTTACCTTAATATGTTCGTTCTGCAGTGATTTACCTCAAAACAGGGATAAACACACAAGGGTACGTACATCTCCACATTCGCGAATTCCCTTCTTGCGGCACACGAAACACTTTGGAGATGGGTGGGACTTCTTTGCTGTTGGTGGTATCCTTTTAGGATAATGTTTTCCTTGAAGTCTGAGGGGTGCAGGGGTTTTGGATTTTCAACCCCCAACATGGTATTGTTCAATTAGGCTGCGAGTTATTTATAGTCGGTAGTCAAGGTCGGTCATTGTCCTGTGTGGGTTTAGAGAGCTGTCCAAATCCCCAAACAATTGTATATGGTTATATCCAGTTGGTGCAAAAACACCTTTTTATACCACTTCTCCCTTCAGCTACAAGCAGGAAAGAATACGTATGTATTTCAACAAAGAAAGACACGGACTCTACTCAGTTACGAAACTCGCGTAAGCAAAAGTTGCAATGTTGATCTATTCTGATGACTCAAGAGACTATGCATGTAGTAGCGATTTATTACACAGTACGCTGACACATAAGCCACACGTACAATGGGTGTTTCTTTACTGTATCTTTCCGAGAACTTATATTAGATGCGTTCGACAGAGCAAAGTTGACTTTTCACCACAGTGAAACAAAATTGTGCCATTTCAACGTTTTGTAAATACAACTAAACTTTGCTGATGACATACATTTATACTGCAGATAACGAGTTTTATACCAGTTTTTGTTTCATTAAAATAACTTAATATTTACACAAAATACAGCTGTGTATATACGAAGCGCATTTAACAATTTAAATGCTAGCAGTTCTCGGCTCGCGGACGTTTTAAATGGCCATCGCTCAAGAGGTTAATAATGGGATGGGTACCACCAGAAAGAAGAAAGACCCGACTGGAAGGAGTTGCAACAGAGATTGGAGTGGCGTTTGGGAACTGGAAGGTAGATATGTAACAAATGAGAGAGAAAACACCAGTTACTGCTAATCACACTTTATTGCCTTCTAGTCAGTTAGCATAGTGCTAATGTTACACTTAAACCACTTTTGTTCAAACTCAGAGCAAAAGAATAACCGACGAATTGAATCACAATAAAGAACTGTCAAATTACAACTTACTGAACTGCACCTGGCACGATTCACAGATGCTGTGCACTGAACGTTTTGTAATGTTAAACTCCCTCACCACAATCCACTACAACACTGCTCGAGAGTGAATAAGAGCGCACAATAGCTATTGCTTCTGTGTGCTGTATTGTCCAGTTAGCGGAAGGGTCTTTAGTGCAGGTATTGTTAGCTGCCTATTAACTGAATGATGGACAGTGGTGTCCCCTGGTAGCCTGCCCGTGCATCAGCCTAAATAAGCTTCTAGTTCATGATCTGACTTCCCCATTTCTTTACATAAATCTTCTTCAAGATCTCTGTTTGGCTTAAGTAACTTAAGTCCAGCAATTAGAGGAACTGTATATTTTTTAGTCAGTTCAAATTTGACACAACAGCAGTGTTCATGAGAGTGAGTGCCTAATGTAAACCTTGATGCAATTGTGGTATATTCTCCTGTGGCATGGTGATGTAAGGTTTCAACAGACACTTCAAGCTCATGATATATGCTGACGTATTCCAACCACAGTATGGATTAGAATAGGAAATGTAATATTCTGCCTGTCTCTAGTCATAAGAGAATTGTGATTCTTTAAACTGGTAAAAAAGGATCATGTGTAGTAAACTAATATATATGAGAACTGTTTTGATTGTTTGTGAAGCAGCAATGGCTTTACCTATACAAGTAACAGACACTGAGAAGCTACCCAACATTAAACGGATCCTGCTCTGTAAAATAATTTCGCAAGATGAACAAATTTGAGGAAATTTGGATAAACTGAAAACGGACAAACAAAAACTGACGGTAAATGGGCAGCAATATTTTAAAATGTAAGAACTCTGCATTACTGGCACTACAGAAACATTGTTATGCAACAAACAGTTGGTCTTCTAGGTACCAGCTGACCACTGGTTATGGTGTTATCTAAGAGCAAGGGTACTTCTTGCCAGATGCACTTGCTAATGCCATTTATACCATACAAGAAAGACACCGTGAATTTTAGCTTGTAATAAAATCCCATTTCTTTATTAACAAATTACTATTTATATTTTGTTACAATCTAAAAATTTGACAAATTTATTATCATTTTAAACTGAGAACTTATCAAAGAATAAGCTTATACAGTAGGTTTACTACAAAACTTGGTCTCCTGGACCATCTTTGTCACACATGTGTGACATCTGAGGAAATTTGCATTCAGACGGATTAGTTCATCTGTTACAGCTTTAATTTCTCTCCTGATATTTTGATTTAATTTTGTTTTGTGCAAGGCGTGTAAGAGATTTCTAACCTTTCTCCAATTTTCTCTAGTTTCTTTTCCTACCACAAATTCACCCTGTCTCCCTGAATAGACTTACATGCAAACAGACGGTATCTCCACTTGGAACATGCATGCCAGGAAATTTAGTTTCAACTTGCTTACAACTTCCCCACAAGATGGTGTAAGCACACATACTCTTTGTTGTACTGTATATTGCAATCAATTCATTATGAAAACACTTCTAAAAATTGCTAATGTTATTCCCGTGTGAACTGGACTAGAACTGTACAAAACACCTAACTAACAGAAGTAAGACTGACACACGTATGACGATTAGCACGGGCTGTGCACCTGCCGGCCAAGTTTTGTAGTAAATGTACTGTAGATGAGGCAGCCCAAACTCAATGCACTGTGATGTCATGCCTGGACACCTGGAAGCAGGCACAGTGGAATCTAATGGAAGATATAACATCAATTGAATGTTTTGCTATTGTGAGCAACCTTTTTGCTTTAATCTGGCATGAATACACATTCCAAGGTTGGTACTATTGTGGTTAAGTGCAACCAGAAGGATATAGCTCTTTAACTAGTTGCATTCACTTGGCATATGATCATGGGTAGATAGGCCACAACATGAATGCTCTGCAATAATTACAGTATTTAAAGCAACATTTTAGTCCTATATTACCAGTTTAAAGAATAACATAATATGTGAATGTAATTTTATTATAAAAAAGTACCTGTATATCTTAATTCAAGAATTATATAATAAATTAACAAATTTGAAGTGCAGGACAAGTGAGGTGAAAATGTTCAAAGTTGAAACTGTTTACACCCAGGACAAAACCAACGAAGTATTTTGTTTAAAAATAACAAAATATGTTAGTAAACAATTTATGCTAGGGTATGTATTGTTACATATATAAACTTTTGAAATATGTATTAAAATGTTGTAATTGTTGCCACTGTAACCTTATCTTGTCTTGCATTGTATCCTATTAATGATAAGGTAAAGGGAATCTGTTAAGATTCTGAACACAGTTCCTATTTCAATAACGGTGATAACGTATATGATGGAAGAAGCCAAACATTTTATGTGCTTTAGAAAATTATGTAGTATTTAAATAAAGTAAACATGTAACTTTTGTGGTACATTTGTGTGTTCTGCCTTTTATGTCAAGCATAAATAAACTGAATAATCTATATAAGCTCTTTCATTTATTTCTCACAGATAATTAGCATCCATAATTTAAATTTTTATACAAGGGTCATTAGATATGTATTGAGACAGCAAAATATGAATATTCACAGAAACGTTTTGTTTATCACAGTTTCTCAAAGTATTCTCCCTGGTGCTGTATGTAGTGTTCCATCTTCCTGAACCACTTCTGGAAGTATCCATGTCACTAGATATGTATTGTCACCGCGCCCGCCGTATCTAATTGCCGACAACCGCAGTGTCACCCATCGCATTATTGTCGGCACTACCGCAAAGGAGCCGAAGGAAAGAGACAGAGAATGGCCGCATTGTTGGGCGCTTGCCGAAAGAGAGAAAGTGATAGAGGCTTCTAGAACTGTCTGCTTTGTGTTTCACCGCTAAATAAGTGAACGTTCCTGAAGCTTCCAGAATAGTGCCTGGGAGATATAAATAGCGGTAAAGTGTGAGAAGAGGCAGTCAGACGTATGTGAAGGTTGAGTAGTCGTGCCGACGGAGAAGGGAGTTCTTTGTGTTACGAATTCGGAGTCGTGCTGTTGGAGAATCGGAAAAGACTTTCTTGCTGTTGCAACGAGTGTACAAGTTACTGTTTACGGAAATAAAAGTGTTTCTTTATCTCGACTACATCTGTCTTCTTTACTTCACAACCACACAAAAAAAAGTCACACTGGTGTCAGAAGTGGGATCCGTCGAATTGCTTCTAGTTTCATTACATCGTCAGAAGTTGCAACGTTAGAACCAAGATGGAGGGAGATTCGGAAACCAGGATGATGGCAATGATGAAAGAATTATTTGCCAAAATGGAAACGTCATACGACAACCTCGTTGCCAAAGTGAAGACGGCAAACGACAACCTCTTTGCCGAGCTGAAAGAAGAAATAAAGACGAGACACAACCTCGCTGCCAAGCTGAAAGAGATGAAGACGGCAAACGTCAACCTCGTTGCCAAAATGAAGACGAGAAACGACAACCTCGCTGCCGAGCTGAAAGAGATGAAGACGGAGCTATCGGCGAAAATTGACGGCGAACTGATTGGCGTGACGGAAGACGTGGAACAACTCGGCGAACTGATTGGCGTGACGGAAGACGTGGAACAACTCGGCGAACTGATTGGCGTGACGGAAGACGTGGAACAACTCGGCGAACTGATTGGCATGACGGAAGACGTGGAACAACTCGGCGAACTGATTGGCGTGACGGAAGACGTGGAACAACTCGGCGAACTGATTGGCATGACGGAAGGCGTGGAAGAACTCGGCGAAAAGGTGGAAGACCTCTGCCAGCATGTGGACGTCGTGGAGGACGACGGGGAACGTCTTGGCGCCCTGGTAGTAAGAGTTGACGAGAGCGTCAAAGTACTGGATGCCAGGGGCAGACGGAATAGCACAGACCCGGGTAGGGAGCACCTAGTGGCCGAGGCGACAGTTGCGCCCGTTTCAGATAACGAAAGTGTACGTCTCGGGGAAGACAAAGGGGCAGTTCAGAGACGTCGTCGAGGATCCTCTGGAGGAGTGTGTCGGGTACGTAACCAACCAGGATACGACGTGGAGGACGATCAGCAGGGAAGCGCACAAGCAAACGAGCATCACGCGAGAACCGACTTGGCGTGTGACATGGGGGGACCGTCGGAGCCATCCAATCACCTGACGCATAGTGCCGTGAACGGAAGAATGGTGGACATCATCGTGGACGGCAGGATACAGGAGAGGCCGTGCCGAGCACGAGTGAACACGAGTGCAGCGGTGGACGCGACTCGCGCGGATGTGGTGGGGTTTGTTGCCGGACCCATCGGAAGCAAGGTGGCTGCGAAGGTGCGCCAGAGAGGTCGGCGGACATGGTACCCAGTGAGCCGTTTCCAAGTGCGCAGGATGGCCCGTCAACACACCAGGAAGAAGGGCAACTGGACGAGGGACCGTCAAGACCGGCGGTACTGTTGCAGAATTTCGAAGCAGGATGGCATACATCGTCCTACCCGGACCAAGGGACACTATCCAACAGCGATACCTAGGATCGTGCCTCCTGGAGAAGAGGTTCGATGGGTTAGTCCACCGGGGCGCAAGGGAGATGCCGCAGTGATAGTGCTGGTCGGGACGACCAGCTCTGAGGAGGGAGCAGTGTCACCGCGCCCGCCGTATCTAATTGCCGACAACCGCAGTGTCACCCATCGCATTATTGTCGGCACTACCGCAAAGGAGCCGAAGGAAAGAGACAGAGAATGGCCGCATTGTTGGGCGCTTGCCGAAAGAGAGAAAGTGATAGAGGCTTCTAGAACTGTCTGCTTTGTGTTTCACCGCTAAATAAGTGAACGTTCCTGAAGCTTCCAGAATAGTGCCTGGGAGATATAAATAGCGGTAAAGTGTGAGAAGAGGCAGTCAGACGTATGTGAAGGTT
Organism: Tenodera sinensis; assembly: GCA_030765045.1. NCBI lineage: Eukaryota > Metazoa > Arthropoda > Insecta > Mantodea > Mantidae > Tenodera > Tenodera sinensis. The sequence goes on along the minus strand of CM060972.1, from coordinate 265,602 downwards.
GAGTAGTCGTGCCGACGGAGAAGGGAGTTCTTTGTGTTACGAATTCGGAGTCGTGCTGTTGGAGAATCGGAAAAGACTTTCTTGCTGTTGCAACGAGTGTACAAGTTACTGTTTACGGAAATAAAAGTGTTTCTTTATCTCGACTACATCTGTCTTCTTTACTTCACAACCACACAAAAAAAAGTCACAGTATTGAGACAACAAAATATGAATAGTCACAGAAACGTTTTGTTTATCATAGTTTCTCAAAGTAGTGTATGTGTATGTAGTGTATGTAGTGTTCCATCTTCCTGAACCACTTCTGGAAGTATCCATGTCACTAGATATGTATTGAGACAACAAAATATTGTAACAAATTTACCAAATCTTTTTATTTTCTCAAGCTTCAAGTACAGCCACACTACTAGTTTCTGTCTCTTAATCTTTCCCAACTCTAACACAATCAAAAACTCAAACTGTCTCTATGGCAACCTCCTTGAAAATCAAAGAGTCTTAATGACATGGAGAAGCCATGTCACACTGCTCCCTCCTCAGAGCTGGTCGTCCCGACCAGCACTATCACTGCGGCATCTCCCTTGCGCCCCGGTGGATTAACCCATCGAACCTCTTCTCCTGGTGGTCCACGAGGGCCTGGTGGTCCTGGTATACCTTGAGGTCCTGGGTTTCCATCTCTTCCAGGCATACCTTTAGTTCCAGGTTCACCATCTTTTCCCGACAATCCTGGAGGTCCAGTCATGCCTTTGTCTCCTGGAGGTCCCTGAGGTCCAGGTAACCCTTGTAGACCAATGAGACCACGGTGTCCTTTTGCACCCTTTGGACCTTCTTCTCCTCTATCACCCTTACCTCCCTCTGGCCCTGGAGGTCCTGGCTTTCCTCTAGCTCCCTGTGGCCCTTCTACACCCTGTGGTCCAGTTTCTCCTCGAAGACCCCGTTCTCCTGCTGGTCCTGGAGGTCCATTTGGACCAGGTGGCCCTGGAAGACCTGGTGCCCCTGGAGTTCCCGGAGGTCCTGAAGGTCCTACAGGTCCCTTATCTCCCGGTCTTCCTGCAATACCAGGTGTTCCTGCTTTACCTGGTGCTCCCTCTGGTCCCTGTTCTCCAATTGGTCCCGGTGGTCCTAGAGGTCCTGCAATACCTTGTGGTCCTGGAGGTCCTTCACTGCCTGGCTTCCCTGGTGGACCTGTCTCACCTTGTGCACCTCTCTGACCTCTGAGGCCAGCAGGTCCTGTTGGGCCGGGTAATCCTGGAAGTCCTCTGTCTCCTGGAGGGCCCTGTGGACCAGGTTGTCCTGGAGCTCCATGTTGTCCTTGAGAGCCTGAGTCACCCTTAGGTCCTTCAGGTCCTGGTGCACCAGCTTGTCCTGGAGGTCCTGGATTGCCCTGTTCACCTTTCATTCCTGGGAATCCACGTTCACCCTTCATTCCAGGCAAGCCTACCAGACCCTGAGGGCCAGGGAATCCTTGTAAACCTTGAGGGCCAGTAGGACCTCGCTCTCCAGGGGGCACGATCCTAGGTATCGCTGTTGGATAGTGTCCCTTGGTCCAGGTAGGACGATGTATGCCATCCTGCTTCGAAATTCTGCAACAGTACCGCCGGTCTCGACGGTCCCTCGTCCAGTTGCCCTTCTTCCTGGTGTGTTGACGGGCCATCCTGCGCACCTTGAAACGGCTCACTGGGTACCATGTCCGCCGACCTCTCTGGCGCACCTTCGCAGCCACCTTGCTTCCGATGGGTCCGGCAACAAACCCCACCACATCCGCGCGAGTCGCGTCCACCGCTGCACTCGTGTTCACTCGTGCTCGGCACGGCCTCTCCTGTATCCTGCCGTCCACGATGATGTCCACCATTCTTCCGTTCACGGCACTATGCGTCAGGTGATTGGATGGCCCCGACGGTCCCCCCATGTCACACGCCAAGTCGGTTCTCGCGTGTTGCTCGTTTGCTTGTGCGCTTCCCTGCTGATCGTCCGAAACGGGCGCAACTGTCGCCTCGGCCACTAGGTGCTCCCTCCCCGGCTCCGCGCTATTCCGTCTGCCCCTGGCATCCAGTACTTTGACGCTCTCGTCAACTCTTACTACCAGGGCGCCAAGACGTTCCCCGTCGTCCTCCACGACGTCCACGTGCTGGCAGAGGTCTTCCACCTTTTCGCCGAGTTCTTCCACGCCTTCCGTCACGCCAGCCAGTTGCCCGTCAATTTTCGCCGATAGCTCCGTCTTCATCTCTTTCAGCTCGGCAGCGAGGTTGTCGTTTCTCGTTTCCATTTTGGCAAATAATTCTTTCATCATTGCCATCATCCTGGTTTCCGAATATCCCACTTCCTGACACCAAATGTAACAAATTTACCAAATCTTTTTATTTTCTCAAGCTTCAAGTACAGCCACACTACTAGTTTCTGTCTCTTAATCTTTCCCAACTCTAACACAATCAAAAACTCAAACTGTCTCTATGGCAACCTCCTTGAAAATCAAAGAGTCTTAATGACATGGAGAAGCCATGTCACAATATGAATATTCACAGAAACGTTTTGTTTATCACAGTTTCTCAAAGTATTCTCCCTGATACTGTATGTAGTGTTCCATCCTCCTGAACCACTTCTGGAAGTATCCACGTCACTAGTTATGTATTGAGACAGCAGAATATGAATATTCACAGAAACGTTTTGTTTATCACAGTTTCTCAAAGTATTCTCCCTGATACTGTATGTAGTGTTTCATCTTCCTGAACCACTTCTGGAAGTATCCATGTCACTAGATATGTATTGAGACAACAAAATATGAATATTCACAGAAACGTTTTGTTTATCACAGTTTCTCAAAGTATTCTCCCTGATACTGTATGTAGTGTTCCATCCTCCTGAACCACTTCTGGAAGTATCCACGTCACTAGATATGTATTGAGACAACAAAATATGAATAGTGACAAACGTTTTATCACAGTTTCTCAAAGTATTCTCCCTGATACTGTATGTAGTGTTCCATCCTCCTGAACCACTTCTGGAAGTATCCACGTCACTAGATACCTATGTATTGAGACAACAAAATATGAATAGTCACAGAAACTTTTTATCACAATTTCTCAATACCATTTATTTAAGACATTTTTATGACAAATGAAATGGATATTTTGAATTTTCTGGCTATAGCCTATGTAGTCCTGTTTACTCTGGATGACTTGCATTACTCGTAAACCATAAGAGATAGACTAAATATTACTATGCAAAAACTGTGGGTCTTCTAAAACACAATTTACATCCCAATACATTTTTTTATAGAGTGAACCATTTCGGAGATATTCCTTGTTACTTGTTGAGTTTTAGAAAAAAACTTTCATCAAATGGAAGATTGTCATTCATTTTTTATATCTTAAGCATGCAAAGAAAACAGAATCTGAATGCTTTAAAAGATTTCACTATTGCTCAAAGCCTACTGTATTCCCATATTCCCCTTGTACCTAGAAGAAAATAAACATTAAGATAAATTCTGAAAACGTTTAACCCAACTAACATGATGAAGATAAAGGAATAGGAGTTTGAGGGGTAAAACTGGAACTGCAAAATTCAATTCCACAGCTGGGATTTGAACCACAGACCCTCCGCATTGAATTTTTCAGTTCCAATTCTACCTCTCAGACATTACCCACACACGGCTTGTGTTTAAAAACACAAACAGTTTGTTGGCATAATAAATAATGAATAGGGGTTTGTTAAATGGTTAGAACAAGAATTGAGAAAGTCATGTGAGTGCAACACAACATATTTATTTTGGTAGTGTTTAACAGGCACTTTTACTACATGTGACCCTGATCAGATGGCAGGAAACTGGACAACCTGGAGTAAACGGGCCCCCAGCCCTCGGCCATGGCATGGCCCTAGGATGTGGTTCAATACAAAAATTGACTGATTCCAAACATGTGCTGTTGTATCCTATATTCTGAGGTTTCCCTCTTTGTTTTATTTCATCTATTTCAGTCTAAGATGCTTCTTCCCCAAAGTGAGAGTCTGACATTTCAACCTAGTGTCAAATTACACATACATAACTGTTATAGGAATAACATGATCACAACATATGATATTGAAATTTCATACATTTTTCACAAATGTAGGCTGTTATTGGTTAACATTTGAAATTGTCATGTAAATGATTGGTTCATTTCGACCAAGTGGCATCACTGGAATAGTTGCAGTTATGCAATAGAACTGCCTTATGAGTGTTTAATTCAATTCACTTTCTATTATTTCAAAGTACATTAACTGGTCACACCAGTTTGTAACAACTCCATGACTCCAATAATCAAACTTCTATTACATTTCCTAACTTCCTTCGTCTGAACTTGAAAAGTCGTAATAATCTGATATCAGAGACAGTGATTTATTTTCAGGCTTCTCTTGAGTATCGTCTGTTTCTGTTGCCATAGGAGCATGTCTTCTTACTATACCACCAAGCACAGCACGATCTTTCTCCAGTGCTGCCAACTGTCTCGCTGTCCTCTCACTGTGCATAGAAGTGCTAGTTCCAGAGCAGCCTGGCAACACTGGTGTGCTGATAATTCCCTCTACAGTATGCAAGCGACGCTCTGCAGCACCTACAACAAACAATATTTGTAAAATTAAAATCTATAAACTCATTGTTGACATTAGGAATCAAGTAACCAATTGTGAAGTAACAGCAATAAACAACTGACCAGTGGGAAAGGAGTACACCTGAGGATGAAAGGAGTACACCACAAAGGGACGATAGTGACCTGACAAGGGAGTCCACCTGAGGATGAAAGGAGTACACCACAAAGGGACGATAGTGACCTGACAAGGGAGTCCACCTGAGGATGAAAGGAGTACACCACAAAGGGACGATAGTGACCTGACAAGGGAGTCCACCTGAGGATGAAAGGAGTACACCACAAAGGGACGATAGTGACCTGACAAGAGAGTCCATCTGAGGATGAAAGGAGTACACCACAAAGGGACGATAGTGACCTGACAAGAGAGTCCACCTGAGGATGAAGGGAGTACACCACAAAGGGACGATAGTGACCTGACAAGAGAGTCCACCTGAGGATGAAAGGAGTACACCACAAAGGGACGATAGTGACCTGACAAGGGAGTCCACCTGAGGATGAAAGGAGTACACCACAAAGGGACGATAGTGACCTGACAAGGGAGCCCACCTGAGGATGAAAGGAGTACACCACAAAGGGACGATAGTGACCTGACAAGGGAGTCCACCTGAGGATGAAAGGAGTACACCACAAAGGGACGATAGTGACCTGACAAGGGAGTCCACCTGAGGATGAAAGGAGTACACCACAAAGGGACGATAGTGACCTGACAAGAGAGTCCACCTGAGGATGAAAGGAGTACACCACAAAGGGACGATAGTGACCTGACAAGAGAGTCCACCTGAGGATGAAGGGAGTACACCACAAAGGGACGATAGTGACCTGACAAGAGAGTCCATCTGAGGATGAAGGAGTACACCACAAAGGGACGATAGTGACCTGACAAGAGAGTCCACCTGAGGATGAAAGGAGTACACCACAAAGGGACGATAGTGACCTGACAAGGGAGCCCACCTGAGGATGAAAGGAGTACACCACAAAGGCACGATAGTGACCTGACAAGGGAGCCCACCTGAGGATGAAAGGAGTACACCACAAAGGGACGATAGTGACCTGACAAGAGAGTCCACCTGAGGATGAAAGGAGTACACCACAAAGGGACGATAGTGACCTGACAAGAGAGTCCACCTGAGGATGAAAGGAGTACACCACAAAGGGACGATAGTGACCTGACAAGGGAGTCCACCTGAGGATGAAAGGAGTACACCACAAAGGGACGATAGTGACCTGACAAGGGAGTCCACCTGAGGATGAAAGGAGTACACCACAAAGGGACGATAGTGACCTGACAAGGGAGCCCACCTGAGGATGAAAGGAGTACACCACAAAGGCACGATAGTGACCTGACAAGGGAGCCCACCTGAGGATGAAAGGAGTACACCACAAAGGGACGATAGTGACCTGACAAGAGAGTCCACCTGAGGATGAAAGGAGTACACCACAAAGGGACGATAGTGACCTGACAAGGGAGTCCACCTGAGGATGAAGGGAGTACACCACAAAGGGACGATAGTGACCTGACAAGGGAGTCCACCTGAGGATGAAAGGAGTACACCACAAAGGGACGATAGTGACCTGACAAGGGAGCCCACCTGAGGATGAAGGGAGTACACCACAAAGGGACGATAGTGACCTCACAAGGGAGTCCACCTGAGGATGAAGGGAGTACACCACAAAGGGACGATAGTGACCTGACAAGGGAGTCCACCTGAGGATGAAAGGAGTACACCACAAAGGGACGATAGTGACCTGACAAGGGAGTACATCTGAGGATGAAAGGAGTACACCACAAAGGGACGATAGTGACCTGACAAGGGAGCCCACCTGAGGATGAAGGGAGTACACCACAAAGGGACGATAGTGACCTGACAAGGGAGTCCACCTGAGGATGAAGGGAGTACACCACAAAGGGACGATAGTGACCTGACAAGGGAGTCCACCTGAGGATGAAAGGAGTACACCACAAAGGGACGATAGTGACCTGACAAGGGAGTACATCTGAGGATGAAAGGAGTACACCACAAAGGGACGATAGTGACCTGACAAGAGAGCCCACCTGAGGATGAAAGGAGTACACCACAAAGGCACGATAGTGACCAGTCAAGAACTTCAACCAGGAGTGTTCCGTTACGGGATCTAGTACATGACTTTACTAGACGAGCTATCTTATCCAGGCCCTTCTGGATTACAAATGGGCTCACCGATAAAAAGTTTTTGCGTTTGTCATTTCTAGAAATAACCAAGTAGTGAGGACCGCAACACCTGTTGAAGTCATGCCGATGTTATCCTCCACCATTGCAAATGTCTCCAATGCCATGCTCACATCCTGGGCGCTAACCCTGTTTAGGTGAGTGATGGCCTGGACCTTGCTCACTCTAGGGTCTCACCTCCCAATGTACAGACAGAGGGACCCAATCGCCTTCAGAACTGCATCAGCTCATGTAATGGCTCATCCCCGGAATTGACCTTTATCAGTAGATACAAACATAGATCTTACATGATAACCAGGGGCTGGGAATTACACGGTTACCCATCCACCTAACACCCACGCGTAGATTATCCATCACACTGTGTACAGGGAGGTATCAGATGGAAGGTCAAATAAACAAGTGGACCAAAGCTGATTGGGCATTTGGCATGTGCCCTCTCACCCATTAGAGGAACCCAATCGAGAGTATAGCTCGAGGCACTGGGTGTGCCAAACCTGTACCTACCGTAGTAGAACCCCCTGGGGGAGCACCTGTCTTGGAGAATGCAAGTACAGGTCACAAGGAAGACAGATAGCTCAGGGTTGTGGTCGAGGATCCCCTAGAGGAGTGTGCTGGGGATATAGCCAACCAGGACATGTGGAGGGACTGTCGCAGCCATCTCAACACATGATGCACAGTGTTGTGAATGGCACAAGCCCAGTACAAACACTAGACTAGCAGAGTGCTCCTAGACACAACATTTGCCCATGTCCCTGCCTGCCTGCCAACCCCTGCATTACACAGTGTTGTGAATGGCACAAGCCCAGTACAAACACTAGACTAGCAGAGTGCTCCTAGACACAACATTTGCCCATGTCCCTGCCTGCCTGCCAACCCCTGCATTACACAGTGTTGTGAATGGCACAAGCCCAGTACAAACACTAGACTAGCAGAGTGCTCCTAGACACAACATTTGCCTATGTCCCTGCCTGCCTGCCAACCCCTGCATTACACAGTGTTGTGAATGGCACAAGCCCAGTACAAACACTAGACTAGCAGAGTGCTCCTAGACACAACATTTGCCCATGTCCCTGCCTGCCTGCCAACCCCTGCATTACACAGTGTTGTGAATGGCACAAGCCCAGTACAAACACTAGACTAGCAGAGTGCTCCTAGACACAACATTTGCCTATGTCCCTGCCTGCCAACCCCTGCATTACACAGTGTTGTGAATGGCAAAAGCCCAGTACAAACACTAGACTAGCAGAGTGCTCCTAGACACAACATTTGCCCATGTCCCTGCCTGCCTGCCAACCCCTGCATTACACAGTGTTGTGAATGGCACAAGCCCAGTACAAACACTAGACTAGCAGAGTGCTCCTAGACACAACATTTGCCCATGTCCCTGCCTGCCTGCCTGCCAAACCCTGCATTACACAGTGTTGTGAATGGCAAAAGCCCAGTACAAACACTAGACTAGCAGAGTGCTCCTAGACACAACATTTGCCCATGTCCCTGCCTGCCTGCCAACCCCTGCATTACACAGTGTTGTGAATGGCAAAAGCCCAGTACAAACACTAGACTAGCAGAGTGCTCCTAGACACAACATTTGCCCATGTCCCTGCCTGCCTGCCAACCCCTGCATTACACAGTGTTGTGTATGGCAAAAGCCCAGTACAAACACTAGACTAGCAGAGTGCTCCTAGACACAACATTTGCCCATGTCCCTGCCTGCCTGCCAACCCCTGCATTACACAGTGTTGTGAATGGCACAAGCCCAGTACAAACACTAGACTAGCAGAGTGCTCCTAGACACAACATTTGCCTATGTCCCTGCCTGCCAACCCCTGCATTACACAGTGTTGTGAATGGCAAAAGCCCAGTACAAACGCTAGACTAGCAGAGTGCTCCTAGACACAACATTTGCCCATGTCCCTGCTTTACACAGTGGAAGTAGCTGATTGACTTACTTGCACATTTTAATGACAGCTTGGCTGCTAAGTTTGCATCCTCCTCACACTCAGGCAGCAGAGACAGTGAAAGACTGCACTTTGACAACAGCTCCTCATCCTTTGCATGTTTTGCTTGTTGTTCTTGTTTCTTTCTCTGCAACAAACATTATTTTCTAATCTTGATTCTGCTAACTTTTGATTTAGCAGTAACATAAAATAAATTTTAATTCTTACTTCCTCTACTACTTAAAAACTGCATATAGAATGTTCACTACAAATGCAGATTTTCAAATTCCCTCAATATAAACGTTCATGTATATCAGTGAACAACATTAACTTAAAAATAAAAATGAGTTAAATACCAAACTTGGTATCTTCCTTTCATAGAAGTTTGAAAACAGTGTTATTATAATTAATTTAATTTAAAAGGTGAGTCAATAACACTAAACAACACTTGCAACATAATTTTCCAGAACGCATTTTGAAGGTTAACTTTCCTCCATTATCAACCGGACAATAACTGGGTTTCCATGGTGCTTGATGGTGGGGATGGCAATGCTTCTTCTGGTAATGGTTCAATGAACTTACTGAAAATGTCTTTTTGAGGAATGTCAAAATTAAATACTTGGCTTCTATTTTTTAAAATGAAGATTTGTTCCCATGTGAACAGTTCTTGTTTTCCGGTTATGTGTTTGAGAAGTTTCGGTTCTGGCTTTATGTCATGATTTCTTGTCCAAAAGTGAAATGCAACTGCTGATTTTTCTAATTGTTTACTCTTAATGTTCCTAACGTGTTCCTTGGATCTAACTTGTAAATTTCTTTTGGTTTTTCCTATGTATATTTCATTACAATCACTGCATTCAATTTGGTATATGCCAGATTTTTTGTTAGGTGGAATAGCATCTTTGATGTTTGAAAGTAGTAGGTTTTTTATGGAGTGATGGTTTACTGCTGCTAGCTGAATGCTGTATTTATTGAACACTTTTTTATATTTATCAGAGGCCCATGGATGATATGTGAATTTTTTGAATGTCATTTTTGTTTCTGCTGCTGTGAGAGTTGTAGTTTCTTTTAATAATTTTATCTTTTCTGCTTGTTTTACTATTTTATCTACTAATAAGCGTTTTTTGTGCTATTTCAATTATTTTGTAATATTCTGTTTTGTATTCTTCTGCTGAAAGAGGGATGTTCACCAATCTATGTGTTAAACTACTGAAGATTGCTTGTTTGTGGCTTCTTGGATTGTAACTATTAGCTTTTATGTAGTTGTCTGTCTGCGTTGGTTTTCTGTGAATACCGAAATTTATTCTATCCTTGTTTTTGATTAATTTTAGATCTAAAAATGGTAATTTATCATCTTTTTCTACTTCCACTGTGAAATTTATACTTTTGTCCTGTATGTTTAGAAGTTTTAATGCATCATTGATGTGTCTTTTTGAAACTATTGCAAATATGTCATCTACGTATCGCTGCCAGAGTTTGAACATCCATGGGAAACTTTTGTGATCCTTATTTCCAATGAACTCATGTAAATATCTGCTAAGAATGGTGAGAGAGTATTGTTTAGTGTTATTAATTGACTCACCTTTTAAATTAAACCAAACTTGGTATTTAAGTTTAGCATCTTTCAAAGATACAACAGAAAGATTTTTTAAGAAAATCTCCAGCACCCTAAACCACCCTTTACATGGAACATTTCTGAATATTTTGATTTTATCAAAAATGGCATTAACGATTTTCATTAACATGTGACATTTTAATAACCAATGAAATGTATATCTTGAATTTTTTGAGAACATTCTCTGAAGTTCTCTTTATTCTGAATAACTTTTGTTTAACTGGTAAACTGTAAACGATACACAAAATAACAGGACAGCAAAAAACTTACAAACTGGCTCTGTGGTTTTGTCGGTCACTCATTGCCTTCTGCTGCTATCATAGAAAGCATGGATGAAATTGTACATCTTTAAAACTACTTTTAAAGGCTTCGCTGACCAACTTTATGAAAGGAGATGCTGAAACTGGCCACCATCATTGCGCATACATTTTGGCACTTGTTTAGGAAACTATCCATCACTCACCATAGTTCACATTGAGAAATGTGAGGGTGTGTGGGTTTGTCTTGTACACTTAATGTTTTAAGGTAGCCTAGAGATAGAAATCACTTATTGTAGCTCAAGACACCTTTCTTCGCTAATGGTACACCACACAACAATTTTTTTGTCATGAAGCAGTACTTCATGAATCATCTTAGGTTGTGAGTATAGGGCCATTTTGTCAACAGTTGACGCCCGTAAATACACGAATACAATTTTGCCCTTTGAGAATTAACAGACAGGGCACAACATTATGTCTTTTTCCAACAAGACTCTGCAACAGCTAATACAGTCAATCTTTCAATGAGAACAATTGAACATTTGTTTTCCAGACAGAATTATTAGTAGACATTTGTGGTCCTCTCAGTCCCCTAACTTAACCTGCACACCACAAAATAGATGAAAGTAGATACACTGGTTATTTGCAGGGGAAACTGTGAGAGATGTTATGGTCAGCTGCGGTTGATGCTCCATGTGCTCAGGACTATAAGAGTGACTCTATATCGCAAAATCCATCAACATACAGGGACATTGGAACAACACTAGCGATGCCATTGATGGTGATGGTGAGAATCAACCCTTGGAGTACACCATTCTCCTGGATACTCTCTTGTGAGAGCATCTTTCCAATGCAGACACAAAAGCGGCAAACTTGTGTGGCGGGGATTTATTATTCTAAATGATGGTTAACACATATTAGTGTGGATATAGCAGCAAATGGAGCACTGTTTTTGCTAAAAGGTGGAAAGTTTGTTAGAGCAGACGCCACTCTTTTCTGCAGGGGAGGTGGTCGTAGAATGGAATGCATAAACCAACGTACTTTTATTAGAAACACATTTATTCGATATATATACACTATTCGTTACAGTTTCAGCTAGTTAATAACTGTTAAAATTGGATAGCGTCCATGCTGTTTAAAAGTTTTGGTGCAATTCACATATTCACACGCCATCAACAATTATACGTCTTTACACTTTGAAGTCACAGACGCTAATGAATATAGTACCTAGCGTGGGTATGACGCAACACCGCCATTCTTGTGTATTCATCCGCGCAACAGTTCTCATTGGTTGAATTCAAAGTGACGAGAAGACATTGTCTATTTTGAGTATTATCAAAAGAAATAAGTCCCTGATACACCCAAATTAAAAGAATTAAAAATTTACACACTCTTACAAAAATATTTACATGAACAATTTTCTATTAATCAATATTCTGTCTCATATGCCCCTTGTTTTGTTTTTCAAATTGTCACCTTATTTACAATCTTGAAACACAATACAACACTTCTCCCTACTTCTATGATTCAATCACTTTGTACAATATATTTTTTTTTTCCTTTACAGTCTTCTTCACTGTTTGTCTTTGTCCTTTGTTTTGACATAATACAATATGTCTTTATAAGTTTCACATATTCGGTTACTACACAATGCATTCGGTTATTATACAATATATATCCAGTTATTGCACAACATATTTAGTTATTACACAATATGTCCAATTATTATGTAATACATATTCAGTCCTTGTACAATATATCCTGCTATCATACCATATATGTTGTTATTATACAACACACCTTCTGTCATTATACAATACATATTCAGTTGTTGTACAACACATTTGATTACTACACAACATGTCCAATTATTACACAATACATATTCAGTTATTGCACAATATATCCTGCTATCATAATACATATGTTCTGTTATTATGCAATACATATTCAGTTATTACACAATACACATTCAGTTTTGGCATAAAGCATTTAGTTATTACTCAACATATTCTGTTATTGTACAATATACCCAGTTATCATACAATACATATTCAGTTATTATACAACACATACTCAGTTCTTATACAACACATACTCAGTTATTGTACATTTGACATTGACACAAATATAATTTAAGTGTTTCATGTGGTTTTTGACTTGTATTCTTTGCTATGAGGAGAGAAAAACAGGATACAAATTTTGAGCTAATGATTATGATCATGTTTATGGCAATACTTTATTCAGTTCTTTGCCTTCTTTGTCTTATAAGCTTGTTATGTATAGACAGGTTATTGAGTTGGTTCTTAAACCCTGATGTTACTAATGGTACTAATTTTCTTGATTGGGTTATTATTCATTGTTGTTTGGTTCAACATTTCTTCGAGCTTATCATTGGCTATATTCATCTTAATTCATGGGCATTGTTTTTCTGGTTATGGTTTTCCTCACTTCACTAATTGTCATTTCTTTGTCTCTTATTTTTATAAGAGAAAACTTCTATACTTACAATTATTCTGTAATTGTATTATTTTTCTTCTCAATTTACTCTCGACATCTTTGTGTCGAAATATTATATCTTTTTCATCATAATTGATTCATTTTTATTTTTGTCCCTGACATCCTTATGTCAAAAACATATTATCTTCCGTCGCTATGATTCATTTATTTAATGACAATCAGTGTCCTCATCTGTCTTTGTTGACAATGCTCTTTGTGGTCGATCTAGCCAATGACTATGTTGATTTTCTTCCTTGTTGTAATCCTATTTTGAATATAATTTTCTATAAGTAACCCATTAAAAATTGTTATCTTCTTTCATCTCTACTACTCCTGCCTTACACATTCGTTGGCAAAGGCTATTTGGTTCTTTCTTTGTATGACTTCAATTTATTTTTGTGGTATCTTCCTACCAACTTGCCATTTGTATTCTGTAGCTCATACGTGTGGTCACCCAGCTGTTTCGATATGACCAGTGGTCCAGTATACAATAGCTCCATCTTTCTCTTCGTGTAGTCATCATGGTGTCGATGTCAATTGTAAGTTGCTGAGATTTTGTTGTTTGTCGTCCACTCAGTTGAGACGAACTTAGTTGTTGTAATTTCCCTGAGTGTTGGTGGTGGTTGTCGTTTCTGTATTCTGTGCAGTATCTGCCCTATTTGGCACATCTTCTTCTACTTCCTGCTGTCTTGTGTTGTTAGTGTACCATTGGTCTCTGCCCCTTTGGCGTGAACCTCTGTCATATGACGGTCTGTGGTTGTTCAAGTGTTCCCTACTGAATCGCATGTGGTTCACTTGATGGGTATGGTCTCCTGGTCTTCCACGATCATATGTATATGTTTGGTGTCTCGATTCACCCCTCGGTATCGTGTCGTGGTACCGTTGTCTTGTGTTCTCCATCCTCTCGCCATGATTATGCGGTTGTGGGAAATGGTGTGCCCCTCTCCCCCTTTCATGGGTACTCCTAGTATTTCTATGTTCTCCCTCACTCTGGTTGTTCGTAGCCATGTTCCGGTTCAGGATGGGTGAGTTTGGGTGACCGTTCCTATGTCTATGCTCATTAGGCCGACCATTTTGTGTTTCGAAGGCTGTCAGCAGTTCTATCATATCTGCAAAATCTACTGGCCTCGCAACAATTAATCCTGTTCTCACTGTGTGTGGGAAATGTCTTGTTATGCTGGCAATTAGTTCTGCCTCCGACAAGTTGGGGTCTAATAGCTTTCCTTTGTTGGCTACTTTCATGAAATAATCGACTAATGACAATCCTTTGGTTGGATCGTATCTACCTGTCGCTAGCTCTACCCTAGTTTGGTTTTGTTTAGCTGGGCCCCAATACCTTGATAGGAATAAATTTCTGAATGAGCTATAAGACTCATGACCAGCTAGTGTTAACCTGAGCCATTCTAATGCCTTGTTTTTTAAGCTTTTCTTTACTATCATCATCCTAAGCTCGCTTGGTATCCTTTTCACTTTAAAGTATTCTTCCATCTCTTTAACAAAGAGTTTTGGATCGTCTCCCTTTTCCTCGTCAAATGTAGGTGGTGTGATTTCATGTAATATGCTGTTGGTGTAACATGTGTTATGTGTTGTGTCATTGTTTGGTTGTGAACCTCTTTCTCTGTATGGTGAGTCAACATTTTGTACATTACTCAAGTAACTCTCATCTTGTACATTACTTACATCTAAATCATCTTGTCTTTGTAATGCCTTCACAACATCATTTACATTAGCCAAATTTTCTTTCCCTTTCTTCATTTCTTCACAAATTGATTTTAAATCATTCTTTATTTCTAAGTGGCTTTGTTTCATATCATTTATAGCATCCTGTTGTGAAAGCATCACATCATTCATTGTCTTAATTTTAGGAATTACAATTTGTTCTACAGTTTCATTAATAATGTCTTTCTTTACTACCACAATCTCTTTCCTCAATTCCTCAGTTATTTCTGCTTTTACATTTGTTATTTTACAGTCTACACTTGTATTACATTCTGTTATTTCATCCCTACATCTAGCAATTTCTTCTTCCAACACTATTTTATTCTCTTTCATCTCTGATTCTATCTTTCCCATCCTATCTCCTACCATTTCTATCCTAGCTTCTAAGGCTTCCTTTGTTTCATTTAAGTTTTTGTGAACTAATTTTAAATTAGTTTCCATTACTTTCATATTTTCTTTACACTCCTGTCTTCCTAATTCTATTTTCTGTTCTAGGTTCTGTCTACCTAATTCCATTTGCTGTTCTAAGTTCTGTCTACCTAATTCCATTTTCTGTTCTAAGTCTTTTCTCACTTCCTCCATTTTCTGACCTATCTCTTCCTTATTCTGTTCCAGTTTCTGACCTATACTCTGACTTAAACTTTGTTCTAGTCTTTCAAACATCATCATCATTAACCTTTGATCTTTGCTTATTTCCGCCTGTTCCTCCCCTTCCAATCCTTCCTGATAACTAGGCCTATCTGCCCCTTCCCCCACTCCTGTTTCTATCTCTTTTCGCGACATTTTAATTCCTTTATCTAATTCACTTAATGTTGAAAGTCCTGTTACTTTTCCACTTCTTAAAAACATGCACAATGGAAATAAAATGTATAAAGAAACAAAAAATTTTGATCCTACTTTCTTTTCTGTTGGTTCTTCGTCCAGTTATTTACGTCTCCTGGGTAGTTGGCTTCGCTAGATGATCTCCGGTGTTTTTCCCACGTTGATTCTCCGTGTATCGATGTTTTGACGGATCGTTGATATCAAACGATGTTCAATGGCGTCTTTTTCCTGCACGATGAGATAGCGTCCTTTTGATATTTATCGCACTCGTAATTTTGCATTCCATTCTTAATTCGCGCTCCACGTTGGGCAAGCCATTTGTGGCGGGGATTTATTATTCTAAATGATGGTTAACACATATTAGTGTGGATATAGCAGCAAATGGAGCACTGTTTTTGCTAAAAGGTGGAAAGTTTGTTAGAGCAGACGCCACTCTTTTCTGCAGGGGAGGTGGTCGTAGAATGGAATGCATAAACCAACGTACTTTTATTAGAAACACATTTATTCGATATATATACACTATTCGTTACAGTTTCAGCTAGTTAATAACTGTTAAAATTGGATAGCGTCCATGCTGTTTAAAAGTTTTGGTGCAATTCACATATTCACACGCCATCAACAATTATACGTCTTTACACTTTGAAGTCACAGACGCTAATGAATATAGTACCTAGCGTGGGTATGACGCAACACCGCCATTCTTGTGTATTCATCCGCGCAACAGTTCTCATTGGTTGAATTCAAAGTGACGAGAAGACATTGTCTATTTTGAGTATTATCAAAAGAAATAAGTCCCTGATACACCCAAATTAAAAGAATTAAAAATTTACACACTCTTACAAAAATATTTACATGAACAATTTTCTATTAATCAATATTCTGTCTCACTTGTAAAAAAGTTAAAAACAAATACAGCTAAGTGACAGCATAAACCATAACCGTACGGAGTATGCCATAGTGCCAGGTAGTGTCGTAGTCCTTCTCCACATCAAAAACAACACCCATGACATGCTGCTTCAGGAGAAAGGCATTTTGGATGTAAGCCTCCAAGCGTGTCAGATTGTTGATACTTGAACGATGGCGATGAAAATCGCACTTAACATTCGTCTCTAGCCACCACACTAAGCAAGTGTTACTCATCCATTTGAAGGTCTTGCAAACGACACTCGTCAGGCAAATAGGGCAGCAGCTAGAGGGAAGTGTCTAATCTTTTCTAGGCTGAGGGATAGGGATAACAATACTCTTGCCAGGAAGATGAGAAAACCTACTGAAGCTAGATACAGTTGTAGATGCTCAGCAGGAAGGAGAGAGCCGCAGGGGGAAGACCAAGCAGCATTTGTCGGTGGATGTCATCAGGACCAGGAGATGAATCCTTTGTGAGGGACAAAGTATGTGCCAACTCCGCTTCAGTTAAAGGTGCATTGTATGGTTCACTATGGCACTTAAAATTCAGGACTATCCACTCTGCAGATTCCTTAAGAACTAGAAATGCTCTATCATAGCTTTGGGTTTGGCTAGTAGAGTAAAATAATTGGCAAGGGCGTTGCTTGCTGATGTAATGGCAGTCCTGTACAACAAGGCCGGGAATAATCGTCCCGTCACATTTGCCATACATACGCTGATGTAATGGCAGTCCTGTACGGCAAGGCTGGGAATAATCGTCCCGTCACATTTGCCATACATATGCTGATGTAATGGCAGTCCTGTACGGCAAGGCCGGGAATAATCGTCCCGTCACATTTGCCATACATACGCTGATGTAATGGCAGTCCTGTACAGCAAGGCTGGGAATAATCGTCCTGTCACATTTGCCATACATATGCTGATGTAATGGCAGTCCTGTACGGCAAGGCCGGGAATAATCGTCCCGTCACATTTGCCATGCATATGCTGATGTAATGGCAGTCCTGTACGGCAAGGCCGGGAATAATCGTCCCGTCACATTTGCCATACATATGCTGATGTAATGGCAGTCCTGTACGGCAAGGCTGGGAATAATCGTCCCGTCACATTTGCCATGCATACGCTGATGTAATGGCAGTCCTGCACGGCAAGGCCGGGAATAATCGTCCCGTCACATTTGCCATACATACGCTGATGTAATGGCAGTCCTGTACGGCAAGGCTGGGAATAAACGTCCCGTCACATTTGCCATACATATGCTGATGTAATGGCAGTCCTGTACGGCAAGGCCGGGAATAATCGTCCCGTCACATTTGCCACGCATATGCTGATGTAATGGCAGTCCTGTACGGCAAGGCCGGGAATAATCGTCCCGTCACATTTGCCATACATATGCTGATGTAATGGCAGTCCTGTACGGCAAGGCCGGGAATAATCGTCCCGTCACATTTGCCATGCATACGCTGATGTAATGGCAGTTCTGCACGGCAAGGCCGGGAATAATCGTCCCGTCACATTTGCCATACATACGCTGATGTAAGATGGTTATTATACATAACCCCGGAAATGATCAAACCAAACATGAACTTAACTTTGTTTGTCCAGTATCCTTTTATTGTCTGGAATATTGTCAATTTATTGATAAAATGATTATTATTAACTTTTATATTTCAGTTGTGTTTGCATAATCAATAGTTTTATATAAATATCCAGTTAAAAATGTAAAGTAGCTTTGTTTCCTTGGCATGCCCGAGGTTATTACAATACACAAAATATGACATCATAAGACGTCACAAGAGAACATATCAGAGCGAGACAATATGAATGCATTACCATAGCGACGCGGTAACTTTCAATTCCTTCTTCCAAGATTGACGATTCCGAAGGAGACAGACATTTTTCTCAGCAAGGCTCAAAAAAATTATATATTAAGTGATTTTATCTTCTCGGACCAAGGCATCTACAGGAAAAATACGTTATTTGTTATCAATACTTCAAGCATTTGGAATATATTGTATTATACAGTACAATAATCTTTAATCGACATGATATAAGAAGGTAGACGCCGTGTTTAGCGAAATTCTGCTAAAACATATGATATATAATTTCGGTCATGCAAAAATGTACCAAGCAGGAAAGGAAAATATTGATTATTGTATTAAGCTTCAATAATTGTGTTAATTTACGATGGTGCAAATAAATATTTCAACAAACAAAAATGGAGTCCAATAATATGCCTTGTCGTGTACCACACCCAGAGATAGGACAAGAGTCTTTATAGCTACAACTACATAGTAACACTTAATCATAAAACACTGCAGTGTGCGTCCGCGTGCTGTGATAGATTCCAAGATACACATGGTGTTGATGAACCTTGAGGAATGCTGGAATCTGTTGCAAGCAGAATAGAACATGTAAAATACTCCACCATTTCATCAATGGTGGGAAAATCGTCAGTGAGGTGAATGAGGTAACGAAATTTACCCCAGTCAGCCTTGGAAATAATCTAGTGAGGATGTTGTGTAGGCACAGGATGGTGACCGGATAGGTGAATGTTAATTGGATAGTGATCACTGCCAAATAGGTCGGAAAGCACTGACCATTCGAGAAGCAGTACTAGTGACGAGCTACAGAAACAAATGTCAAGGGCTGAGTGTGTCCCATAGGCAGATAATAAAAATGTAGGGACACCAGTGTTTAGCAGAAGCAATCTGGACATATCGCAAACATCTGCTATAAGGCATCGTCTGTGTCAGAGTTCCATAAAGAGTTTTTGGCATTCAGATTGCCAAGAAAGAGGAGCGATGGCAGAGTCTGTGCCAAAAAGGCCACAAGATCGTTCTCTTGGGTGACACTGATCGGTGGCACAGACAAACACAGGCTCTGCAGCTTGCAGCAGCATGTTGGTGGCAGAGATGGCGTCACTAGAGTCGCAACACCTCTGCTTCTTTGCCAATCAGTCGCAAAGTCAACCCTAAATGCCAAGATGTAAAGTGTGATTAGGCTTCTTGTACACACGATTGATGGAGAATGTTGAGAAATTAAGTACTCTGGAACATGTGCCTGGAACCCATGAACATTCCACTGGATTATTTCCACGGTATGAAAGAGATCCTTTTCTTCTTCAGCTTGGCTGACTTGGGACCGATGATGTGAAATTTGCCGTCCTCTGGCATCCTCCTATGTCCGGGAGTCTGAAGATCCCCTGCGGCTTGCAGAGTGGGAGCGGCACTCAGCTGCTGGTGTGAACAGTATGTCTGTCGACAGGTTGGCTAGTGGTTGTGGACATCTGGCAAGCTGGTGTCTGCATGGCCAGTGGAGAGATACTCGCTGGTACGTCTGTCTGGGTTGAGGCATCTGCGACAACAACAGGAGTGCGTCGGGCAGTTATAGTGATCAGAGGTTTGAGCTGCGCTTCTGGAAAGGTAATGATGCACAGCTGCTGTATACACTTTCATAACCTAGATGGATGACTCCCTCCACAGTTAACACCATAAGGTTTACGAGTACATGCCATGCCCCCATATGCTGCTAAGCCACAATGCTCACAGATAGCATGATGGTTGCATGAAGTTTCATTATGTCTGAACTTCTGGCACTGAAAGCACTGCAGAACACACTGTCGTACAGCAGCACGTTCAGTCACAAAATATGTACTCCAGCAATTGAGCATCCTTGGGCTTGACATACTTGCTGATCCGATAGGCAGGTATGGCACCGCAGGTGGTGGCACTGATGATACATGGAATGAAAATGGAGCACCAGTGGAATGACATGGCGGGGGAAACCCTCCCCAGTGCCGCTTCGCCCACCACAAATCGGTTTCCTGGGATTGAATTGTGTGGGGCTACCTGGATGGGGTAGGTTACCAACAATCTCACTTTCAACAGTTTCTCAGACTGGTGTGCAATATTCATCTCAATCAGTAGCATAGCGTCTCGAAGTCGCATCGATACATGTTGGAGGGGGGTCCCTTCCAGACTGCCCTCTGGGGGTTAAAGGTAATAGACACCACATCTCCACGTTTTGTGCCGTCACTGCTTGTCCACAGGGGTAAACCGTTAACCACACACCTCCCCTGCTTTATGCCCCTACCACAGGAATAACGGCGGCACCGTGGCTGAGCGGTTAGCGTGCTCGCCTACCTCGCCTACCACCTAGGCGGCCCGGGTTCGATCCCAGGGACCTGCATGTGGTATTCGTGGTGGACGAAGAGGCGTCAGGGCGGGTTTTCTCCGGGTCCTCTGGTTTCCCCCGACATATCATTCCACCAGTGCTCCATCTTCATTCCATGTATCATCAGTGTCACCGTCTGCAGTGCCGTAGTAGTAAAAGTGGGCGTTAAACACTACAACAACAACACAGGAATAACCGCCTGTGGCTCCCCACTTTAGGCTGTGCCAATAGACAAACATGGATTCAGGGAACTTGTAGTTGATTATACTGGGGTTCTGTCAGCAGTAACACGTCCAGTTAGTGATACTAGCCCAACAGTTGGGCCCTCAGAGAGCTGTGTGCGTGTTACACATGGGGGCAGCATGAAGGGTCTACCTGAGACCTCCAAAGAGCACACATGTCGGGAGCTGCACTCAAACTGGGCCAGGACCACAGAGATAGGAAAGATGTCTGCTCCTGAGACAGGAGTATAAACCTAAGACCTTACAAACTAATAGAATAAACCTACAATAAGAAGAGTAGCAACAAAAGCAGCTGATGGAGGTGCAAGGGGAAAAATGATGGTGAGTGACTCGGAAACCCGGGTGT
This sequence comes from Tenodera sinensis, assembly GCA_030765045.1. NCBI lineage: Eukaryota > Metazoa > Arthropoda > Insecta > Mantodea > Mantidae > Tenodera > Tenodera sinensis. The sequence continues at coordinate 244,266 of CM060972.1, read as the reverse complement.
GCCAGACCAGTACCTATCATAGTTGGCCCCTCAAATAATGTCAACTGACCCTAAACTTTGATCTCAGAATGCAGTTAGCAGCATAGTCATCCTGCCAAACTTCATCCCGTTTTGCTGCCAGTCTAGCAAGGGTCGGCTTCACATGTGAAGCAGCTTTCTTATCCCCCTCGCCATGCTCCAGTTTGAACATAGCATCATCAAAAAGTCTTTTAGAAGTCTCCTTGTCTTCTGGCACTACTTGTTCGTTCTGTTTGGCATCCCATCGGTTCTCCTGTCGCCTTGCACCAGACACTATTACATAATCCAGGTTCTGAAAACAAGAGTGTAAGCTTAAGTATTCATAATTAAAATTATTTATTTTGTCAGCAAATATTTATAATCTATGTCAAACAATGATAGGAATTGTAGAGTTCAGGGTAATAGGTCCTAAAAACTAAAACGGGCAGGTAAATAGAGTACACTGTTAGTTCAAAATAGTCACTATCATTAACGATAACTACACACCAGTTAAAACACATTTTCAACAACAATATGTAAACATCCCTAAACTGTTCTGTTAATGAAGTGTTATTTACACTGTTCCCTGTTATTGAAATAAATCCAGTCAGTTTGTGACAAGTTAATCATCAGTAAATGAAATTGAGAAAGCGGTAAATATTTTCAATAGTGTTTTACAGGTGGCAGAAAGGAGAATGAGAGCGAGAAAGAAAATATTCAAACAGAGGGAGGACTGGTTTGATGAATGTAAAGTAACAGAAAAGTTAGTGCAACAGATGTTAACGAAGTGGAGAAAAGAAGGAAATGTCGAAGCGAAGGAGGAATACCTACAGGGTAGGACATTTTACAATCAGACCATACAACAAAAGAAATGGAGATGAAGATGGAGGGAAAAAAAAGAGAGTCATTTAATCAGGGTGTTAGGGGAGGGGAATGTTACTAAGGTATGGAAGGCCTTAAAATCATCATATAGCAAATATGTAGGCCAGACCAGCCGAATATTGACCCAGAAGAGTGGATAGCGTATTTTAAACCCCTTTATGGGGTGTACGGGGGAAATAGAATAACAGTAGACCTTGAGGTCAACAATAAACATGTGTAAATTCTGGACAGTCCAACTAGGGATGAGGAAGTAATGAGACAAGTTAGAACAATGAAAAGAAATAAAGCTATTGGCCTAGATGGGATCCCCACAGAATTTCTCAAAGAATGGTGCAATGACATAGAAAGAGTCAAGAAATTAACACGGCTGGTTAATTCAATAAAAGAAAAGAGATATGTTCCAGGGAATTGGAGAAAGGCAATTATACACCCAATCTATAAAGGGAAAGGTAGTACATCCAAACCAAATCGTTATCGTGGGATTGCACTGCTGTCTAATGTAGGACAAATCTTGACTGCAATTTTGGCAAACAGAATACAGAAGTGGGTAGACGAAAACAATATCTTGTCGGAATTTCAAATGGGTTTCAGATGTGGGAGGAGAGCTGTGGATAATATCTTTCTAATAAAAACACTAGTGGATAAATACCTTGAAGAAAAAAGAGGTAAACTATACATGGCCTTTATAGATTTAGAGAAAGCGTATGATAAGGTGGATCTACAATTACTATGGTACAAATTGCAATGCAAAGGATTGAGTCAACAGATGGTAAAGACCTTGATGGCACTGTACAAAGATAACACCTTCTGTGTGAGGGTGGGGGAAGGAATAGTCCCCTGGGAAATAGCACAAGGGAAAGGACAAAGGCAAGGGTGTAAATTGAGCCCTATACTATTTAATTTATTTGTCAATGATGTCCTGCTGGGGATAAGCAAGAATAATAGTTGTACACCTGCAATAAATATCATGATCCCTGGGCTACTATTTGCTGATGATCTGGTAGTAGGGTCAATTACAGTAAATGGTCTGAAGCAAGCGTTGCAGGAGGTAGAGAAATACTGCAATGAATGGAACCTAATCAGGAGAAAACACAAATAATGGTATTTAAGAAGGGAGCAAAATTGAGCAAACATGAAAAGTAGAAAAAGGGGAATAAGGAGCATAAAGTAGTACGAGAATCTATCTATTTAGGAGTAAAATTAGATGGGAGTGGAGGGTGGGAAAACAAAAGAAACTAGCTCTGACAGTGGGGAAAGGAGCTATGTCAGCAATAAGAAGTTGTAAGTACAGAGTAACAAATATTGGGGTCAAACGGTTAGAAAAAATTTATATGGTGGTGGAACCAAAAATGCTCTATGGCAGAGAAATATGGGGACTGAATGACAGGGAGGAAACTATAGATACAGTTCATAGGATGTTTTGCAGGGGAGTGTTGGGTCTTCCAAGTGCGGTGTCAAGAGAGGATGTCGAGGAAGGGCATAATTATAGAAAGAGCTCTGAAATATTGGTACAGAATTTTGAATTTGGATAAAAATAACTGGTTAAGGCAGTGTGTAGAATACCAGGAAAAGAGTCTTAGGGAATTTGGATGGACAAGTAGTATTCAAAATAACTTAGAAGTAAATGGGATGGGGGACTACTGGAGGAGAGGGGAGAATAATCATAACAAATTTTGGAAAATAATAAGAAAGAGGTTTGAAGATAGAGAAATCCAAAAACTGTTTGGTGGTATAATGGAAAAAAGGTCCCTGGTAGATTACAAATCAATGAAGGAAACATGGGAAAGGGAAACAAGGTAAACAAAGAACAAAGGGAGGCAATAGCATGGCTAAGAACTGGTGTTTGGAGGTTGAGAGGACTAAGACAGGGCACCATCCCTCAGAGTCTGTGTCCTATTTGTGGGGTAAGGAAGATCTGGAGCACATAGTCTTTGAGTGCCAAGGAGGCAATAGCATGGCTAAGAACTGGTGTTTGGAGGTTGAGAGGACTAAGCAAGGGCACCATCCCTCAGAGTCAGTGTCCTATTTGTGGGGTAAGGAAGATCTGGAGCACATAGTCTTTGAGTGCCAAGGAGGCAATAGCATGGCTAAGAACTGGTGTTTGGAGGTTGAGAGGACTAAGACAGGGCACCATCCCTCAGAGTCAGTGTCCTATTTGTGGGGTAAGGAAGATCTGGAGCACATAGTCCAGGAGTGCCAAGGAGGCAATAGCATGGCTAAGAACTGGTGTTTGGAGGTTGAGAGGACTAAGACAGGGCACCATCCCTCAGAGTCAGTGTCCTATTTGTGGGGTAAGGAAGATCTGGAGCACATAGTCCAGGAGTGCCAAGGAGGCAATAGCATGGCTAAGAACTGGTGTTTGGAGGTTGAGAGGACCAAGCAAGGGCACCATCCCTCAGAGTCAGTGTCCTATTTGTGGGGTAAGGAAGATCTGGAGCACATAGTCTTTGAGTGCCAAGGAGGCAATAGCATGGCTAAGAACTGGTGTTTGGAGGTTGAGAGGACTAAGACAGGGCACCATCCCTCAGAGTCAGTGTCCTATTTGTGGGGTAAGGAAGATCTGGAGCACATAGTCTTTGAGTGCCAAGGAACGGATGTATGGAGGAAAGAATTTCTGGGGCAGAAAAGGGAGAACAGAGATAGGATAACAGCATTTAAGAGGATTTTTAGAAAGGAGGTCAGGAACTTGGGTCAATTTTTAAGTAGAGTTAAGAAAAAATGGAATTGGTCTGTACAAAGAGAACAGAATTAAACATTTTGTGTTAGTTATAAAGTGTTAAATAGCAATAGAGAAGCAAAATGTATGATAAGAAATTTTGTTGGGTGGATATGACAGGCTGAATATCTTGTCATATTCAAATATGTATTAATTTGATTTAAATAAATGAAAAAATGATGTTATGTTAAATCATGGCGTATGTTAAGGGTTAATGATCTAAGAAACAACATACACATTATTCAGACTGTGTTTGGATTACGTTTGTAATTGAAATTTGCAAAATCTGCATACGATCAACTGAATTGCCATTTAATTATGTTCTCTTCCATGCATAAATTCATTAGTCAAACTTCAAAATAGTGATATTTAAATAAATAAACACCTTTTACTCATAGGAGGGTCATTCCGTAAGTCCTAGCAACTATGGGATAATGTTCGATAATGCAACAGCACAAGAAATACACACTGTGCAGTGCGGATCTCCTCAATGACAACAGAAGATAGGGCTAGAGGACAGGAGTTAACAGCACAGCTTAGAATGAAACACATGCAATGGAACTCTGTGTAAATTTATTATACACAAGTAGAAATGAAGCAAATATCAATCAACGTCCATGCACCATTTCAATACACTGTCCTTCAAAATAGCGTCCCAGGACATCCAAGTGTAGCACTTGTAGCTGATACACTGTTAGGATATCCACCCTGTTTGCAAAGCAATGTCACATCCCCTAAAGCTTCTCGTAGATCAGTGTAACACTAAGTGGCATTCCGGCCACCAAGCAGAGCAGTTTTCATGTATGATCACTGCTCCAATCCATTGTAACACGGCCAACTCAGACTATTTTTGGTGCTAGTATCTAGCCATTTTAGTTTACAGTCACCATCTGTAGTTGAATTTGCTACTGTTTGCCACATGTTCAAAAGTTATCACATCATTGCAAAGACTAATGGACTGATCCAAGTATCATTTCAAAAATATGAGACTCTTATTGAAGAGATACTATATATGTAACCTTGCATTGTGTGCGTGCTGGATGTACAAACGAGACACTTACCGCAGGGTCTGTCTTAATCTCAAAATGATTGTCACACAGGTGACACTTCATACGGAATTGGTAAATTGGTGTTGAATAGTACATTCCAACTTTCTTCTTCTCTGCATTGTACCTAAAATGCAATTTAAATTATGTAATTATTATTTATTTATGCCAACAAATACGAACTGGTTTGAGAATTTAATGCCATTCTGGCAGTTTGTCACAATAGCTCAGTGGTAGAGCATCCGCCCGGTAAGCGGAAGGTCTGTGGTTCAAATCTCAGTTGTGGCATTGAATTTTTAAGTTCCAGTTCTACCTCTTAAATTATGTATTTTTTATGGTGATTATCTTTAATGTCAAACAGCTTATTGATAATTTTAAATACACACGCTGTTGTAGACAATGTTTGAGAGCTAGAATCAGGGGTGAAAAATTTGATACCATGGCCAGGATTTGAACGTGCAGCTGCTCTAGCCAATTAAACCTGGGATGTAAAGTACTTATGATTGTAAGTCGCCTTTTGGGGACTTATCACAGATATAAGATTCCCTTTGTGGTCTACCAGGAAAATACAAATTGTTTGGGGAATTTAATGTCACAGTGGCAAGTTGGCAACGGTAGCTTAGTGGTTAGAGCAGCTGCAAATGAAGTGGAAGAAAGAAGTGAGAGGTCTGAAAAGTCATCAAGATTGGTTGAGTGATTTGAAAGAATGATCAAGATTGGTTGAGTTGTTTGAAAGAATGATCAAGATTGGTTGAGTTGTTTGAAAGAATGATCAAGATTGGTTGAGTGGTTTGAAAGAATGATCAAGATTGGTTGAGTGGTTTGAAAGAATGATCAAGATTGGTTGAGTGGTTTGAAAGAATGATCAAGATTGGTTGAGTGGTTTGAAAGAATGATCAAGATTGGTTGAGTTGTTTGAAAGAATGATCAAGATTGGTTGAGTGGTTTGAAAGAATGATCAAGATTGGTTGAGTGGTTTGAAAGAATCAAGATTGTTTGTTACATTCACCTGACACCCATTCCTATGTGATTATTGCAGCCCATGCACCAGATATTGTACGGCAGCTCAAATCTGATGATAAGGATGCCAAGGTGCAGCTTGCGGGCACGTTCCCGCAATGCATGTGTTCCGAGGAACTTGTTGAGACCTCCTTTTCGTGGATCATAATCAGGTGGATAGTAGTGATTTGTACCCTTGCGTTCACCCATCTTCTTTTATATCTGAGAAAACAAATACTCTACATTATCACAAGTTCAACAATACAAAAAGTTTATATTTTTACTTTTTTGCTATGTATATTAAGTATTGTACTGCACCAAGAAATTGATAAGATTTCTCCAAAAACAGGATAATTCAAAAACAAAAAGTTGGTTAAATAACAAACTTGATATTTAAATTCATTTTCCAAGGATGCTACCCAAAGATTTTGAAAACCTCCCACCTGAAAGTGCTTTATATATAAACAATGATGATGATGATGATAATTATAATACCAACCACCACCAGCACAGCCATATTCATTAATATTCAATTATCTCCTTTATATTTCATGATACGTGAATCTCTGTTACTGGACATATTTATTCCTCACATTTCAATCTACCATCACATAAATTCTGTGCACTCGTAGCTCTAACACCTCATGTATAATTTCCCCATATATTTAAAATATTTTCATGAACCTGATCAAGAATAAACATTTACAGATCTAGTTTCATGATATATTTTGTAGGTACAAGAAGGGTTATAGAGGAAACCAACTTGACTTTAAAACTCCATCCTATTTCTATTATATTGCTGGAAGCAAGTGAAGTATGTCAGGACTTTATATATTGAACAATTGCACCCAATATTAACAAATATCTAGGATGCCAGTAAAAAGTTATTGAAAGAAACTGTGTGTTTTAAAGAAATCTACACTTTTGACTACCTCTTAACGTGTTAACAGTTATACAAAATTAAACAAAATCCCTGGTTACTGATAGGAAATATTAGACACAGTTGAACCTGCTCAGTACATAAGTCAGTATAAGGTAGCTTTTATCTTACCCCTCTTCGGTTAAGATTGCGTATATGCTTAAGCCAATCAAGTGTTTCAGCAATCCTAACCCTTCTTTCCTAAAAAATAACCTACTTCTACAATATAAATAGTATCCCAACGGCACATTACCCCCAAAAACCGCGTTACCACTTCTATAACAAACAATTAAAACAATTAGAGACTTTACTTTTACACTGTAATTCCACAAGTTGGCACTATAATAAGAGTACTGATTCTTGACGTGCTCTTGACATTAGAGGTTAGCTAATATATAGATATAATGAGTACCACAGAGTATACATACTTAAATGCTACATGTTCTGAGGTAACAGAATCTTTGGAATAGACCACAGATTATAGACAGACAAACAGAGAGACTGCCATTTGCGGGAAGTTGGTTCAATCATCAACTTTGGTTAACTGATTTACTGCTGATAACTATGTTTTAAACTTTGTTTTAATAGACAATGGAAAGTCCTAACCAAATTAAATACCAAAAATCTTAATAGTGCAGCATAAACTAGCGTAGAACGAAATTATGGTACAATGCTGCGTAATTCTATCGCAATTGGCAACACTATCTCTTGCCTTTTTAAATAACAAAGAAAGCGTTAGATGTCACTAGCATTGAATTTAAAAGGCATTTAAAGATAATCACGATAACAACTGTTTCTAGCCTTTGAAAATTTTCGTTATTCTATTACCTTCTAATATTTTTATTGGTACTTTGTATTCTGAGAGAAAGACGCTTTAAAATAGAGCTGTAACTATACAGATGACCTCACAATTATAGAGTACGGGAAGTAATGGCGCCAGAAGTATATACATAATATTTTCGAACAATTACACATATTTAGTCCTTGTCTAGGTGAGCAAATGTCCAATGATCGTATAGTGAGGGCATTGCTGCTAACACCAATTAATTATTTATCGCACCCTAAGGCTCTTAGAGTGCAATTTTTGAAGACCCTCTTACTTAATAGAGGGTAGTAGTCTCTTGTAATCTGGTCAATATTCTTGAGGCTATAGCAGCAATTAATTATTTATCGCACCCTAAAGCTCTTGGAGTGCAATTTTTGAAGACCCTCTTACTTAATAGAGGGTAGTAGTCTCTTGCAATCTGGTCAATATTCTTGAGGCTATTGGTTTCAATGTTATGGTACGGCAGTATTTCTACTCTACTTAATGAACAATCTAGCCCTTTTAAAATAGGAACTTTATTTAACAGCATATTCCATTACATAGCAAGTAATACTGTATCAGTGGGTGTCGACTGGAATAGGCACTTCCGGTTCTACATCGTTCTGCCAAGGTCAGCGTGGTGAAACAAACATTTCGAGCGCTGCATGCAACCCTTACTTTCAAATTCACACATTAGACAGCACTATACTTCCTGGGGCAAACATTAAAAAGGTGCTAACACAATTGTTGTATAGCTCTGTATTGCGTTCTAAATAATTTTACAAAATAACACACATTTAGTAAAACAAATTGGTATATTTATGGCAGTTTCTACTTATAAAAGCCTTTGAGTAATATTATATGGTATAACTTGCACAGTATTTTAGTCAATGTACGATGTGAATAAAACTACAGTTGGCTACCTGTATCTTATTTAATGCAAAATTTGAAAGCTGTGGTCGCTGTGGTTAACGTTCTGTGAACTTTTACCACCAAGCCATTTCTTCAAGTTTGGATACAGTGTGCTAAATCTGATGAATAAAGTGCACGAGGAAGCAATTCAAACTTCAACTAACTGATTTTGACCATTGCAGTAATGGATGTGTGAACTAATGCATTGTCTTGATGAAACAAAACTTCCTTTATCCTAAATGCAGCTATTTTAGTTTGATTTCATCACTCAAGTGCTGCAACAAGCTCACATAATACTCACCATTGATCGCTTTTTCTTTTGAAGATAATCAAAGAAAATTATCCCAAGTGGATCCCAAAAAACTGATGCAATTGCATTGCCTGCAGATGGAATTGTCTTCAGTTTCTTTGGAGCCGAATCTCCCCTTACAACCCACTGTTTCGACTGTTCCTTTGTCTCAGGTGCGAAGTGATGGACCCATGTTTCATCCATGGTTATGAATAGGTGGAAAACATTGGTTTTGTTTTGCTGTGAGCAAATGCAGCACCAATCTTGTGCACAGCTTTCTCATGTCCAAATGTTCAGTCGTATGCGATGATGCACTGGAACGTCTACTAGCTCATACACTTTCAGTCGACGGTCATCAAATGCATTTTGTGGATTTTCTTTATAATTTCTGGCATGGTCACCTCATTTGGTGGACCACTGTGACGTCTGTAAACTCTGTTACTGCTGTAAACAAAGGAGCAGACTCCCCCAGAGTAGAACCTAGCACAGCTTTAATATTAGTTGGACTAAGACCTTTCAAATGAAAGTACTGTATCACTTAATGATGACAAATCCACTGAGAGTATTCACTATTGATGGCTGCCGAACAAGTACTAAACAACGTAGCATTATCAAACTTCAAACTCAAGCTTTATCAGGTTGGTACTTTCTATCACAGTCATTTGTTTGAAACAACAACCACTCTCATGTAAGGTTGGGTTTGTTGTAGTTTGTTTTTAATAGAACTATTCCGAATATAACTTGTAGAAGTGTGCAAGATAATTAAGGCACAATCTTACTGATGTATTTTAAGCATTCCACCAGGGCATAGCATGTTTATTAACAAATAACAATATTTATATACAATTATTGCACTAAGAATATTCCAAAACAACGTGTGCAGACGCCACTTCTTCAGGAACTAATACGCAGTGCATGACTAGGCGAGGGTGACTTGTTAGCTCTCAAGAACGTTCTTTGCAGCCTCATAAGTACCAAAGAAAATGGCACCTCCTAATGTGATCCACAGCACACGAGGCACGATACCTGCAAACAGCCTGTCAACAAACTTACGTCAATGTAACACTTCAACTATTTCATATTGTTATCGACATGCATGATTCCTGATCTACTGCAGAAAGTGAATTTAGTAAAATACTAGCTAACCTGACAGGGGTTCATTGCACTGTGGCAGTCAGTCCCACAAACTTATACTCTTTGGTCAAGTTCTGGTGATGGCGTTGCCTATAAAGTGTACTTATAGTGGTGACATCTTTACTTTTCAGTAATGGTCACATGGGCATCGTGAACGGGGGGAGTTGGTGAACTTAATGTGCAATCAATTACTGACTATTAAACTATTATTTTAATTAAGAACAATTGTTATTTAGCACAAATCAATACGGTTATCTGCAACAAATATAAATTTTGACAATAAAATAATGAATTAATAATATCTGATTGCAAACTTCCAACATGTGGCCCCCCCCCCCCCTGGAAAAAGTCTGCCGACGCTCATGAATGGTCACCACAACAGATAATATGCAATCATAATATGTAATTTAAACAAAAAATTGAATATAAACATATTTCAGAGTGGTCACTTTGTTTATTGCCTATCAAATAATTACCGTGATATCAACAATACATTTGTATAACATTAATATACTTCTCTATATATTTTTACTTTCTCTACCGTATTCAACCCAAAAATTCGATGTCAAGATTTCACAGGAAATATATGTTTTGAGACACCCTGAATACAAAAAAAAAAAAAAAAAAAAAGCATTTTTAGAAAAAGGTCTGTGTGTGTGTGTCAGTCTGTCTGTCTGTTAGTCTGTGGAAAGTATAACTCAAAAACGAAAAGTTGCTTAAAAACCAAAGTTAGTATTTAAATTTAATGTCTTTCAAGGATGCGACACAAACATTTTGAAGAAAATAGCCTCACCCTAAACTACCCTTTATATGAAAAATTTTGATTTTCTTGAAAATGGCTCTAACAATTTTGATTAAAATACCAATGTATGAGATATTTTGATGACAAATAAAATGTATATTTTGAATTTTCTGGCTATAACCTATGTAGTCCTGTTTACTCTAGATGACTTTTGAATAACTTGTAAACTGTAAGAAACAGACAAAATCTTACTACATAAAAAAATGTTGTTGTTGTTGTTAGCTACTGCTGGATTTCTGACAATGAAGTCATTAATCCTCTTGCTGTCCAATATTTTTCACTGATGGATGGGAAGGGCGCTAGAAGTGGCCGGGCATATTTGAAGGTGGTCTTGATCCATTTCCTCTTGCAGATCACATAGAGGACAGAGTGGTGAAGAATATATCCCAATTCTGTTTAAATGTTTTGCCAGACAATCATGTCCTGTAATCAACCTGAAGGTTGCAACTGCTGTTTTTCGAGGATACTCAGGAATTACTGTCTGAATGTTTGGTAGTTCCCATCTTTTATTCTTGATTTTTCATATTTTGCAATAATTTTTTTGAATTCAGAGTTGACTAATCTTTTAGCTGCATAAAATGGGTAAGAGTAAACCAGTCTACACTCACGCATACCGACCCACATCCCCACACCCACCACGGCCGCACTGTAGCCGATTGGTTAGACCATTTGCTTCTCACCAAAATGGCCCGGGTTCGATTCCAGGCAACTGCATGTGGGACTTGTTGTGGACAAAGCGGTGCTGGGGTGGGTTTCCTCCGGGTTCTCTGGTTTTCCCTGCCATCTCATTCCACCGGTGCTCCATCTTCATTCCATGTATCATCAGTGTCACTGCCTGCGGTGCCGTAGTAGTAAAAGCCAGCATTAAACACTACAAACGCCCCCCCCCCCCCACACACATGGATCTTACACTAGAACTGCTTTTCTTGTATCCAGGGGACCTCAAAACATATATTTCTGGTGAAATTTCCACACTGAGATTTTGGGTTGAGTACAATACTTCCCGTAGTTCCTATATGCAGTAGAGAAAGTAATAAAACACAGTTACTTACCCCTGAAAACCAGCTTCTTTTGTAATTGTCCGCAACATACTGAGTGTACCAGCTCGTGAACTACTTTGCTTCTCTGCCAACATTATACGAGTCTTTGCTACGTCAAGTGGCGTAGTCACTGCTGCAGCAATGCCACCTACAACAGTTATAACACTCAAACTCAATGACTCAACCTAACTTTCAATTCTATAATCCAATGGTTTGTATATAAGATAAATCCATTATTATATTAAATAAATTTAATTAAAATACCTATTGTTTTCTGTGATTGTTGCACTTTACATTTGATACAAACCTTTTTTTGTTTCTTCATAATTTAATGTTTTGTATATGGGGTGGCACTTTAGATTTGTGTAAATACAGTATCAATAACTTTTGTGTTAAAGTCACTGATCCTGTAACAGTGATTTTCTAAGTGATTTTAAGAGTGGAGAACAGTGTTCTGCTTTTGCAGCAGATATCAACATAACAGCTGCAGCAGTTTGAACAATTCACTTAACATAACATATAACTTGTTTTCTCTGATGAAGTCCATTAAACAGAAAGCCTCAGATATGATTCAGAATTCTACCAAAGAGCAGATATGGAAAACAATACAAGGTGTTACTAACTTCTCCACCACATAACTAGTCGTGCTTTTTCAGAAATTGAATGTTCTACTTTTTGTTTTAACTGTTTGATTTATATTACCATTTGCTGTATGCCTTCCCATTCATTCTTCTGACTTTTCTTGAGCCCTGCTTCAGAAAAAATGCTCTTGTCAACAGAGATTGTGTGGTATTCACAATCCTGCTATAGAGTTAGTCTATAGTAGGCCAGGACGGGAGGTGGCTCAGTGACGTCAGACCTCCGTGCTCTCCCTTCACGCGGTGAACAGCTGAGAGCCGTGTGTGAAATGTAGGCAGCGGGTAACAGGGGAGAGGAGAGGGGTTTAGCGCTGCAGAAAGCAGAGATTTCAGATGTTTTGAAAGTAATAACACAACTGATTTTCGTCTTAGGTTATCCATTATTGGTGTTAGTACAGTTTTTGCATAAATTATTCATAATTATTTTCTTTCTCTGTATTGTGAGGATAACTACTTTAAATGTTTGACACATTGAAATAAAACATACACTACTCATATGCCTGAAATTATATGAATTTAATTCAGCACAATAAAAATAAGAAATACTAAATAAAATAACTACTATGCACGTTCATATGTAACAAATATTACAGCAAAAATGTTCTTACTTTTTTGTTTCTTTTCTATGCCACAAGTTTGTCAATATTGGGATGTAATGTCTGAGTAATATTTAATCTAAGAGGTTGTTATGTGAGGTTGTTATCTGACAATTTACTTCTTGTTTTTGCCCTTGCAGCTTTCATTAGTGAAAAAAATTGTTCCACTATGCAGGTCGATCCAAACATACATAACATTTGAGCGGTAAGTGTATACAATCTCGGGAATCTTGTTTCAGAAAAATTGTTGTAAAAGTCACCCATGTCCACTTTACGATCATATTTGTCCTTTAACAGTTCGTCGCATTGCAAATTCAACAGTTCCAATTGATAGCGGCTAGGAATTTCTCTTACAACATTCACTGAATATGGGGTACCAAACAGTAATCCAACTCGACCACGGCCCACAAACCCGGAAAATCTACTTAACATAGTTGAAACAGTTTAAACATTGGAGAAAGCTTCTCCAGGTCCTGAAACCTCGATTCAAACTGCACAAGAAGATCTTGCAGGACTGACACTAATATGCAAACTGACCTGGTCGTGTTTTGTTACCAGGCGCACCATACTCTCCACTCTACAGATGCATGTGCACATCACACAACCTCAATCGCTTGCACAAACGTCATCAGGTGACTAACGTGTCTTCCACTGGTCCATTTCTTTAACAATTTGAAAGGAGAACTGAATATCATTTTTGACTCCAACTAATATTCCACTCATAAGAGAGCGTAGGCTTTCACAGCCGGAGTCAATGTTACTAGAAGATATTTCCGGGCTGTTATGCCGTGGTCTGCTGGAGTTAGAACTGCCAGACGTTTCGTCCACAACTGCGGTAGACATCTTCAGTGGCGCGGACGTAGTCTCCTCGGAGAAATAAGCGTAGCGTCTGAGGTGTCGGCTGTCTGAGGTGTCGGCTGTCCGAGCTGCACTTATTTCTCCGAGGAGACTACGTCCGTGCCACTGAAGATGTCTACCGCAGTTGTGGATGAAACGTCTGGCAGTTCTAACTCCAGCAGACCACGGCATAACAGCCCGGAAATATCTTCTAATATTCCACTACTTATCTGTCTATTTTTGGGTAGTAGGTGTAGTAAAAATCCAGTAAAATTGAAGTATTTAAGTTGATCATTTGTTAGATTTGCTTCTTGTATGACAAATATATCTATTTTATAGTCAAATACAATTTTATTCAGTTCTATTCTTTTTGTTTGGGTGAGACCACCCGCGTTCCATTGTAGAAGTCTGATGTTAGATCTTCTATTAATATAATGTTTTGGTTCTCGAGAAGTAGTTGCCGCCCGGAGATCCGGGGAGTATAAATGTTGTTGTTGTTAGCTAATGCTGCATTTCTGACAATGAAGTCATTAATCCTCTTGCTCTCCAATATTTTTCAAGAGAGCAATAGCAGTAATAGTAACCGCTTTTTAGAGAGCACCATATTTTTATGTTTTGGCAGTCACATCGCTCTCTCACAACCCCCAGAATGTCTGGAGGACCACACCTGTCGTTGGTTTACGGGTCTCACCGACCTGACCGGGAGAATTATCAAAATAAATTCACCGACCATATCCTCTGATTACCAATCAGAGGACGTATTACATGCCATGACAGGTCAGCATGTTAGGGGTTTAGGTTTTATAGAGAAATCAGAGAAATGGAGAGGTTGGAAACATAAAGACTCCCTAGCCCTTGGGAACCCTAACAGATATTATATAAATGTATATAGTATAAATGTAAATATTTTGATACTTGACACCTTACTATGTATTCACTTCAGTAAGTTACTTGCTTTTTCCTTTCATCTAATACTCTATCCATAAATCAATCACAAAGTTTCCTACACAATATTTTTGTATACTTGTAACTGTGCTGCAAATGAACAATGCCTATCACATAAACTGTTTTGCTTCATACCTTAATACATGACCTACTGGTCTAGGTATTGTGAGGTTATTGACATAGCAGAAAGCATTTGAACTCATCATATGTTATCACAACCCTTCCCACTATGCTTCACAACTTCTGTGCCATGCCTACATGGAGGTACTAACCAACCTGAAAACATATTAATGGGAGAACAATAATCTTACACACTGGCTGTGTAGTGTTTTGGTGCTTGTTGCTGTCTGTCGCTATCATGGAAAGTTGTAGATGAAACTATACAACATTTTGAAAACTACTTTCAAAGACTTTACTTACCAGTTTCATGAAGAGAGATGCTGAAACTGTCCACCATTGTTGTCCATACATTTTTGGCATCTCTTTCAGAAACTATCCATCACTCGCGGTAGTTCACTTTGAGAAATGCTGGGATTTCCTGGCAGATATTTTGTTTTAATTCTTCCAGGGTGTATGCTTTTGTACTGTACACTTTATGTTTTAAGTTACCCCAGAGATAGAAATCATAGGAAGTTAGATCGAGGGACCGAGGCACCCGCAAATCTCTATGAATAATTCTGTCATGAAACATACTTTCAATTGTTCTCATCAACAGATTGGCCTATGAACTATTGCAGTCTTGTTGAAAAAAAGACAAAATCACATAATTCTCTCTCTAAAAAATAAAAAAAAAAAGAATTAAAAAGGGAGCAAAATTGTATTCACATATGTATGGGTGTTAAATGTTGAGTTGAAAAATATTGGCCCTATAACTCAGAACCTAATATTGTTCATGAAGTACCCCTTCATGACAAAAAGTTAGTGTATGGTGTGCCATTAACGGAGAAAGGTTTCTCACAGCTCCGATAAGCGATGGAGGCCTGTTGTATGTTGTATGGTTTCATCCATGCGGCAGGTGGCAGTGAGCACCAAGGATGCTGAAGGCAGACACAACCCACTTGGTATGTAAGTTTTTGTTTTCATGGTAGTATGTGTAAACCAGTGCTTGTTTACTGTATCTTGTGGTTGCCATTCACATATCCCCTAAACGGAGAACCCTGAGGAATAGAATTGGGATATATTCTTCACCACTCTGTCCTCTATGTGATCTGCAAGAGGAAATGGATCGAGACCACCTTCAAATATGCCCGGCCATTTCTAGTGCCCTTCCCATCTATCAGAGAGCAAGAGGATTAATGACTTCATTGTCAGAAATGCAGCATTAGCTAACAACAACAGCAACATTTGAATGAGTGTGGTACAGATCTACCAAACCCTGGTTTAGAGTGAAGTTGCATGACTTATCAATGAGGTAAACATACCAGAGACAGCTCCACACATGGACACCTGTATCACACTTGGCGAGTTTCCTGTCACTGTGGCGCACACTCTCTTGAGCCACTCCCAGAGTGGAAACTGCACAAGGACAAAGGGCACCTCACGTAGAACAGTTGTAGTGTACCCTCGATAGAGTCCTAATATGCCCTCCAGGGCAACTGCTCTCTGGATGATGGTCCATGCGCCAAGCTTCTGTACCGACGCTTGTTGTCTCTGTTTCACTACTTCCACTGGCACTTTGATACTGCAGCACGCCTGGACAACAAACATCATGTCACAATAACCTCACAAACTGCAAACTTGGCACTTCACTTCTTTCTAACTTACCATTTATATTTTTTAACCTGCTTTCAATTCAGCCAATATAAAGCAGGTTTGCCAATATCAAAATTCAATAGAGCAAGCATTTTCTGAATACAGATGCATTACTAACAGAGTCATGATTAACCCTCTGACTGAAAGAGTGAAGAGGGGAATAGCAGCTAATAATGCAAGCGTCTCCAAAGAGACAAGGTTGGACATCACTGAACTTGACTCTATAACATCATCAGTCAGTAAGAAACAAACAAAATCCCAAAGCGTAAAATCAACTTTCCACTCTACTATTGATATCACTGTTCTTGTTATGAACATACTATTGTATCGTGTTTTGTTTTCCATTCCAGGGTTATTGTGATCCAACCTTACTGGGAAGTGTGTGCTTCTATAATAACGGGAGAGCAAACAATTTACAAACAGGCTGAGCAGTGTTTTGACTCTCCACATCCTCAGCGCTGATTGCTGTCTGCTGCTATCATAGAAAGGCACAGATGAAAACATACAAACAATTTACAAACAGGCTGAGCAGTGTTTTGACTCTCCACATCCTCAGCGCTGATTGCTGTCTGCTGCTATCATAGAAAGGCACAGATGAAAACATACAAACAATTTACAAACAGGCTGTGCAGTGTTTTGACTCTCCACATCCTCGGGACTGATTGCCATCTGCTGCTATCATAGAAAGGCACAGATGAAAACATACAAACAATTTACAAACAGGCTGTGCAGTGTTTTGACTCTCCACATCCTCGGGACTGATTGCCATCTGCTGCTATCATAGAAAGGCACAGATGAAAACATACAAACAATTTACAAACAGGCTGTGCAGTGTTTTGACTCTCCACATCCTCAGCGCTGATTGCCGTCTGCTGCTATCATAGAAAGGCACAGATGAAAACATACAAACAATTTACAAACAGGCTGTGCAGTGTTTTGACTCTCCACATCCTCAGCGCTGATTGCTGTCTGCTGCTATCATAGAAAGGCACAAATGAAAACATACAAACAATTTACAAACAGGCTGTGCAGTGTTTTGAGTCTCCACATCCTCGGGACTGATTGCCATCTGCTGCTATCATAGAAAGGCACAGATGAAAGCATACAAACAATTTACAAACAGGCTGTGCAGTGTTTTGGCTCTCCGCATCCTCGGGACTGATTGCTGTCTGCTGCTATCATAGAAAGGCACAGATGAAAACATACAAACAATTTACAAACAGGCTGTGCAGTGTTTTGACTCTCCACATCCTCGGGACCGATTGCCATTTGCTGCTATCATAGAAAGACACAGATGAAAACATACAAACAATTTACAAACAGGCTGTGCAGTGTTTTGACTCTCCACATCCTCAGGACTGATTGCCATCTGCTGCTATCATAGAAAGGCACAGATGAAAACATACAAACAATTTACAAACAGGCTGTGCAGTGTTTTGACTCTCCACATCCTCAGCGCTGATTGCCGTCTGCTGCTATCATAGAAAGGCACAGATGAAAACATACAAACAATTTACAAACAGGCTGTGCAGTGTTTTGACTCTCCACATCCTCAGCGCTGATTGCCGTCTGCTGCTATCATAGAAAGGCACAGATGAAAACATACAAACAATTTACAAACAGGCTGTGCAGTGTTTTGACTCTCCACATCCTCAGCGCTGATTGCCGTCTGCTGCTATCATAGAAAGGCACAGATGAAAACATACAAACAATTTACAAACAGGCTGTGCAGTGTTTTGACTCTCCACATCCTCGGGACTGATTGCTGTCTGCTGCTATCATAGAAAGGCACAGATGAAAACATACAAACAATTTACAAACAGGCTGTGCAGTGTTTTGACTCTCCACATCCTCAGCGCTGATTGCCGTCTGCTGCTATCATAGAAAGGCACAGATGAAAACATACAAACAATTTACAAACAGGCTGTGCAGTGTTTTGACTCTCCGCATCCTCAGCACTGATTGCCGTCTGCTATCATAGAAAGGCACAGATGAAAACATACAAACAATTTACAAACAGGCTGTGCAGTGTTTTGACTCTCCACATCCTCAGCACTGATTGCCATCTGCTGCTATCATAGAAAGGCATGGATGAAACCATACAAACAATTTACAAACAGGCTGTGCAGTGTTTTGACTCTCCACATCCTCGGGACCGATTGCCATGTGCTGCTATCATAGAAAGGCACAGATGAAAACATACAAACAATTTACAAACAGGCTGTGCAGTGTTTTGACTCTCCGCATCCTCAGCACTGATTGCCATCTGCTGCTATCATAGAAAGGCACAGATGAAAACATACAAACAATTTACAAACAGGCTGTGCAGTGTTTTGACTCTCCACATCCTCAGCACTGATTGCCATCTGCTGCTATCATAGAAAGGCACAGATGAAAACATACAAACAATTTACAAACAGGCTGTGCAGTGTTTTGGCTCTCCACATCCTCAGCGCTGATTGCCATCTGCTGCTATCATAGAAAGGCACAGATGAAAACATACAAACAATTTACAAACAGGCTGTGCAGTGTTTTGACTCTCCGCATCCTCAGCGCTGATTGCCGTCTGCTGCTATCATAGAAAGGCACAGATGAAAACATACAAACAATTTACAAACAGGCTGTGCAGTGTTTTGACTCTCCACATCCTCAGCGCTGATTGCCATCTGCTGCTATCATAGAAAGGCACAGATGAAAACATACAAACAATTTACAAACAGGCTGTGCAGTGTTTTGACTCTCCGTATCCTCAGCACTGATTGCCATCTGCTGCTATCATAGAAAGGCACAGATGAAAACATACAAACAATTTACAAACAGGCTGTGCAGTGTTTTGACTCTCCGCATCCTCAGCACTGATTGCCATCTGCTGCTATCATAGAAAGGCACAGATGAAAACAT
The DNA here is from genome assembly GCA_030765045.1 of Tenodera sinensis. NCBI lineage: Eukaryota > Metazoa > Arthropoda > Insecta > Mantodea > Mantidae > Tenodera > Tenodera sinensis. The sequence continues at coordinate 225,056 of CM060972.1, read as the reverse complement.
GCAAACAATTTACAAACAGGCTGTGCAGTGTTTTGACTCTCCGCATCCTCAGCACTGATTGCCATCTGCTGCTATCATAGAAAGGCACAGATGAAAACAAACAAACAATTTACAAACAGGCTGTGCAGTGTTTTGACTCTCCGTATCCTCAGCACTGATTGCCATCTGCTGCTATCATAGAAAGGCACAGATGAAAACATGCAAACAATTTACAAACAGGCTGTGCAGTGTTTTGACTCTCCGCATCCTCAGCACTGATTGCCATCTGCTGCTATCATAGAAAGGCACAGATGAAAACAAACAATTTACAAACAGGCTGTGCAGTGTTTTGACTCTCCGCATCCTCAGCGCTGATTGCCATCTGCTGCTATCATAGAAAGGCACAGATGAAAACATACAAACAATTTACAAACAGGCTGTGCAGTGTTTTGACTCTCCGCATCCTCAGCACTGATTGCCATCTGCTGCTATCATAGAAAGGCACAGATGAAAACATACAAACAATTTACAAACAGGCTGTGCAGTGTTTTGACTCTCCACATCCTCAGCGCTGATTGCCGTCTGCTGCTATCATAGAAAGGCACAGATGAAAACATACAAACAATTTACAAACAGGCTGTGCAGTGTTTTGGCTCTCCACATCCTCAGCGCTGATTGCCATCTGCTGCTATCATAGAAAGGCACAGATGAAAACATACAAACAATTTACAAACAGGCTGTGCAGTGTTTTGACTCTCCACATCCTCAGCGCTGATTGCCGTCTGCTGCTATCATAGAAAGGCACAGATGAAAACATACAAACAATTTACAAACAGGCTGTGCAGTGTTTTGACTCTCCACATCCTCGGGACTGATTGCCGTCTGCTGCTATCATAGAAAGGCACAGATGAAAACATACAAACAATTTACAAACAGACTGTGCAGTGTTTTGACTCTCCACATCTTCGGGACTTATTGCCATCTGCTGCTATCATAGAAAGGCACAGATGAAAACATACAAACAATTTACAAACAGGCTGTGCAGTGTTTTGACTCTCCGCATCCTCAGGACTGATTGCTGTCTGCTGCTATCATAGAAAGGCACAAATGAAACCATACAACCTTTTTAAAATTACATTTAATTAAAGGAATTGTTAAAAGAAAAATAACTTCAAATTATAATCAACAGATAACACTTCGAATAGCTTCAAGAATGAGTTGGAGTCAACTTGAAATGTGTCAGGTGAATAAAAACTTGCAATATTACTAAGATAAGTGAAGCTTTTAGTTTCTAATTTGCTCTTACTTTAGATTCTCTTTGCTTCACTGTTAATAGCTTCATTTTTCCTTATGTATCTTAATTACCATTATAGTTAAGTTTCATACGACAATTTATGCTCGACCATATACCTAATTTTATAGTTGTAATATTGCAAAATGTTTTACACTTACCAGGGTCAATGACCTACATATTGCATCAGCTGATATTTGGAGTTCTGTGCAGGCACTAAACAATTGATTCGTTCCCATCACGTCACAGCTGCATGAGGAAAATGATAACCTTGGAATGCTATGTAACATTGAAAAATAGAAGGCAAATTGAATATATTGATTTTCAGACGAAACTTTATTTCATGTATAAGTTATTTATTGTACCATTGGTGAAATTAATTTGTGGGACAGTGCTAAGTGCAATATTCTTGGAAGTTGATGCTGTATTGATTTGTGTTTTGTGTTTGTCCGACATTTTAGCATTTTGTAAACTCGAACTAGTTGCATTTTGAGAATTAATTGATACTGCACTTTGCCATTGCTGCATGGAAATTGTTTGATTGGTGGATCACCTGTCCTTTAATGAAAGTTTGAACTTAAGGAGGTCCATTAATGAATTGCTATCAGGCTTATAATTAATAAATTTGGGTATGGTCGAGCATAAACATGAGGAACACTCGATGATGTAGGTAGTACTTACAACTTCTCCCAAACTTGCAGCTACCATGTGTATCAGAGGACTATATGCCTCGTCCACTGCCTTCTTGCCATACTTCTTCATTGTATTGTAAGTAACAAAGAACATTGCAGCTGTGGACACAACAAACCACAATGCATCACATATGTATATTGACGGTGGGGGGGGATTTATTGTTGTAACACTACGTATGTACGTCACATGTAATTAGCAATGGGACAGTGCAAGGCCTGTCTTTAAAGTAAGTACCAACAACTTAAAAAAAAATAACGAAAAAAAGAAATCTGATGTCTTACACTCACATAACTTTCTCTACTCTTGTACTAATCATTCTTACAAACTCTTATTCCTATATCTTCTTCGTGTTAGTTGAGATAAACATTTGTACCAATTATCTTATTGCTTATTTCCTTGTAGGTACAAGGGGAATATGGGAATACAGTAGGCTTTGTGCGATAGTCAAATCTTTTAAAACTGGTCACTATGTGAAGGCTTTGAAATTCCATTCTCCTTGCATGGCTAAGAGATAAAAAGTGAATAACGAACTTACGTTTGAGAAACATATAAATAATGCAGAAATTGTGTGTTTTAACAAGATCTACATTTTTTTGTAGGTCTCATTAAAACACGTCTTATGGTTTACCAGTTATAAAAAGTCATCAAGAGTAAACAGAACATGGGCTATAGCCAGAAAATTCCAATCATACATTTTTCATTTGCCACAAAAATATCTTAAACATATGCGCTTTAATCAAAACTATTAAGACCCATTTTTGAGAAAATAAAAAAATGTTTAAAAGATTTTCCATGTAAATTGTAATTTAAGGTAGAGTAATTTTCTTCATAATCTTTGTGTCACATCCTTGAAAGATATTAAACTTAAATACCAACTTTGGTTTTTGACTGACTTTTCATTTTTGAGTTATGCTGGTCACAAACGGACACACACCTAGACATGGAACTTTTTCTAAAAATTCTTCTGTTTTTGATTCAGGGGACCTCAAAACATATATATCTGGTGAAATCTCCATATCAAAATGTTGGGTCAAATACAGTACTCCCCTTACTTACCACACGTAGAAGAGAAAGTAAAAAGGTAAGATTTTTTAAAAAAACTGTTGTCTACTGCTATCGGTATGACCCTTGTACATTAGTTACCAAGTTCTGGTGTCTGGTGATGAAGTTTAACTAGTCTTAAACACTATATCTTACATGCAGGTGCAGAGCCAATCATCGCTGGATATATTCCCTTGTATAGCTGCTGGAAACCACCAGACTTCAAAAATCCCACTGGACTCTGAAGCCTGGTTTTTAAAGTGTCCAGCGGAAAGAGTGTAAAATCAACAGCCATTCCCGCTACACCACCTGCCTAGAAGCAATCAGACAGCAACCCAGACCTTCTTAATGTTTCTGTACACCTATTAAATGTAGAAGGCAAAATATAACCTAAAAAGAGTAAATATTAAGGCAGCTACTAGCATAAAAGCAAGTAAAAGGCTTAGAGCTTTCACAATGAAAATAAGTAATTTTGGCTTCGGTTCCTGAAGGTCATGTAGTTTGTAATGGTCCAAACCTCAAGCTTTATTAATGTGACAAATACCACTTCTGACACCATTGTGTAATGACCAATTTGCTAAACAAGTGCCAGAAATACTTGAACAACAAAGGAAGGCACTTCCAACATATACTGGCTTGTATATGTGAGTATTTCTATTTTTAAGTGTTTAGTTTGCTTCTTTGTTAGCAATAACAAACTGTGATACATAGATTTATTCATACATATGTTTAAATCTAGCTGCAGCAGAATCCTGATAACTCGACCTAATGTGGACTCAGAGGATGTAGAGTTACTGACATGTTAGTTTTATAGATTAAGCCATTTGTTATTCACAACTCATAACATAATGCTGCAGGTTACGTAAGTCTATGTTCCAGCACAATATGTTGTTGTTGTTTTCTAGTGCCTTGCATCTGGCAATGAAGCCATTAGCATTCGTGCTTTCCAATACTTTTGAACTGTAGTTTCTTCTGATCTTAATGCTTCACAGGTCTTCAAGTGGTCTTCGTTCATTTCTGCTGGATCGTTACACAGGACACATATTGGTGAGGCTGAGATACCTATTTTCCAGCACAATATAGGAAACAAAAAAGTAAAATATACTTATTACAGCTTCACGGGTGATCAGCCGTGTGAGGTTTAAAAACATTTGAGCTTTCGGCCATTGTAAACTCTATGGCCTTCGTCAGAATGAAAAATGACTGTTAGCTCTCCACTCCCCATATATATACAATGTTAGGTGGGAGGGGGTTGCATTGCTCTGGCCAATGAGCGGGTGACGATTTGTGATTGGGCCTGCTGTTTTTAAACCTCACATGGCTGATCACCCGTGAAGATGTAATAAATAACGTGAGCCGTGAAAGTTTTAAATCTTACAATAAAATATACTGTCAAATTTATTACATATTAATATGTTCTCATTTGTCTGGTCTCTTTAACACACAAATTTAATTTCCATGTCTTCTTGCTCGACATTTTCCCCAGTACAAATACAATAGTAACAGTAAGCCTGAAATCTGAGAATCTGTAATCAGAAATATGTTACAGAAAGTTTAGCTCGCCATGTACATGCTGGATAAAGTAATAAACCTTCACATAAGTTTGAAAGATAGAACTGGAACTTAAAAATTCAATGCCACAGCTGGGATTATAAACTACAGACCCTCCACTTACTAGGTGGGTACTCTAACCATTAAGCTACTGTGACAACCTGCCAGAATGACATTGAATTCTCAAATAAATAAATAATAATTACCATTTGAAGGTTATTTAGTCCTGGGACATAAAGTACTTACAATAGTAAGTCACTATTGGGGTAATTTGTCTCTGATGTGAGACTGCCTTTGTGGTTTACAGGGAAAAATGCAAACTGGTTTGAGAATTTAATTACTGTGTAGAACCTAGACATCTGGTCAACTACATCAACACAAAATTTGGTTGAGTTGTAAAAGGTTACAGTCTCTGGAGTCTTCTTCTCATTGTTGGCAATGTCCACTGTAGGATGCATGGTACTAAGGATTATTACATTTTTTCTAGGTATACACTGGTAAACTGTCAATCTTGTATTAGAGCCAGCTTTCTGTAGTAAAACCATACTTCAAGGAAGCTGTCGCCCTTCTTTCATTAATGGAGGCACATCTCGCCTTGCACGATTCACAGTTCTAACTAAACTAGTTGATTTAGTTTTCAGCTTATCTGCAAGTTTTGATGTTGTAAAGAAACTGTCTGTAGTAACATTTAGACCTTTCCCTGTAAAAGGGTTGTTTATCTACACTAAGATTTGGTCCGGGCTGGAAACAAGCAATGCAGTTTTGTATGAACGGATTCCATATTTCAAAAGCAAGAGCAAACTTATCTTCAGTCAAATGCTGTCTGCGGGTTGCTTTCATGTCCAATCTCAGGTACTTCATGATTTCTGTAAATCGATCCCTTGTCATAGTTTCTGTGAAGAAGTGTGGACCCCAAGTTTTGTTGCATAGGCTCTTTAGTGAATTGGATCTTGTCCCATATACTCCACGAGTATACAATATTGCACAGGAGGCATCTAATTCTTCCAGTGTGATTGTCCAAATTGGATCTCCTGACTTCAAGCGAGCTTCCTCTTCTGTGCATCGCTTGATGAGCCTCAGAATGTTCTCACTTACCATAAGATGCCAGGCGCTACATACACTATCTGCAGAGATGTTGCTTCTAGTGTAAGGAGTTGGTCCACTATTTTGCAGGATAATATTCTGGTTGTCACGTCGACCTGCTGTACCTGATCCTGGTCCATAAGGGATGAATTTTTCTTACATGTTCCATCAGCAGCGCAATGTTCATGACCTGCAGAAAATATATCTGCTTGACGTTGACCAGACAGAATGTCTTGGCAGGAAATAGTTGTTGCTGATATTGCAAGACTACCACATCCACTTCTTCTTCCACATCCCCGTGCTCAGCCTCGCCTCGAGCAGGAACTGTGACCGTGGGTATTGGGCGCTCCTCATTTGAAACCACTGAATCAGTCCCACTACTACTATCACTATTTTCAACCGGTTCGACATTGCTAGTTTTACTCCCCTTGATATTTGGCACATTGTCATCTTCTCCTTCAGAAATATCATCACCATTACTGCCGAATTCTTCGCTATGAATCCTAAAATAATACTGTAATGCTTCTTCCACAGTCTTGAAAGACTGTTGGCTCTTTATGTAAGAACAGAACCACTGGAGTTACCTCTGAATGCGACAAGGTGCATAACTAGAATAAACTAACAATGATTTCTGCAACAACAATGAGATCTTTTGCTGCTGTTGCTGTTTGTAATACATTGTTAGCTAGCTCAACAAAGGCTTGACATGCGGCAAATGAAGTAACAGTAGCTAACATCATATATTACACTAATGTACAAATCTGGGTCAAGTTGATCCTGCCGTCCTTAGAGGTAAAAACATCACAACCGTAAATGTTGTGATTTGTACACAACTGAAAATTGTAAGCTTCAGATGCCCAATAGTAATGAAAAGTCATGAAATATGGTACATGTCCTCTCATTATTATGATCACAACTGGGCCAGCATACCACAAAATGTCTGAGCAACATAAGTGTAGCCAACAGATGTTTTCATAAAAGGTTTTATAACAAGTGATTGCAACTGCAAAGTGGCGACAAGAGCGTGGTCATTGTATCTGTATAACTAAATTCCTAAGAGAAAAACCAATCAATACATTACCAATCCAGCAAATTTAGCTTTTTATTTAGGTTGGTAATATCTGTTGTGCATGCTCATTAGCAGGAATATAGCAAGTTGATTCTCATGGGATTATTCTCCTATAAAAGATGTTCTAAAACGGGTCACTGGGCAGTCTGTCTTTCATAATGCCCACATCGAGGTTATAGTGGCCTCTCCTTCTACTGCCTGGGGTGTTGCCAACCTATGAAACAAGGACATGCTGAAAATACCAACACTGCATCATGAAGGTGCAGCTCTGATTTATGGATGTCATGAGTGTCATGAAGCATTAGTCCTGTTTCAGAAGGGCTTCATTACACCCATGATGTCTCCTTTAGGACTACATGGCAAAGTGATAAAGTTATTTTGACTTCTAGGCTTAACCAGACTGCCTAGAAACCTTTTCCACCCTTATTGGAGGACTGGGTACATTTTATAACAACCCGTCACATTTTCAACAATCATATTAAAAACCATAACAGTAACAGTGATGACGAGGACGAACAACAACCACCACAACAATAATACTAATACTAATGATGATGACAATAACAATAGTAATAATAATAATTAATAATAATAATAATGATAATGATAATCATGATGGCGATGGTGATGTTGATTGATGATGGTGGTGATGATTTTATTATTATCATCATCGTCATCATCATCATTATTATTATCATCATTATCATCGTCGTCATCATCATCATTATCATTATCGTTATCGTTATCGTTATCATTATCATTATTATTATTATTAACGTCCTCTAACGTAATGCCATATCGGACAGTGAATGAATGAAACAGGTGAAATGATGCTCAAATGAGCCTGAGGTACATGGAGCTTTAAGTAGATCTCAGGATAAAGGAAAACCTCGGAAAAACCCTTACCCGGATAACTGACCCTAACCGAGATTCGAACTCGCTACCTCTTGAACGTGAGGCAGACAAGCTAACAATCACGCCACCGAGGCGGGCGATGGCGGTGGCAATGGTGATGGTGATGGTGATGGTGATGGTGATGGCGGTGGTGGTGGCGGCGGCGGTGGTGGTGGTGGTGGTGGTGATGGTGATGATGATGATGATGATGATGATGATGATGATGATGATGATGATGATGATGATGATGATGATGATGATGATGATGATGATGATAGGACATACGCTCATAGCACATACGCTCTTCTGCTATTCATGTTTCCTGTGGTTGGCAATATTGACATGCTTCTGCGGATTTCAGAATTCCACGGTTGGCAACACCTACGTCAACTACGGCTGTAAACAATTAAAGATAATAGGAACCAGACAGCTATTCTGCACGATAACCCCACATCGACTTCAAGCAATACTTACGATATTTAAAAACTCCTATTTCACTTCTTTCACCATTTATTTGGGGACTTGTGCAAACCAGCCAAGTCCACGAATAACAACGGAAACATGACATCTACTTTTAATCTACAATGTAACCAACATAACCTAACAACAGCAGATTTCACCACTTTTGGTACTTACTATGAGAGATACGTAAAACACAGGCTCATCATCAACACTCTGGTCCATGAGTTTGCCTTATATATTGTCACCTTTTAACTGTTATTCATTTAAACCTAAATTTAGACAACTACCACAATAAACATGCCGCTAAACCAGGCAAATGCCCAATAGCTCCAACTCCGCGCGTAAACTAACTACCAACATCACAACTGTGTATGCGCTGCATGGAAAGCTAGAACACTAACAATGTTGGCAATTATGTTGGCAAGTACAACAGAATTTGTAACCGCTAGACCTCGCATGTATGAGTAATGGGCCGCATGAATAAAACAGAGCACATGCTTCTACTTCACCATTTAGAAGGAAATCCTCACGTGTTTATGAACAAATATTGAGCTAAAGGCTCTAAAAGTAAACAAGCTCGTGCTTCTCAAGATTAGATAACCGTACGAATAAAGTGAGGGAAATCCTTTCAAAGTGAAAAAATCAGAAGGTTAGTCAGTAGCAGACTCCACTTTGCTCAGATCATAATTATAATGTAGATTAGATTGGATTGCGCTCAGCAAGTTCACAAGTAGCCATGCCCCCCCCCCTCCCCCCGACAGTGAACATTGAACATGTCAGTTGAAATGTACAAACATGTCAATAGAAATATACAGTATAGTACATATATAGAACACATTATATACAGGCACAAAAAAAAAAAAACAGGATAATGCAGAAACAAGAAAATATTCCCTGTAGTTGTAAGACTAACAATGTATATTTACAGATACAAATAGAACTTCGTTTTAAACTTTCACTAGACTTTTCCTGCCACGAACTACCGTCTAGTTATTATATAATTATAATTTAGTTATAATTAACAATGAATTACATCTTTTGGCGGATTGTTCTATACATATACATTTAGGTAGCTTTCACACAGGCATCAAATTGGATTAACAATGATTTGTCACTAAAGAAGCTAGAGATTACTTACAAATCTACATAAGCATTAAGAGGATAAGTGTAAAATTAAAATTGTTAATGTTCAACAGAATAGCTGACCGTTTGAATGTATAAGTCGATTATGATTATTTACCTACTTGTCTCTTTATAATGGTTTCTCGCTGAGCAATATGACTCCACAGTAAAATACGAGGCACACATTTGGAAACTTTTGGCTCCCCATTAACCATGGGTACTTTCCATTGTTTCCACGGGTCGGTGTCCTATTCTTGGGCTCCCAGTGGAATCTGTGGGAGAGGCAAGGGAGCCAGTTATACCAACTCCCGTCGGAACAGCGTAAGGACACTCTTCTCTTCCCTGTCTCTCCTTTCACCCCACCCTCCCGGGGGTGCCCTGCTAAGACCCCCGTTCCTAGTCAGATGTCATACATATACAAAAGTAAACCTAACCCCTGTCGATATGCGTGGCTCAGTTAGTTAGACACTGACTTACTGATCCCAAGGTCGCGGTTCAAATCCGGCCCAGGTAGATGGCTTTTAAGTGTGTTTAAAAACGACAGCTCCATGTCAGTAGATTTAGTGGTATGTAAAGGCAAAAAAGAAAGAAATACTGCAATAGAACCCCGCCTAAAAATGATTCTGTATACTATTTTGGCCCACTCTCTATAAATATACTTAATATGGGCTAATATCAGTGGATGTAAGAATGTTTACACTATTGTAATACATATCTTTGTTGTGAAATTGGAGTCCTTCACCACTGACTTGTAACGTTTGATTTAGAATGCTTAAATTAGTGTTTCGAGGCTGCATGAAACTGACTCGTATACCTACAGCATCACACAAATTGAGAAGGCCCTGAACAGAAAACAGTTGACTGGCAATACTGGATTTGTGTTTCAACTTTTGTCACTGTTTATTGTTATTTCACTGGACAGCAAAAACTAACTAGTTCTTTGGTGGAATAAGAAAATATTTTGAAGTATTTTGGTTTCAGATGGAGTGTCACGCATTCTGAGTGAAGTTATGTTTGGTAGGTATCCTTGTATCTGAGACTGTAACTCAGGATATTGAAGGTGTGATCCTAATGTTTTCAGTATGCTTGTTTTAGTTCTCTTCTGTTATTCTAAATACGCCTGAAAGGAAATTCTTAGAAAACCCATAGCGGTTAGTAAGGCAATTCTTCTCGTAGAATTAGAATAAAAATGACAGGCTATTTGGGATACTCAGTTCTAAACCAAAACAGCGACGAAAGCGAAAGAGAAGGAAGCATTTACCATAGGAGTGTTGTTTGGAGTTCATGGAACGTGGAACCAAACCTGTCCACCCTTTTTAGGATGTTTTCTTGTACCTATAGGAAAATAACCACGTAGTGACAAACATGGCCGTTTTCGGTTACACAGGATGTGCAATGAGGGCTGCCAACCTAAGAGAAGCAAAGTCCGCAGGATTTGCCATGTTTTTATTAATTTTTCTTCTTTTCTTACTCGTTTCCCGTTCATGTAAACGGAAATGGTGAGGCAGTGATTTGTTGATGATGCATTAAAGAAGGGAAAATGACTTAAAATAATCTAATCGCCTGCGAATCAGAAATCCAAGATTAATACATATATTACTCTGCCGACACGGGTGATTGGAGGCATGGACGTCGTGAAGGAAGAGCAGGCCGGAGGGGGGGGGGGCGAGGTCGAGCCCCACTCTTGATTGCAAACTACCAACTAGCGCCCCCCTGGAAAAGAGTCTATCGACGCCCTTAATTGGAGGAAATGGTAGCGACCGTGTCACATTGTTTACAATGAGAAGTAAACGAAACTTAGTCTACTAGCGATTTTATTATTAGGTTCAATGCTAGAGGCAAAGTGCTAATAATGTTATCGTATTGTCCTATGTCCTCCTAATATTCATATCCTCGTGACTTACTATTGTTCTATCTCCTACATTTGAACACGCGGGTCAAATATGACCATGCATAAACAGAGCTTGTATTACCTTCTCTTTGGAGACTTATGTTCCCCCAACTTGAGAGAAATTGTCTTTCATGTGCACTGACACTTCATTTTCTAATCATTATTAACATCAGTGCATCAATGTGTTTCAGGTGCAGCACGTTGCATGCTGGGATGATGAGGAAGTCTACACGTATAAGGTTGATCTTGCTGATATTTGTGGTTGCATTCTGTGGAGGATTGATTGTGACGCAACTGAACTAGTGGAATTCAACTATGAGCAAGTTCAATAAAGACAATCTTCAAGTTAATATAGAATCTGAGGCACAGAACTCGTGGAAGAGTTCAAACATGAGCAAGTTCAATGAACACAATCTTCAAGATAATATAGAATCTGAGGCACAGAACTCGTGGAAGAATTCAAACATGGGCAAATTCAATGAACACAATCTTCAAGATAATATAGAATCTGAGGCACAGAACTCGTGGAAGAATTCAACATGGGCAAGTTCAATGAACACGATCTTCAAGATAGTATAGAATCTGAGGCACAGAACTCGTGGAAGAGTTGAAACATGAGCAAGTTCAATGAACACAATCTTCAAGATAATATAGAATCTGAGGCACAGAACTCGTGGAAGAGTTCAAACATGAGCAAGTTCAATGAACACAATCTTCAAGATAATATAGAATCTGAGGCACAGAACTCGTGGAAGAATTCAACATGGGCAAGTTCAATGAACACAATCTTCAAGATAGTATAGAATCTGAGGCACAGAACTCGTGGAAGAGTTGAAACATGAGCAAGTTCAATGAACACAATCTTCAAGATAATATAGAATCTGAGGCACAGAACTCGTGGAAGAGTTCAAACATGAGCAAGTTCAATGAACACAATCTTCAAGATAATATAGAATCTGAACCACAGAACTCGTGGCAGCGTTCAAACATGAGCAAGTTCAATGAACACAATCTTCAAGATAATATAGAATCTGAGGCACAGAACTCGTGGAAGAGTTCAAACATGGGCAAGTTCAATGAACACAATCTTCAAGATAATATAGAATCTGAGGCACAGAACTCGTGGAAGAGTTCAAACATGAGCAAGTTCAATGAACACAATGTTCAAGATAATATAGAATCTGAACCACAGAACTCGTGGCAGAGTTCAAACATGAGCAAGTTCAATGAACACAATCTTCAAGATAATATAGAATCTGAGGCACAGAACTCGTGGAAGAGTTCAAACATGGGCAAGTTCAATGAACACAATCTTCAAGATAATATAGAATCTGAGGCACAGAACTCGTGGAAGAGTCCAAATATGAGCAAGTTCAATCAAGACAATCTTCAAGATAGTATAGAATCTGAGGCACAGAACTCGTGGAAGAGTTCAAACATGGGCAAGTTCAATGAACACAATCTTCAAGATAATATAGAATCTGAGGCACAGAACTCGTGGAAGGGTTCAAACATGGGCAAGTTCAATCAAGACAATCTTCAAGATAGTATAGAATCTGAGGCACAGAACTCGTGGAAGGGTTCAAACATGGGCAAGTTCAATGAACACAATCTTCAAGATAATATAGAATCTGAGGCACAGAACTCGTGAAAGAGTTCAAATATGAGCAAGTTCAATCAAGACAATCTTCAAGATAGTATAGAATCTGAGGCACAGAACTCGTGGAAGGGTTCAAACATGGGCAAGTTCAATGAACACAATCTTCAAGATAATATAGAATCTGAGGCACAGAACTCGTGGAAGAGTTCAACTATGAGCAAGTTCAATTAACACAATCTTGAAGATGATATAGAATCAGAGGCACATAACTCGTGGAAGAGTTCAAATATGAGTAAGTTCAATCAAGACAATCTTCAAGACAATATAGAATCTGAGGCACAGAACTCGTGGAAGAGTTCAAATATGAGCAATTTCAATCAAGACAATCTTCAAGATAATATAGAATCTGAGGCACAGAACTCGTGGAAGAGTTCAAATATGAGCATGTTCAATCAAGACAATCTTCAAGATAGTATAGAATCTGAACCACAGAACTCGTGGAAGAGTTCAAACATGGGTAAGTTCAATGAACACAATCTTCAAGATGATATAGAATCTGAGGCACAGAACTCTTGGAAGAGTTCAAATATGAGCAAGTTCAATCAAGACAATCTTCAAGATAGTATAGAATCTGAACCACAGAACTCGTGGAAGAGTTCAAACATGGGCAAGTTCAATGAACACAATCTTGAAGATAATATAGAATCAGAGGCACATAGCTCGTGGAAGAGTTCAAATATGAGCAAGTTCAATCGAGACAATCTTCAAGATAATATAGAATCTGAGGCACAGAACTCGTGGAAGAGTTCAAATATGAGCAAGTTCAATCAAGACAATCTTCAAGATAATATAGAATCTGAGGCACAGAACTCGTGGAAGAGTTCAAATATGAGCAAGTTCAATCAAGACAATCTTCAAGATAGTATAGAATCTGAACCACAGAACTCGTGGAAGAGTTCAAATATGAGCAAGTTCAATCAAGACAATCTTCAAGATAGTATAGAATCTGAGGCACAGAACTCGTGGAAGGGTTCAAACATGGGCAAGTTCAATGAACACAATCTTCAAGATAATATAGAATCTGAGGCACAGAACTCGTGGAAGAGTTCAAATATGAGCAAGTTCAATCAAGACAATCTTCAAGATAGTATAGAATCTGAACCACAGAACTCGTGGAAGAGTTCAAACATGGGCAAGTTCAATGAACACAATCTTGAAGATAATATAGAATCAGAGGCACATAGCTCGTGGAAGAGTTCAAATATGAGCAAGTTCAATCGAGACAATCTTCAAGATAATATAGAATCTGAGGCACAGAACTCGTGGAAGAGTTCAAATATGAGCAATTTCAATCAAGACAATCTTCAAGATAATATAGAATCTGAGGCACAGAACTCGTGGAAGAGTTCAAATATGAGCAAGTTCAATCAAGACAATCTTCAAGATAGTATAGAATCTGAACCACAGAACTCGTGGAAGAGTTCAAATATGAGCAAGTTCAATCAAGACAATCTTCAAGATAGTATAGAATCTGAACCACAGAACTCGTGGAAGAGTTCAAACATGGGCAAGTTCAATGAACACAATCTTCAAGATAATATAGAATCTGAGACACAGAACTCGTGGAAGAGTTCAAATGTGGGCAAGTTCGATGAACACAATCTTCAAGATAATATAGAAGCTGTACTTCACTATAATTTTACTGATATGGGTAAGTTTGGGCTTTGATATAAAGGCAGAGAATAACGTGACCGACTTATTAATAGGAAAGGTATATTATATGGAGAGTTCTTTCCTATCTCAGGTAACACGTTTGACTTTTAAATAAAATCAAGCTTAGAGAATAAAACTTTCACTTATCTTAGTAATGCTGTAAGTTCTTGAAAATTTCACACATTTGTCTCGTGATGATATCCATCACATTCTCAATCGTCTATTTAAAACAGTAACCATAGCTACAGACGCTGAACTATGCGACACTTCTATGTGTCGCCAACCTCTGAAAACAAAACAAACCTATAAGTACAATCTATTGGAGGTATTTCAAAATTCATAAGTGAAGCTTTTAGTCTCTAAGTTTATTATTTTAGATTCGGTTGCTTCATTATTTACTGCCTCAGGTTTTTCATTGAGGTTTGACGTTGTTCGTACCATACGATAAGCCATGTCTCAGCCTGTCTTATTGCTCATACACGCGTCTACCTGCCTGCCCTAGGGCTGCTAGCCTGTCTTATTGCTCATACACGCGTCTGCCTGCCTGCTCTAGGGTTGCTAGCCTGTCTTATTGCTCATACACGCGTCTGCCTGCCTGCCCTAGGGCTGCTAGCCTGTCTTATTGCTCATACACGCGTCTACCTGCCTGCCCTAGGGCTGCTAGCCTGTCTTATTGCTCATACACGCGTCTGCCTGCCTGCTCTAGGGTTGCTAGCCTGTCTTATTGCTCATACACGCGTCTGCCTGCCTGCCCTAGGGCTGCTAGCCTGTCTTATTGCTCATACACGCGTCTGTCTGCCTGCCCTAGGGCTGCTAGCCTGTCTTATTGCTCATACACACGTCTGCCTGCCTGCCCTAGGGCTGCTAGCCTGTCTTATTGCTCATACACACGTCTGCCTGCCTGCTCTAGGGCTGCTAGCCTGTCTTATTGCTCATACACGCGTCTGCCTGCCTGCCCTAGGGCTGCTAGCCTGTCTTATTGCTCATACACACGTCTGCCTGCCTGCCCTAGGGCTGCTAGCCTGTCTTATTGCTCATACACGCGTCTGCCTGCCTGCCCTAGGGCTGCTAGCCTGTCTTATTGCTCATACACGCGTCTGCCTGCCTGCCCTAGGGTTGCTAGCCTGTCTTATTGCTCATACACACGTCTGCCTGCCTGCCCTAGGGCTGCTAGCCTGTCTTATTGCTCATACACGCGTCTGTCTGCCCTAGGGCTGCTAGCCTGTCTTATTGCTCATACACGCGTCTGCCTGCCTGCCCTAGGGCTGCTAGCCTGTCTTATTGCTCATACACGCGTCTGCCTGCCTGCCCTAGGGCTGCTAGCCTGTCTTATTGCTCATACACGCGTCTTCCTGCCTGCCCTAGGGCTGCTAGCCTGTCTTATTGCTCATACACGCGTCTGCCTGCCTGCCCTAGGGCTGCTAGCCTGTCTTATTGCTCATACACACGTCTGCCTGCCTGCCCTAGGGCTGCTAGCCTGTCTTATTGCTCATAGACGCGTCTGCCTGCCTGCCCTAGGGCTGCTAGCCTGTCTTATTGCTCATAGACGCGTCTGCCTGCCTGCCCTAGGGCTGCTAGCCTGTCTTATTGCTCATACACGCGTCTGCCTGCCTGCCCTAGGGCTGCTAGCCTGTCTTATTGCTCATACACGCGTCTGTCTACCTGCCCTAGGGCTGCTAGCCTGTCTTATTGCTCATACACGCGTCTGTCTACCTGCCCTAGGGCTGCTAGCCTGTCTTATTGCTCATACACGCGTCTGCCTGCCTGCCCTAGGGCTGCTAGCCTGTCTTATTGCTCATACACGCGTCTGCCTGCCTGCCCTAGGGCTGCTAGCCTGTCTTATTGCTCATACACGCGTCTGCCTACCTGCCCTAGGGCTGCTAGCCTGTCTTATTGCTCATACACGCGTCTGCCTGCCTGCCCTAGGGCTGCTAGCCTGTCTTATTGCTCATACACGCGTCTGCCTGCCTGCCCTAGGGCTGCTAGCCTGTCTTATTGCTCATACACGCGTCTGCCTGCCTGCCCTAGGGCTGCTAGCCTGTCTTATTGCTCATACACGCGTCTGTCTGCCTGCCCTAGGGCTGCTAGCCTGTCTTATTGCTCATACACACGTCTGCCTGCCTGCCCTAGGGCTGCTAGCCTGTCTTATTGCTCATACACGCGTCTACCTGCCTGCCTTAGGGCTGCTAGCCTGTCTTATTGCTCATACACGCGTCTGCCTGCCTGCCCTAGGGCTGCTAGCCTGTCTTATTGCTCATACATGCGTCTGCCTGCCTGCCCTAGGGCTGCTAGCCTGTCTTATTGCTCATACACGCGTCTGCCTGCCTGCCCTAGGGCTGCTAGCCTGTCTTATTGCTCATACACGCGTCTGCCTGCCTGCCCTAGGGCTGCTAGCCTGTCTTATTGCTCATACACGCGTCTGCCTGCCCTAGGGCTGCTAGCCTGTCTTATTGCTCATACACGCGTCTGCCTGCCTGCCCTAGGGCTGCTAGCCTGTCTTATTGCTCATACACGCGTCTGCCTGCCCTAGGGCTGCTAGCCTGTCTTATTGCTCATACACGCGTCTGCCTGCCTGCCCTAGGGCTGCTAGCCTGTCTTATTGCTCATACATGCGTCTGCCTGCCTGCCCTAGGGCTGCTAGCCTGTCTTATTGCTCATACACGCGTCTGCCTGCCTGCCCTAGGGCTGCTAGCCTGTCTTATTGCTCATACACGCGTCTGCCTGCCTGCCCTAGGGCTGCTAGCCTGTCTTGTTGCTCATACAGCTTTCTAAACAAATAAATATTCTGTTTGGATGATAATATCTGGAAGTTTGTAGTGATGTGTTGTATTCAATGTCGAGATTTCACAGCAAATATATGTTTTGAGGTCCCCTGAACCCAGAAAAAGATAGCTCTTGTGGGTGTGTTTATGAAGAGCACAACCGAAAACGAAAAGTCGGTTCAAAACCAAAGTTGATATTTAACATTAATACCCTTCAAGGATGACACAAAGATTCTGGAGAAAATTCCTCCACCCTAAACTACTCTCTGCGGAAATGTTTATTTTCTCAAAAATGCTTCCAACGATTTTGATTAAAATGCCATATGTTTAAGATGTTTTGGTGGTAAATGAAATGTATATTTTGACTTTTCTGGCTATAGCCTATATAGCCCTGTTTGCTCTGGACGGCTTTTGTATAAGTGGTAAACCGTAAGAGATCGACCAAATCTTACTATTCAAAAATGTAGATCTCGTTAAAAGACAATGTCGGTCGTATTGTGGAGTGAACCATTTCGGCGATATTCCTTGTTATTTGTGTCACTTTTTGGAATACTTAAAATGTTTTTCAAATGGAAGATCGTTATTCACATTTTATATGACTTCTCATAAACTTCTATTTCTATGTCTTCTTCGTGTTAGTTAAGATAAGCATTTGCAGAAATTATCTTATTGTTTATTTTCTTGTAGGTACAAGGGGAATATGGGAATACGGTAGACTTTGAACGATAGTCAAATCTTTTAAAGCTTTGAGATTCCGTTATCTGTGCATGGCTAGGATATAAAAGAAATGAGTGGCGATATTCCGTTTGACAAAAGTTTAAGTATTCCGCAACTCCCAAGAATAACAAGGAATATCCCCGAAATTGTTCGTTCAATCTGCAAGAAAAAAAATAGACATAAATTGTGTATTTTGGCAAGATCTACATTTTTTGTAGGTTGCAATAATTCCAATGGATTTTCTCTTATAAGTAGATTTTCTCTGGTGTTAGGAATGTTCAATTTGGATTTAATCTGTGTTACCTTTTCTAGGAAACTACTATGAGTTTTAAGAATTGAAGGGGGGAGGTTCTCTTCTTTCCATTTAGAGTTTGGCAGTCGTAACATTTTCTCGTGTTGGAGCAATGCTTGTTCTTCTATTTTTGTTGTTATTGATGGGGTCCGTGTTAAGGCAAGCATGGCATCAATAGGTGTGGATTTAACTGCTCCAGTGATTAGGCGAAGAGCCTGATTTTGTATTTGTTCAAGTTTATTGATGTTAGCATTTGCTGCTGTTATTAAAGCTTCAGAACAGTACAAGAGGTTTGGTTTAACTTACATTTTGTATGTTGTGTTAAGGACTCTCCTTGAGCAGCCCCATTTAGCACCAGCTAACCTTTTCAGGATTTGCAATTTCTTTTCAACCTTTTCTGAGATGTTTGTTATATGTTTTTTCCAACTTAGCTTTCTGTTGAAAGTGATGCCTAAGTATTTGGCATCATCAACTGCTTTGAGTGGTTTACCATTATAATTTATGTTAATATTAACTGGTTTGTATTTTAGTGTAAATAATTCATAATTTGTTTTTTCCACATTGATAGTCAACTTCAATAGAAAGTAATTAATTAGTAAAAAAAGTAATTTGTCCTGTTTCTGGACATTTCACCAGGCCCTTGAATTTTTCTGTAACTGTAGTTTGTAGCATCGATAACATTGGACAAATCACTAATCATAGAACTCTTGTCTCACAGTTCGTAAATAATTGCCTTGACTGTGAGGCATTTGTACTCAGGGGTCTCTTTCTAGGGGATATGTGAATAGCGACCACAAGGTACCCAAGCTGAGCAGAACATTAGTTCCACTTACTGGTGTTTTGCTCCTCACTGTAACTTTTCTATGTGACCTTAGCTTGGTCATCTCTTGTTCTCTTCCGACCCCGATGCTATTAGGGTTCCTGAGGGCTAGGGAGTCTTTATTTTTCCAACCTCTCCATTTCTCTAATTTCTCTATAAAACCTTAACCCCTAACATGCTGACCTGTCATGGCATGTAATACGTCCTCTGATTGGTGATCAGAGGATATGGTCGGTGAATTTATTATGATAACTCTCTCAGTCAGGTCGGTAAGACCTGTAAACCAACGACAGGTGTGGTCCTCCGGACATTCTGGGGGTTGTGAGAGAGCGATGTGAACGCCAAAACATAAAAATATGGTGCTCTCTAAAAAGCGGTTACATTTACTGCTAAGTCTCTTCGATGTGAAAAATATTGGAGAGCAAGAGGATTAATGACTTCATTGTCAGAAATCCAGCATTAGCTAACAACAACAACAACATTTTATATGGCGGTCATACATGCAAAGAGAACGGAATTTGAAGGCTGTAAATGTTTGACTATCACGCAAAGCCTACTGTATTCCCATATTCTCCTTGTATCTACAGGAAAATTAGCAGTAAGATAGTTTGTACAAATGTATGTCTGGACTAACATGACGTAGATAGAAGAATGAGTAGAGGAAGTGATGTGAGTGCCATTTTACAGACAGTTGTAGTTGCTGGAAGTGTCCGGAGCTCAGCACAGCACACGTCTTGGCGCTGCGATCAAGTCTAGATATTCATATGTATGGTAATAAACACACACACACACACACATGCGTCAGTTATCTTTGACCCCAAATATCTAATGTTATCGAAACAAGGTTGCCCTTTTGGTTACGTAAAGGGACAAAGCAAATGAATGCAGTTAGTCCACCAAACGGTCATGTTCTGCTTATAGCGAAAACAGAGTCCTCGACAAAACTCCTGCAACTCAAGGTAAGGTTAGCATCATGAATATACATATCACCAGGTGAAATCTCGTACTTCGCCTTGTCCGTGGTTTATCCATACAAGTTGTAGACTTAGGCTGCCTTGGCCGGCCCAAGAGCCTAGGGTCCTTTGCAGACATATCTATACCTACGCTCAACGTTTCGCATACTATAAAGAAAACAATACACAAATAAAACACCAGAAAGGCACTAGGTATGCAAAACCACGGTTGAACAACCACAAATACTACAGGAAGAAAAGCGAACAGGGAAATTTGTGTGAATGTAATACGTTGCACTTGTTTTTCACTCATTGTATGAATTACATCTATGTGAAGAGTGAGTGGAGAAAAACATGTGAATGTGTTGCTAAAAGAAAATCGTGTGTTTGTAATACGTTGCATTTGTATTTCAATAATAAAAACTTGTATGAATTGTATGTTGAAGGGCGATTAGAGAAAAACAAGTGAATGTGTTACGTAGAAGAAAAGTGAGTAGGAAAAATCGTGTGATTGTAATACGTTGCATTTGTATTTCAAATTTCTTACATTCACACAGCTTTTGTTCCTGTGATATTTGGGGTTATTCAACAGCACTTTTGCACCGTGTTCCCGGAGTTCTTATTTGTTTATTTTGGTTTCTTAACCTACGTTTAAAAGTTGTAAGGATAAAATGGTGAAACCACGGGCAACGCCGGGTATTTGAGCTAGTTCGCTTATAAACTTTGAAAAGCTAACATGCTTGTGACATAGAATGTTGTTTCTATGTGGTCTTGTTATAGTTATAGTTGTACTAGAATGTGTGTCTGTGTTCTAAAGGTTACCTATACGAAATGCATCGGCTGGTGAGGACCTCTGTGAAAACCTGCCGAGGAAATGAACCGTTCAGGCGACTGCAGCATGTAAGTAACATTGCTTCACACTTCTCTGGCAAGCACCCAGAACTAAATACTCCTTGGCATGAGCTGACGTCATGGATACTAAAAACTAACAGACTAGCTTGGGAAAGGTTCAGGCGCGGCTCCTCAGGGTAGGCAGGATAGGCATTGCCTACCCTATCGTAATACATCAACAAATAATGTTTAACTATGATTCTGCATTTTATCATTTGAACCGTCATTTTCCCCTAAATTGCAGTTCAAGAAAAGTTTTCTCGGTTATAATGACCAGCGCATGCTCAAATCCTTTAATCTCAATTCCGATTCATCAAAACTGCGCTGCGTGTTTGAAACGCGCGGCAGAAATGATACGCATGGAACCTGGGTAGTGGAGAGCAGGCTAGCTTAACCTCTGCCTGCCCGGCCCCATTTCCTCAGTACGAGGCCCTTGAACAGGGATAAGGAAACATTCGGTCTGTATATGCACTCCGAGCATGCGTAGACGCGCCTGCCAGCAGTCCGAACACTTGCCTGCCCAAATCCGAATTTATGTGACATTTTCCGAACAGCCATACTCCACGAACGAAGATCTCAGAGATCTGAATCGTATCGTTATCTCTGTGTAATACCAGTATGACCGACTTAATTACTGAACTATTACAAATTTCGCTTTCGCGGCGCACTCACAATGAAAAGAGGAGTGTTTTAACTATTTAACACAAAGCTGTAATCAGACAAATTTTCAATTTCTTAATCTATTTTAGTCGTGGGCGTCGCGAAACGGGGGCAAGGGGTGCCACGGCCCCCCTTGGAAGTTGGTGAACTTAATGTGCAGTCAGTTACTGACTATTAAAATATTATTTTAATTTTGATGTAAAGAACAATTTTTGTTTAGCACAAATTAATACGGTTATCTGCAACAAATACTATAAATTTTGACATTAAAATAATGATTTAATATTATATGATGGAAAATTTCCAACATGTGCTCCCCCCCCCCCCCTGGAAAAAAGTCTGTCGACACTCGTGATTTTAGTTTTGGCGGTAATTCGTCCGTAAGTCACAATCATTCACTCTGCACTTATTAAACAACCAAACAATATATTGTTTGCGTTATCCGCAATGACTTCGCCCCCTATATTTCGGATAAACGGGGTTTATTATTATTATTATTATTATTATTATTATTATTATTATTATTATTATTATTATTATTATTATTATTATTATTATTATTATTATTATTATTATTATTATTATTATTATTATTATTATTATTATTATTATTATTATTATTATTATTATTATTATTATTATTATTATTATTATTATTATTATTATTATTATTATTATTATTATTATTATTATTATTATTATTATTGTTGTTGTTGTTGTTGTTGTTGTTGTTTTTGTTGTTGTTGTTACTGTTACACTTTGCCTACCCTAAAATTTTGACTGCGAGCCGCCACTGGAAAGGTTAAGTGGAAAAGTCTATGTAGAAAAAAAAACACAGTTTTAAGTGCAATTGTGTTGATTAGAGTTGTGCAAGACCGTTGCTGAATGTGAAAAGAAAGGTAATACATAATCGAGAAATTGATAGACTCTTCAGCAGCTCATAGGCTAAGGGGAAAGAAGGGCAGGGGAAAGACATTCCACGCACTAGTGTAACCTTAGTTTTGTAAACATTCGCGCAAACGTTGTTAACTTACCCCAATAGTATTCGCAGTGTTTACTCGCTACTAATTTGCCTTAATTCCAGTTGTAAAATCGTTTGTTGTTTCTAGTTTTACGTCGGAAGCAATAGTGAAAGTAGATAAACCCCTGTCTAGGAGTGCTGTGGAATCTGCTATGGCTGTATGTGTGTGTAAATCATATTTATACGATCAGTATAATTAGCAGCGAGTATACGCAGTGCGAATAATATTGGAGGTAAGTTGGCAATGTGACCAGCAGAGCAACGTTTGCGCGGATGTTTACAAAACTTAGACCTTTATTCCCATGAGCTGGAGAACAAACAGTATTGAGTACGTAAAGATGAAACAATTCCTTCCTAACTGTTCACCTCCGACCAGGAGCAACGTTCAATCACCTACAGTGTAGCCAACCTCGCGTCCATTGAAGGAATTCTTTCATATTCATTAATAAGCAACTGGGAGCATCTAATTCAGGGGTGTCAAACAGCACTCACCAGGCGTGAAAAATTTCCCCCTATTTCCCCTCCCTCCGTGATGATCAAATCGGAAAACGTGAAAAACAAAGCGAAAACCGGTTCTACTAGTGCGTGCTACTACAGTTAAGGAGGGGTAGACCCATCCCTTCACACCCTCGGAGTGACGTTTGACATGCCTGATCTAATTGAAATACAAATTAGATTAATAATTATAAGTTATTGTTTCTTTATTGCTTACGTACATAAAGCTTTGTTCTCTTTCAGAATCTCCCACAACAGATGTACAAAGACAAGGTTATAGCTATTAGACGAGAGGACCAATCAGTATGGGAGCGCAGAGCTCCATTAGCACCAACCAATGTCCGTCGGTTGACACGTCTGGGGGTCAAGGTCATCGTGCAGCCTTCAAACAGACGGGCTTATCCTATGCAAGTAAGTGACTCCATAGGACTCCCAACTTCGGCACCCATAAATAACCATTAAGATCTCTAAAGGTCTGCTCACACAAGTCCACAGACTTTTGTGATACTACAGCTCACAACTGTTTGCTTCTCATAGCCTTGACTCACTCCCTTCACTGTCTTCCTTCGCTTTCTGTGTCTCTCATACACTAATCACAGAAACACACAGTTCTCTTTTAATGACGTTAACACAGTCTACAGTTTTTCATGATACTACAGCTCACAACTGTTTGCTTCTCATAACCTTGACTCACTCCTTTCACTGTCTTTCTTCACTTTGTCTCATACACTAATCACACAAATACACAGTTCTCTTTTACTGATGTTAACACAGTCTACAGTTTTTCATGATAATATTTTGAAAAGATGAACATTTTCGAAACATTTTCCATATAATGGGTAGTTTAGTATGGAGGAATTTTCTTCATAATCTTCAGGTCGCATGTTTGAGAGATATTACTCTTAAATACGAACTTTAGTTTGAACCAGCTTTTTTTTTTTAAGTTATTCTGTCCACAGACAGACACACAGACAGATGGAGGTTTTTTCCAAAAATGCTGTTTTGGTGTCAAGGGGCCTCAAAGTCAGAAAAGGACATTTAAAATTTACCATATTAAGGCTGAAATGACTGTAAACAATCTATATTATTTTGGGCCTCGTCTTCGGACACTAGAATATAGTCAGCTTCCTAGCATCATTCACAACTAAGTAATAGTGCAAGTAAAGGTAAAAGCAATTAATTATTTGCTCTACTATGAACGCAAACTTGAATATCTATATGACACTGCACCCCCACGTATCTAAAAAATGTTTTGTTAGAAAAATGTCCATATGTTTGTAAGCAGTGTAACTTAAAAATGAAAAGTTGGTTAAAAAACTAAACTTGGTACCATTTAAGTGTTTCAAGGATTCGACACGAAGATTTTGAAGAAAACTCCTCCACCCTAAATTATCATTTTCTCAAAGTGGTCCTAAAATTTTGATTAAAATGCCACATGTTTCAGATATTTGTATGACAAATGAAATGTATGTTTTGATTTTTCTGGCTATAGCCTATGTAGTCCTGCTTACTCTTGAGGACTTGTATAACTGATAAACCGTAAGAGATAGACCAAGTCTTGGTATACAAAAAATGTAGTTACGTTTAACCACCGTTCAAAGCCTACTGTATTCCCCTATTCCCCTTGTACCTACAAGGAAATAAGCAATAAGATAATTTGTACAAATGTTTATCTCAACTAACATGAAGAAGATATAGGAATAAGAGTTTGTAGGAATGGTTAGTACAAGAGTAGAGAAAGTCATGTGAGTGCAACACATCAGATTTGTTTATATAATTTAACATTTTCGGCTCAGATATGTTTAAATTGATATTTTGTATATGAAATAGTCTATATGTATAATTCGACGGCCTGACTGTTGCTCTACTTGACAGTTTATAGGTTATGTCACACGTGTTATGATAATGATGTTTCAGAGTTACGTATCAGCTGGAGCGGTGATTCAAGAAGATATTTCTGAAGCATCTGTAATATTCGGCGTGAAGCAGGTTCCGGTAGATCTGCTGATACCCAACAAGACATACTGTCTCTTCTCTCACACCATCAAGGCGCAGGAGGCGAACATGGCTCTTCTCGACGCTATCTTGGAGAAGGTGAGTCTAGCAGTGGCGGCTCCTGTTTCATGGTTCACGTTCCATGTTTTTTCACCCAAAGACAGTGTTTACTCTTGTATTACAGAATATCCGTCTGATAGACTACGAGAAGCTGATGGACGAACGGGGCCAGAGGGTGGTCGCGTTTGGCAAGTACGCCGGAGTAGCAGGCATGGTGAACATACTCCACGGTCTAGGACTTCGACTACTGGCTCTGGGACACCACACGCCGTTTATGGTGAGTATCCAATATACCAAGTTCATTTCACTAATGTGGCCACAAACCTCATTGCTTACACTAACACTAACATCAGCTCTTGTGGAATATGAGCAAACACGGCATCTACCTATTAGAACAATATAATTTTCATGTCAACTTGTCATACAGAATATGACTTGCTACTCCTTGAACTGTGAACCTAGGTCCGACAATCATATCGTCAACATTTTCAACAACATCCTCGGAATGTTTGACTGCATTTAAAGTCGTTGAACCAATATCAAGCTTGTGTTTAGGTTCTATCTTCTGGAGGGAGGAAGGAACACGTATGAGAGTTGTTGTTGTACTTTGCAGCACATCGGCCCTGCACACAACTACCGCAACTCCTCGATGGCCAGACAGGCGATCCGAGATGCAGGGTACGAGATAGCGCTGGGCATGATGCCCAAGTCAATAGGTCCCCTCACCTTCGTATTTACTGGCAGCGGAAATGTGTCACAAGGTGCCCAGGAACTGTTCCACGAACTGCCCCACGAGTACGTGCCCCCGGAGATGCTGAGCAAGGTGGCGGAGCACGGAGGTAAGTAACAAGGGTCTCCTACCATTCTCCGGATCAGCTAGTCTAAGTTGCTTCCACTCCACTCTAACAGACAGTACTAAAAAATCATGGCCTACTTCAGGAGAAATTGATTATCTGTTGATTATTGATTATCTATTACATTCAGTTGCAGAAAAAGAGTAAAGAGAACTTCAGACTATTCCCAGAAAACTGAAGATATAAATTAAATTTGTTATGAAAGTATCTTAAACATGTGATATTTTAATCAAAATCGTTAAAGATATCTTCTAGAAAATGAAAACCACCTAAAACTGTTTCATGCAAGGGGTAGTTGTTTTGAAAGGACTTTCTTGAAAATGTTTGGGTTGTATACTTGAAGCTTGCTCAACTTGAATACCAAGATTGGTTTTTAACAGGCGTCTTGATTTTGAGTTATCCTATTCACAGATAGGCACAACTGCAAGTGTATTTTTCAACTTTTTATTTTTTCGTCAAAGGATTTCAAAACGCGCATAGAGAAAATGAAAGCGTATTAATTTTGGTTTTATTTGAAGAATCTATACGTACTATTTCGAAATAAATATGTTTGTGTACTATTGCCACAGCACACACGAAGGTATATGGCTGTGAAGTGAGACGCAGACACCATCTGGAACGTAAAGAAGGCGGTGGGTTTGACCCACAAGAATACGAAAAGTTTCCTTCCCGTTACATCTCAACTTTCAGCAAAAAGGTAAGTCAAATTTACATTTAATGAGCATTTGCTTTGAAATGTACTCAATATCATTTAATATTTAATGGCATGTCGTTAGCAATAAACGTTCTTTTGCTGTAAAAGGTTCATTTGGAGTACATTCACTTCCATTAATGTGGTCCCCAAAGCCTTAGCACAATGACAATAAGCTAAGTCTGGCATTATTCATTCTTTCTACCTGTTGTTGTTGTTATAGTGATGTTCTCCTCCAACCTATACTGGGTGTCGCTTAGTATGTTGAATTCAGCTTGGGTACCTTGTGGTCACTATCCACATATCCCCTAGACACCAGTAAGTGGAAGTAATATTCTGCTCAGCTTGGGTACCTTGTGGTGCTATCCACATATCCCCTAGACACCAGTAAGTGGAAGTAATGTTCTGCTCAGCTTGGGTACCTTGTGGTCACTATCCACATATCCCCTAGACACCAACAAGTGGAAGTAATGTTCTGCTCTGCTTGGGTACCTTGTGGTCACTATCCACATATCCCCTAGACACCAACAAGTGGAAGTAATGTTCTGCTCTGCTTGGGTACCTTGTGGTCACTATCCACATATCCCCTAGACACCAACAAGTGGAAGTAATGTTCTGCTCTGCTTGGGTACCTTGTGGTCACTATCCACATATCCCCTAGACACCAGTAAGTGGAAGTAATGTTCTGCTCAGCTTGGGTACCTTGTGGTCACTATCCACATATCCCCTAGACACCAACAAGTGGAAGTAATGTTCTGCTCTGCTTGGGTACCTTGTGGTCACTATCCACATATCCCCTAGACACCAGTAAGTGGAAGTAATGTTCTGCTCAGCTTGGGTACCTTGTGGTCACTATCCACATATCCCCTAGACACCAACAAGTGGAAGTAATGTTCTGCTCAGCTTGGGTACCTTGTGGTCGCTATCCACATATCCCCTAGACACCAGTAAGTGGAAGTAATGTTCTACTCAGCTTGGGTACCTTGTGGTCACTATCCACATATCCCCTAGACACCAGTAAGTGGAAGTAATGTTCTGCTCAGCTTGGGTACCTTGTGGTCACTATCCACATATCCCCTAGACACCAGTAAGTGGAAGTAATGTTCTGCTCAGCTTGGGTACCTTGTGGTCCCTATCCACATATCCCCATAGACACCAGTAAGTGGAAGTAATGTTCTGCTCAGCTTGGGTACCTTGTGGTCGCTATCCACATATCCCCTAGACACCAGTAAGTGGAAGTAATGTTCTGCTCAGCTTGGGTACCTTGTGGTCCCTATCCACATATCCCCTAGACACCAGTAAGTGGAAGTAATGTTCTGCTCAGCTTGGGTACCTTGTGGTCGCTATCCACATATCCCCTAGACACCAGTAAGTGGAAGTAATGTTCTGCTCAGCTTGGGTACCTTGTGGTCACTATCCACATATCCCCTAGACACCAGTAAGTGGAAGTAATGTTCTGCTCAGCTTGGGTACCTTGTGGTCACTATCCACATATCCCCTAGACACCAGTAAGTGGAAGTAATGTTCTGCTCAGCTTGGGTACCTTGTGGTCACTATTCACATATCCCCTAGACACCAGTAAGTGGAAGTAATGTTCTGCTCTGCTTGGGTACCTTGTGGTCACTATCCACATATCCCCTAGACACCAACAAGTGGAAGTAATGTTCTGCTCTGCTTGGGTACCTTGTGGTCACTATCCACATATCCCCTAGACACCAACAAGTGGAAGTAATGTTCTGCTCTGCTTGGGTACCTTGTGGTCACTATCCACATATCCCCTAGACACCAGTAAGTGGAAGTAACGTTCTGCTCAGCTTGGGTACCTTGTGGTCACTATTCACATATACCCTAGACACCAGTAAGTGGAAGTAATGTTCTGCTCAGCTTGGGTACCTTGTGGTCGCTATCCACATATCCCCTAGACACCAGTAAGTGGAAGTAACGTTCTGCTCAGCTTGGGTACCTTGTGGTCACTATCCACATATCCCCTAGACACCAGTAAGTGGAAGTAACGTTCTGCTCAGCTTGGGTACCTTGTGGTCACTATCCACATATCCCCTAGACACCAGTAAGTGGAAGTAATGTTCTGCTCAGCTTGGGTACCTTGTGGTCACTATCCACATATCCCCTAGACACCAGTAAGTGGAAGTAATGTTCTGCTCAGCTTGGGTACCTTGTGGTCACTATCCACATATCCCCTAGACACCAGTAAGTGGAAGTAATGTTCTGCTCAGCTTGGGTACCTTGTGGTCACTATCCACATATCCCCTAGACACCAGTAAGTGGAAGTAATGTTCTGCTCAGCTTGGGTACCTTGTGGTCACTATCCACATATCCCCTAGACACCAGTAAGTGGAAGTAATGTTCTGCTCAGCTTGGGTATCTTGTGGTCGCCATTCACATATCCCCTAGACACCAGTAAGTGGAAGTAATGTTCTGCTCAGCTTGGGTATCTTGTGGTCGCCATCCACATATCCCCTAGACACCAGTAAGTGGAAGTAATGTTCTGCTCAGCTTGGGTACCTTGTGGTGCTATCCACATATCCCCTAGACACCAGTAAGTGGAAGTAATGTTCTGCTCAGCTTGGGTACCTTGTGGTCGCTATCCACATATCCCCTAGACACCAGTAAGTGGAAGTAATGTTCTGCTCAGCTTGGGTACCTTGTGGTCACTATCCACATATCCCCTAGACACCAGTAAGTGGAAGTAATGTTCTGCTCAGCTTGGGTATCTTGTGGTCACTATCCACATATCCCCTAGACACCAGTAAGTGGAAGTAATGTTCTGCTCAGCTTGGGTACCTTGTGGTCACTATCCACATATCCCCTAGACACCAGTAAGTGGAAGTAATGTTCTGTTCAGCTTGGGTACCTTGTGGTCACTATCCACATATCCCCTTGACACCAGTAAGTAGAACTAATGTTCTACTCAGCTTGGGTACCTTGTGGTGCTATCCACATATCCCCTTGACACCAGTAAGTGGAAGTAATGTTCTGCTCAGCTTGGGTACCTTGTGGTCACTATCCACATATCCCCTAGACACCAGTAAGTGGAAGTAATGTTCTGCTCAGCTTGGGTAACTTGTGGTCGCTATTCACATATCCCCTAGACACCAGTAAGTGGAAGACCCCTGAGGCGAGTGTAATATTCGACGAGAAAAGTGCAAATAAATGTGATATAGTAAAGTTACATCCTGAGTTCGTTCATTTCACCCTTATCATGACCTGGGGTAGTAAAAGAATCTCTTAGCTCAACGTGTAAAAAACAGCATATTAAAAAGACAGCAGCAAAATCAATAACTAAACATCCAACAAAATCCTGACTGTTTAATTTGGATCCTCTCCTTGCACATTTTACTGCTGTTGCTGGGAGCTCAAGTCGCGACGTTTTGCTTTGAATGGATGGCCAGTCCATTGTATATCGCTCTATCGATCACAGCTATTCACATAACTTTGTCTAAAATGCCTACGAAAGGGATACGAAAACTGATTTGGGAATTACAGGAAGTACGGTATATGCTAGCAAAGAACCACATTACACAGGAAATTTGCCCATATTAAATGGATATAATTTGACATGTCAAATATTAACGTGAATTTTCCCATTAGTTCACTCGGATATACACATAATTCCTGTTGCGAGTAATTAGACTTAATAAAAGAAATGTTTGTAAGATGAAGTATGATTGATCAGATAGCTCCGTACGCCTCGGTGATAGTGAACGGGATCTACTGGGCTGTGGACTCGCCCAAGCTGCTGACAATACCGGACGCCAAGACGCTACTCAGACCTGCCAACACTCCATGGCTGCCAACTTCGGTAGGCTCCCCAGCTCTGCCCCACAGAATGCTGGCTATCTGCGACATATCTGCGGATCCTGGAGGCTCCGTCGAGTTCATGAACGAGTGTACCACAATCGACACTCCCTTCTGTCTGTACGACGCTGACAGAAACAAGGACACCAAGAGGCAAGTCTCTCCCTCTCTCTGTCTCACTTTAACCTTGTTCTACATGCTAGCTTCAGTTGTAACAGTTAATACACAATATAATTTAAACATATAAGACTTATAATCGTATGTTTCGTAATGTTAGAATGATAATTTTAATATTTACTTCTGAATAATAATCTCATGACATCTGTTGGTGACTTTGCAATGCAAGTCCAGCTCAAAACTTGGAGTCGCATCGTATGTTGTTTGTGTGTAAACGAGAATTAGTATAGGTAGTAAAACTGATAGTATGATGGAGAAAAAGCATCAAAAAGTAAATATGGAGCTTTTATTAGAAATTGAAACTTGAAGGTCTTCAGAAACAAAAGAAAAGCATGTAATTATTAAATTATATAGTATAATATTTACAGTAGTAAACAAATGATACTTGTTATGTGGTTAGTTTCAAGGGCCCAGGAGTTCTGGTGTGTTCTATCGACAATATGCCAACCCAGCTGCCTAGAGAATCTACAGATTTCTTCGGAGAGTTGCTGTCTCCATATGCGCTGGACATTCTCAACTCTGACGCCACGAGGCCCCTCAGCGAGCATCACTTCTCTCCTTCTGTGGCCGGGGTAAGTGAGCAAGGTTGTACGAACAAACAGCGGCACTGCACCTCAGGTCTATGTCACGCGTGCGTGCAAGCGTGTGCTACTCAACAAGCCTAACCAAGTTTCAAAATGACATATGTTAATAGTATTGGAGGTACCTACAGTTTGTCATACAGACATCTTATAGACTAGAGCAGTGGCGGCTCCTGGGGGATCGCATACTTGCAACTGCACACCCACTGCATGCGAATGTATATAGACATGCATATGGGAAAGTCGAATGTCCAACTTTCTTGTAGTATATGAACTTATTTGTTTAATTTTCCCGCGCCCTCTTTACCAAATGTCAGCTCCTCAGTCAACAAGCTGAGGCGCATAAACCTGATTTTGCGACTGGCGAAGGTAGCTTTTAGGCGAGGGGTACGCGGGGAGAGGTGCAAAGCTTGCATTTAGGAGTATGGCGAGTTAAGGCAGCATAATCGACAAGGCCAACACATGCGATTCTTACTGCGCAAGCGCGCTACGTTCTCGTACAAGTCCCTCCCTCTACAGAGTTCTATCTGTATTTAACCTTAAGTAACCAATTTGTAAATGACTACGTGCTATCCCAGGTATTGTCCTTCCTGAGTTATACCTACACACGATGTGTATTATGGTAACCTCAAACCTTGCTATTGTATGCAGAGTTCTATCTGTATTTAACCTTAAGTAACCAATTTGTAAATGACTACGTGCTATCCCAGGTATTGTCCTTCCTGAGTTATACCTACACACGACGTGTATTATGGTAACCTCAAACCTTGCTACTTTTGCTAATTTTGTGATTCGCTTCAATGTTATCTAAATTTTCCTCTTTAGCATTTTCCTGTGCGCATGCGTGTTTTTTTACTGAGCACTGAGCCAGTAGTAACAAATTTATTTATAATTACGTGAATTTTTGCTGGTGAGGATGGCACTTGTTGAACAAATGCATCGTGTGCCCGTCGAGTCGAGTCGAGTCGTACTTAAAACAAACATACAGTGTTATTGTTCAATAACTGATATGTAGACTGCTGACTGTTGCGATCTACAATACTGCACCTTACATATCGGAGAGTAAATGCTGCGCTTGGGAGACATATTCCACAAGAGACTTTCTCTGATTTGAGCTTCCTGATTCATATGTTATGTGTTTCAGGCCATCATAGCAAGCAATGGCAAACTGACGCCCAACTTCGAGTACATTCAGGAACTGCGCATGTCTCATAGGTACGTACCTACCTTCTTACATAACCTATAACAATTAAAATAATTATTAATTTCTAACTACAGAGAGAGAGAGCCTCAATAGCTCTCCATGTTATCAGAGTACAATGTGTAATAACCGTACTTTGTGATAAACCTTCAATACTTGTAAATGTTTAAGTATTGCATTATAGAAACATTTCGTGTTTAAGTCGGTCTGGGTGGCTCAGTTGGTTAGACGCTGGCCTACTGATCCCAAGGTCGTGGGTTCAAACCCGGCCCAGGCAGATGGTTTTTAAGTGTGCTTAAAAACGACAGCTCCATGTCAGTAGATTTACTGGCATGTAAAAGAACTCCTGCGGGACAAAATACCGGCACACCGGCGAGGCTGATGTGATCCTGCCAATTGACAGCGTCGTTAAACAACAAAATAATTTTTTTTAAATTTCGTGTTTAAGTTTACCGTAGATAAGGGATGAAAGTTGTTGCCTCGTACACGTCCTCAGACTGTAGTTATTTACAGTGAGTGAATTATATAGACTCTGAATAAAAACAGTTATCAAATTGAAATGAAGTGATATTTTGATTGTAATGTGTAATAAATTGTTTTTCATGAATGACCTATTGAGAATCCGTATACAATAACTTAACGCCTGTCTGTCTGTCTGTGTGTGTGTCTGTGTCTGTCTCTATGTGTCTGTGTGTGTCTGTGTTTGTCTCTGTCTGTCTGTATGTATGTGTCTGTGTGTATGTCTGACTCTGTCTGTCTGTGTGAGTGTTTGTCTCTATCTGTCTGTCTGTCTGTATGTATGTCTGTGTGTGTCTGTGTCTGTCTCTGTCTGTCTGTATGTATGTGTCTGTGTGTATGTCTGACTCTGTCTGTCTGTGTGAGTGTTTGTCTCTATCTGTCTGTCTGTATGTATGTCTGTGTGTGTCTGTCTGTCTGTCTGTCTCTGTCTGTATGACCGTATGTCTGTATATAAGAAAGAGTCGGATATAAAGGTAATGTGGGAGTATTATCAATATCGGAAGTGGTGAAACATTATGCAAATGGAGCTATAAAGGTTTGTTTGTTTGTTTGTTGCGTGTTCAGGAGTGGAAGCAAACATAAGACGGCTGGAGGTCGTGATGGCGATTCCCGTCGTGTCATTGTTCTGGGAGCTGGTCACGTGAGTGCTCCACTCGTCGAATATCTACATCGTGGGAAAGATCTGCACATCACAGTTGGTGAGTTTACCACGTTCATGTTCATATTCTTATGAACAATGTTGGAGCAGGAGGTCATAGCAAGCTATCTACTCCCGATGTTATAGTAAAACGTAATTTCACTAGAAGAGTAGGCAATTAAAATAAACCAGCTGCAGCCGCAATTTTTTAAACTTCTGGTTACTTAAATCGCAATTCAATACCGTTAGTATACCTGTATGGTGAGAAAAGAAGACGATCGTTATTCCTCATCTTCTTACACCACAGCTAACTGCTGTTGGTAGACCTGCTAGCTTAGGAACCATTTGAAATAATCTGAAATAACGGTCATTCATGATGAAAATTAGGTGTAGCATTGTACACAAGCAACATACTTGATGTTGCAGCAAGTGCGCTGAAGGAGGAGGCTGATGGAGTGGCCAACAGGTACGAGGGTGTGGAGTCAGTGTTGCTGGACGTAGTGGAGCGCGGAGATCTGCTACAGAACTTGGTGAACTCGGCCCAGCTCGTAGTCTCTCTACTGCCATCACCCTTACACCACTTGGTGGCCGAGGCGTGTGTTGCAGCAGGAGTACACCTCGTCACTGCTTCCTACTGCACAGACGAGCTCAGGAAACTACATGACAGGTATGTATGCACCTTACTCGCTACTTGACTCGCATGTATGTCCGGCTATTAGGGAACATCTTCTAATACTCACCCAAGCAACATGTACAACATTCAGCTTCTATACTAGAACGTAAGTTCAGTTACAATTTGTTAAAGTTTAAGTGTCTGGCGACGATACTAAGTGTCTGGTAATGGATGACGTAATTTTTAATGTTATCACGGAGAAAATATAAGAATGTTAGCCGATTTAAATTTGCTACTTGATACCCCTTTGCTACATGCTACCTGCCAAAGTCACCATGATCCCTTCCTTCCTACCTGACCTATGTTGAGAAACTTTCAGTTTTTATCAAATAAGGAACATCTTGGACTGTAATGTTCATATTTGTAGCCGTACGACGCACCACTGTTATGTATGAGTGGTGACGCCGTGACTAACGTGAAAGACAAGCTACGGCGCGAGAGCACTTACGTAGTAATGGTAGCCAGTATACCATCATGATAAAACTATCTTTTCTATGAATTCAGCGAGCATGTTTACAATATGGATGTATTAGCCGATTG
Organism: Tenodera sinensis; assembly: GCA_030765045.1. NCBI lineage: Eukaryota > Metazoa > Arthropoda > Insecta > Mantodea > Mantidae > Tenodera > Tenodera sinensis. The sequence goes on along the minus strand of CM060972.1, from coordinate 190,312 downwards.
TGGTTTCATTTCATTGGGCCATGACTGGACTAGGAGAACTGCGTCACTACCTGGCCTGTCTATCTCGTTAGCCATGAGACGAGACGAAACACAACAGCTTACAGCGGAAACTGTAAGGATGTAAGGTGCTACAGAGACTTATATGTGCTAAAATGGACAACAAACAATTCCCTCTTATATATAGGAAGTATAGTTATTCATGTAAACATTTGTGTCTATTAAAGTGGAGTAGATAGAACAACAAAATGTTTAAGAATAGTTTGTATCTCCACTAATAAACCATAAAGAGAACACAATGTCATGTGAATGCTGCTGATTAAAATTCTTCTGTAGATTAAGGTGACTCAATTGGTTAGGTGATAGTCGCAAGTTCAAACCCGGCGCAGACCAGTGGCTTTAAAGTGACAGTGACCAAGTCAGTAAATTCACTGGTATGTAAAGAACTTCTAAGACTGACTAAAAACTAAGCCTGGGCACTACAGCCCATGAAGAGCCAAGGCTTACCGCCCAGCCGCTGCGTCTCCCACCTCGGCCCACTATACAGTATTGGAGGGTGGTACGTGGTCAGCGTCCCGATCCCTCCCGGCCAGCTATGCGGTCTTCACGACCTGTGGCCGCTACATTTCTGTCAAGTAGCTCCTCAATTGGTCCCCCCGGGACCTGACGAGCCTGAGTGCACTTCGTGCCAGGCCTCCCAGAGGGGACAAAATCCCTATGCTGGTACCGGGATCGAATCAGGGTCCTCCGCGCCAAAGGCAAGCGCGCTACCAACTGCGCTACGGAGGTGGTCGTAAAAGTACTTCTACGGGGTGAAATTGCGACACTGACATGATTGTGGCAATTGACAGAGTTGTTAACAAAGAAAAGGCTTAACTATTCAGCAGTTATTGTAATTTGTGTTGACAGGGCGGTGTCCCTCGGAGTGACGCTACTAAATGAAGTAGGACTGGACCCTGGTATTGACCATCTGCTCGCCATGGAGCTGATAGATGAGGTGCATCAGGCCGGCGGCAAGGTCGAGTCTTTCATATCTTACTGCGGAGGTAAGTCACATCACGTTGGTCATATATCCATCACCAAAGTGTATCCTGTTCAACGATGAGTCTAGCCGCATTAAGCTTAACATCATCACAACCATATGGGGAAGCAAACAGGACACTGGAGTTCATGAAAGTACCTGGGCATATTTGATTTCTTGTTTTGGATTGAATACTGCATGGAAACCCGGATTCAGATCGAACTTAACCCTTGTATCCGATTCTCTTGGAAGTGGGATCGCATCCAAATTTTGTTGCATGGAAACACCTACAGTATTCAAATCAATTTGAATCTACCAATGATAGTAACTTGTACTGTACTCATAACACGCTGCACACTCGTCATTTTGTTTTCTTATTGAAAGTGATGTAATAATACACAACAAAGCTTCTTGTATTGTTTCTACAATCTCACAATCAAACTGAAATGGAGCAGGGGTTGGAGTCACGTGTCACCTCTTTTCCTATTACAAATCTTTAAGTTATGGAACTACAAACTTTGATGGAACAATTGAAGTAATTTGAATGGCCCTACAAAATCTTTTGCATTGAATTTCACATTTTCATCAAGCAGTTATTCTCTCAGATTCCAGGGCAGCAATTATAGCAATTACTTCCAAGTTGTCACCAAAAAACCAAATAATTATAGAATGTTGGAAAATCCTTACCTAGCACAGCACTTCAAAAACACCTAGTCTTCCAATGGATTCCAGCTCACTGTGGACTGAGTGATAATGAGAAAGCTAATTTTCTTGCAAAAAAGGGTACCAGCAGTGTTCAGAAATCTATAGTTAATCTACCATTTTATGCAGCTAAAAGATTAGTCAACTCTATATTCAAAAACGTTATTGCAAAATGTTACTATGAAAACTCAAAAAATAAAAGATGAGAACTACCAAACATTCAAACAGTAATTCCTGAGTATCCTTGAAAAACAGCAGTTGCAAACTTCAGGTTGATTACAGGACATGATTGTCTGGCAAAACATTTAAACAGAATTGGGATATATTCTTCAACACTCTGTCTCTATGTGATCTGCAAGAGGAAATGGATCGAGACCACCTTCAAATATGCCCGGCCACTTCTAGCACCCCATCTATCAGTGAAAAATATTGGAGAGCAACAGGATTAATGACTTCATTGTCAGAAATCCAGCATTAGCTAACAACAACAACAACAATCTCACAATAATCTCTTCTCAAAAACATTCTCTAGCCTGATAACCTGAGTTAGGAAGTTACATAATTGTCAGTAGACTGCAATACAATTTTGACAAATTTCAATGACATAATTAAAATTATATACCTACAATTACAAATTTGTAATTTATCCAGAGTATACAATAACTTATTTATTACATAGCTCTTAAGCTGTCGCAAAGATATTACTTGTGTTAGTTTGCACAAAAAATACAGAGAAAGCATATTTTTACAGTTCGCAAAAGATAAACCAGGTGACCAACAAAAAACTTGCATTATATTTGCTTGAGTCTTGCGTATGCAAATTTATCTTATTCCAGATTGATCGTATTGAGAACGGGATTGTACTCAAGTCGGATTTGTTTGTTTAGGTCTACCAGCCCCCGAGTGTTCCGACAACCCCCTCAGATACAAGTTCAGCTCGAACCTCCGTGGGGTACTCTTCAACACACTGGATGTAGCTACATATCATATGTTGTTTGTTTGTTTAGGTCTACCAGCCCCCGAGTGTTCCGATAACCCCCTCAGATACAAGTTCAGCTGGAACCCCCGTGGAGTACTCCTGAACACTCTGGGAGCTGCTACATATCGTCTGGACGGTGAGGAAGTGTCTGTACCTGATGGAGGACATCTGATGACAGAGACTCGACCCCTCGACTTCCTGCCAGGCTTCGCACTCGAGGGATTCCCCAATAGGGATTCTATCAAGTATGCCAAGCTCTACGGTATTTCACAGGAGGTGCACACCATGTTGAGGGGCACACTGCGCTTCCAGGGTGAGTAGTCATACGCAGGTTACACAGGAGGTGCACACCATGTTGAGGGGCACACTGCGCTTCCAAGGGTGAGTAGTCATACGCAGGTTACACAGGAGGTGCACACCATGTTGAGGGGCGCACTGCGCTTCCAGAGTGAGTAGTCATACACAGGTTACACAGGAGGTACACATCATACTGAGAGGCACACTGCACTTCCAGAGTGAGTAGTCATACGCAGGTTACACAGGAGGTACACACCATACTGAGAGGCACACTGCACTTCCAGAGTGAGTAGTCATACACAGGTTACACAGGAGGTACACACCATACTGAGAGGCACACTGTACTTCCAGAGTGAGTAGTCATACGCAGGTTACACAGGAGGTGCACACCATACTGAGAGGAACACTGCACTTCCAGAGTGAGTAGTCATACACAGGTTACACAGGAGGTACACACCATACTGAGAGGCACACTGCACTTCCAGAGTGAGTAGTCATACGCAGGTTACACAGGAGGTACACATCATACTGAGAGGCACACTGCACTTCCAGAGTGAGTAGTCATACGCAGGTTACACAGGAGGTACACACCATACTGAGAGGCACACTGCACTTCCAGAGTGAGTAGTCATACGCAGGTTACACAGGAGGTACACAACATACTGAGAGGAACACTGCACTTCCAGAGTGAGTAGTCACACACGGGTTACACAGGAGGTACACATCATATTGAGAGGCACACTGCACTTCCAGAGTGAGTAGTCATACACAGGTTACACAGGAGGTACACATCATACTGAGAGGCACACTGCACTTCCAGAGTGAGTAGTCATACACAGGTTACACAGGAGGTACACAACATACTGAGAGGCACACTGCACTTCCAGAGTGAGTAGTCATACATGGGTTACACAGGAGGTACACACCATACTGAGAGGCACACTGCACTTCCAGAGTGAGTAGTCATACACAGGTTACACATCAGGTACACACCATACTGAGAGGCACACTGCACTTCCAGAGTGAGTAGTCATACATGGGTTACACAGGAGGTACACACCATACTGAGAGGCACACTGCACTTCCAGAGTGAGTAGTCATACACAGGTTACACAGGAGGTACACAACATACTGAGAGGCACACTGCACTTCCAGAGTGAGTAGTCATACACAGGTTACACAGGAGGTACACACCATACTGAGAGGCACACTGCACTTCCAGAGTGAGTAGTCATACACAGGTTACACAGGAGGTACACACCATACTGAGAGGCACACTGCACTTCCAGAGTGAGTAGTCATACACAGGTTACACAGGAGGTACACATCATACTGAGAGGCACACTGCACTTCCAGAGTGAGTAGTCATACACAGGTTACACAGGAGGTGCACACCATACTGAGAGGCACACTGCACTTCCAGAGTGAGTAGTCATACACAGGTTACACAGGAGGTACACAACATACTGAGAGGCACACTGCACTTCCAGAGTGAGTAGTCATACACAGGTTACACAGGAGGTACACACCATACTGAGAGGCACACTGCACTTCCAGAGTGAGTAGTCATACACAGGTTACACAGGAGGTGCACACCATACTGAGAGGCACACTGCACTTCCAGAGTGAGTAGTCATACACAGGTTACACAGGAGGTACACAACATACTGAGAGGCACACTGCACTTCCAGAGTGAGTAGTCATACACAGGTTACACAGGAGGTACACACCATACTGAGAGGCACACTGCACTTCCAGAGTGAGTAGTCATACACAGGTTACACAGGAGGTACACACCATACTGAGAGGCACACTGCACTTCCAGAGTGAGTAGTCATACACAGGTTACACAGGAGGTACACATCATACTGAGAGGCACACTGCACTTCCAGAGTGAGTAGTCATACACAGGTTACACAGGAGGTGCACACCATACTGAGAGGCACACTGCACTTCCAGAGTGAGTAGTCATACACAGGTTACACAGGAGGTACACAACATACTGAGAGGCACACTGCACTTCCAGAGTGAGTAGTCATACACAGGTTACACAGGAGGTACACAACATACTGAGAGGCACACTGCACTTCCAGAGTGAGTAGTCATACACAGGTTACACAGGAGGTACACACCATACTGAGAGGCACACTGCACTTCCAGAGTGAGTAGTCATACACAGGTTACACAGGAGGTGCACACCATACTGAGAGGCACACTGCACTTCCAGAGTGAGTAGTCATACACAGGTTACACAGGAGGTACACAACATACTGAGAGGCACACTGCACTTCCAGAGTGAGTAGTCATACACAGGTTACACAGGAGGTACACACCATACTGAGAGGCACACTGCACTTCCAGAGTGAGTAGTCATACACAGGTTACACAGGAGGTACACACCATACTGAGAGGCACACTGCACTTCCAGAGTGAGTAGTCATACACAGGTTACACAGGAGGTACACATCATACTGAGAGGCACACTGCACTTCCAGAGTGAGTAGTCATACACAGGTTACACAGGAGGTGCACACCATACTGAGAGGCACACTGCACTTCCAGAGTGAGTAGTCATACACAGGTTACACAGGAGGTACACAACATACTGAGAGGCACACTGCACTTCCAGAGTGAGTAGTCATACACAGGTTACACAGGAGGTACACAACATACTGAGAGGCACACTGCACTTCCAGAGTGAGTAGTCATACACAGGTTACACAGGAGGTACACAACATACTGAGAGTCACGCTGCACTTCCAGAGTGAGTAGTCATACGCAGGTTACACAGGAGGTACACATCATACTGAGAGGCACACTGCACTTCCAGAGTGAGTAGTCATACGCAGGTTACACAGGAGGTACACATCATACTGAGAGGCACACTGCACTTTCAGAGTGAGTAGTCATACACAGGTTACACAGGAGGTACACATGATACTGAGAGGCACACTGCACTTCCAGAGTGAGTAGTCATACGCAGGTTACACAGGAGGTACACAACATACTGAGAGGCACACTGCACTTCCAGAGTGAGTAGTCATACACAGGTTACACAGGAGGTACACAACATACTGAGAGGCACACTGCACTTCCAGAGTGAGTAGTCATACGCGGGTTACACAGGAGGTACACAACATACTGAGAGGCACACTGCACTTCCAGAGTGAGTAGTCATACGCAGGTTACGCAGGAGGTACACATCATATTGAGAGGCACACTGCACTTCCAGAGTGAGTAGTCATACATGGGTTACACAGGAGGTACACAACATATTGAGAGGCACACTGCACTTCCAGAGTGAGTAGTCATACGCAGGTTACACAGGAGGTACACATCATACTGAGAGGCACACTGCACTTTCAGAGTGAGTAGTCATACACAGGTTACACAGGAGGTACACAACATACTGAGAGGCACACTGCACTTCCAGAGTGAGTAGTCACACACGGGTTACACAGGAGGTACACATCATACTGAGAGACACACTGCACTTCCAGAGTGAGTAGTCATACACAGGTTACACAGGAGGTACACAACATACTGAGAGGCACACTGCACTTCCAGAGTGAGTAGTCACACACGGGTTACACAGGAGGTACACAACATATTGAGGGGCACACTGCACTTCCAGAGTGAGTAGTCACACACGGGTTACACAGGAGGTACACAACATATTGAGGGGCACACTGCACTTCCAGAGTGAGTAGTCATACACGGGTTACACAGGAGGTACACACCATACTGAGAGGCACACTGCACTTCCAGAGTGAGTAGTCACACACGGGTTACACAGGAGGTACACAACATATTGAGGGGCACACTGCACTTCCAGAGTGAGTAGTCACACACGGGTTACACAGGAGGTACACAACATATTGAGGGGCACACTGCACTTCCAGAGTGAGTAGTCATACACGGGTTACACAGGAGGTACACATCATATTGAGAGGCACACTGCACTTCCAGAGTGAGTAGTCACACACGGGTTACACAGGAGGTACACATCATATTGAGAGGCACACTGCACTTCCAGAGTGAGTAGTCACACACGGGTTACACAGGAGGTACACAACATATTGAGGGGCACACTGCACTTCCAGAGTGAGTAGTCATACACGGGTTACACAGGAGGTACACATCATATTGAGAGGCACACTGCACTTCCAGAGTGAGTAGTCACACACGGGTTACACAGGAGGTACACATCATATTGAGAGGCACACTGTTCTTCCAGAGTGAGTAGTCACATGCAGATTACACAGGAGGTACACACCATACTGAGAGACACACTGCACTTCCAGAGTGAGTAGTCACACACGGGTTACACAGGAGGTACACATCATATTGAGAGGCACACTGCACTTCCAGAGTGAGTAGTCACACACGGGTTACACAGGAGGTACACAACATACTGAGAGGCACACTGCACTTCCAGAGTGAGTAGTCATACACAGGTTACACATCAGGTACACACCATACTGAGAGGCACACTGCACTTCCAGAGTGAGTAGTCATACACAGGTTACACAGGAGGTACACAACATACTGAGAGGCACACTGCACTTCCAGAGTGAGTAGTCATACACAGGTTACACAGGAGGTACACACCATACTGAGAGGCACACTGCACTTCCAGAGTGAGTAGTCATACACAGGTTACACAGGAGGTACACATCATACTGAGAGCCACACTGCACTTCCAGAGTGAGTAGTCACACACGGGTTACACAGGAGGTACACACCATACTGAGAGGAACACTGCACTTCCAGAGTGAGTAGTCATACACAGGTTACACAGGAGGTACACAACATACTGAGAGGCACACTGCACTTCCAGAGTGAGTAGTCATACATGGGTTACACAGGAGGTACACACCATACTGAGAGGCACACTGCACTTCCAGAGTGAGTAGTCATACACAGGTTACACATCAGGTACACACCATACTCAGAGGCACACTGCACTTCCAGAGTGAGTAGTCATACACAGGTTACACAGGAGGTACACAACATACTGAGAGGCACACTGCACTTCCAGAGTGAGTAGTCATACACAGGTTACACAGGAGGTACACAACATACTGAGAGGCACACTGCACTTCCAGAGTGAGTAGTCATACATGGGTTACACAGGAGGTACACACCATACTGAGAGGCACACTGCACTTCCAGAGTGAGTAGTCATACACAGGTTACACAGGAGGTACACAACATACTGAGAGGCACACTGCACTTCCAGAGTGAGTAGTCATACACAGGTTACACAGGAGGTACACACCATACTGAGAGGCACACTGCACTTCCAGAGTGAGTAGTCATACACAGGTTACACAGGAGGTACACACCATACTGAGAGGCACACTGCACTTCCAGAGTGAGTAGTCATACACAGGTTACACAGGAGGTACACATCATACTGAGAGGCACACTGCACTTCCAGAGTGAGTAGTCATACACAGGTTACACAGGAGGTGCACACCATACTGAGAGGCACACTGCACTTCCAGAGTGAGTAGTCATACACAGGTTACACAGGAGGTACACAACATACTGAGAGGCACACTGCACTTCCAGAGTGAGTAGTCATACACAGGTTACACATCAGGTACACACCATACTGAGAGGCACACTGCACTTCCAGAGTGAGTAGTCACACACGGGTTACACAGGAGGTACACACCATACTGAGAGGCACACTGCACTTCCAGAGTGAGTAGTCATACGCAGGTTACACAGGAGGTACACACCATACTGAGAGGCACACTGCACTTCCAGAGTGAGTAGTCATACACAGGTTACACAGGAGGTACACACCATACTGAGAGGCACACTGCACTTCCAGAGTGAGTAGTCATACACAGGTTACACAGGAGGTACACACCATACTGAGAGGCACACTGCACTTCCAGAGTGAGTAGTCATACGCAGGTTACACAGGAGGTACACACCATACTGAGAGGCACACTGCACTTCCAGAGTGAGTAGTCATACACAGGTTACACAGGAGGTACACATCATACTGAGAGGCACACTGCACTTCCAGAGTGAGTAGTCATACACAGGTTACACAGGAGGTACACATCATACTGAGAGGCACACTGCACTTCCAGAGTGAGTAGTCATACACAGGTTACACAGGAGGTACACATCATACTGAGAGGCACACTGCACTTCCAGAGTGAGTAGTCATACACAGGTTACACAGGAGGTACACATCATACTGAGAGGCACACTGCACTTCCAGAGTGAGTAGTCACACACGGGTTACACAGGAGGTACACACCATACTGAGAGGAACACTGCACTTCCAGAGTGAGTAGTCATACACAGGTTACACAGGAGGTACACAACATACTGAGAGTCACACTACACTTCCAGAGTGAGTAGTCATACGTAGGTTACACAGGAGGTACACAACATACTGAGAGGCACACTGCACTTCCAGAGTGAGTAGTCATACACAGGTTACACAGGAGGTACACACCATACTGAGAGGCACACTGCACTTCCAGAGTGAGTAGTCATACACAGGTTACACAGGAGGTACACAACATACTGAGAGTCACGCTGCACTTCCAGAGTGAGTAGTCATACACAGGTTACACAGGAGGTACACATCATATTGAGAGGCACACTGCACTTCCAGAGTGAGTAGTCATACACAGGTTACACAGGAGGTACACATGATACTGAGAGGCACACTGCACTTCCAGAGTGAGTAGTCATACACAGGTTACACAGGAGGTACACATGATACTGAGAGGCACACTGCACTTTCAGAGTGAGTAGTCATACACAGGTTACACAGGAGGTACACATCATACTGAGAGGCACACTGCACTTCCAGAGTGAGTAGTCATACACAGGTTACACAGGAGGTACACATGATACTGAGAGGCACACTGCACTTCCAGAGTGAGTAGTCATACGCAGGTTACACAGGAGGTACACAACATACTGAGAGGCACACTGCACTTCCAGAGTGAGTAGTCATACACAGGTTACACAGGAGGTACACAACATACTGAGAGGCACACTGCACTTCCAGAGTGAGTAGTCATACGCGGGTTACACAGGAGGTACACAACATACTGAGAGGCACACTGCACTTCCAGAGTGAGTAGTCATACGCAGGTTACGCAGGAGGTACACATCATATTGAGAGGCACACTGCACTTCCAGAGTGAGTAGTCATACATGGGTTACACAGGAGGTACACAACATATTGAGAGGCACACTGCACTTCCAGAGTGAGTAGTCATACGCAGGTTACACAGGAGGTACACATCATACTGAGAGGCACACTGCACTTTCAGAGTGAGTAGTCATACACAGGTTACACAGGAGGTGCACACCATACTGAGAGGCACACTGCACTTCCAGAGTGAGTAGTCATACACAGGTTACACAGGAGGTACACATCATACTGAGAGGCACACTGCACTTCCAGAGTGAGTAGTCATACACAGGTTACACAGGAGGTACACAACATACTGAGAGGCACACTGCACTTCCAGAGTGAGTAGTCACACACGGGTTACACAGGAGGTACACATCATACTGAGAGACACACTGCACTTCCAGAGTGAGTAGTCATACACAGGTTACACAGGAGGTACACAACATACTGAGAGGCACACTGCACTTCCAGAGTGAGTAGTCACACACGGGTTACACAGGAGGTACACAACATATTGAGGGGCACACTGCACTTCCAGAGTGAGTAGTCACACACGGGTTACACAGGAGGTACACAACATATTGAGGGGCACACTGCACTTCCAGAGTGAGTAGTCATACACGGGTTACACAGGAGGTACACACCATACTGAGAGGCACACTGCACTTCCAGAGTGAGTAGTCACACACGGGTTACACAGGAGGTACACAACATATTGAGGGGCACACTGCACTTCCAGAGTGAGTAGTCACACACGGGTTACACAGGAGGTACACAACATATTGAGGGGCACACTGCACTTCCAGAGTGAGTAGTCATACACGGGTTACACAGGAGGTACACATCATATTGAGGGGCACACTGCACTTCCAGAGTGAGTAGTCACACACGGGTTACACAGGAGGTACACATCATATTGAGAGGCACACTGCACTTCCAGAGTGAGTAGTCACACACGGGTTACACAGGAGGTACACAACATACTGAGAGGCACACTGCACTTCCAGAGTGAGTAGTCATACGCAGGTTACACAGGAGGTACACATCATATTGAGAGGCACACTGCACTTCCAGAGTGAGTAGTCACACACGGGTTACACAGGAGGTACACATCATATTGAGAGGCACACTGTTCTTCCAGAGTGAGTAGTCACATGCAGATTACACAGGAGGTACACACCATACTGAGAGACACACTGCACTTCCAGAGTGAGTAGTCACACACGGGTTACACAGGAGGTACACATCATATTGAGAGGCACACTGCACTTCCAGAGTGAGTAGTCACACACGGGTTACACAGGAGGTACACAACATACTGAGAGGCACACTGCACTTCCAGAGTGAGTAGTCACACACGGGTTACACAGGAGGTACACATCATATTGAGAGGCACACTGCACTTCCAGAGTGAGTAGTCACACATGGGTTACACAGGAGGGACACAACATACTGAGAGGCACACTGCACTTCCAGAGTGAGTAGTCACACACGGGTTACACAGGAGGTACACATCATATTGAGAGGCACACTGCACTTCCAGAGTGAGTAGTCACACACGGGTTACACAGGAGGTACACATCATATTGAGAGGCACACTGTACTTCCAGGGTGAGTAGTCACACGCAGGTTACATAGGAGGTACACACCATACTGAGAGGCACACTGCACTTCCAGAGTGAGTAGTCACATGCAGATTACACAGGAGGTACACACCATACTGAGAGGCACACTGCACTTCCAGAGTGAGTAGTCACACACGGGTTACACAGGAGGTACACAACATATTGAGGGGCACACTGCACTTCCAGAGTGAGTAGTCACACACGGGTTACACAGGAGGTACACAACATATTGAGGGGCACACTGCACTTCCAGAGTGAGTAGTCATACACGGGTTACACAGGAGGTACACATCATATTGAGGGGCACACTGCACTTCCAGAGTGAGTAGTCACACACGGGTTACACAGGAGGTACACATCATATTGAGAGGCACACTGCACTTCCAGAGTGAGTAGTCACACACGGGTTACACAGGAGGTACACAACATACTGAGAGGCACACTGCACTTCCAGAGTGAGTAGTCACACACGGGTTACACAGGAGGTACACATCATATTGAGAGGCACACTGCACTTCCAGAGTGAGTAGTCACACACGGGTTACACAGGAGGTACACATCATATTGAGAGGCACACTGTACTTCCAGAGTGAGTAGTCACATGCAGATTACACAGGAGGTACACAACATACTGAGAGACACACTGCACTTCCAGAGTGAGTAGTCACACACGGGTTACACAGGAGGTACACATCATATTGAGAGGCACACTGCACTTCCAGAGTGAGTAGTCACACACGGGTTACACAGGAGGTACACAACATACTGAGAGGCACACTGCACTTCCAGAGTGAGTAGTCACACACGGGTTACACAGGAGGTACACATCATATTGAGAGGCACACTGCGCTTCCAGAGTGAGTAGTCACACATGGGTTACACAGGAGGGACACAACATACTGAGAGGCACACTGCACTTCCAGAGTGAGTAGTCACACACGGGTTACACAGGAGGTACACATCATATTGAGAGGCACACTGCACTTCCAGAGTGAGTAGTCACACACGGGTTACACAGGAGGTACACATCATATTGAGAGGCACACTGTACTTCCAGGGTGAGTAGTCACACGCAGGTTACATAGGAGGTACACACCATACTGAGAGGCACACTGCACTTCCAGAGTGAGTAGTCACATGCAGATTACACAGGAGGTACACACCATACTGAGAGGCACACTGCACTTCCAGAGTGAGTAGTCATACGCGGGTTTGTTCGAGTTGCTAAGGAAACACTGTTTCATACATATAGCAGTGTGACCTAATTCTTGAGAGACAGACCGTCGAATCATATGAACTATTTCATGAATATGATATGAATCTGAATACTGTCTGACCAGAAAATGTTAAACTATATAACCTAAAATATACACACCGCCCCTATTTGTTGGGAATTTGTGCAGCCCAGTAAGAAGTAGGTGCACTTGACACACACTCTACACTCCACACATGGACATAGATGGAACATCTCAGTGAATAAGTGATTTAAAGTACAAAACTTATATGCACTCTTACACTGAGAGTTTCCTACACAGTTTCTAAGCTTGTTTACACCATACATTCTTGACACACCCTACAGAACCTCATGATGATCGAGAATCAATCATTTTCAAACTAAGTTAACACAAATACTGGATCTGTGCCAAGGAATAGTGCTAGGTTATGACCAAGTAAAGAAATAATGTCACATCAACAAATGTTAAATAGTTTAATAATACAATGTTGTAGATAGTCTGTATAGAGAGCGCAGTAGCCTGAGCCATGCTTATTAATGAAGATGTTAAACCTGCACATTGCACTACAAAGTGATGGATGGACACATACTCAAGTATAGCATTAGTGCTTAGTCCTTACATGGTTGTGATGGTCGAGCTGACTCGTTAGCTTCCGGCCCAGCGATGTTCTAAGGATATTACGCTAATGCGTCTACACCCCATTTCATTTCTAGTCATTAATGATAAGGTATTACAAAACAAATTACATTAAACACATACAAATTCATTTTGAGCACTTATTCATTAATGAAGTACCTTCTGAACTCGCATTATTCTTACACATGGCTGTAAATCTGTTTAAATGTTAATAATGTAATAATTTTCTGTAGTTAGTATGTATTGCTTTTTCATTTCATTTAATACATACAATGAGATAATTAGTGATTAAAACATCCCAATAAGCAAGTGTTTGGATCTATAAAATGTCCATTTACTTCAGACAAACTGAGTCTCTAGTGACCTATGTCTAGCTGTCTCCTAGTGTACTGAAAGATATCCCAATAAGCAGGTGTTTGGATCTATCAAATGTCCATTTAGCTCACACAGACTGAGCCTCTACTGACCTATGTCTAGCTGTCTCCTAGTGTACTGAAAGATATCCCAATAAGCAGGTGTTTGGATCTATCAAATGTCCATTTACTTCACACAGACTGAGCCTCTAGTGTCCTATGTCTAGCTGTCTCCTAGTGTACTGAAAGATATCCCAATGAGCAGGTGTTTGGTCCTATCAAATGTCCATTTACTTCACACAGACTGAGCCTCTAGTGACCTATGTCTAGCTGTCTCCTAGTGTACTGAAAGATATCCCAATGAGCAGGTGTTTGGATCTATCAAATGTCCATTTACTTCACACAGACTGAGCCTCTAGTGTCCTATGTCTAGCTGTCTCCTAGTGTACTGAAAGATATCCCAATAAGCAGGTGTTTGGTCCTATCAAATGTCCATTTACTTCACACAGACTGAGCCTCTAGTGACCTATGTCTAGCTGTCTCCTAGTGTACTGAAAGATATCCCAATAAGCAGGTGTTTGGATCTATCAAATGTCCATTTACTTCACACAGACTGAGCCTCTAGTGACCTATGTCTAGCTGTCTCCTAGTGTACTGAAAGATATCCCAATAAGCAGGTGTTTGGACCTATCAAATGTCCATTTACTTCACACAGACTGAGTCTCTAGTGACCTATGTCTAGCTGTCTCCTAGTGTACTGAAAGATATCCCAATAAGCAGGTGTTTGGACCTATCAAATGTCCATTTACTTCACACAGACTGAGTCTCTAGTGACCTATGTCTAGCTGTCTCCTAGTGTACTGAAAGATATCCCAATAAGCAGGTGTTTGGATCTATCAAATGTCCATTTCCTTCACACAGACTGAGTCCCTATGTCTAGCTGTCTCCTAGTGTACTGAAAGATATCCCAATAAGCAGGTGTTTGGACCTATCAAATGTCCATTTACTTCACACAGACTGAGTCTCTAGTGACCTATGTCTAGCTGTCTCCTAGTGTACTGAAAGATATCCCAATAAGCAGGTGTTTGGATCTATCAAATGTCCATTTACTTCACACAGACTGAGCCTCTAGTGACCTATGTCTAGCTGTCTCCTAGTGCACTGAAGGATATCCCAATAAGCAGGTGTTTGGATCTATCAAATGTCCATTTACTTCACACAGACTGAGCCTCTAGTGTCCTATGTCTAGCTGTCTCCTAGTGTACTGAAAGATATCCCAATAAGCAGGTGTTTGGATCTATCAAATGTCCATTTACTTCACACAGACTGAGCCTCTAGTGACCTATGTCTAGCTGTCTCCTAGTGTACTGAAAGATATCCCAATAAGCAGGTGTTTGGATCTATCAAATGTCCATTTACTTCACACAGACTGAGCCTCTACTGACCTATGTCTAGCTGTCTCCTAGTGTACTGAAAGATATCCCAATAAGCAGGTGTTTGGATCTATCAAATGTCCATTTCCTTCACACAGACTGAGTCCCTATGTCTAGCTGTCTCCTAGTGTACTGAAAGATATCCCAATAAGCAGGTGTTTGGTCCTATCAAATGTCCATTTAGTTCACACAGACTGAGCCTCTAGTGACCTATATCGAGCTGTCTCTTAGTGTACTGAAGGATATCTATGTTTTAACTCCGGCAGCTTATTTTTGTCATCAACTCCTAACTATCAGAATAGATCCAAAAACAATTAAGTGCATTTCATATAATACAGCCACAGAACAAACTTTGGCTTTAGAAATAGAAGGATGTTTTCAGCAAGACTATCATCTGCGGGTTGCATAGATTCGCAAAAATAGGGTCAGCTGAATCATTTGGTATTGCAGCATCTTACACTACGAGACAAACTAATTTACAAGGAACTCGTATGTGTAGAAAGTAAGTAGGTAGCATTTGGTTCTACCGCCTCCGCAACACTAGTGCTGCAGTTACATGCATGAGCACTTGTGTCTGTGTCCCATTATAGTCGGATCGTGTTTTGTTTACAATTGTTAGTGACGGTTAACACACTTTCTGATCTTGAAACTCGGAAGTGCTCAATTTCTTCGTCTACTTGTAGAGATTTACGGTGAGAAAGTGTGTTAGACAATTCAATGTTCATGACGGGGTTCTGTTGTCAATGATGAATAAGTGAAATAGGCGATGTGTGGTAACAGACGTTTTCCACAAATTTCAAAAATTGTTTTGTCACTGACGCCATCTTTCTTTCAATAGGACATGCAAAAGTTGATTCCCACTATGATAAATGGTGACAACTATGTTGAAAGGTAGTTTAAAGAATGCTCTTTCATGTGCAAATATATATTGTGAAAACAAGTATTTTATATATCTTCCTTTTATAGAAGTTTGAAAACAGTGTTATTATAATTAATTTAATTAATCTTTTTTTTGTTGTTTTTTTATCATAATTTCTACATGTTTGAAGCTACGAACATGTCAATATTTAGCTGTAAACACCCAAAAAAATTAATCGTTCCAAACTTAGCACTGAACATGTTGACGGAGCCCCACTGAATGTTTATAACTACAGGTACGCCGCTGTTTTTTTTTTAATCTACTTAACTAATTTTATTCTGGGGTGACTCTATTTATTTGAACAGTGGTGGTGTTTGTCCGGTACCGCCGAAGCAAACCGGATGATTGTGGGTAACTATTGAAGGTGGGTCATTGGCTTAGGCAGGTC
Source organism: Tenodera sinensis (assembly GCA_030765045.1). Classification (NCBI taxonomy): domain Eukaryota; kingdom Metazoa; phylum Arthropoda; class Insecta; order Mantodea; family Mantidae; genus Tenodera; species Tenodera sinensis. The sequence continues at coordinate 173,544 of CM060972.1, read as the reverse complement.
AAGTATCATGGCGGTGCCCTGACACTGACCTGCGATTTGGGGGGAAGTTGGGTCGTACTGAAGGACCGATTGGAGGACCGACTGGGGATCTGGGGAGTGTCAGATACTGCAAAATCTGAGCAAATGAAGTCTGTAGTGATGATGTGTGTCCTTGTAGTATTTCTTCTAACGTCTTATGGACCTTGTGTATGCGTGAGTCGTTGATGTAGGTGACTACTTTCTCCAGCTGTTTGTTGAAGTGGTCTCGGAGGCTATTGTTGTCTTGATGGACTGTGGCAGGTAGCGTTGTTTGCAGGTTATGGGTGGCATCCTTAACGTCCTCGAGAGCACGAGTCAGGGCTGTCTCCCATGCTGCAACCCGGTCGGAGAGAGTCTGGAGTGTGTCTTGTAGTTTCTGCAGTGCGGCGGTGTTGTGGAGTACAGCGGTGTGAAGTTGGTTGTCTGCGGCGTCGTGTTGGTCGGCGGTTTGGCGGTTGGTGTTGATATGTTGTTGGTGTGTGACGGTGATGGTCTGCGAGGCGGAGAGTGGTTGTTGCGTGGGCAACTTGTGAACTGCAGGCGGCTGACGGCGTGGGTTCCTGGGGCACACCGCCTGGCCCTTGAAGTGGCCAGTGCAATTGCACGTGGCACAATACACGGGGTGACGTGTCAGGTCATGGCTGGTGCAGGATGTGGTGAAGGTGCCAGCGCCACAATAGTGGCAGCGTGGGGCGTCGGCGCAGGCGTGGGCGGTGTGACCGTACTGGCAACAGCGTCGGCAGGGAATAGGGCGTACACCACGGCTAGCCTCAACTGGGAGCACCTATCCAAGGGCAGGAAGCCCGTCCGTCAAAGCAGCACGGTAATCCGCCCCATCCCAGAACTCCAGGCGCACCAGCGGCGACGGTCCTCTGGCTGTAATGATGCGCGTCGCTTTCATAAGAGAAGGCCAGCGACGTCGGGCTGCACTGAGGAGGAGAGAGTCCGGAAGCTGCCGATGTACTCCGCGCACAACTGCGCTGTAACTCTACAGCCTCGTGAGGTTAGGATGACTCTCTGTGGACGTTCGGTATTCAACCTCTGGCTGTGTCGACTGTGTGCGGTGGGCGATTGGTGTCGGCGTGGTGTCGCAGGCTGAGATACCTTGTTCAGGCGGCGTAGATGGAGATGGAGTTGGCGAGGAGGCTGGCTGTGAGGCAGGGGCGGCGCTGGTGTTTTCAGTTTCCCCAGAAGGTACTTCGGAGGCTTCTTGGACTGCTGCGGTGGCTCTCTTCTTCTTTCTTCCTGCCATGTTGTCTCTGCGGCGGCTGGGACTGGACTCACCGCTGACCAACCTGAATGACAAATATAGGTCCGTGGTGGCCAATCCGCTTCAACTTACGTCACTTGGCGTGGAAGGGGTATATACACGATAGTGTGCTGTAGTGCAGTTATAACATTCGTCTTGATTCAATATATTGTCCCTATTTGCTTTAATATTGCCTTATTTTTCCTACTCTTGGAATAATGTTAGTTGTGTGTTGTTTTATCAACACACAAAGGTCATAAATCATTGTTTTATTTCAGGTTTCACAGAGACCATCCAAGGACTGCAACGTCTGGGTCTCATGGACCCCAACCCACATCCCGCTCTACACCCCACAGGTCCAGATATAACTTGGGTAAGCTTGTGCCATTGCACGAAATACAACATATAGAGCATTGCATATTGTTCTATATAGTAAGAAATAAGTATTTGATATTCGTACGCTCCATCTAAATTATTCCTATGAAACTTTAACGCACCGTTCCAGGACGGCAGTTTGCGATTCACTTCAACAACTTGCAACATATACAAAAGAAATATTGCTTGTTTTTAGGTTTAGATACTTTCAAGGATGAGACATTTAACAAAGTCCTCCGCTACATGTTATCTTTTAGCAACAGCAGTTTCTTACAGTAATGTCAACTACGCAGTCTCGAGGTGTGCAGATCAGTAGCACCGGCCTACCTGGCCCACCTAACCTACCTACATACCTACCTACCTGCCTGACTGCCTACCTGCCTAACTACCTACCTGACTACCTACCTGCCTAACTACCTACCTGCCTGACTACCTGCCTGACTACCTACCTGCCTGACTACCTACCTGCCTGACTACCTACCTGCCTAACTACCTACCTGCCTGACTACCTACCTGCCTAACTACCTAACCTATCTACATACCTACCTACCTGCCTACATACCTAACTGCCTACCTGCCTACCTACATACCTACCTGCCTAACTACCTAACCTACCTGCCTACATACCTAACTGCCTACCTGCCTCCCTACATACCTACCTGCCTAACTACCTAACCTACCTACATACCTACCTACCTGCCTAACTACCTAACCTACCTGCCTACATACCTAACTGCCTACCTGCCTACCTACATACCTACCTACCTGCCTGACTACCTACCTGCCTAACTACCTACCTGACTACCTACCTGCCTAACTACCTAACCTATCTACATACCTACCTACCTGCCTACCTACATACCTACCTGCCTACCTACCTGCCTACATACCTAACTGCCTACCTACCTGCCTACATACCTACCTGCCTAACTACCTAACCTACCTACTTACATACCTACCTACCTGCCTACCTACATACCTACCTGACTAACTACCTAACCTACCTGCCTACATACCTAACTGCCTACCTACCTGCCTACATACCTACCTGCCTAACTACCTAACCTACCTGCCTAACTACCTAACCAACCTGCCTACATACCTAACCTACCTACTTACATACCTACCTAACTACCTAACCTACCTGCCTAACTACCTAACCTACCTGCCTACATACCTACCTGCCTAACTACCTAACCTACCTGCCTAACTACCTAACCAAACTGCCTACCTACCTAACCTACCTACTTACATACCTACCTAACTACCTAACCTACCTGCCTAACTACCTAACCTACCTGCCTACATACCTACCTGCCTAACTACCTAACCTACCTACTTACATACCTACCTAACTACCTAACCTACCTGCCTACATACCTAACTACCTAACCTACCTGCCTACATACCTAACTGCCTACCTACCTCCCTACATACCTACCTGCCTAACTACCTAACCTACCTGCCTACATACCTAACTGCCTACCTACCTGCCTACATACCTACCTGCCTAACTACCTAACCTACCTACTTACATACCTACCTACCTAACTACCTAACCTACCTGCCTAACTACCTAACCTACCTGCCTACATACCTACCTGCCTAACTACCTGCCTACATACCTACCTACCTAACTACCTAACCTACCTGCCTAACTACCTAACCTACCTGCCTACATACCTAACTGCCTACCTACCTCCCTACATACCTACCTGCCTAACTACCTAACCAACCTGCCTACATACCTAACTGCCTACCTACCTGCCTACATACCTTCCTGCCTAACTACCTAACCTACCTACTTACATACCTACCTAACTACCTAACCTACCTGCCTACATACCTAACTGCCTACCTACCTACCTACATACCTACCTGCCTAACTACCTAACCTACCTGCCTACATACCTAACTGCCTACCTACCTGCCTACATACCTACCTGCCTAACTACCTAACCTACCTACTTACATACCTACCTAACTACCTAACCTACCTGCCTACATACCTAACTACCTAACCTACCTGCCTACATACCTAACTGCCTACCTACCTCCCTACATACCTACCTGCCTAACTACCTAACCTATCTACAGACCTACCTGCCTACCTACCTAACATACCTATCTACATACCTAACTGCCCACCTACCTAACCTACCTATCTACATACCTACCTAACCTACCTGCCTACATACCTACCTGCCTAACTACCTAACCTATCTACATACCTACCTGCCTACCTACCTAACATACCTATCTACATACCTAACTGCCCACCTACCTAACCTACCTATCTACATACCTACCTACCTAACCTACCTGCCTACCTACCTAACCTACCTGCCTACATAGCTACCTGCCTAACTACCTAACCTATCTACATACCTACCTGCCTACCTACCTACCTAACATACCTATCTACATACCTAACTGCCCACCTACCTAACCTACCTATCTACATACCTACCTAACTAACCTACCTGCCTACATACCTAGCTGCCTACATACCTACCTACCTAACCTACCTGCCTACATACCTACCTGCCTAACCTACCTGCCTACATACCTAGCTGCCTACATACATACCTACCTACCTACCTAACCTACCTGCCTACATACCTACCTACCTAACCTACCTAACTAACCTACCTGCCTACATACCTAGCTTCCTACCTACCTACCTACCTAACCTACCTACCTAACCTACCTGCCTACATACCTAGCTGCCTACATACCTACCTGCCTAACCTACCTGCCTACATACCTAGCTGCCTAACCTACCTGCCTACATACCTAGCTGCCTACATACCTATCTACCTAACCTACCTGCCTACATACCTAGATGCCTACATACCTAGCTGCCTACATACCTAGCTGCCTAACCTACCTGCCTACATACCTAGCTGCCTAACCTACCTGCCTACATACCTAGCTGCCTGCATACCTACCTACCTAACCTACCTGCCTACATACCTAGCTGCCTACATACCTACCTACCTAACCTACCTGCCTACATACCTAGCTGCCTACATACCTACCTACCTACCTAACCTACCTGCCTACATACCTACCTACCTAACCTACCTACCTACATACCTACCTGCCTACATACCTACCTACCTAACCTACCTGCCTACATACCTACCTACCTAACCTACCTGCCTACATACCTAGCTGCCTACATACCTACCTACCTACTTAACCTACCTACCTAACCTACCTGCCTACATACCTACCTGCCTACATACCTACCTACCTAACCTACCTGCCTACATACCTAACTGCCTACCTGCATACATACCTACCTATCTAACCTACCTGCCTTCATACCTAGCTGCCTAGCTACCTACCTAACCTACCTGCCTACATACCTACCTAACCTACCTGCCTACATACCTAACTGCCTAACTGCCTACCTACCTAACCTACCTACCCAACCTACCTGCCTACATACCTAACTGCCTGCCTACCTACCTAACCTACCTGCCTACATACCTACCTGCCTACATACCTACCTACCTAACCTACCTGCCTACATACCTAACTGCCTACCTACATTCCAACCTATCTACATGCCTGTCTAACCTACCTGCCTACCTACATGTCTGCCGACCTACCTACATACTTACCTGCCTTCCTTCTTGCCTGTCTACGCACCTGCCTACCTACGTACCTGTCTACCTGCCTATCTAACCTACCTGCCTGCCTACCTACCTACTTACCTACCTACATACCTACCTTCCCACCTACCTGTCTACCTAACCTACCTACCAACCTACCTGCCTACCTGCATACTTACCTGTCTGCCTACCTACCTGGCTACATACCTACCTGCCGACCTACCTACATACTTACCTGCCTTCCTTCTTGCCTGTCTACGCACCTGCCTACCTACGTACCTGTCTACCTGCCTATCTAACCTACCTGCCTGCCTACCTACCTACTTACCTACCTACATACCTACCTGCCTACCAACCTTCCCACCTACCTGTCTACCTACCAACCTAACCTACCTACCTGCCTACCTAACCTACCTACCTGTCCGCCTACCTACCTGCCTACATACCTACCTGCCTACCTACCTACCCACCTGCCCACCTACCAACCTACCTGCCTATATACAAGAGTAAGTATTGTGTTTTGCAGTTATGATGCTCACACACACACACGTGAAGCCAGTAATAAGAATGTAGGCAACACTAAGTGTTGTGTTTTGCAGTTATGATGCTCAAACACACACACGTGGAGCCAGCAATAAGAATGTAGGCAACACTAACTGCTGTGTTTTGCAGCGCCAGCTGGTGTGCACGTTGCTGGGAGTCCTGGACCCTTCCATATTCTACGAGAACCTCAAGACACAACTGGCGGAGAGAGTCGGCGGCACGGCCCGTGTTGAAGCCATGGAGAGTCTGGGTCTGCTGGAGGATGATCCAGTACTGAAGATGACTACTCCCCTCGACTCGCTCTCGCACTTCCTCTCACGCAAACTCAAACTAGGTGCGTTCAGCCTTCTTATTATTGCTTTCACATACCTACGTGGTGTGTGCGACACGTGTAACCAATGATGCACGTGTGTGATTACAGACAGACAAGAGAGGGACCTGGTGGTGCTGCGTCACGAGGTGATCATACTGTGGCCCGATGGACGCAGGGAACAACGTGGCATCAACTTGGTGGAGTACGGTGAGAGTGATGGGGGACACTCGGCTATGGCAAAGGCTGTCGGCTTTCCTGCAGGAATTGCAGCCAGAATGATCCTAGACGGTAAGTTACTGGTATCTTTTATCACACAATTCAGCAAGTTTCTTGCTCTGATTAGTCACGTGGTCTTGTGTTTCTGTGTTGATACAGGAGAGATACAGGACAAAGGGTGCGTGTTGCCCTTCACACCTGATATCTACCGTCCTATGCTGTCCAGACTGCGATCTGAGGGTCTTCGCCCCGTGGAGCGCTCCAAGTGGCTCTAAGCTGTGACGTCAGCTACACTCAACTATTAATGTACAGTGTGAACTTAAAGTTCCTCCGCAGTGGTGGAGCAAGCGAGATATGTAAGGCTGGCTCCATGTGCACTCCCTACAGTTTCAGGTGGCATTTTATCAACCTTCTTAGCGGCACGTACATGGCAGGGTATGAAGCGTTCTTACTTTGTTATTCAACCAAGCACTGGCATATGCTAGAGGACCAAAGATTCACGTTTTAGCTAAAAGTTACACACTTTTCGGGTTTTGGATTATATAGCATAAATATTCAATAGCCATCTGTAAACTATTTTGGGCATTATCTGCCATGTTTAAAACCCAAGGGTCATAGTTCATACTTCCGTACAGTTTACTTTCACCCCGTTAGCGTTCTTTTGTCTATGTCAGAGTCTTGCTCTCACTTATATCTAAGTTTGCACACATAAACCCAAACGTGCTATTTAAATATGCTTTATATGATTCTTTTATTCATTGACTCAAAAACGTACTTTATATTGAAGAAAGAAAATTTAACACCAACTACCTCATAAAAGGAAGTAATAACAACATTAATAAGATACTTCTATTCAGTTTGACTTTATTAAAGTATTGTAGCAATATTTATTTTTTCAATTACTTTATTTCCTTTAATTCCGGATTATCATTAACACACTTAAAAGCCCTTTCCTGTAGATATATAAACTTTTACGAAGCAGCATTTGCAACTCTAAAAGTTATTCCCTGCCTCCTAGGCAACGTGACGTCATCCAAGGAGTACCTATTTAATTTGGGATACTTCCACACGGAAGCTGGATGTATCAATGTTGCAATCATACGTCTCTAAAAAAGAGATTAGTTTTTTTTTCTACCAGTACAAGCGCTTCAGTTGTGTTACAGTGATCTATAAAATTTTTTTTTAAATATTTCTGCAGGGAAATGAGTGTTTGTTGCAGACATTGTGACGCTGAATTCAAATCTGGCTTTAGTTTTCATACATCAGGGATAGTTTAAGAGTAACCCGACTTTTAATTTCTTGTAATATTTTCTTATTATACCAGGTGAGTCACCCACCCCTTATTTTTTGGAAGGTAGGCCACCCATGAAACGCCATGTGCGCTTTAATCCAGTTTTGCGCTTACCAAAATGTATTGCTTCACGTTCTTAGACAGACAAATGCGCAAAGTTTAGAGCAACAGCGGTTTAAGGGACAGAACGTACTCTTCGCTAAGGTGCATCTCAAAAACATACGACTCGTTTACTGAGAGCGGATTTCGGATTTCCAACTTTTTATTCGAGTATACATAGCAACGCAATTCAATAAACGCCTTTGACAAAACGGACCAAACATATGAGTACATTTAACATCAGGTAACAAGAAAATGGCGGATTCTTGTACTTAGAGCCGGGCTGGCTGCAAAAAAATGATAGACACGCCTTATCTACCATTGACCCGTATAGTCAAAACGCACAAATGATTAAGTATCGGCTTATTTAAATTTTGGCGTGAAGTACTTGTCATACAAACTCAAATAACATGCTTTTGCAATTGAAGTAATAACATTAAAACGCCCAGTAAAGGTTTAAAACAGTCTTAAAGAGCTAAATTACGTTTGAAAAGTCGCGAGGTGGCAATGCCGTAGCACCTGGCGTCCTGGCTCTAGGGTTTATACTCGAGGTGTGCCTCCAAATAACTGTGCGCTAACCTCCGGGACACGGGTTCGCGTCTGGACATTGTACAATTTTTTTCTTTCTGTTCATCAAAACTTGGAAACCGAATTCACAATAATCTACTTTCGAAGACTCTGAGGATTTAGGATGTAATTTAAAACGTTTTTGGTTGTCTATAGGTATAATGACTTGTGCCCCATTGGACTGGCACGATGTAGTGTGTTATTATGAATGCCGACCCCACGTGTATGTATGCTGCCGCACGACCATTCCCCCATTATGTATTCGGCAGACAAGTACGTCGATATGCCTTTGTTCTACGGAGAAGCAAGAGCCAAAGTACAAGCAACTCAACATCTATACCAGAAGAGATATTTAACGATGCCATAAAGTAGAAATAAAACAATCACGAATTCAAGTAATAACAGCTTTACACATGACAATCGTTCAACTAACGTTACTTGTAAATGTTACGCAGAAAAAAAAATCCTACACGCAGAGGATTCGAATCACCCTTACAGCACATACGAGTCGTGAGCTCGTTCCAACAGAGCTACCTCGTAACTCCAGAGATAACCGAAGATCCATGTTGAATACTTGCGTGGAGCCTAGCACAGGGGCTGATGTTTCAATGTTGGACTGTAAAATGCGGATTGCATATAACTGGGAAATAAGGGGCAGCTGGCGACTCCCCTGGTATATGTGTGTGTGTAGTGTGAGTGTGTGTGTAGTGTGTGTAGTGTGTGTGTAGTGTGTGTAGTGTGTGTGTAGTGTGTGTAGTGTGTGTGTAGTGTGTAGTGTGTGTAGTGTGTAGTGTGTGTGTAGTGTGTGTGTAGTGTGTGTAGTGTGTAGTGTGTGTAGTGTGTGTGTAGTGTGTGTGTAGTGTGTGTAGTGTGTGTAGTGTGTAGTGTGTGTAGTGTGTGTAGTGTGTAGTGTGTGTAGTGTGTAGTGTGTGTGTAGTGTGTGTGTAGTGTGTGTGTAGTGTGTGTAGTGTGTGTAGTGTGTAGTGTGTGTGTAGTGTGTAGTGTGTGTAGTGTGTGTGTAGTGTGTAGTGTGTGTAGTGTGTGTAGTGTGTGTAGTGTGTGTGTAGTGTGTGTGTAGTGTGTAGTGTGTGTGTAGTGTGTGTAGTGTGTGTAGTGTGTGTGTAGTGTGTGTAGTGTGTGTGTAGTGTGTATGTGTGTGGTGTGTGTGTAGTGTGTGTGTAGTGTGTGTGTAGTGTGTGTGAGTGTGTGTGTAGTGTGTGTGTAGTGTGTAGTGTGTGTAGTGTGTAGTGTGTGTAGTGTGTGTGTAGTGTGTGTGTAGTGTGTGTAGTGTGTGTGTAGTGTGTGTGTGTAGTGTGTGTGTAGTGTGTGTGTAGTGTGTGTGTGTGAGTGTGTGTGTAGTGTGTGTGTAGTGTGTGTAGTGTGTGTGTAGTGTGTGTGTAGTGTGTGTGTGTGTAGTGTGTGTAGTGTGTGTAGTGTGTGTGTAGTGTGTGTGTAGTGTGTGTGTAGTGTGTGTGTAGTGTGTGTGTAGTGTGTGTGTAGTGTGTGTAGTGTGTGTGTAGTGTGTGTGTAGTGTGTGTGTAGCGTGTGTGTGTAGTGTGTGTAGTGTGTGTGTAGTGTGTGTAGTGTGTGTAGTGTGTGTAGTGTAGTGTGTGTGTGAGTGTGTGTTTAGTGTGTGTAGTGTGTGTGTGTAGTGTGTGTGTAGTGTGTGTAGTGTGTGTAGTGTGTGTGTAGTGTGTGTGTGTAGTGTGTGTGTAGTGTGTGTGTAGTGTGTGTGTGAGTGTGTGTGTAGTGTGTGTGTAGTGTGTGTAGTGTGTGTGTGTAGTGTGTGTGTAGTGTGTGTGTGTAGTGTGTGTAGTGTGTGTGTAGTGTGTGTGTAGTGTGTGTAGTGTGTGTAGTGTGTGTAGTGTGTGTAGTGTGTGTAGTGTGTGTGTAGTGTGTGTGTGTAGTGTGTGTAGTGTGTGTGTAGTGTGTGTGTAGTGTGTGTAGTGTGTGTGTGTAGTGTGTGTGTAGTGTGTGTGTAGTGTGTGTGTAGTGTGTGTGTAGTGTGTGTGTAGTGTGTGTGTAGTGTGTGTGTAGTGTGTGTGTGTAGTGTGTGTAGTGTGTGTGTGTAGTGTGTGTGTAGTGTGTGTGTGTAGTGTGTGTGTAGTGTGTGTGTAGTGTGTGTGTAGTGTGTGTAGTGTGTGTGTGTAGTGTGTGTGTAGTGTGTGTGTAGTGTGTGTGTAGTGTGTGTAGTGTGTGTGTGTAGTGTGTGTGTAGTGTGTGTGTAGTGTGTGTGTAGTGTGTGTAGTGTGTGTAGTGTGTGTGTAGTGTGTGTGTGTAGTGTGTGTGTAGTGTGTGTAGTGTGTGTGTGAGTGTGTGTGTAGTGTGTGTGTAGTGTGTGTAGTGTGTGTGTGTAGTGTGTGTGTAGTGTGTGTGTGTAGTGTGTGTGTAGTGTGTGTGTAGTGTGTGTGTAGTGTGTGTAGTGTGTGTGTAGTGTGTGTGTAGTGTGTGTAGTGTGTGTGTGTAGTGTGTGTGTGTAGTGTGTGTGTAGTGTGTGTAGTGTGTGTAGTGTGTGTGTAGTGTGTGTGTAGTGTGTGTGTAGTGTGTGTAGTGTGTGTGTAGTGTGTGTGTAGTGTGTGTGTAGTGTGTGTGTGTAGTGTGTGTGTAGTGTGTGTGTAGTGTGTGTGTAGTGTGTGTGTAGTGTGTGTGTAGTGTGTGTGTAGTGTGTGTAGTGTGTGTGTGTAGTGTGTGTGTAGTGTGTGTGTAGTGTGTGTGTGTGTAGTGTGTGTGTAGTGTGTGTGTAGTGTGTGTGTAGTGTGTGTAGTGTGTGTAGTGTGTGTGTGTAGTGTGTGTGTAGTGTGTGTGTAGTGTGTGTGTAGTGTGTGTAGTGTGTGTGTGTAGTGTGTGTGTAGTGTGTGTGTAGTGTGTGTAGTGTGTGTAGTGTGTGTAGTGTGTGTGTAGTGTGTGTGTAGTGTGTGTGTGTAGTGTGTGTAGTGTGTGTGTAGTGTGTGTAGTGTGTGTGTAGTGTGTGTGTAGTGTGTGTAGTGTGTAGTGTGTGTGTAGTGTGTGTGTAGTGTGTGTGTAGTGTGTGTGTAGTGTGTGTGTGTAGTGTGTGTGTAGTGTGTGTGTAGTGTGTGTGTGTGTGTTTTCATATTGCAGGAAAACTATCCCGGATAGGAAAATTTTGATTTCAAATCTGAATTTAGCAATGTGAATTCCTTTAGACTTTCCTTTGTGGGTTTTGACCTTTGAGACTATGCTCATGGAGTTACCCTGTAGCCCCGGACCCCCTTTATTACAATCAGAGAACAACTAAAATATATAACTTAAATAGTGAAATATCTATATACAAAGAGAATTGTGTAGATTACATAACACGAATGTCAAATAAGCAGACCTAGACGTCTCTGAGTCGAAACAGACGAGTGTCGCCTATCTTGGTGTAGAACTGTAGATGGTGAATTCCTGTTCATCCAAGAAATAGAACTGTTAGAGGTTTGAGTGTTTGCACTGCTACTTCTTTATTTATTTATATTAAGTGTTGCAATTTTAAAGTAAACAGAGTAAAATGCAGAAAGTTATACAATTGAGTCACTTAACTGTAAATGGTGTGATATGTGTACACATATTGTGGAACAATTGTGGAAGTCAATTTGTTATTTGAAGCACTTGTATATTTATATCTTAATAATGTATAACTGTGTATGTAAACAAACATACTCACACACATACTCTACCTGTGAAGGACAGTGGAATGTCTCCCGAGGCTGTAGGGACGGCATTAATGGAAGCGAGTGTACACATTTGTTATGCAGCAGTAGTGGAATGAACTTGACAAAATGTGTGGAAGGGCAGAGCAAGTCATGTGATCATTTGTGTGTTTGGTACTTCCCAGACTACCTGGCAAGTTTGTAGTGATAGGAACAGTTGGAATGTGCCATCAAATTAACTGTTGTTGTTCACAGAACAGGACTGTCTGCTGAGAGACACAGTACTCCTGCTGCACCCAACACTCTGGGGCTTCATCAACTGCCACCAGAAAAGACAAAATAAAAGTATTTTTTAAAAAATTCAAGTGTGTCTGTGAAAAACATTGCTCAAAAATGAAATATACCTTAAACAACAAACATGGGATTTAAGTTTAGCATCCTTCAAGAATGGAAGAAGAAGATTTTTAAAAAACCTCGTCCCCAATCCAAACTATCCTACACACACTGTTATGCTTCATTTCTTATTCAATTTATACTTATCTATAGGCCCAAGTTTTGACAGTAAAATAGCGGCCATCAATACCAGTCTAAAACAACTTTTTAATTATATTAATTAATAAATTCAGATAATCTTGTACACAATAAAGTAATTTTAAACATAGGTAGTACCCCCTCTTCAGCACCAATTTTAAAACTATTGGAATTGCCAACTTAAGTTTGGGAAGAGCATTCAATATTTTGACTTTCTCTACTGGTAAGTAGGGCAATTATTGTATTCCACCCAAAAATTCGATGTCGAGATTTCACCAGAAATATGTTTTAAAACCCCCTGAATCCAAAAAAAGCATTTTTAGAAAAAGGTCCGTGTAGGTCTGTGTGTGTGGACAGCATAACTCAAAAACGAAAACTAGGTTAAAAACCAAAGTTGGTATTTAAGTTTAATGTCTTTCAAGGATGCGACACGAAGATTATGAAGAAAATAGTTCCATCCTAAACTATACCCTATATATGGAAAATTTTTATTTTCTCGAAAATGGCTCTAGCAATTTTTGTTAAAATGACGTATGTGTAAGATATTTTTATGACGTATGAAATGTGTATTTTCTATCTTCTGCCTATAGCCTATGTAGTCCTGTTTGCTCTGGATGGCTTTTGTATAACTGGTAAACCGTAAGAGATGGACAAAATCTTACTGGAAAAAATATACATCTTGCTAAAACAGAATTTATGTCCAAATATTTTGTTTTTATTTTTTTTAATTATTTTTTTTTTTTCCAGTAAACCATTTCGGAGATATTGCTTATTATTGTGACTTTTGGAATACTTAAACTTTTCTCAAATGGAAGGTACTTATTCAGTTTTCAACTCTTGGGCGTGCAAACGGAACAGAATTTAAAACATTTGACTATCGCTCAAAGCCTACTGTATTCTCATATTCCCCTCGTACCTACAAGGAAATAAGCAATAAGATAATTTGTACAAATGTTTATCTCAACTAACATGAAGAAGACATAGGAATAAGAGTTTGCAAGAATGGTCAGTACAAGAATAGAGGGGTCTCCGTCTGGGGATTTGTGAATGGCGACCACAAGGTACCCAAGCTGAACAGAACATTACTTCCACTTACTGGTGTCTAGGGGATATGTGGATAGCACCACAAGGCACCCAAGCTGAGCAGAACATTACTTCCACTTACTGGTGTCTAGGGGATATGTGGATAGCACCACAAGGTACCCAAGCTGAGTAGAACATTACTTCCACTTACTGGTGTCTAGGGGATATGTGAATAGTGACCACAAGGTGCCCAAGCTGAATAGAACATTACTTCCACTTACTGGTGTCTAGGGGATATGTGGATAGTGACCACAAGATACCCAAGCTGAGCAGAACATTACTTCCACTTACTGGTGTCTAGGGGATATGTGGATAGTGACCACAAGGTACCCAAGCTGAGCAGAACATTACTTCCACTTACTGGTGTCTAGGGGATATGTGGATAGTGACCACAAGGTACCCAAGCTGAACAGAACATTACTTCCACTTACTGGTGTCTAGGGGATATGTGGATAGTGACCACAAGGTACCCAAGCTGAACAGAACATTACTTCCACTTACTGGTGTCTAGGGGATATGTGGATAGTGACCACAAGGTACCCAAGCTGAACAGAACATTACTTCCACTTACTGGTGTCTAGGGGATATGTGGATAGCACCACAAGGTACCCAAGCTGAACAGAACATTACTTCCACTTACTGGTGTCTAGGGGATATGTGGATAGCACCACAAGGTACCCAAGCTGAGTAGAACATTACTTCCATTTACTGGTGTCTAGGGGATATGTGGATAGTGACCACAAGGTACCCAAGCTGAACAGAACATTACTTCCACTTACTGGTGTCTAGGGGATATGTGGATAGCACCACAAGGTACCCAAGCTGAGCAGAACATTACTTCCATTTACTGGTGTCTAGGGGACATGTGGATAGTGACCACAAGGTACCCAAGCTGAACAGAACATTACTTCCACTTACTGGTGTCTAGGGGATATGTGGATAGTGACCACAAGGTACCCAAGCTGAACAGAACATTACTTCCATTTACTGGTGTCTAGGATATGTGGATAGCACCACAAGGTACCCAAGCTGAGTAGAACATTACTTCCACTTACTGGTGTCTAGGGGATATGTGAATAGTGACCACAAGGTGCCCAAGCTGAGCAGAACATTACTTCCACTTACTGGTGTCTAGGGGATATGTGGATAGTGACCACAAGGTACCCTAGCTGAACAGAACATTACTTCCACTTACTGGTGTCTAGGGGATATGTGGATAGTGACCACAAGGTACCCAAGCTGAGTAGAACATTACTTCCACTTACTGGTGTCTAGGGGATATGTGGATAGTGAGCACAAGGTACCCAAGCTGAACAGAACATTACTTCCACTTACTGGTGTCTAGGGGATATGTGGATAGTGACCACAAGGTACCCAAGCTGAGCAGAACATTACTTCCACTTACTGGTGTCTAGGGGATATGTGGATAGTGACCACAAGGTACCCAAGCTGAGCAGAACATTACTTCCACTTACTGGTGTCTAGGGGATATGTGGATAGTGCCCACAAGGTACCCAAGCTGAGCAGAACATTACTTCCACTTACTGGTGTCTAGGGGATATGTGGATAGTGACCACAAGGTACCCAAGCTGAGCAGAACATTACTTCCACTTACTGGTGTCTAGGGGATATGTGGATAGTGACCACAAGGTACCCAAGCTGAGTAGAACATTACTTCCACTTACTGGTGTCTAGGGGATATGTGGATAGCGACCACTAGGTACCCAAGCTGAGTAGAACATTACTTCCACTTACTGGTGTCTAGGGGATATGTGGATAGTGACCACAAGGTACCCAAGCTGAGTAGAACATTACTTCCACTTACTGGTGTCTAGGGGATATGTGGATAGCACCACAAGGTACCCAAGCTGAGCAGAACATTACTTCCACTTACTGGTGTCTAGGGGATATGTGGATAGCGACCACAAGGTACCCAAGCTGAGCAGAACATTACTTCCACTTACTGGTGTCTAGGGGATATGTGGATAGTGACCACAAGGTACCCAAGCTGAGCAGAACATTACTTCCACTTACTGGTGTCTAGGGGATATGTGGATAGCACCACAAGGTACCCAAGCTGAGCAGAACATTACTTCCTCTTACTGGTGTGTAGGGGATATGTGGATAGCACCACAAGGTACCCAACCTGAGCAGAACATTACTTCCACTTACTGTTGTCAAGGGGATATGTGGATAGTGACCACAAGGTACCCAAGCTGAGCAGAACATTACTTCCACTTACTGTTGTCAAGGGGATATGTGGATAGCACCACAAGGTACCCAAGCTGAGCAGAACATTACTTCCTCTTACTGGTGTGTAGGGGATATGTGGATAGCACCACAAGGTACCCAACCTGAGCAGAACATTACTTCCACTTACTGTTGTCAAGGGGATATGTGGATAGTGACCACTAGGTACCCAAGCTGAGCAGAACATTACTTCCACTTACTGGTGTTTTGCTCCTCACTGTAACTTTTCTATCTGACCTTACCTTGGTCATCTCTTATTCTCTTCCGACCCCGATGCTATTAGGGTTCCCGAGGACTAGGGAGTCTTTATTTTTCCAACCTCTCCATTTCTCTAATTTCTCTATAAAACCTAAACCCCTAACATGCTGACCTGTCATGGCATGTAATACGTCCTCTGATTGGTAATCAGAGGATATGGTCGGTGAATTTATTTTGATAACTCTCCCAGTCAGGTCGGTGAGACCCGTAAACCAACGACAGGTGTGGTCCTCCGGACATTCTGGGGGTTGTGAGAGAGCGATGTGACCGCCAAAACATAAAAATATGGTGTCCTCTAAAAAGCGGTTACTATTCTGCTATTGCTCTATAAGTGAAAAATATTGTAGAGCAAAAGGATTAATGACTTCATTGTCAGAAATCCAGCATTAGCTAACAACAACAGAATGGAGAAAGCCATGTGAGTGCAACACATGAGGTTTTTTCGTGTGTTATTTCCGGATGTTCAGCAATGGTTTTGCGTAGTGTTTTTATTTATTTATTTTGTTTGTTGTGTTCTTTATGGAATAGAAGGTAAGTCTAAATGTCGTAGGGATAAAGTCGTCATACCACGCCGGGTATTTCAGATAGTTGCATTATAAATTGGACTTCCTTCGCACGATATTGTAGTCATGAGCGACGCAATCTTCACAACATTGTGCGCAAGTGAAACTCAGTTTAACGAAGCGTAATGCGGCAGGCAGCTGTTTGTCTTTGTAGGTCGATTTTCCACAATGAAGTGTGGGAGTAGGTGAGACAGTTGAGCGCTTGCTGGCGTGCGTGCGGGACTGAACGAGGAATGAAGGCGCCTCGTCAACATGTCCACTGCTGCGATATCTCCAGAGGGTAGTGGCAGGGTAAGTTCATGTGCTGCACTCACACGACTTTCTCTAACCATTCTTTCCTATATCTTCTTCGTGTTAGTTGAGATAAACTTTTGCAGAAATTATCTTATTGCTTATTTCCTTGTAGGTACAAGGGGAATATGGGAATGCAGTAGACTTTGTGTGATAGTCAAAACTTTTAAAGCTTTGAAATTCCGCTATGTTTGCACGGCCAAAAGAAAAAACTGAACAACGACCTTCCATTTGAGAAAAGTTGAAGTATTTCAAAACTCACTGAAATAAGAAGGAACATCTCCGAAATGGTTCATTCTAGAAAACATTTTATTTAGACATAAATTGTATGTTTTAGAAAGATGTATATTTTTTTCAGTAAGATTGTGTGTATCTCTAACTGTTTACGAGTTTTTCAAAAGTTATCTAGAGTAAACACGATACATAGACTATAGCCAGAAAATTCCAAACATACATTTTATTTGCCATAAGAATATATTGAACATATGGCATTTTAATCAAAATCGTTAAGAGCCGTTTTCGAGAAAATCAAAAATGTCCACATAACGGGTAGTTTAGCGTGGGGCTATTTTCTTCAAAATTTTCGTGTCGCATCTAGTTTTTAACCGACTTTTCCTTGTTTTGTATTAAGGGGCCTCAAAACATACATTTCCGATAAAATCTCGACATCGAAAATTTGGATTGAATACAATACTCCCGTACCTTCTATACCTAGTAGAGAAACTGAGTAGTAAGCTGGTTTTGTGTTATGTATGTATATATGTATATATTTTCTGCGAATGGGTATTACCCGGTGGCAGAGTTAAATGTACAAATTAAGGTTACAAACAAAGTGCACAAACAATAGTAATACAATCATAATACAATAAAGAACAATAATAAAAATATAAGATGAAATGCACTAAATACTAATTAACACTCATTAATTAATTATAACCAAATTAAATTTAGCATTAGTATTCACCATCAGTTCAATAAATGTCAATAATACACTTGCGTAATCTTTATAGTAAATTACACAGCATTTACTTGATTTACGATATTTTTCGAAAATTTCTTCACAGATAAAGGACAGCCCTGAAAGACTGCTACAGGTAATTCATTCCATTCCTCAATGGTTCTATTAACAAAGGAGAACTTTCCTACGTCGGTTCTGTGCCTTCTACCTTTAATTTTATACAAATGATCCTTTCTTCCGTAATATGTAGGGTTGTCCAATCTTTCACTAATACCCACCCATGCATTTGAACCACGATATGCTTGAAATAATGCGCATAACCTCTGCCTCTTACGCCGGACTTTTAGAGGCTCCCATTCAGTCTCCTCCCCCTTTTTAGGCCCAAAAGATTTACCTCGTTTTATAAATTTTATAGCCCTTCTCTGTATTCTTTCTAGCGAATCAATTTGACTAAGTCTATATGGGTCCCAGCATACTGCTCCATATTCCATAATCGGCCGCACCAAAGATTTGTAGGCAATTTCCCTGGACCTTCCGCTCCCCATTTTCAGTACCCTCATTAAGAAACGTAACGCTTTCCACGCTTTCCTGGATGCAGAATTTACCTGTTCGTCCCACCCAGCGTTACTCGCCAGGTACACTCCCAAATACTTGCAGCTATCTACCTGCAGAATTTTTTCTCCGCCCATGTGATAGTTATGAACAATTTCCCTCTTAGATCTTCTAAATGCAATGGACTTACTTTTCTTAGCATTAATCGTCATCTTATTTGTAGCAGCCCAATTACTAATTTCATTTAAATCACCCTGAAGCAGAGACTCATCTATGGCATTCCGAATTTTATTATAGATAATGCAATCGTCTGCAAACAGTTTTATCTGACATTTAATATTTACACTTATATCCTTAACAAAAATAAGAAAAAGTAGCGGACCCAGTACTGAGCCTTGGGGTATTCCCGAACTCACTGTGCCTCTCTCGGAGATTTCTTTACCTACTTTTACCTGCTGTGTTCTCCCATCCAGAAACGCTTTGACCCATAAAACCACTCGTTTGTCTATTCCTGTGCCAGCTAGTTTCCCAATAAGTAAATTATGCGGCACTACATCAAATGCTTTAGAAAAGTCTATTACCACTTCATCTGCTAAGTCTTGAAATAAGGAAGTTAATTGACTTTCGCACGAGTACCCAGGTCGAAACCCATGTTGCGCTTCCTTGAACCATTTTTTGTTTTCTAACTCCTCCCTTATATATTCTGCTATTAAATGCTCCATCAACTTACACACTATTGACGTTAAACTAACTGGTCGATAATTATTTATTTCTGTTTTACTACCCCCTTTATAAATAAGAACTACAATAGCGGTTTTCCAGTCTTCTGGTAAGTCACAGTTATTGATTGACATGTTAAACAAAAACATTAGATAGGGAATCACAGCTTCTCCCCCAATCTTCAATATTTCAGTAGGTATGTTATCGGACCCCTCGACTTTCGATTCTGCAACATCTTGATCCTTTTGCGTAATTTGCAAGCCATTATTTGAAAAGTAGATTCCCCACTATCTCCAATTACCTGTTCAGCATTATCATCCAACTTATGAAAAATAGATACAAAATGTGAATTTACTGCGTTCGCTTGGTCCTTATCGCTTACTATAGCAATCCCATTTACGCTAAGATCTGGTATACTCTCCTTATTACCCCTGCGTCTATTTACATAATTGTAAAAGGATCTCCAACAGTTATTTGCCCCACCAAAATTTTGTTCAAAAAACCGTTCTTGTGCTTGCAACTTTTCGTCTTGTAATTGTTTAGACAATTCCTTAAATCTATTAAGGATATGCATCTGTGAAAATAGCCCAAAATCTGTCAAAAATCACAAAAACTGATTTTGGTGTTATTAAATACTATGATTCTTCTAGCTTTGTTTTCTGTGCTTTTTATACCCTTACGGCCCTTTAAACCATGTCACGTGGTCATTTAAATGGCTCCCTGAAGGTGGGCGTACCCACTAAAATCGAAGATTTTGAGCGTGACTTAGTGGTTTTCATTTTTCTTATTTGAATTTCGCGGAAGGCAGGGTAGTTTGTTTATCATAACGTGTGTTGGCTGCACTTCAAAACATTTGACGGTAGATTTGCGCTCTGATTCCCTCCTAAATGTTTGTTTTGATGTTATAGATGAAGGAAACAAAAGTGTTTAGAGGCGAAGTTCTTGTTGTATTTTTGTGAAGAGCAGTGTCTAATACTTCTCGTGTGTAATACCTGCATTATAGTTATACTTTAGGCGTATCAGTGTACTTTGTTTCATTTTAAATTCATTCGTAGTGCTTATATTACTCGTAGGTTAGCTTATACCAAGTTTAGGTTACTGTTTTGTGTTAGTGAATCTTCAGTCATCATGAATAGGTTGAAAGATCATCGAAATACAGGAAAGAAGCTTGGAAACAGGAATAATAATGTTATAGGTACCAGGTGGAGTAAAGGTAATTCCACAAACTTACATACAATTGGAGACACAAGTTTAGTAAATACAAGCCAAAGCACAACAATTTCGCTACCTTCATGTTCATTTCAAGAACCCCCACTTCTCTCTGCTTCTCAAGACTCAAGCTCACAGACTCATTTTTCAACAAGTCACACTAAACTCTCAATGTTTACAAGAGATGAAACACATATTTCAGAATCCTACCATGACTTCACCTTGGTACACTCAAGCTTATGGCAGAATATTTTCAGGGGCACCAAATGTGGTGAATGTGACAGTGCTAGTCTAGATGTAAAACTTACAAGTTTTTTGGGATTTGCATCTAAAATAGTTGTTAAATGCAATGATTGTGACACAGTTTTAAGTCAAAACTATACAAGTCCTAGAGTACACACAGCTGAGTCTAACAGACCATCTTTTTAAACAGCTAAAAGATCAGAAACCTGCTATTTTTTGTGATGCAATTTTAAAACCTCTTTTTATCGTATTTCAGTTTTTCAGCATTTCTTCAGATTTAATTTGCTCTGCACGATGCAGTTTTTCTTATAAATGTATGAAATTTTGTGTACCTCCTCATAATTAACTAAAAAAGATAA
The DNA here is from genome assembly GCA_030765045.1 of Tenodera sinensis. NCBI lineage: Eukaryota > Metazoa > Arthropoda > Insecta > Mantodea > Mantidae > Tenodera > Tenodera sinensis. Next base: position 152,583 of record CM060972.1, on the reverse strand, counting down.
TGCTAAGATGATTTTTTGATAAACTTAATATTTTGTATGTAATGAAATTAATAAGGTTTGTGTAATGAAATATTTTAAGAAAAATATTTATTTCTCATGTTCAACAATTTTTTACAACCAAACCAGCAGTAAAAATAAAATTCATCTTAGCAATTTATTAATACACTATTAATGCACTTAGTTATAAAATTACAAATTTTTAAAAAAATAAGTGCATCGTATGGAATGATTTTTCAAAACAGTTTAAAAGTTGAATAAAAAAATTAATATCTAAGGAACTAAATTAGATACATGTATGAAACTTAGTATAAATACTATGCAATATACTCTGATCATTGCATAAAATTTTCAAATAAATTGAACCAAAACTGTGGATTTTCAAAATTTCACAGATGCATATCCTTAAAATGCAATTCGGATTTCTTCCTTTTATTAAACGCTCGCCTGGCTTTTCTTTTAAGTATCCTAATAGATTTTGTATAAAATTCTGGATCAGCGTTTTGTTTAATAATTTTGTATGGAACGTGCTTTTTAATTGTTTCCGAAATCAGTGTTTTAAAACTAACCCATGTTGCATTTACCCCGGAAGCAGATTGTACAAATAGCCTATATTGTTCACGGAGGAATTATAATCACAAGAGAAGATCGAAATACATGTGCTTTTTGGATTTTGTTTTCCTCAGTTGGCAGTGCTGAAGTGTATTACTCGAAATGCATATATTTTATGTTGTTTTGTATATAATTGAACATTTACTGATGAGACAAATTTATGAAATTATCTATATAGATATAATTGGACGGTCTGACTGCGACTCCGCTCGTGAATTTATACGTTAGGTCGCACATCTTGTCGCATTACTGGTGATAATAATAAATTATCATAATGAATCAACTTTCCTTGTCTTTTGTGGAAGTATATTTATGTATAGTTGTATCTTTTAACATGTTTCGTGATGAAAATCAGCTTCTTCACTTTAAAATCGCATATGAAGCTAGCCCCAGCAATATACCATACATACATAAAAACAATGTTGATGTATCAAATCCCACATTGTTCCTTCTATCGTTTCCGAAATAAATGAATTTCGTTAAATATACAACATATAGTAACGAAGATAAAATGTTGCAGAGAACGGTAATCCCTCAAGATAATAAAAAAAAAAAAAAAAAAAAAACAATGTTTTACAATTCTATAAAATAATTGACATATTAGTGAATGTCAAAATATATCTCCGGATGCCATTTTAAATATCGTACTGTATCTTCTTTTCTTAGAAGTTTGAAATTTACTGCGCATGCGCACAGAGAGACAACAAAACCTAATGCAATTCTGAAAATTAGAAGTATTTTTAACCAGAGTTAAAATATTACATTAGAACTTTCTTAGATATCATTAATGAAGTGTAAACATCTTCAGTTGCGATGTATTATCAACAAGTAATGACCTTTCACACTCGCACGTGAGTCTGCTGTTGAAGTTAATTTCGAAAACATGGCTGACTGAGAAACTCGTGTTATATAAATTTATTTAATAAACCTTTTCAATAATATTCATTCTCAAAAGAGTTCAAAAAAGAGAAGCTTACCTGATTTGGGAAACATAAAGACGAGAACAAACAGAAGTGTATACATTTAACCTCAAAATAGTTTGGTTATGAAACTTTCAGTTGTTGGTCCAGAAGGGTAAGTATTGTTGGAATAAACGACAGCTTCTTCTCAAACCCTGTGAAGAAAATTAAAAATATATCTAGAACCTTTAGAGCAGTGTAATTTTAGGTTTTGGTAAAATAAATAACAATGTTTGGTTAAGAAAGTATAATGTGCTTGAAATCTAGAAGAGCAAAGTCGATTATAGTTTAATCTGTATTCTAAGAGGAGTAGAAACAAGCATAAAATACAATAATGAAGATAAAAACGTCGACGAGAATTAAATCTTGTTACTTATAAATGCAGGCTTTGCGTCACGACTGAACACAACAAACAATAAAGAAGTGAGATCCTACATTAGAAATGTGTCACGTCATATAAACCTGCTAAATCATTGCTCCATATACAGGACAGGTACCTACCTACCTACCTAAGTCAGTGGAAAGCTGCAGGCAGGTACCTACTCGAGCGTGGCATGACTAAAGCGCTTCCTCACGTTTTCTCCCGCTCGCCCTTGCTTTCCAAACAACCGTATTACCTATATCCTAATAACATTTAGCAAATATCGACCTCAAGTTTCACCATTACCTCACCAAGGCGCAATCTGCACTGAGAGAAAACTAAAGAAAGTGAACAGGATTTGCAAACATCACTGCAAGGTTTCATACGGAACGAATATTGTAAACTTGTCTCTTTTCAACTTACTTTTATTTTCTCCAACTTCGCCTTCACCACATTCAGCACAAATACATTCAAAAACTCTTATTTACACATCTACTGTTAACTTTAACTTTCCAACATAGCCTTACAAACCTTCTTCTTCAAATCCGGCCCAGACCGATGGTTTTTAAGTGTGCTTCATCTCAACTGGCATATAAAACAAATCCTGTTGGACGAACTTCCGGCACACCGGTGACGCTGGTAATTGACAGCGTCCTTAAACAACAAAATAATTTAGTTTAATCATTATATTTTTTCTGCTTTACACCAGATTCACTGCTTTACAAAATATACTGCGTCTTATTTTCCTGTTCCCTGGCAACGATGACATCACACAAGGAACATCTACTTTATGGCGAGTTTTCTCCATAGAGATGCTAATCAATGTTGCATGACAGTGCTAAGCATATCGTCTCTTGAAAAGGTCTCACTTTGTGAGACGATAATCGAGCATTGTCAACGGAACAACAATTACTTACATTTTCACGGCTTTATAAAATAATTTGAAAGTCACCACATAGCAAGCAGGTCTTAAAATATTTGACTTTCACTTAAGCCTAGGTACTGTATTTTCTATTTCTATTGTAGGACTATAAGGAAGTATTTAATAAAAGTATTTCTAAAAAATGTTTATTTATATTAACATGAGCTAGATACAAGAATAACTGATTTGTATAAGAGTGAGTAGGGAAAGTCATGTGAGTGCACACATCAGATTCTTCTCTTTGTCTGTTACTGCTTGTGAAAGTATCCGTTGTAAGATTGTCCTTTGTTGAAGTTATGTATTATTTTTAAACTCATGACGACGTCACAAAGATCTAATATCTTTCCCTCGATAAAGGTTAATTGCTTTTGTTTGCGAATGATAATCAAGTGTTTATCGGTTGAAAGATATGATTTGTTTTAAATTGAATAGGACATTAGATGTAGGCAGTTATTGTGTTTCACGATGGCAGTACAGAACAGCTAAACCCGCCTACGTGCGTAAGTACATATAGTGCCTGCTGCTGTCACTCTTGTTTAGTCGCCAACTGTAGCAGCTTATTGCACATTACAATCAACATTTTACAACTCAGCTACTATTGTTCTTTTAATAATTAACTCATTTTTCCAGAAGAAAGGTTATTGTTAATGTTAACAAATAAAGTGACAAACTATAATAAGAAGAAAAATAAGATTGAAATACATGTAAGTCTTCCGGTTATTTTTCCAATACAGCAGGTGGCCCAGGCAAGCGTATGCAAATAACCTGTCATGCGTATTTCCTACCAAGCGGGTGTCACTGGTGGTAACGAACTTTGTTCTGCTTATAAGAGAAGATAAGCTTCAACTATCGTGTGCGATAATGGACAACAAGTCATACGACATTTTCCACTTCACTTACAAGACTTTAATTTCCAGGGAATAAACTCACTGCTGTATATTATGCTATTGTTTAACATTACGGATTACACATTGTAAATTGCTGCAACCAAATCCATGCAAACATGAGGGCGCGTAATGATTCATTGATATTGGTTCCTTTGTTACTAATATTAGAATAATATCCCGTTAACATAACAATACAAGTTGAAGGTGCAACTATCGACTATTGTATGTGTAATCGAATCGAGTAACAAATAGTTCAAATGTCGGGCCTCAGTGACAATAACATGAAGATTAAGAGCATTTTATAAATGTTTTAAAGTTCGCTGTTGGTCGAGTCGTGTGAAACTGAGGATGATGTTGGTATGAACTCTCATTGTGTTACAGAAGCCACTAGACGCCAACAGCTATGCCACCAAGAAGACGATCGCCCAGGGCATGCTGGACATCGCCCTTCTCACAGCCAATGCCAGTCAACTCAAGTACGTGCTGTCTGTCGGCCAACAACACCAGTTCTACACGCTCATGGTGTGGCTCATATCCATATCCATAGTGCTGCAGGTACGTACGTACGTACGGTGTATCCATCCGTGCTCCCTTCTCCTTCACTGACCCTCAAGTTGTGTTTATATAGCACACAGATCACAAACAGTCAACAACACCAGTTCTACACGCTCATGGTGTGGCTCATATCCATATCCATAGTGCTGCAGGTACGTACGGTGTATACATCCGTGCTCCCTTCTCCTTCACTGACCCTGAAGTTGTGTTTATATAGCACACAGATCACAAACAGTCAACAACACCAGTTCTACACGCTCATGGTGTGGCTCATATCCATATCCATAGTGCTGCAGGTACGTACGGTGTATACATCCGTGCTCCCTTCTCCTTCACTGGTCCTCAAGTTGTGTTTATATAGCACACAGATCACAAACAGTCAACAACACCAGTTCTACACGCTCATGGTGTGGCTCATATCCATATCCATAGTGCTGCAGGTACGTACGGTGTATACATCCGTGCTCCCTTCTCCTTCACTGGTCCTCAAGTTGTGTTTATATAGCACACAGATCACAAACAGTCAACAACACCAGTTCTACACGCTCATGGTGTGGCTCATATCCATATCCATAGTGCTGCAGGTACGTACGGTGTATCCATCCGCGCTCCCTTCTCCTTCACTGGCCCTCAAGTTGTGTTTATATAGCACACAGATCACAAACAGTCAACAACACCAGTTCTACACGCTCATGGTGTGGCTCATATCCATATCCATAGTGCTGCAGGTACGTACGGTGTATCCATCCGCGCTCCCTTCTCCTTCACTGGCCCTCAAGTTGTGTTTATATAGCACACAGATCACAAACAGTCAACAACACCAGTTCTACACGCTCATGGTGTGGCTCATATCCATATCCATAGTGCTGCAGGTACGTACGGTGTATCCATCCGCGCTCCCTTCTCCTTCACTGACCCTCAAGTTGTGTTTATATAGCACACAGATCACAAACAGTCAACAACACCAGTTCTACACGCTCATGGTGTGGCTCATATCCATATCCATAGTGCTGCAGGTACGTACGTACGTACGGTGTATCCATCCGCGCTCCCTTCTCCTTCACTGGCCCTCAAGTTGTGTTTATATAGCACACAGATCACAAACAGTCAACAACACCAGTTCTACACGCTCATGGTGTGGCTCATATCCATATCCATTGTGCTGCAGGTACGTACGTACGTACGGTGTATCCATCCGCGCTCCCTTCTCCTTCACTGGCCCTCAAGTTGTGTTTATATAGCACACAGATCACAAACAGTCAACAACACCAGTTCTACACGCTCATGGTGTGGCTCATATCCATATCCATAGTGCTGCAGGTACGTACGGTGTATCCATCCGCGCTCCCTTCTCCTTCACTGACCCTCAAGTTGTGTTTATATAGCACACAGATCACAAACAGTCAACAACACCAGTTCTACACGCTCATGGTGTGGCTCATATCCATATCCATAGTGCTGCAGGTACGTACGTACGTACGGTGTATCCATCCGTGTTCCCTTCTCCTTCACTGGCCCTCAAGTTGTGTTTATATAGCACACAGATCACAAACAGTCAACAACACCAGTTCTACACGCTCATGGTGTGGCTCATATCCATATCCATAGTGCTGCAGGTACGTACGTACGTACGGTGTATCTATCCGCGCTCCCTTCTCCTTCACTGGCCCTCAAGTTGTGTTTATATAGCACACAGATCACAAACAGTCAACAACACCAGTTCTACACGCTCATGGTGTGGCTCATATCCATATCCATAGTGCTGCAGGTACGTACGGTGTATCCATCCGTGCTCCCTTCTCCTTCACTGGCCCTCAAGTTGTGTTTATATAGCACACAGATCACAAACAGTCAACAACACCAGTTCTACACGCTCATGGTGTGGCTCATATCCATATCCATAGTGCTGCAGGTACGTACGTACGTACGGTGTATCCATCCGTGCTCCCTTCTCCTTCACTGGCCCTCAAGTTGTGTTTATATAGCACACAGATCACAAACAGCCAACAACACCAGTTCTACACGCTCATGGTGTGGCTCATATCCATATCCATAGTGCTGCAGGTACGTACGTACGTACGGTGTATCCATCCGTGCTCCCTTCTCCTTCACTGGCCCTCAAGTTGTGTTTATATAGCACACAGATCACAAACAGTCAACAACACCAGTTCTACACGCTCATGGTGTGGCTCATATCCATATCCATAGTGCTTCAGGTACGTACGGTGTATCCATCCGTGCTCCCTTCTCCTTCACTGACCCTCAAGTTGTGTTTATATAGCACAGAGATCACAAACAGTCAACAACACCAGTTCTACACGCTCATGGTGTGGCTCATATCCATATCCATAGTGCTGCAGGTACGTACGTACGTACGGTGTATCCATCCGCGCTCTCTTCTCCTTCACTGGCCCTCAAGTTGTGTTTATATAGCACACAGATCACAAACAGTCAACAACACCAGTTCTACACGCTCATGGTGTGGCTCATATCCATATCCATAGTGCTGCAGGTACGTACGGTGTATCCATCCGCGCTCCCTTCTCCTTCACTGACCCTCAAGTTGTGTTTATATAGCACAGAGATCACAAACAGTCAACAACACCAGTTCTACACGCTCATGGTGTGGCTCATATCCATATCCATAGTGCTGCAGGTACGTACGGTGTATCCATCCGTGCTCCCTTCTCCTTCACTGACCCTCAAGTTGTGTTTATATAGCACACAGATCACAAACAGTCAACAACACCAGTTCTACACGCTCATGGTGTGGCTCATATCCATATCCATAGTGCTGCAGGTACGTACGTACGTACGGTGTATCCATCCGTGCTCCCTTCTCCTTCACTGACCCTCAAGTTGTGTTTATATAGCACAGAGATCACAAACAGCCAACAACACCAGTTCTACACGCTCATGGTGTGGCTCATATCCATTTCCATAGTGCTGCAGGTACGTACGTACGTACGGTGTATCCATCCGTGCTCCCTTCTCCTTCACTGGCCCTCAAGTTGTGTTTATATAGCACAGAGATCACAAACAGCCAACAACACCAGTTCTACACGCTCATGGTGTGGCTCATATCCATATCCATAGTGCTGCAGGTACGTACGTACGTACGGTGTATCCATCCGCGCTCCCTTCTCCTTCACTGACCCTCAAGTTGTGTTTATATAGCACAGAGATCACAAACAGCCAACAACACCAGTTCTACACGCTCATGGTGTGGCTCATATCCATATCCATAGTGCTGCAGGTACGTACGTACGTACGGTGTATCCATCCGCGCTCCCTTCTCCTTCACTGACCCTCAAGTTGTGTTTATATAGCACACAGATCACAAACAGTCAACAACACCAGTTCTACACGCTCATGGTGTGGCTCATATCCATATCCATAGTGCTGCAGGTACGTACGTACGTACGGTGTATCCATCCGCGCTCCCTTCTCCTTCACTGACCCTCAAGTTGTGTTTATATAGCACACAGATCACAAACAGTCAACAACACCAGTTCTACACGCTCATGGTGTGGCTCATATCCATATCCATAGTGCTGCAGGTACGTACGGTGTATCCATCCGTGCTCCCTTCTCCTTCACTGACCCTCAAGTTGTGTTTATATAGCACACAGATCACAAACAGTCAACAACACCAGTTCTACACGCTCATGGTGTGGCTCATATCCATATCCATAGTGCTGCAGGTACGTACGGTGTATCCATCCGTGCTCCCTTCTCCTTCACTGACCCTCAAGTTGTGTTTATATAGCACAGAGATCACAAACAGCCAACAACACCAGTTCTACACGCTCATGGTGTGGCTCATATCCATATCCATAGTGCTGCAGGTACGTACGTACGTACGGTGTATCCATCCGTGCTCCCTTCTCCTTCACTGACCCTCAAGTTGTGTTTATATAGCACAGAGATCACAAACAGCCAACAACACCAGTTCTACACGCTCATGGTGTGGCTCATATCCATATCCATAGTGCTGCAGGTACGTACGTACGTACGGTGTATCCATCCGCGCTCCCTTCTCCTTCACTGACCCTCAAGTTGTGTTTATATAGCACAGAGATCACAAACAGTCAACAACACCAGTTCTACACGCTCATGGTGTGGCTCATATCCATATCCATAGTGCTGCAGGTACGTACGGTGTATCCATCCGTGCTCCCTTCTCCTTCACTGACCCTCAAGTTGTGTTTATATAGCACACAGATCACAAACAGTCAACAACACCAGTTCTACACGCTCATGGTGTGGCTCATATCCATATCCATAGTGCTGCAGGTACGTACGTACGTACGGTGTATCCATCCGTGCTCCCTTCTCCTTCACTGGCCCTCAAGTTGTGTTTATATAGCACACAGATCACAAACAGTCAACAACACCAGTTCTACACGCTCATGGTGTGGCTCATATCCATATCCATAGTGCTGCAGGTACGTACGTACGTACGTACGGTGTATCCATCCGTGCTCCCTTCTCCTTCACTGGCCCTCAAGTTGTGTTTATATAGCACACAGATCACAAACAGTCAACAACACCAGTTCTACACGCTCATGGTGTGGCTCATATCCATATCCATAGTGCTGCAGGTACGTACGGTGTATCCATCCGCGCTCCCTTCTCCTTCACTGGCCCTCAAGTTGTGTTTATATAGCACACAGATCACAAACAGTCAACAACACCAGTTCTACACGCTCATGGTGTGGCTCATATCCATATCCATAGTGCTGCAGGTACGTACGGTGTATCCATCCGCGCTCCCTTCTCCTTCACTGACCCTCAAGTTGTGTTTATATAGCACACAGATCACAAACAGTCAACAACACCAGTTCTACACGCTCATGGTGTGGCTCATATCCATAACCATAGTGCTGCAGGTACGTACGTACGTACGGTGTATCCATCCGCGCTCCCTTCTCCTTCACTGGCCCTCAAGTTGTGTTTATATAGCACACAGATCACAAACAGTCAACAACACCAGTTCTACACGCTCATGGTGTGGCTCATATCCATATCCATAGTGCTGCAGGTACGTACGGTGTATCCATCCGCGCTCCCTTCTCCTTCACTGACCCTCAAGTTGTGTTTATATAGCACAGAGATCACAAACAGTCAACAACACCAGTTCTACACGCTCATGGTGTGGCTCATATCCATATCCATAGTGCTGCAGGTACGTACGTACGGTGTATCCATCCGTGCTCCCTTCTCCTTCACTGACCCTCAAGTTGTGTTTATATAGCACAGAGATCACAAACAGTCAACAACACCAGTTCTACACGCTCATGGTGTGGCTCATATCCATATCCATAGTGCTGCAGGTACGTACGTACGGTGTATTCATCCGCGCTCCCTTCTCCTTCACTGACCCTCAAGTTGTGTTTATATAGCACACAGATCACAAACAGTCAACAACACCAGTTCTACACGCTCATGGTGTGGCTCATATCCATATCCATAGTGCTGCAGGTACGTACGGTGTATCCATCCGCGCTCCCTTCTCCTTCACTGGCCCTCAAGTTGTGTTTATATAGCACACAGATCACAAACAGTCAACAACACCAGTTCTACACGCCCATGGTGTGGCTCATATCCATATCCATTGTGCTGCAGGTACGTACGTACGGTGTATCCATCCGTGCTACCTTCCCCTTCACTGACCCTCAAGTTGTGTTTATATAGCACACAGATCACAAACAGTCAACAACACCAGTTCTACACGCTCATGGTGTGGCTCATATCCATATCCATAGTGCTGCAGGTACGTACGTACGGTGTATCCATCCGCGCTCCCTTCTCCTTCACTGGCCCTCAAGTTGTGTTTATATAGCACACAGATCACAAACAGTCAACAACACCAGTTCTACACGCTCATGGTGTGGCTCATATCCATATCCATAGTGCTGCAGGTACGTACGGTGTATCCATCCGTGCTCCCTTCTCCTTCACTGACCCTCAAGTTGTGTTTATATAGCACACAGATCACAAACAGTCAACAACACCAGTTCTACACGCTCATGGTGTGGCTCATATCCATATCCCTAGTGCTGCAGGTACGTACGTACGTACGGTGTATCCATCCGTGCTCCCTTCTCCTTCACTGACCCTCAAGTTGTGTTTATATAGCACACAGATCACAAACAGTCAACAACACCAGTTCTACACGCTCATGGTGTGGCTCATATCCATATCCATAGTGCTGCAGGTACGTACGTACGGTGTATCCATCCGCGCTCCCTTCCCCTTCACTGACCCTCAAGTTGTGTTTATATAGCACACAGATCACAAACAGTCAACAACACCAGTTCTACACGCTCATGGTGTGGCTCATATCCATATCCATAGTGCTGCAGGTACGTACGTACGTACGGTGTATTCATCCGTGCTCCCTTCTCCTTCACTGGCCCTCAAGTTGTGTTTATATAGCACACAGATCACAAACAGTCAACAACACCAGTTCTACACGCTCATGGTGTGGCTCATATCCATATCCATAGTGCTGCAGGTACGTACGTACGTACGGTGTATCCATCCGTGCTCCCTTCTCCTTCACTGGCCCTCAAGTTGTGTTTATATAGCACACAGATCACAAACAGTCAACAACACCAGTTCTACACGCTCATGGTGTGGCTCATATCCATATCCATAGTGCTGCAGGTACGTACGTACGTACGGTGTATCCATCCGCGCTCCCCTCTCCTTCACTGGCCCTCAAGTTGTGTTTATATAGCACACAGATCACAAACAGTCAACAACACCAGTTCTACACGCTCATGGTGTGGCTCATATCCATATCCATAGTGCTGCAGGTACGTACGTACGTACGTACGGTGTATCCATCCGTGCTCCCTTCTCCTTCACTGACCCTCAAGTTGTGTTTATATAGCACACAGATCACAAACAGTCAACAACACCAGTTCTACACGCTCATGGTGTGGCACATATCCATATCCATAGTGCTGCAGGTACGTACGTACGTACGGTGTATCCATCCGCGCTCCCTTCTCCTTCACTGGCCCTCAAGTTGTGTTTATATAGCACACAGATCACAAACAGTCAACAACACCAGTTCTACACGCTCATGGTGTGGCTCATATCCATATCCATAGTGCTGCAGGTACGTACGTACGTACGGTGTATCCATCCGTGCTCCCTTCTCCTTCAGTGGTCCTCAAGTTGTGTTTATATAGCACACAGATCACAAACAGTCAACAACACCAGTTCTACACGCTCATGGTGTGGCTCATATCCATATCCATAGTGCTGCAGGTACGTACGTACGTACGGTGTATCCATCCGTGCTCCCTTCTCCTTCACTGACCCTCAAGTTGTGTTTATATAGCACAGAGATCACAAACAGTCAACAACACCAGTTCTACACGCTCATGGTGTGGCTCATATCCATATCCATAGTGCTGCAGGTACGTACGTACGTACGGTGTATCCATCCGTGCTCCCTTCTCCTTCACTGACCCTCAAGTTGTGTTTATATAGCACACAGATCACAAACAGTCAACAACACCAGTTCTACATGCTCATGGTGTGGCTCATATCCATATCCATAGTGCTGCAGGTACGTACGTACGGTGTATCCATCCGTGCTCCCTTCTCCTTCACTGGCCCTCAAGTTGTGTTGATATAGCACACAGATCACAAACAGTCAACAACACCAGTTCTACACGCTCATGGTGTGGCTCATATCCATATCCATAGTGCTGCAGGTACGTACGGTGTATCCATCCGTGCTCCCTTCTCCTTCACTGACCCTCAAGTTGTGTTTATATAGCACACAGATCACAAACAGTCAACAACACCAGTTCTACACGCTCATGGTGTGGCTCATATCCATATCCATAGTGCTGCAGGTACGTACGTACGTACGGTGTATCCATCCGTGCTCCCTTCTCCTTCACTGACCCTCAAGTTGTGTTTATATAGCACACAGATCACAAACAGTCAACAACACCAGTTCTACACGCTCATGGTGTGGCTCATATCCATATCCATAGTGCTGCAGGTACGTACGGTGTATCCATCCGTGCTCCCTTCTCCTTCACTGACCCTCAAGTTGTGTTTATATAGCACACAGATCACAAACAGTCAACAACACCAGTTCTACACGCTCATGGTGTGGCTCATATCCATATCCATAGTGCTGCAGGTACGTACGTACGTACGGTGTATCCATCCGTGCTCCCTTCTCCTTCACTGACCCTCAAGTTGTGTTTATATAGCACAGAGATCACAAACAGTCAACAATACCAGTTCTACACGCTCATGGTGTGGCTCATATCCATATCCATAGTGCTGCAGGTACGTACGTACGTACGGTGTATCCATCCGTGCTCCCTTCTCCTTCACTGACCCTCAAGTTGTGTTGATATAGCACACAGATCACAAACAGTCAACAACACCAGTTCTACACGCTCATGGTGTGGCTCATATCCATATCCATAGTGCTGCAGGTACGTACGGTGTATCCATCCGTGCTCCCTTCTCCTTCACTGACCCTCAAGTTGTGTTTATATAGCACACAGATCACAAACAGTCAACAACACCAGTTCTACACGCTCATGGTGTGGCTCATATCCATATCCATAGTGCTGCAGGTACGTACGTACGTACGGTGTATCCATCCGTGCTCCCTTCTCCTTCACTGACCCTCAAGTTGTGTTTATATAGCACAGAGATCACAAACAGTCAACAACACCAGTTCTACACGCTCATGGTGTGGCTCATATCCATATCCATAGTGCTGCAGGTACGTACGTACGGTGTATCCATCCGCGCTCCCTTCTCCTTCACTGGTCCTCAAGTTGTGTTTATATAGCACACAGATCACAAACAGTCAACAACACCAGTTCTACACGCTCATGGTGTGGCTCATATCCATATCCATAGTGCTGCAGGTACGTACGGTGTATCCATCCGCGTTCCCTTCTCCTTCACTGGCCCTCAAGTTGTGTTTATATAGCACACAGATCACAAACAGTCAACAACACCAGTTCTACACGCTCATGGTGTGGCTCATATCCATATCCATAGTGCTGCAGGTACGTACGTACGTACGGTGTATCCATCCGCGCTCCCTTCTCCTTCACTGGTCCTCAAGTTGTGTTTATATAGCACACAGATCACAAACAGTCAACAACACCAGTTCTACACGCTCATGGTGTGGCTCATATCCATATCCATAGTGCTGCAGGTACGTACGTACGGTGTATCCATCCGCGCTCCCTTCTCATTCACTGGTCCTCAAGTTGTGTTTATATAGCACACAGATCACAAACAGTCAACAACACCAGTTCTACACGCTCATGGTGTGGCTCATATCCATATCCATAGTGCTGCAGGTACGTACGTACGTACGGTGTATCCATCCGTGCTCCCTTCTCCTTCACTGGCCCTCAAGTTGTGTTTATATAGCACACAGATCACAAACAGTCAACAACACCAGTTCTACACGCTCATGGTGTGGCTCATATCCATATCCATAGTGCTGCAGGTACGTACGTACGTACGGTGTATCCATCCGTGCTACCTTCTCCTTCACTGGCCCTCAAGTTGTGTTTATATGGCACACAGATCACAAACAGTCAACAACACCAGTTCTACACGCTCATGGTGTGGCTCATATCCATATCCATAGTGCTGCAGGTACGTACGTACGTACGGTGTATCCATCCGTGCTACCTTCTCCTTCACTGGCCCTCAAGTTGTGTTTATATAGCACACAGATCACAAACAGTCAACAACACCAGTTCTACACGCTCATGGTGTGGCTCATATCCATATCCATAGTGCTGCAGGTACGTACGGTGTATCCATCCGCGCTCCCTTCTCCTTCACTGACCCTCAAGTTGTGTTTATATAGCACACAGATCACAAACAGTCAACAACACCAGTTCTACACGCTCATGGTGTGGCTCATATCCATATCCATAGTGCTGCAGGTACGTACGTACGTACGTACGGTGTATCCATCCGTGCTCCCTTCTCCTTCACTGGCCCTCAAGTTGTGTTTATATAGCACACAGATCACAAACAGCCAACAACACCAGTTCTACACGCTCATGGTGTGGCTCATATCCATATCCATAGTGCTGCAGGTACGTACGTACGTACGGTGTATCCATCCGTGCTACCTTCTCCTTCACTGGCCCTCAAGTTGTGTTTATATAGCACACAGATCACAAACAGTCAACAACACCAGTTCTACACGCTCATGGTGTGGCTCATATCCATATCCATAGTGCTGCAGGTACGTACGTACGTACGGTGTATCCATCCGTGCTACCTTCTCCTTCACTGGCCCTCAAGTTGTGTTTATATGGCACACAGATCACAAACAGTCAACAACACCAGTTCTACACGCTCATGGTGTGGCTCATATCCATATCCATAGTGCTGCAGGTACGTACGTACGTACGGTGTATCCATCCGTGCTCCCTTCTCCTTCACTGGCCCTCAAGTTGTGTTTATATGGCACACAGATCACAAACAGTCAACAACACCAGTTCTACACGCTCATGGTGTGGCTCATATCCATATCCATAGTGCTGCAGGTACGTACGTACGTACGGTGTATCCATCCGTGCTACCTTCTCCTTCACTGGCCCTCAAGTTGTGTTTATATAGCACACAGATCACAAACAGTCAACAACACCAGTTCTACACGCTCATGGTGTGGCTCATATCCATATCCATAGTGCTGCAGGTACGTACGGTGTATCCATCCGCGCTCCCTTCTCCTTCACTGACCCTCAAGTTGTGTTTATATAGCACACAGATCACAAACAGTCAACAACACCAGTTCTACACGCTCATGGTGTGGCTCATATCCATATCCATAGTGCTGCAGGTACGTACGTACGTACGGTGTATCCATCCGTGCTCCCTTGTCCTTCACTGGCCCTCAAGTTGTGTTTATATAGCACACAGATCACAAACAGCCAACAACACCAGTTCTACACGCTCATGGTGTGGCTCATATCCATATCCATAGTGCTGCAGGTACGTACGTACGTACGGTGTATCCATCCGTGCTCCCTTCTCCTTCACTGGCCCTCAAGTTGTGTTTATATAGCACACAGATCACAAACAGTCAACAACACCAGTTCTACACGCTCATGGTGTGGCTCATATCCATATCCATAGTGCTGCAGGTACGTACGTACGTACGGTGTATCCATCCGTGCTCCCTTCTCCTTCACTGACCCTCAAGTTGTGTTTATATAGCACAGAGATCACAAACAGTCAACAACACCAGTTCTACACGCTCATGGTGTGGCTCATATCCATATCCATAGTGCTGCAGGTACGTACGTACGGTGTATCCATCCGCGCTCCCTTCTCCTTCACTGGTCCTCAAGTTGTGTTTATATAGCACACAGATCACAAACAGTCAACAACACCAGTTCTACACGCTCATGGTGTGGCTCATATCCATATCCATAGTGCTGCAGGTACGTACGGTGTATCCATCCGCGTTCCCTTCTCCTTCACTGGCCCTCAAGTTGTGTTTATATAGCACACAGATCACAAACAGTCAACAACACCAGTTCTACACGCTCATGGTGTGGCTCATATCCATATCCATAGTGCTGCAGGTACGTACGTACGTACGGTGTATCCATCCGCGCTCCCTTCTCCTTCACTGGTCCTCAAGTTGTGTTTATATAGCACACAGATCACAAACAGTCAACAACACCAGTTCTACACGCTCATGGTGTGGCTCATATCCATATCCATAGTGCTGCAGGTACGTACGTACGGTGTATCCATCCGCGCTCCCTTCTCCTTCACTGGTCCTCAAGTTGTGTTTATATAGCACACAGATCACAAACAGTCAACAACACCAGTTCTACACGCTCATGGTGTGGCTCATATCCATATCCATAGTGCTGCAGGTACGTACGTACGTACGGTGTATCCATCCGTGCTCCCTTCTCCTTCACTGGCCCTCAAGTTGTGTTTATATAGCACACAGATCACAAACAGTCAACAACACCAGTTCTACACGCTCATGGTGTGGCTCATATCCATATCCATAGTGCTGCAGGTACGTACGTACGTACGTACGGTGTATCCATCCGTGCTACCTTCTCCTTCACTGGCCCTCAAGTTGTGTTTATATGGCACACAGATCACAAACAGTCAACAACACCAGTTCTACACGCTCATGGTGTGGCTCATATCCATATCAATAGTGCTGCAGGTACGTACGTACGTACGGTGTATCCATCCGTGCTACCTTCTCCTTCACTGGCCCTCAAGTTGTGTTTATATAGCACACAGATCACAAACAGTCAACAACACCAGTTCTACACGCTCATGGTGTGGCTCATATCCATATCCATAGTGCTGCAGGTACGTACGGTGTATCCATCCGCGTTCCCTTCTCCTTCACTGGCCCTCAAGTTGTGTTTATATAGCACACAGATCACAAACAGTCAACAACACCAGTTCTACACGCTCATGGTGTGGCTCATATCCATATCCATAGTGCTGCAGGTACGTACGTACGTACGGTGTATCCATCCGCGCTCCCTTCTCCTTCACTGGTCCTCAAGTTGTGTTTATATAGCACACAGATCACAAACAGTCAACAACACCAGTTCTACACGCTCATGGTGTGGCTCATATCCATATCCATAGTGCTGCAGGTACGTACGTACGGTGTATCCATCCGCGCTCCCTTCTCCTTCACTGGTCCTCAAGTTGTGTTTATATAGCACACAGATCACAAACAGTCAACAACACCAGTTCTACACGCTCATGGTGTGGCTCATATCCATATCCATAGTGCTGCAGGTACGTACGTACGTACGGTGTATCCATCCGTGCTCCCTTCTCCTTCACTGGCCCTCAAGTTGTGTTTATATAGCACACAGATCACAAACAGTCAACAACACCAGTTCTACACGCTCATGGTGTGGCTCATATCCATATCCATAGTGCTGCAGGTACGTACGTACGTACGGTGTATCCATCCGTGCTACCTTCTCCTTCACTGGCCCTCAAGTTGTGTTTATATGGCACACAGATCACAAACAGTCAACAACACCAGTTCTACACGCTCATGGTGTGGCTCATATCCATATCCATAGTGCTGCAGGTACGTACGTACGTACGGTGTATCCATCCGTGCTACCTTCTCCTTCACTGGCCCTCAAGTTGTGTTTATATAGCACACAGATCACAAACAGTCAACAACACCAGTTCTACACGCTCATGGTGTGGCTCATATCCATATCCATAGTGCTGCAGGTACGTACGGTGTATCCATCCGCGCTCCCTTCTCCTTCACTGACCCTCAAGTTGTGTTTATATAGCACACAGATCACAAACAGTCAACAACACCAGTTCTACACGCTCATGGTGTGGCTCATATCCATATCCATAGTGCTGCAGGTACGTACGTACGTACGGTGTATCCATCCGTGCTCCCTTCTCCTTCACTGGCCCTCAAGTTGTGTTTATATAGCACACAGATCACAAACAGCCAACAACACCAGTTCTACACGCTCATGGTGTGGCTCATATCCATATCCATAGTGCTGCAGGTACGTACGTACGTACGGTGTATCCATCCGTGCTCCCTTCTCCTTCACTGGCCCTCAAGTTGTGTTTATATAGCACACAGATCACAAACAGTCAACAACACCAGTTCTACACGCTCATGGTGTGGCTCATATCCATATCCATAGTGCTGCAGGTACGTACGTACGTACGGTGTATCCATCCGTGCTACCTTCTCCTTCACTGGCCCTCAAGTTGTGTTTATATGGCACACAGATCACAAACAGTCAACAACACCAGTTCTACACGCTCATGGTGTGGCTCATATCCATATCCATAGTGCTGCAGGTACGTACGTACGTACGGTGTATCCATCCGTGCTCCCTTCTCCTTCACTGGCCCTCAAGTTGTGTTTATATGGCACACAGATCACAAACAGTCAACAACACCAGTTCTACACGCTCATGGTGTGGCTCATATCCATATCCATAGTGCTGCAGGTACGTACGGTGTATCCATCCGCGCTCCCTTCTCCTTCACTGACCCTCAAGTTGTGTTTATATAGCACACAGATCACAAACAGTCAACAACACCAGTTCTACACGCTCATGGTGTGGCTCATATCCATATCCATAGTGCTGCAGGTACGTACGTACGTACGGTGTATCCATCCGTGCTCCCTTGTCCTTCACTGGCCCTCAAGTTGTGTTTATATAGCACACAGATCACAAACAGCCAACAACACCAGTTCTACACGCTCATGGTGTGGCTCATATCCATATCCATAGTGCTGCAGGTACGTACGTACGTACGGTGTATCCATCCGTGCTCCCTTCTCCTTCACTGGCCCTCAAGTTGTGTTTATATAGCACACAGATCACAAACAGTCAACAACACCAGTTCTACACGCTCATGGTGTGGCTCATATCCATATCCATAGTGCTGCAGGTACGTACGTACGTACGGTGTATCCATCCGTGCTCCCTTCTCCTTCACTGACCCTCAAGTTGTGTTTATATAGCACAGAGATCACAAACAGTCAACAACACCAGTTCTACACGCTCATGGTGTGGCTCATATCCATATCCATAGTGCTGCAGGTACGTACGTACGGTGTATCCATCCGCGCTCCCTTCTCCTTCACTGGTCCTCAAGTTGTGTTTATATAGCACACAGATCACAAACAGTCAACAACACCAGTTCTACACGCTCATGGTGTGGCTCATATCCATATCCATAGTGCTGCAGGTACGTACGGTGTATCCATCCGCGTTCCCTTCTCCTTCACTGGCCCTCAAGTTGTGTTTATATAGCACACAGATCACAAACAGTCAACAACACCAGTTCTACACGCTCATGGTGTGGCTCATATCCATATCCATAGTGCTGCAGGTACGTACGTACGTACGGTGTATCCATCCGCGCTCCCTTCTCCTTCACTGGTCCTCAAGTTGTGTTTATATAGCACACAGATCACAAACAGTCAACAACACCAGTTCTACACGCTCATGGTGTGGCTCATATCCATATCCATAGTGCTGCAGGTACGTACGTACGGTGTATCCATCCGCGCTCCCTTCTCCTTCACTGGTCCTCAAGTTGTGTTTATATAGCACACAGATCACAAACAGTCAACAACACCAGTTCTACACGCTCATGGTGTGGCTCATATCCATATCCATAGTGCTGCAGGTACGTACGTACGTACGGTGTATCCATCCGTGCTCCCTTCTCCTTCACTGGCCCTCAAGTTGTGTTTATATAGCACACAGATCACAAACAGTCAACAACACCAGTTCTACACGCTCATGGTGTGGCTCATATCCATATCCATAGTGCTGCAGGTACGTACGTACGTACGTACGGTGTATCCATCCGTGCTACCTTCTCCTTCACTGGCCCTCAAGTTGTGTTTATATGGCACACAGATCACAAACAGTCAACAACACCAGTTCTACACGCTCATGGTGTGGCTCATATCCATATCCATAGTGCTGCAGGTACGTACGTACGTACGGTGTATCCATCCGTGCTACCTTCTCCTTCACTGGCCCTCAAGTTGTGTTTATATAGCACACAGATCACAAACAGTCAACAACACCAGTTCTACACGCTCATGGTGTGGCTCATATCCATATCCATAGTGCTGCAGGTACGTACGGTGTATCCATCCGCGCTCCCTTCTCCTTCACTGACCCTCAAGTTGTGTTTATATAGCACACAGATCACAAACAGTCAACAACACCAGTTCTACACGCTCATGGTGTGGCTCATATCCATATCCATAGTGCTGCAGGTACGTACGTACGTACGGTGTATCCATCCGTGCTCCCTTCTCCTTCACTGGCCCTCAAGTTGTGTTTATATAGCACACAGATCACAAACAGCCAACAACACCAGTTCTACACGCTCATGGTGTGGCTCATATCCATATCCATAGTGCTGCAGGTACGTACGTACGTACGGTGTATCCATCCGTGCTCCCTTCTCCTTCACTGGCCCTCAAGTTGTGTTTATATAGCACACAGATCACAAACAGTCAACAACACCAGTTCTACACGCTCATGGTGTGGCTCATATCCATATCCATAGTGCTGCAGGTACGTACGTACGTACGGTGTATCCATCCGTGCTCCCTTCTCCTTCACTGGCCCTCAAGTTGTGTTTATATAGCACACAGATCACAAACAGTCAACAACACCAGTTCTACACGCTCATGGTGTGGCTCATATCCATATCCATAGTGCTGCAGGTACGTACGTACGTACGTACGGTGTATCCATCCGTGCTACCTTCTCCTTCACTGGCCCTCAAGTTGTGTTTATATGGCACACAGATCACAAACAGTCAACAACACCAGTTCTACACGCTCATGGTGTGGCTCATATCCATATCCATAGTGCTGCAGGTACGTACGTACGTACGGTGTATCCATCCGTGCTACCTTCTCCTTCACTGGCCCTCAAGTTGTGTTTATATAGCACACAGATCACAAACAGTCAACAACACCAGTTCTACACGCTCATGGTGTGGCTCATATCCATATCCATAGTGCTGCAGGTACGTACGGTGTATCCATCCGCGCTCCCTTCTCCTTCACTGACCCTCAAGTTGTGTTTATATAGCACACAGATCACAAACAGTCAACAACACCAGTTCTACACGCTCATGGTGTGGCTCATATCCATATCCATAGTGCTGCAGGTACGTACGTACGTACGGTGTATCCATCCGTGCTCCCTTCTCCTTCACTGGCCCTCAAGTTGTGTTTATATAGCACACAGATCACAAACAGCCAACAACACCAGTTCTACACGCTCATGGTGTGGCTCATATCCATATCCATAGTGCTGCAGGTACGTACGTACGTACGGTGTATCCATCCGTGCTCCCTTCTCCTTCACTGGCCCTCAAGTTGTGTTTATATAGCACACAGATCACAAACAGTCAACAACACCAGTTCTACACGCTCATGGTGTGGCTCATATCCATATCCATAGTGCTGCAGGTACGTACGTACGTACGGTGTATCCATCCGCGCTCCCTTCTCCTTCACTGGCCCTCAAGTTGTGTTTATATAGCACACAGATCACAAACAGTCAACAACACCAGTTCTACACGCTCATGGTGTGGCTCATATCCATATCCATAGTGCTGCAGGTACGTACGGTGTATCCATCCGTGCTCCCTTCTCCTTCACTGGCCCTCAAGTTGTGTTTATATAGCACACAGATCACAAACAGTCAACAACACCAGTTCTACACGCTCATGGTGTGGCTCATATCCATATCCATAGTGCTGCAGGTACGTACGGTGTATCCATCCGCGCTCCCCTCTCCTTCACTGGCCCTCAAGTTGTGTTTATATAGCACAGAGATCACAAACAGTCAACAACACCAGTTCTACACGCTCATGGTGTGGCTCATATCCATATCCATAGTGCTGCAGGTACGTACGTACGTACGGTGTATCCATCCGCGCTCCCTTCTCCTTCACTGGCCCTCAAGTTGTGTTTATATAGCACACAGATCACAAACAGTCAACAACACCAGTTCTACACGCTCATGGTGTGGCTCATATCCATATCCATAGTGCTGCAGGTACGTACGTACGTACGGTGTATCCATCCGTGCTCCCTTCTCCTTCACTGGCCCTCAAGTTGTGTTTATATAGCACACAGATCACAAACAGTCAACAACACCAGTTCTACACGCTCATGGTGTGGCTCATATCCATATCCATAGTGCTGCAGGTACGTACGTACGTACGTACGGTGTATCCATCCGTGCTACCTTCTCCTTCACTGGCCCTCAAGTTGTGTTTATATAGCACACAGATCACAAACAGTCAACAACACCAGTTCTACACGCTCATGGTGTGGCTCATATCCATATCCATAGTGCTGCAGGTACGTACGTACGTACGGTGTATCCATCCGTGCTACCTTCTCCTTCACTGGCCCTCAAGTTGTGTTTATATAGCACACAGATCACAAACAGTCAACAACACCAGTTCTACACGCTCATGGTGTGGCTCATATCCATATCCATAGTGCTGCAGGTACGTACGGTGTATCCATCCGCGCTCCCTTCTCCTTCACTGACCCTCAAGTTGTGTTTATATAGCACACAGATCACAAACAGTCAACAACACCAGTTCTACACGCTCATGGTGTGGCTCATATCCATATCCATAGTGCTGCAGGTACGTACGTACGTGCGGTGTATCCATCCGTGCTCCCTTCTCCTTCACTGGCCC
Organism: Tenodera sinensis; assembly: GCA_030765045.1. Classification (NCBI taxonomy): domain Eukaryota; kingdom Metazoa; phylum Arthropoda; class Insecta; order Mantodea; family Mantidae; genus Tenodera; species Tenodera sinensis. The sequence continues at coordinate 129,996 of CM060972.1, read as the reverse complement.
TCAAGTTGTGTTTATATAGCACACAGATCACAAACAGCCAACAACACCAGTTCTACACGCTCATGGTGTGGCTCATATCCATATCCATAGTGCTGCAGGTACGTACGTACGTACGGTGTATCCATCCGTGCTCCCTTCTCCTTCACTGGCCCTCAAGTTGTGTTTATATAGCACACAGATCACAAACAGTCAACAACACCAGTTCTACACGCTCATGGTGTGGCTCATATCCATATCCATAGTGCTGCAGGTACGTACGTACGTACGGTGTATCCATCCGCGCTCCCTTCTCCTTCACTGGCCCTCAAGTTGTGTTTATATAGCACACAGATCACAAACAGTCAACAACACCAGTTCTACACGCTCATGGTGTGGCTCATATCCATATCCATAGTGCTGCAGGTACGTACGGTGTATCCATCCGTGCTCCCTTCTCCTTCACTGGCCCTCAAGTTGTGTTTATATAGCACACAGATCACAAACAGTCAACAACACCAGTTCTACACGCTCATGGTGTGGCTCATATCCATATCCATAGTGCTGCAGGTACGTACGGTGTATCCATCCGCGCTCCCCTCTCCTTCACTGGCCCTCAAGTTGTGTTTATATAGCACAGAGATCACAAACAGTCAACAACACCAGTTCTACACGCTCATGGTGTGGCTCATATCCATATCCATAGTGCTGCAGGTACGTACGTACGTACGGTTTATCCATCCGCGCTCCCTTCTCCTTCACTGGCCCTCAAGTTGTGTTTATATAGCACACAGATCACAAACAGTCAACAACACCAGTTCTACACGCTCATGGTGTGGCTCATATCCATATCCATAGTGCTGCAGGTACGTACGTACGTACGGTGTATCCATCCGTGCTCCCTTCTCCTTCACTGGCCCTCAAGTTGTGTTTATATAGCACACAGATCACAAACAGTCAACAACACCAGTTCTACACGCTCATGGTGTGGCTCATATCCATATCCATAGTGCTGCAGGTACGTACGGTGTATCCATCCGTGCTCCCTTCTCCTTCACTGGCCCTCAAGTTGTGTTTATATAGCACAGAGATCACAAACAGTCAACAACACCAGTTCTACACGCTCATGGTGTGGCTCATATCCATATCCATAGTGCTGCAGGTACGTACGTACGTACGGTGTATCCATCCGCGCTCCCTTCTCCTTCACTGGCCCTCAAGTTGTGTTTATATAGCACACAGATCACAAACAGTCAACAACACCAGTTCTACACGCTCATGGTGTGGCTCATATCCATATCCATAGTGCTGCAGGTACGTACGGTGTATCCATCCGTGCTCCCTTCTCCTTCACTGACTCTCAAGTTGTGTTTATATAGCACACAGATCACAAACAGTCAACAACACCAGTTCTACACGCTCATGGTGTGGCTCATATCCATATCCATAGTGCTGCAGGTACGTACGGTGTATCCATCCGTGCTCCCTTCTCCTTCACTGACCCTCAAGTTGTGTTTATATAGCACACAGATCACAAACAGTCAACAACACCAGTTCTACACGCTCATGGTGTGGCTCATATCCATATCCATAGTGCTGCAGGTACGTACGGTGTATCCATCCGCGCTCCCTTCTCCTTCACTGGCCCTCAAGTTGTGTTTATATAGCACACAGATCACAAACAGTCAACAACACCAGTTCTACACGCTCATGGTGTGGCTCATATCCATATCCATAGTGCTGCAGGTACGTACGGTGTATCCATCCGTGCTCCCTTCTCCTTCACTGACCCTCAAGTTGTGTTTATATAGCACACAGATCACAAACAGTCAACAACACCAGTTCTACACGCTCATGGTGTGGCTCATATCCATTTCCATAGTGCTGCAGGTACGTACGTACGTACGGTGTATCCATCCGTGCTCCCTTCTCCTTCACTGGTCCTCAAGTTGTGTTTATATAGCACACAGATCACAAACAGTCAACAACACCAGTTCTACACGCTCATGGTGTGGCTCATATCCATATCCATAGTGCTGCAGGTACGTACGTACGTACGGTGTATCCATCCGCGCTCCCTTCTCCTTCACTGACCCTCAAGTTGTGTTTATATAGCACACAGATCACAAACAGTCAACAACACCAGTTCTACACGCTCATGGTGTGGCTCATATCCATATCCATAGTGCTGCAGGTACGTACGGTGTATCCATCCGTGCTCCCTTCTCCTTCACTGGCCCTCAAGTTGTGTTTATATGGCACACAGATCACAAACAGTCAACAACACCAGTTCTACACGCTCATGGTGTGGCTCATATCCATATCCATAGTACTGCAGGTACGTACGGTGTATCCATCCGCGCTCCCTTCTCCTTCACTGACCCTCAAGTTGTGTTTATATAGCACACACAGATCACAAACAGTCAACAACACCAGTTCTACACGCTCATGGTGTGGCTCATATCCATATCCATAGTGCTGCAGGTACGTACATACGTACGGTGTATCCATCCGTGCTCCCTTCTCCTTCACTGGCCCTCAAGTTGTGTTTATATAGCACACAGATCACAAACAGTCAACAACACCAGTTCTACACGCTCATGGTGTGGCTCATATCCATATCCATAGTGCTGCAGGTACGTACGGTGTATCCATCCGTGCTCCCTTCTCCTTCACTGACCCTCAAGTTGTGTTTATATAGCACACAGATCACAAACAGTCAACAACACCAGTTCTACACGCTCATGGTGTGGCTCATATCCATATCCATAGTGCTGCAGGTACGTACGTACGTACGGTGTATCCATCCGCGCTCTCTTCTCCTTCACTGGCCCTCAAGTTGTGTTTATATAGCACACAGATCACAAACAGTCAACAACACCAGTTCTACACGCTCATGGTGTGGCTCATATCCATATCCATAGTGCTGCAGGTACGTACGGTGTATCCATCCGCGCTCCCTTCTCCTTCACTGACCCTCAAGTTGTGTTTATATAGCACAGAGATCACAAACAGTCAACAACACCAGTTCTACACGCTCATGGTGTGGCTCATATCCATATCCATAGTGCTGCAGGTACGTACGGTGTATCCATCCGCGCTCCCTTCTCCTTCACTGACCCTCAAGTTGTGTTTATATAGCACACAGATCACAAACAGTAAACAACACCAGTTCTACACGCTCATGATGTGGCTCATATCCATATCCATAGTGCTGCAGGTACGTACGGTGTATCCATCCGTGCTCCCTTCTCCTTCACTGGCCCTCAAGTTGTGTTTATATAGCACACAGATCACAAACAGTCAACAACACCAGTTCTACACGCTCATGGTGTGGCTCATATCCATATCCATAGTGCTGCAGGTACGTACGTACGTACGGTGTATCCATCCGCGCTCCCTTCTCCTTCACTGGTCCTCAAGTTGTGTTTATATAGCACACAGATCACAAACAGTCAACAACACCAGTTCTACACGCTCATGGTGTGGCTCATATCCATATCCATAGTGCTGCAGGTACGTACGTACGTACGGTGTATCCATCCGTGCTCCCTTCTCCTTCACTGGCCCTCAAGTTGTGTTTATATAGCACACAGATCACAAACAGTCAACAACACCAGTTCTACACGCTCATGGTGTGGCTCATATCCATATCCATAGTGCTGCAGGTACGTACGTACGTACGTACGGTGTATCCATCCGTGCTCCCTTCTCCTTCACTGACCCTCAAGTTGTGTTTATATAGCACACAGATCACAAACAGTCAACAACACCAGTTCTACACGCTCATGATGTGGCTCATATCCATATCCATAGTGCTGCAGGTACGTACGTACGGTGTATCCATCCGCGCTCCCTTCTCCTTCACTGGCCCTCAAGTTGTGTTTATATAGCACACAGATCACAAACAGTCAACAACACCAGTTCTACACGCTCATGGTGTGGCTCATATCCATATCCATAGTGCTGCAGGTACGTACGTACGTACGGTGTATCCATCCGCGCTCCCTTCTCCTTCACTGGCCCTCAAGTTGTGTTTATATAGCACACAGATCACAAACAGTCAACAACACCAGTTCTACACGCTCATGGTGTGGCTCACATCCATATCCATAGTGCTGCAGGTACGTACGTACGTACGGTGTATCCATCCGCGCTATCTTCTCCTTCACTGACCCTCAAGTTGTGTTTATATAGCACACAGATCACAAACAGTCAACAACACCAGTTCTACACGCTCATGGTGTGGCTCATATCCATATCCATAGTGCTGCAGGTACGTACGGTGTATCCATCCGCGCTCCCTTCTCCTTCACTGGCCCTCAAGTTGTGTTTATATAGCACACAGATCACAAACAGTCAACAACACCAGTTCTACACGCTCATGGTGTGGCTCATATCCATATCCATAGTGCTGCAGGTACGTACGGTGTATCCATCCGCGCTCCCTTCTCCTTCACTGACCCTCAAGTTGTGTTTATATAGCACACAGATCACAAACAGTCAACGACACCAGTTCTACACGCTCATGGTGTGGCTCATATCCATATCCATAGTGCTGCAGGTACGTACGTACGTACGGTGTATCCATCCGCGCTCCCTTCTCCTTCACTGGCCCTCAAGTTGTGTTTATATAGCACACAAATCACAAACAGTCAACAACACCAGTTCTACACGCTCATGGTGTGGCTCATATCCATATCCATAGTGCTGCAGGTACGTAAGTACGGTGTATCCATCCGTGCTCCCTTCTCCTTCACTGGCCCTCAAGTTGTGTTTATATAGCACACAGATCACAAACAGTCAACAACACCAGTTCTACACGCTCATGGTGTGGCTCATATCCATATCCATAGTGCTGCAGGTACGTACGTACGTACGTACGGTGTATCCATCCGCGCTCCCTTCTCCTTCACTGGCCCTCAAGTTGTGTTTATATAGCACACAGATCACAAACAGTCAACAACACCAGTTCTACACGCTCATGGTGTGGCTCATATCCATATCCATAGTGCTGCAGGTACGTACGGTGTATCCATCCGTGCTCCCTTCTCCTTCACTGACCCTCAAGTTGTGTTTATATAGCACACAGATCACAAACAGTCAACAACACCAGTTCTACACGCTCATGGTGTGGCTCATATCCATATCCATAGTGCTGCAGGTACGTACGTACGGTGTATCCATCCGCGCTCCCTTCTCCTTCACTGGCCCTCAAGTTGTGTTTATATAGCACACAGATCACAAACAGTCAACAACACCAGTTCTACACGCTCATGGTGTGGCTCATATCCATATCCATAGTGCTGCAGGTACGTACGTACGTACGGTGTATCCATCCGCGCTCCCTTCTCCTTCACTGACCCTCAAGTTGTGTTTATATAGCACACAGATCACAAACAGTCAACAACACCAGTTCTACACGCTCATGGTGTGGCTCATATCCATATCCATAGTGCTGCAGGTACGTACGGTGTATCCATCCGTGCTCCCTTCTCCTTCACTGACCCTCAAGTTGTGTTTATATAGCACACAGATCACAAACAGTCAACAACACCAGTTCTACACGCTCATGGTGTGGCTCATATCCATATCCATAGTGCTGCAAGGTACGTACGTACGTACGGTGTATCCATCCGCGCTCCCTTCTCCTTCACTGGCCCTCAAGTTGTGTTTATATAGCACACAGATCACAAACAGTCAACAACACCAGTTCTACACGCTCATGGTGTGGCTCATATCCATATCCATAGTGCTGCAGGTACGTACGGTGTATCCATCCGTGCTCCCTTCTCCTTCACTGACCCTCAAGTTGTGTTTATATAGCACACAGATCACAAACAGTCAACAACACCAGTTCTACACGCTCATGGTGTGGCTCATATCCATATCCATAGTGCTGCAGGTACGTACGGTGTATCCATCCGCGCTCCCTTCTCCTTCACTGGCCCTCAAGTTGTGTTTATATAGCACAGAGATCACAAACAGTCAACAACACCAGTTCTACACGCTCATGGTGTGGCTCATATCCATATCCATAGTGCTGCAGGTACGTACGGTGTATTCATCCGTGCTCCCTTCTCCTTCACTGGCCCTCAAGTTGTGTTTATATAGCACAGAGATCACAAACAGTCAACAACACCAGTTCTACACGCTCATGGTGTGGCTCATATCCATATCCATAGTGCTGCAGGTACGTACGTACGTACGGTGTATCCATCCGTGTTCCCTTCTCCTTCACTGACCCTCAAGTTGTGTTTATATAGCACACAGATCACAAACAGTCAACAACACCAGTTCTACACGCTCATGGTGTGGCTCATATCCATATCCATAGTGCTGCAGGTACGTACGTACGTACGGTGTATTCATCCGTGCTCCCTTCTCCTTCACTGACCCTCAAGTTGTGTTTATATAGCACACAGATCACAAACAGTCAACAACACCAGTTCTACACGCTCATGGTGTGGCTCATATCCATATCCATAGTGCTGCAGGTACGTACGTACGTACGGTGTATCCATCCGTGCTCCCTTCTCCTTCACTGACCCTCAAGTTGTGTTTATATAGCACACAGATCACAAACAGTCAACAACACCAGTTCTACACGCTCATGGTGTGGCTCATATACATATCCATAGTGCTGCAGGTACGTACGTACGTACGTACGGTGTATCCATCCGCGCTCCCTTCTCCTTCACCGACCCTCAAGTTGTGTTTATATAGCACACAGATCACAAACAGTCAACAACACCAGTTCTACACGCTCATGGTGTGGCTCATATCCATATCCATAGTGCTGCAGGTACGTACGGTGTATCCATCCGTGCTCCCTTCTCCTTCACTGACCCTCAAGTTGTGTTTATATAGCACACAGATCACAAATAGTCAACAACACCAGTTCTACACGCTCATGGTGTGGCTCATATCCATATCCATAGTGCTGCAGGTACGTACGTACGTACGGTGTATCCATCCGCGCTCCCTTCTCCTTCACTGGCCCTCAAGTTGTGTTTATATAGCACACAGATCACAAACAGTCAACAACACCAGTTCTACACGCTCATGGTGTGGCTCATATCCATATCCATAGTGCTGCAGGTACGTACGGTGTATCCATCCGCGCTCCCTTCTCCTTCACTGGCCCTCAAGTTGTGTTTATATAGCACACAGATCACAAACAGTCAACAACACCAGTTCTACACGCCCATGGTGTGGCTCATATCCATATCCATAGTGCTGCAGGTACGTACGTACGTACGTACGTACGGTGTATCCATCCGTGCTCCCTTCTCCTTCACTGACCCTCAAGTTGTGTTTATATAGCACACAGATCACAAACAGTCAACAACACCAGTTCTACACGCTCATGGTGTGGCTCATATCCATATCCATAGTGCTGCAGGTACGTACGTACGTACGGTGTATCCATCCGTGCTCCCTTCTCCTTCACTGGCCCTCAAGTTGTGTTTATATAGCACAGAGATCACAAACAGTCAACAACACCAGTTCTACACGCTCATGGTGTGGCTCATATCCATATCCATAGTGCTGCAGGTACGTACGTACGTACGGTGTATCCATCCGTGCTCCCTTCTCCTTCACTGGCCCTCAAGTTGTGTTTATATAGCACACAGATCACAAACAGTCAACAACACCAGTTCTACACGCTCATGGTGTGGCTCATATCCATATCCATAGTGCTGCAGGTACGTACGGTGTATTCATCCGTGCTCCCTTCTCCTTCACTGGCCCTCAAGTTGTGTTTATATAGCACAGAGATCACAAACAGTCAACAACACCAGTTCTACACGCTCATGGTGTGGCTCATATCCATATCCATAGTGCTGCAGGTACGTACGGTGTATTCATCCGTGCTCCCTTCTCCTTCACTGGCCCTCAAGTTGTGTTTATATAGCACAGAGATCACAAACAGTCAACAACACCAGTTCTACACGCTCATGGTGTGGCTCATATCCATATCCATAGTGCTGCAGGTACGTACGTACGTACGGTGTATCCATCCGCGCTCCCTTCTCCTTCACTGACCCTCAAGTTGTGTTTATATAGCACACAGATCACAAACAGTCAACAACACCAGTTCTACACGCTCATGGTGTGGCTCATATCCATATCCATAGTGCTGCAGGTACGTACGGTGTATTCATCCGTGCTCCCTTCTCCTTCACTGGCCCTCAAGTTGTGTTTATATAGCACAGAGATCACAAACAGTCAACAACACCAGTTCTACACGCTCATGGTGTGGCTCATATCCATATCCATAGTGCTGCAGGTACGTACGTACGGTGTATCCATCCGCGCTCCCTTCTCCTTCACTGGCCCTCAAGTTGTGTTTATATAGCACACAGATCACAAACAGTCAACAACACCAGTTCTACACGCTCATGGTGTGGCTCATATCCATATCCATAGTGCTGCAGGTACGTACGGTGTATCCATCCGTGCTCCCCTCTCCTTCACTGGCCCTCAAGTTGTGTTTATATAGCACACAGATCACAAACAGTCAACAACACCAGTTCTACACGCTCATGGTGTGGCTCATATCCATATCCATAGTGCTGCAGGTACGTACGGTGTATCCATCCGCGCTCCCTTCTCCTTCACTGGTCCTCAAGTTGTGTTTATATAGCACACAGATCACAAACAGCCAACAACACCAGTTCTACACGCTCATGGTGTGGCTCATATCCATATCCATAGTGCTGCAGGTACGTACGTACGTACGGTGTATCCATCCGTGCTACCTTCTCCTTCACTGGCCCTCAAGTTGTGTTTATATAGCACACAGATCACAAACAGTCAACAACACCAGTTCTACACGCTCATGGTGTGGCTCATATCCATATCCATAGTGCTGCAGGTACGTACGGTGTATTCATCCGTGCTCCCTTCTCCTTCACTGACCCTCAAGTTGTGTTTATATAGCACACAGATCACAAACAGTCAACAACACCAGTTCTACACGCTCATGGTGTGGCTCATATCCATATCCATAGTGCTGCAGGTACGTACGTACGGTGTATCCATCCGTGCTACCTTCTCCTTCACTGACCCTCAAGTTGTGTTTATATAGCACACAGATCACAAACAGTCAACAACACCAGTTCTACACGCTCATGGTGTGGCTCATATCCATATCCATAGTGCTGCAGGTACGTACGGTGTATTCATCCGCGCTCCCTTCTCCTTCACTGACCCTCAAGTTGTGTTTATATAGCACACAGATCACAAACAGTCAACAACACCAGTTCTACACGCTCATGGTGTGGCTCATATCCATATCCATAGTGCTGCAGGTACGTACGTACGTACGGTGTATCCATCCGCGCTCCCTTCTCCTTCACTGACCCTCAAGTTGTGTTTATATAGCACACAGATCACAAACAGTCAACAACACCAGTTCTACACGCTCATGGTGTGGCTCATATCCATATCCATAGTGCTGCAGGTACGTACGTACGGTGTATCCATCCGCGCTCCCTTCTCCTTCACTGGCCCTCAAGTTGTGTTTATATAGCACACAGATCACAAACAGCCAACAACACCAGTTCTACACGCTCATGGTGTGGCTCATATCCATATCCATAGTGCTGCAGGTACATACGTACGTACGGTGTATCCATCCGCGCTCCCTTCTCCTTCACTGGCCCTCAAGTTGTGTTTATATAGCACACAGATCACAAACAGTCAACAACACCAGTTCTACACGCTCATGGTGTGGCTCATATCCATATCCATAGTGCTGCAGGTACGTACGTACGTACGTACGGTGTATCCATCCGCGCTCCCTTCTCCTTCACTGACCCTCAAGTTGTGTTTATATAGCACACAGATCACAAACAGTCAACAACACCAGTTCTACACGCTCATGGTGTGGCTCATATCCATATCCATAGTGCTGCAGGTACGTACGTACGGTGTATCCATCCGCGCTCCCTTCTCCTTCACTGGCCCTCAAGTTGTGTTTATATAGCACACAGATCACAAACAGTCAACAACACCAGTTCTACACGCTCATGGTGTGGCTCATATCCATATCCATAGTGCTGCAGGTACGTACGTACGTCCGGTGTATCCATCCGTGCTCCCTTCTCCTTCACTGGTCCTCAAGTTGTGTTTATATAGCACACAGATCACAAACAGCCAACAACACCAGTTCTACACGCTCATGGTGTGGCTCATATCCATATCCATAGTGCTGCAGGTACATACGTACGTACGGTGTATCCATCCGCGCTCCCTTCTCCTTCACTGGCCCTCAAGTTGTGTTTATATAGCACACAGATCACAAACAGTCAACAACACCAGTTCTACACGCTCATGGTGTGGCTCATATCCATATCCATAGTGCTGCAGGTACGTACGTACGTACGGTGTATCCATCCGCGCTCCCTTCTCCTTCACTGGCCCTCAAGTTGTGTTTATATAGCACACAGATCACAAACAGTCAACAACACCAGTTCTACACGCTCATGGTGTGGCTCATATCCATATCCATAGTGCTGCAGGTACGTACGTACGTACGGTGTATCCATCCGTGCTCCCTTCTCCTTCACTGACCCTCAAGTTGTGTTTATATAGCACACAGATCACAAACAGTCAACAACACCAGTTCTACACGCTCATGGTGTGGCTCATATCCATATCCATAGTGCTGCAGGTACGTACGGTGTATCCATCCGCGCTCCCTTCTCCTTCACTGGCCCTCAAGTTGTGTTTATATAGCACACAGATCACAAACAGTCAACAACACCAGTTCTACACGCTCATGGTGTGGCTCATATCCATATCCATAGTGCTGCAGGTACGTACGGTGTATTCATCCGCGCTCCCTTCTCCTTCACTGGCCCTCAAGTTGTGTTTATATAGCACACAGATCACAAACAGTCAACAACACCAGTTCTACACGCTCATGGTGTGGCTCATATCCATATCCATAGTGCTGCAGGTACGTACGGTGTATCCATCCGCGCTCCCTTCTCCTTCACTGACCCTCAAGTTGTGTTTATATAGCACACAGATCACAAACAGTCAACAACACCAGTTCTACACGCTCATGGTGTGGCTCATATCCATATCCATAGTGCTGCAGGTACGTACGTACGTACGGTGTATCCATCCGCGCTCCCTTCTCCTTCACTGACCCTCAAGTTGTGTTTATATAGCACACAGATCACAAACAGTCAACAACACCAGTTCTACACGCTCATGGTGTGGCTCATATCCATATCCATAGTGCTGCAGGTACGTACGGTGTATCCATCCGTGCCCCCTTCTCCTTCACTGGCCCTCAAGTTGTGTTTATATAGCACACAGATCACAAACAGTCAACAACACCAGTTCTACACGCTCATGGTGTGGCTCATATCCATATCCATAGTGCTGCAGGTACGTACGTACGTACGGTGTATCCATCCGTGCCCCCTTCTCCTTCACTGGCCCTCAAGTTGTGTTTATATAGCACAGAGATCACAAACAGTCAACAACACCAGTTCTACACGCTCATGGTGTGGCTCATATCCATATCCATAGTGCTGCAGGTACGTACGTACGTACGGTGTATCCATCCGCGCTCCCTTCTCCTTCACTGACCCTCAAGTTGTGTTTATATAGCACACAGATCACAAACAGTCAACAACACCAGTTCTACACGCTCATGGTGTGGCTCATATCCATATCCATAGTGCTGCAGGTACGTACGTACGGTGTATCCATCCGTGCTCCCTTCTCCTTCACTGGCCCTCAAGTTGTGTTTATATAGCACACAGATCACAAACAGTCAACAACACCAGTTCTACACGCTCATGGTGTGGCTCATATCCATATCCATAGTGCTGCAGGTACGTACGGTGTATCCATCCGCGCTCCCTTCTCCTTCACTGACCCTCAAGTTGTGTTTATATAGCACACAGATCACAAACAGTCAACAACACCAGTTCTACACGCTCATGGTGTGGCTCATATCCATATCCATAGTGCTGCAGGTACGTACGTACGTACGTACGGTGTATCTATCCGCGCTCCCTTCTCCTTCACTGGCCCTCAAGTTGTGTTTATATAGCACACAGATCACAAACACACTCTCAGAGACTTCAATCCCATACAGCGACAACTCCAAGAATGTCCGTTAATCATAGACTGCCCCACATTCTAACTCCGTGGCTTTGTGAATGACCATACAGACACATAACCTCTCATTGCTTCTATACTGACATTTCGTGCAAGTTACAACTCCAGCAGCTCGGTTTCCTGTCACTAGCACTGCATTGCTCGACGGCTCCACAAGCGGCTGACGAAGTAATCAGTAGGACAATGGTCGCTTGGATGGCTAGACATCCAAGATCTGACAGATCCCGCCGCCAGTGACAATATAGGAACCCAACCTGCACCATCAGACATACAAAAACACCAACCCTGACAACCTATACCACCTCACGGGTAAATCCGTAATTAAACGGATAGGTACCGTGGCCACCTTACCATCCGCCTGGGTTAACCCAGGTGACTCGTACTCACTCCTGGACTCCAGCAGCCAATAAGAGAGGGACATGCTGCGTGAGATAGGGAAAAGCAAATATTAGCTTCACACGAGAGCTATTTTGTTAACATAAGATGTCGCTGCTATCGCACAATGTGATAGGTTATGTAGCGGTTATCTCATTCTCGCCAGCCATCGAGTTCTGGGCGTCTAGGTGCAGAGCAATACAATACATTAGAATCCCTAAATAACGCGCTTCTTAGAAGAACTTTAGCCCCGCATTATGAGGTTAGAAGTGACAAACATCGACCTCACGGACTTGGTGGGAAACATTCGCGCAGTAATACATTGTGAAGTACACGCTTTTAAATGCAATGATACATCAGTCATTCTAGGGAGGTATTTAAGTGTTAATTTACACATTTTCCACTAACCTAATTTTGCATTGACTTACAGAAGTTAGTTACTTTTATTTAGCGGCACAATTCACGTTTGTATCAAGATGGAGATGAACATTGTTCCTCTATACACATAATCACGCAGAATATCTTCTTCATGTCTCGTTACTTTGGGATATTCTTAGCAATGCAGTGGCCAAGGTCAACGCTACATATTCAAGTACCGCTCTTTGAATAAAACTTTCAACTCAACAATGAAAATAAACAAAAACTAAATAAAAAGTACGATATATTTTCGGGAGTATACTTTCCCCCGCGTTAAACCCGAATCCAGGTCAACGCAAAGATCACAAGGTTCTAAATGTGTTTTTTTTTTTTGTATTCAGGGGACCTCAAAACATTTATTACCGATGAAACATCGACATCAAATTTTTGGGTGGAATACAATACTTCCTCTGCTTACTACACGTAGAAGAGAAAGTAAAAATTCTAAGAATGACAGTTGCAGTATGAAAGTACAAATCGATTAATGTTGTGTTTGCGTGGTGCAGGTATCTAAGTAACGGGGTTTGGTCTTGACCTGTTTATCGATCTGCGCGACTGTACAGTCGCCTACCTTACTGCCGTAGCCGCAGATTCGGGCCACATTCTACTGCATGTGGAGGTTTGCCTGTATCTCTTCACGTGTCGCGTCCCCTTTCACGTACACATATGTATACAACTTGGTTCACCGATTCCTTAGTATTTTTCACATAAGTAACACTTCATACTCTGAAAACAATAAGGTCGAAATTGCCGTGCTTTAGGACCATTTGGTAGCCATACAAATCTAGCTTTCTGTTCATGGGAAAATAGACCTTAGCAACGCATGCTTTTGGAATGGACTGTTGCTAAGGTCCATTTTCCCATGAAAATAAGGCTAGATTTCCATGGTTAATAAATAGTCGACAAGCACACTAATTCCGACCTTATTGTTTTCAACAGTATTAAGAGCTCCCTAACTCAAAAATAATAAGGAACATTTGTATAACTATCTTTAAATAACAAATTGACTTCCCAGAATTGTTCCATTTCCACAATATTTGTATATATCACATCAGTCACAGTTAAGGGACTGAACTGTATAACTTTTTACACCTTTACTTCAACATTCGTACACTTAATATGAATAAACAAACAAATAACTGGAAAAGCTCAATGTTTTAACTCAGTTTCTTAGATAATATAATTAAACACTTCTAATTAAAAAAAAAGATTTTCTCTACTATGTATCGTAAGTAGAGGATTTGTATTTCACCCAAAAATTCAATGTCGACACTTCACCGGAAATACATGTTTTGAGGCCCCCTGAATACCAAGAAGCGCGCGCGCGTGTGTCTGTGGACAGCATAACTCAGAAACGAAAACTCGATAAAAAACCAAAGTTGGTATTTAAGTTTAAGGTCTTTCAAGGCCGCGACACGAAGATTTTGAAGAGAATTCCTCCACTCTAAACTAACCACTACACAGGAAAATTTTGATTTTCTCAAAAATGGCTCCGATTTTGATTAAAATGCCATATGTTTAAGATATTGTTATGGTAAATAAAATATATACTTTGAATTTTCTGCCTATAGCCCATGTAGTCCTGTTTACTTTGGATAACTCTGTATAACTGGTAAGCCGTAAGAGATAGATAAAATCTTACTATACAAAAATGTAGAACTTGTTAAAACACACAATCTTTGTCCAAATGAATTTTTTTGTGGAGTGAACTATTTCGGAGATATTCTTTGTTAGCTTTCTGAGTTTTGGAATACTTAAACTTTCGTGAAATCGAAGCTCGCTATTCATTTATTTATATCTTAGCCGTGCAAAGAAAACGGAATCTCAAGGCTTTAAAAGATTTCACTGTCGCTCAAAGTCTACTGTATTACCATATTTCCTTTGTATCTACAAGGAAATAAACAATAAGATAATTTGTACAAATGTTTATCTTAACTAACACGAAGAAGATATAGGAATAAGAGTTTGTAAGAATGGTTAGTATAAGAGTAGAGAAAGTCATGTGAGTGCAACACATCAGATTTTTTTCTCACTAAATGCGGCCATTTTTATTTGATTTCATCAGTCATATGCTGCAACAGATTCGTATAATACTCGCCATTGATTGCTTTTCCTTTTCGGAAATAATCAACGAAAGTTATTCCATGTGCATGCCAACAAACTGGCGCCAGGACCTTGTCTGCAGATGGAACTGTTTTCACCTTCTTTGGAGCCGATTCTGCTAGTTCAGTCCAGTATTTGGACTGTTCCTTCGTCTCAGGTGTGAAATGATGGACCCAAGTTTTATCCATGGTTATGAATGAGCTTTATTGTGACGTCAAACACTCGACTGAAAGACGCTCATGACGCTGTTTTTGTTCCATTGTGAGCAAACATGGCACCCATCTTGCGCACAACTTTCTCATATCTAAATGTTCACTCAGCTGCGATGTACAGCAGTTTTTGAAATGCCTGCAATGTCTGCTAGCTCGTGCACTTTCAGTTGACGGTCATCCAATACCATTTTCTGGATTTTCCTGACAATTTCTGGTCACCTCATTTGGTGAACCTCTGTGATGTTCGTCTTGGCCTCAGTTAAACTCTGTCAATCAATATTTTACCATTGTAAGCGAAGTACCTGAGTAGAATCTAGCTCAACTTTAATAATAGTTCCACCAACACCTATTTTATCAGATAAAGATGTCCATGTTCACAAATTCGCTGAGAGCATTCACTATTGATGGCTGTCAAGCAAATATCTGTTGTCAGTGTTGTTGTTTGACTGTAATGTTGGCATCCCTGCAGGTGCTGAGGGGCGTGCTGTCCCTGACGCTGAATCTCCTGAGGGACTGTCGCCTGCACCTCCAGGAGTATCATACCTCTGCCCTAGTTATCAACTACGCGTCTCTCGCCTTATCCTTCGGGGTCATCTTCATTAACCTTCTGATATCAGCCTTCGACCCTACAGGACTGGCAGTCCTCGCAACTTCACTGGAGACGTCGCCCTGAACAACACTTGCTGATGTGCTGATATCAGCCTTCGACCCTACAGGACTGGCAGTCCTCGCAACTTCACTGGAGACGTCACCCTGAACAACACTTGTTGATCTGCTGATATCAACCTTCGACCCTACAGGACTGGCAGTCCTCGCAACTTCACTGGAGACGTCGCCCTGAACAACACTTGTTGATCTGCTGATATCAGCCTTCGACCCCACAGGACTGGCAGTCCTCGCAACGTCACTGGAGACGTCGCCCTGAACAACACTTGTTGATCTGCTGATATCAGCCTTCGACCCCACAGGACTGGCAGTCCTCGCAACTTCACTGGAGACGTCGCCCTGAACAACACTTGTTGATCTCCTGATATCAGCCTTCGACCCTACAGGACTGGCAGTCCTCGCAACGTCACTGGAGACGTCACCCTGAACAACACTTGTTGATCTGCTGATATCAGCCTTCGACCCTACAGGACTGGCAGTCCTCGCAACTTCACTGGAGACGTCACCCTGAACAACACTTGTTGATCTGCTGATATCAGCCTTCGACCCTACAGGACTGGCAGTCCTCGCAACGTCACTGGAGACGTCACCCTGAACAACACTTGTTGATCTGCTGATATCAGCCTTCGACCCCACAGGACTGGCAGTCCTCGCAACTTCACTGGAGACGTCGCCCTGAACAACACTTGTTGATCTCCTGATATCAGCCTTCGACCCTACAGGACTGGCAGTCCTCGCAACGTCACTGGAGACGTCACCCTGAACAACACTTGTTGATCTGCTGATATCAGCCTTCGACCCTACAGGACTGGCAGTCCTCGCAACTTCACTGGAGACGTCGCCCTGAACAACACTTGTTGATCTGCTGATATCAGCTTTCCAGCAGAGAAGATTTAAGTGATGGTGAAATCTTTTAAGAGTTGGTGACTGAATGATATCTTTCACATTCCTATCTCTTTGCATGACCAGGAGAAAATATGGAGTAACGACTTTCCATTTAAGAAAACTCTACCTGTTTGATTTTTTAAAGAGTTCATGAGCTTTTTCTGAAGAATGAGGAAACAGTGATATTAAATAAGTGGATTCCAGCGTGAAGTATACTTGTGGACATGCGCTTGGCAACATTGGCGTGGATGTAGAGCGGAAAGACAGTAATGTTGACAGTAAAAACTACTGCTTGGAAAGCTTGACTGAAAACCAGCCCTCCCCTCGTTACTTGTAGTAGTTGATATGTTCAATTATCTACTTTATCTTTCACGATACATGTATTGCACTTTTTATTCGTCATATTTTAACGTATAATCTCGTGAAATCTATGTACTTATACACCTTAGGCATTGTGTAAAATAATAATTATAATAATACTACACAAAATTGTTAATAATGGAACTTTATTGCAACAGTATTGTTATTAGACATATTTTTCTCTTACCATCAACATACATACATTAAACAAATATATTTGCTCTTTAATAAGGAAATTATTGTATCTGTAGACCATGGGAGAAAGAAATGGCAACCATTTACAACCTTGTATTGATATATAACAGCAATATTGGCGAGAAATGGAAGTAACTGAGCACCAGAAGAAGGAATGTCCTAGTTAAACATCCCAATCATGGTTATGTTTTTCACCTATCAGTGTTGACAACTAGTGTTAGTCAAAAGTTGCTAAATCTGAAATTAAAACTCGCTAAATGGAAATACATAAATACTATAATTAATTAAAAGGTATTTTGTATGATATTTAGCAATTTTAAAACAAATGTTCAGTTCCGTAATGCTAATATGTTGTTCTTCAATCAAATCACGCGTGTATACACTTCTATTGTAACATTTAGGTTATGTCACTGATTCTCTGTTTCACTTATTTGATAAATTTAACTGCAATACTTCTCAAGGGAAATAATATTTACAACGTGTTATCTTAAAAACACAATTATTCCCCGGCTACCAAATGCATCAGGTCAAAATTTTGAAAGCATAATTGTTTCTAAATATCATCTAAAATCATTAGAAAAGTCTCAGTTCTCTCTGACCAGAAGTTTCCAGTGTGTTTATCATCCTCATCCTGTCCATGCCTGGGGCTTGTTCTCAAGTAACTTACTTCTTGACATATTACCACTTTAGAATCACTGTGTCACACAAGGGAGGCCGCGAGTTCGATCCTCGCCTGGCGAAAGCTGGCAAGTATTCCTCCAAATTTCCTGTCCCTGTGTTCCGTTCCATTAATAATCTCATTTCACCCTTAATTCCGTTAGGTAGGTATCTTCCAGGGTGGCGGCAGGAAACCTCGTCCCTCGCACTGGAAGGCGGGCAATGGCAAAGCAAGAACCTACCTAAGTGTACAATTACTGTATTAAAACGCACCAGCCAATGAGGTGCGTGTTTCAGCTTACATGTACTTTAACTCTCGTATATTGTAGACTAGTGATTTGTGGCATGGTGGGATAGTCAGACTGTGACAAGCTGCAGGGACAGTCCTGTGCCTGTGCAGGTGGTGGTTGGTGTATTGTTCCTCGTGCTCGGCGGCTTGAACATCAACCGGGAACTGGACCAGCGCACGGCCACCATCATTAATGACGTCATCCTCATCATCGTGTTCCTCATCTCTCTGGACAACGTCATCATTGCAGGATTCGGGATGGAGAATACAGCATTGCTTCCCGTCAATGACGAGTCCAAGGCCAAAGGTTTCACATAGTGCCTCCCTCAACAAGGTACATACGTAGATATGTGCATGATGCATGAAACAGCATCTTCATTTCACTCCTAATGCTTTATTTCATGTCCAATAAACATGCACGTGTTTTCTTGTGTTTCGTTTCTGGCCATCTGCGGACTTCGTTATGTATTCTTCCTTTCTTTCCAAATTTCTTCATTCTGTCACTGTGATCTTTTCTTCTTTCTTCTGTCCAAATTGTAGTTGTTTTGTTCTTTTTTATTTGAACTGAAAACCGCCGAAATTTTGTATTAACTTTGCTCTATCTTGTATTATATTCCATTTCATTTAACCCTTTCCGCACATCCCTTGGTTACGTATTTCATTGTAAATATCCTTACTTAACTGATATCCAATCCATTAGTTTGAATTATTTCATCAAGATACTTGAGTTTATAACCTTATTTATTTTTCCATCCTTTGTTGCTAATAGTTTCGATGCTTCTTTGTTAATTGTCATAAATTTTCTTTTTTCAAACGATATTTTGAGTCGAACTTTCTCTGCAGATTGATTGTTCAGTTGCTGTGTGCATATTTTCAGCAATATCATCGCCAAAGGCTCTCGGCAATTCCCGCCTATTCCTTTGTGTTTTGATCCTAACCTAATCTGATGTGAAAATGTTAGGCATTTGTATGTTTCTTGAATATCTTTGTTGGAACGCAGTTTTGAAGCTATTTATGTTCCGTCGTGTATTCCTTGCCTTTTTTTAGTTTTTGTACTGCGTATAGTAAGTAGAGGAAGAAATCCTCAATCCCCCCCCACCAAAAAAAAAAAAAAAAAAAAAAGCATTTTTAGAAAAAGCTCCGCGTGTGTCTGTGTGTCCATGATCACTAACTTAAAAACGAAAAGTCGGTTAAAAACCAAAGTTGGTACTTAACTTTAACATCTTTGAAGATTTTGAAGAAAGCTCCTAGGTGGTAGGTGAACGGTCTAACCGCTCGGCCACGGCGCCGCCGCTGAATAAAAACAATTTGGAAATTTCACAGCGCCCATGCGTCTGTCTCCATGAATAGCTGAAATAAAAAACGTGGTATATTAAAATTATTTAAACGTTTTAAATTTAATTTCATTATGGAGTTGTTATGATACTTCTATCGCGGAATATTTACTTTTCATCCTCGCTGCGGGTTCATTCTGGATTTATAACGTTAACATTGTTTTCTTTACACTGAAACTACTTTCTTACATACACATTGCATCCCTCAATCTTGTTGATAGGTATGAGCTGGCAAGTCGACCTTTGAGGCCACTTGACATTACCTATCGACAAGCTATCCTGTCTTCCCAGCGCGGTTAGGAACACATGGCTCGGAAAACATTTGGAGCCGGCTGTACAAGAGTACAGAATGATTGTTTTGTGTGTTTGTGTTTCAGGTGGTGCAGGGGATGATCTATGTGGGACTGGGTTCTGCTCTCAACATTAACAAGTCTGTACAACAGAGAAGTGCCGCTGTATGGAACAACATCGCCCTCTCTCTGGGGGTGCTCACTACCGTCGTCAACGTCATCATCTCGGCCTTCGACATGAGGGAGACAGACAAGTTCGGCAACTCCACCGCCCTCCTCGACACTACTGGCTTTCACAGCAGATAGTACATCCGCTACTCAGCCTTCAGTCAGGGTGAGCTGGGGCAATGCACCTGGAAATATCTACTCTTCTTCTTCTTACTTTCACTTTACGTCAATACGAGGGTCAACAGATATCTGATATATGTCTCCACACATATCTAGTGACCCTCGTGCGAAGAACATAACACATAAAATGTTAAACCCTTGTTGATATATTCATTCTTTTTCCCCTCTGTTTATGTCACGATGGATCTGTTTGAAGATCTCGTAGTTCCGTGTGTGGCAGACAGTTAACCTATATCATACTCGCTCCATGAGCCCACAGAGGGTTCAGTGCAGGACAACTGTACCTCCGCCTCTGTGACAGGCAGATAGCAAATGAGCGTCTATCTGCTTCCATTGTCTGTGGATAGATGGCACAACATTCAGTATTACCATTTATTTTCTATTAATACTATCTTTTAGATTTAAGGTGGAACTTTTGATCGTGCTATTAAATATGCCATCCGGTATTTACCTTGGTGACTGAGATAAACCACGAAACAAGGAATCCCAGTCAGATTGATCGGCCCAGAGGATTTGAACACGGCACTTCCCGAACACTTGGCACTCTTTGGATAATTAAATTACGCATGTAATTCAATTTAAGCCCTAAAAGGGCAGGTACACGTATGACACACCTCGGGCTGATCTCAGCGTCGAAAAAATTTTATTAAATTGAAATTACTTTCACACTGTGGTTGATAAGTATTATGGTTTATGAAACTTCAATATCACCTTTGTATGGCATCCATATACAGGCATTTACTTTGAATATCAGTAATTTAACACCTCTTAATGGACGTGCTCCGTCTATAGCTTACATTTAAGGAAAAACATAACCTCTAAATGTGAATATTGTTCACATGATCTTAAACAGCAGACAGTAGCGGATAAAATAATATTTATGTCCTTAATTACTTTATATCTGACAGTAACAAAGAACAATACAGGAAACTAGACAATAACACTTCAGAACATTTTAGAAAAAATAAACGTTAGTTCACATGTGGTATTGGTTGGCATATAGTGATTCCAGATAATGTATAGGAGGCGGGCCTTGATCCTCATTTGTTTACTAATATATTGTGTATTTATTTGCGCTACTTGTGTGCAAGTTCTGTATAAATGTTTATAATCATTTAAGGTACCCAATATCTGTCTGAAATTTGACCGCAATTTGTACTTCGGTCCCAAAATGGTTTGTGTACTTCCCTACAGATGCCACCCTTCTGCTGTTTATGCGTTCAGCTGCCAACATATGACTGACAAACAACGCCAATGGGTGATTTAGCGTGGTTTATATAGGTACCTAAGTGGAGCAGTGAAACAGTTGTGGCGGCGGCCCGTATGTTGCAAACTGCAATATTAGATACAGGATTACGGGGAAATACTTACAGATATGGGTATTGTACGCCACAAGTCACAATACCTACACCTTAAACAATTCACTGCCTCCAGCACAAGAAGAAAAACAAATGAAAACATCGCTATTCTAGTTCCCGAGTGATCCAGAATCGCTGCTTTCAAATAACGGATAATATATAACATTCATAAAGTGTCTGTTTCGAAGTTAAACTACAAAAATAGACATTTTCGTGGATTTCACCATTACTCTTACGTTGGCACTTGCTCCGCACATGCGCAGTGTAACAAACTGGAGTACTTATGAGGCGAGGGGTCTACGAGAGCTGAAGCTCTTCCCCCGCCCTAAAACTAGGGAAGGCAGCAACCGATTGCTATTCCTTCTGTGGATCTTTCCATTAGGTCAATAAGAGCCCCCCCCCGCTGCTGTTACAGAGGGAACGTTAGTGGATACACGCCCGGGAAGACTACCTATAACCGAGCTTAGCGACTACTGGCTCTGGCCCGAGAAGTCGAGGCGGGCGTCTCCCAACCCCATCTTGACGAGTCACGACCTACTCAATCTGCCATGAGTATCCGAACATTCTCTTATGCGCATGCGCCAGTCGAATGCCCTCTCAGAACAAGTTTGTACACTACTTGAACCATAATGAGTCTGTGATTCTGAATAACCTGACTACACCTCATACTCCTTTCTAATTTCGTACTTCTTTCGAGACGACGGACAACAATAGTAATTATATCACGTAAAGTTATTACAATACCTTTGTACTACGTTTGGATAACATTTGAGCACTTGCAACGGCGGTAACACTCCCACATTGCCTTTTTAACCAATAATTGCAATGTCAACAATTGGTCGTTTTCCTTCACTGGCAACTCAAGCGCAGCAAATGAAACCGCTAGAGTGGTTATGTTTTGTACTTGCTTCTATCAGGTATCCTGTACAGCATAGCGCAACTGATAAAACCTGCTTCACTATTTATATAAGTTCAGGCGTCTCATCCATGGGAGGTTAGGTTAGGTTAGGTCAGGTTAGGTCAGGTTAGGTTAGGTCAGGTTTGGTCAGGTTAGGTCAGGTCAGGTTAGGTTAGGTCAGGTTAGGTTAGGTCAGGTCAGGTTAGGTTAGGTTAGGTCAGGTTAGGTCAGGTTAGGTTAGGTCAGGTTAGGTCACGTTAGGTTAGGTCAGGTTAGGTTAGGTCAGGTTAGGTCAGGTTAGGTTAGGTTTGGTCAGGTTTGGTCAGGTTAGGTTAGGTCAGGTTAGGTCACGTTAGGTTAGTTCAGGTTAGGTCACGTTAGGTTAGGTTAGGTCAGGTTAGGTCAGGTTTGGTCAGGTTAGGTTAGGTCAGGTTAGGTTAGGTCAGGTTAGGTTAGTACAGGTTAGGTTAGGTAGGTTAGGTCAGGCTAGGTCAGGTCAGGTCAGGTTAGGTCAGGTCAGGCTAGGTCAGGTCAGGTCAGGTTAGGTCAGGTCAGGTCAGGCTAGGTCAGGTCAGGTCAGGCTAGGTCAGGTCAGGTTAGGTCAGGTTAGGAAAGGCTACGTCAGGCTAGGTCAGGTCAGGTTAGGTCAGGTCAGGTTAGGTCAGGTCAGGCTAGGTCAGGTCAGGTTAGGTCAGGTCAGGCTAGGTCAGGTCAGGTTAGGTCAGGTCAGGCTAGGTCAGGTCAGGTCAGGTTAGGTCAGGTCAGGCTAGGTCAGGTCAGGTCAGGTCAGGCTAGGTCAGGTCAGGTTAGGTCAGGTTAGGAAAGGCTACGTCAGGCTAGGTCAGGTCAGGTTAGGTCAGGTCAGGTTAGGTCAGGTCAGGCTAGGTCAGGTCAGGTTAGGTCAGGTCAGGCTAGGTCAGGTTAGGTTAGGTCAGGCTAGGTCAGGTCAGGTCAGGTTAGGTTAGGTCAGGTCAGGCTAGGTCAGGTCAGGTCAGGTTAGGGTTGGTTTACTTTACTTGATAACCTTGTGGCAATTATTAAGCAATGGTTACAGCACAGCACGCTGTGTTCCTTTATTGATGATTATTAGAGCTACGAGTTTTATGTAATAATATTATGTATGATGTTATAAATATTGTATTACTTGAAGATTCCTCATTTCATTAATCATATGTTTGCAAAAGTTTGGTACAATAATTGATTAAGCATGTGGATGCTGCAGCAAACTTAAACATTGGGAGACATCGTGTGCAGGTTTCTCTTGTGCGCCGCTGAGGACCTTGCACACTAGTCATTGGTGAAAAGCTAAGGTTTCAAGTTCCTTCATTAGGTACCTATTTATGTTCCAACATTTCCGCCAACAGCACTTCTTCAATTTCACAAATTCCGCAATACTCAATTTATGAAAACTGCAACAATCAAGCCCTGCCTCCTCTGTGTTAACATTATATCAACTGTTGTTTTATTGTTAATCACAACACCTTTGTCCGTGAGAACATTAGGAGAAGCAACTAACTATGTGAAGATGTGAATATAGAAATGTGCCTTAATAATCAAAGTATTATTATAAAGTTACTGTAACAACAGCAATGTATTGTACACATACATCTGTAATATATTTATGTAATGGAATGGTTCAACTTATTCCGTAACAAAATTAATAAAGTATAAGCAAAAATATAAATATACATGAGAATTTTGTTAACTCTCTCTCTCTCTCTCTCTACCACGTACACTCACTTCCATGAATGCAGTTCCTTCAACTTGAGGAGACATTCAACTGACCTTCACAGGTAGAGTATGTTACGCAAGCAGCAGCTGTGTATATCTGATATACCTAGTACTTTAAATGCCCAAAGTTGGCTCCATTAACATTTACAAGTTACATAGTCACTAAGAGGTGGAATCAAGACTGAACAATTCAATATGTCAGTCGGGATTTGAACCACGGATCTTCCGGGACACAAGTACTTCGATTGTAAGTTGCCCTTGGGGTGTTTATCTCCGATATGAGATTCCCTTGTGGTCTACCGGGAAGAGTACGAATCGGTTGGGGCAAGTTGGCCATGCTAGCTTAGTGGTTAAAGGTTAAACATTTCAGTAGATCAATTTCTGAACATTCAACTTGTAAACAAGAGACTGGTATGAGGTTTAAGAAACTGACCGCTGCTGAAGATGTGGCGGAAGAACCTCGACTCGACCCGACTCGACCCGAGCAAGTTAAGTTTGTTTTTCACGAGGACAGTTCGTGTCGGATGATAGCAACTTGAGGCATAAGCACATTGTCAGTGTTGACGACTTGAAACTTGGAACTTCCAGCACATCTGGGATCCAGGCAAATTGGCTCTCAACACCAACTTTTCCGTAAAATGAACCTTTTTGAACTCGGATCACCCGGAAATTTGGCATAAGTGTCTATTTTCGTTCATGCACTATTTCGAAGCAAAATCCTATGTCGAGATTTTTTAAAATTATTCATAAGTTTTCTAAGTTCCACTAGGAAAAATTTCGACTTTTTGGGCCATTTTTTAGTGTTTAACACCTACTTTTACTAAATACGGCACCACAGGCGGTGACACTGATGATACATGGAATGAAGATGGAGCACCGGTGGAATGAGATGGCGGGGGAAACCGATGAACCTGGAGGAAACCCGTCCCAGCGCCGCTTCGTCCACCACGAATCCCACATGCCGTTACCTGGGATTGAACCCGGGCCGCTTTGGTGAGAAGCGAATGGTTTAAGCACTCCGCTACGGCGGGGCCGTTTTCTGGGCCTAGAGCCAAAACAATAGGGCTAGTCCTTTCTCAGTTATTCAAAGAAACCGAGCCATAACGATCTCGGCCATCCGATGTTTTGCAAAACCCACGCCGTACACAATATTTGGTGCTCAACTCCTACTTTCAAAAATACTCGTACTCTTTGATACTGCCCTTTAAACTTTGGTATCACAAACTAAAGTTGCCCTTTACGGACAGACTTGCATGACGTCACATTTTGTGAATCTAAATCAAAAGAGAGCTTTACACATATCTCTATTTTTTATCTCTGTTCCACAGGAAGAATTTTGGGCAAAAGCTACATTTTTGCCTGCTCTAGCACTTAAGCCTTGTCGGCCACAACCTTGGGTTTGAGCTGCTTGTACATCTTGGCCAGATGAAAAGCTTTTCCCTAGAGTTATCCGTTTCCAAGTTACCCTCCAAGTATGTGTTACAAGATGGGAGTGGCATTACCATTACTCAAGGGAGTCCTTAGGAAGGCGGTAACTTTTCCTTCTACGGAGTGCTCTGTGGTCGTATTGACCTATGCCCATACCAGTTGGTTGCTGTGGGAACTCAGTTTGGTGTGCAAGGTGCGGGATCGCTCCCTCACCAAGTCCATCCTTAGGAAGGTGGTAACTTTTCCTTCTACGGGGTGCTCTGTGGTCGTATTGACCTATGCCCGTACCAGCTGATTGGTGTGGGAGTTAAGTTTGGTGTGCAAGGTGCGGGATCGCTCCCTCACCAAGTCCATCCTTAGGAAGACGGTAACTTTTCCTTCTACGGGGTGCTCTGTGGTCGTATTGACCTATGCCCGTACCAGCTGATTGGTGTGGGAGTTAAGTTTGGTGTGCAAGGTGCGGGATCGCTCCCTCACCAAGTCCATCCTTAGGAAGACGGTAACTTTTCCTTCTACGGGGTGCTCTGTGGTCGTATTGACCTATGCCCGTACCAGCTGATTGGTGTGGGAGTTAAGTTTGGTGTGCAAGGTGCGGGATCGCTCCCTCACCAAGTCCATCCTTAGGAAGACGGTAACTTTTCCTTCTACGGGGTGCTCTGTGGTCGTATTGACCTATGCCCGTACCAGCTGATTGGTGTGGGAGTTAAGTTTGGTGTGCAAGGTGCGGGATCGCTCCCTCACCAAGTCCATCCTTAGGAAGACGGTAACTTTTTCTTCTACGGGGTGCTCTGTGGTCGTATTGACCTATGCCCGTACCAGTTGGTTGGTGTGGGAACTCAGTTTGGAGTGCATGGTTCGGGATCGCTCCCTCACCAAGTCCATCCTTAGGAAGACGGTAACTTTTCCTTCTACGGGGTGCTTTGTGGTCGTATTGACCTATGCCTGTACCAGTTGGTTGGTGTGCATGGTGCGGGATCGCTCCCTTACCAAGTCCATCCTTAGGAAGACGGTAACTTTTCCTTCTACGGGGTGCTCTGTGGTCGTATTGACCTATGCCTGTACCAGTTGGTTGGTGTGCATGGTGCGGGATCGCTCCCTTACCAAGTCCATCCTTAGGAAGGCGGTAACTTTTCCTTCTACGGGGTGCTCTGTGGTCGTATTGACCTATGCCCGTACCAGTTGGTTGGTGTGCATGGTTCGAGATCACTCCCTCACCAAGTCCATCCTTAGGAAGACGGTAACTTTTCCTTCTACGGGGTGCTCTGTGGTCGTATTGACCTATGCCCGTACCAGTTGGTTGGTGTGCATGGTGCAGGATCACTCCCTTACCAAGTCCATCCTTAGGAAGACGGTAACTTTTCCTTCTACAGGGTGCTCTGTGGTCGTATTGACCTATGCCCGTACCAGTTGGTTGGTGTGCATGGTGCAGGATCACTCCCTTACCAAGTCCATCCTTAGGAAGACGGTAACTTTTCCTTCTACGGGGTGCTCTGTGGTCGTATTGACCTATGCCCGTACCAGTTGGTTGGTGTGCATGGTGCGGGATCGCTCCCTTACCAAGTCCATCCTTAGGAAGACGGTAACTTTTCCTTCTACGGGGTGCTTTGTGGTCGTATTGACCTATGCCTGTACCAGTTGGTTGGTGTGCATGGTGCGGGATCGCTCCCTTACCAAGTCCATCCTTAGGAAGACGGTAACTTTTCCTTCTACGGGGTGCTCTGTGGTCGTATTGACCTATGCCTGTACCAGTTGGTTGGTGTGCATGGTGCGGGATCGCTCCCTTACCAAGTCCATCCTTAGGAAGGCGGTAACTTTTCCTTCTACGGGGTGCTCTGTGGTCGTATTGACCTATGCCCGTACCAGTTGGTTGGTGTGCATGGTTCGAGATCACTCCCTCACCAAGTCCATCCTTAGGAAGACGGTAACTTTTCCTTCTACGGGGTGCTCTGTGGTCGTATTGACCTATGCCCGTACCAGTTGGTTGGTGTGCATGGTGCAGGATCACTCCCTTACCAAGTCCATCCTTAGGAAGACGGTAACTTTTCCTTCTACAGGGTGCTCTGTGGTCGTATTGACCTATGCCCGTACCAGTTGGTTGGTGTGCATGATGCAGGATCACTCCCTTACCAAGTCCATCCTTAGGAAGACGGTAACTTTTCCTTCTACGGGGTGCTCTGTGGTCGTATTGACCTATGCCCGTACCAGTTGGTTGGTGTGCATGGTGCAGGATCACTCCCTTACCAAGTCCATCCTTAGGAAGACGGTAACTTTTCCTTCTACAGGTGCTCTGTGGTCGTATTGACCTATGCCCGTACCAGTTGGTTGGTGTGCATGGTGCAGGATCACTCCCTTACCGAGTCCATCCTTAGGAAGACGGTAACTTTTCCTTCTACGGGGTGCTCTGTGGTCGTATTGACCTATGCCCGTACCAGTTGGTTGGTGTGCATGGTGCAGGATCACTCCCTTACCAAGTCCATCCTTAGGAAGACGGTAACTTTTCCTTCTACAGGGTGCTCTGTGGTCGTATTGACCTATGCCCGTACCAGTTGGTTGGTGTGCATGGTGCAGGATCACTCCCTTACCAAGTCCATCCTTAGGAAGACGGTAACTTTTCCTTCTACGGGGTGCTCTGTGGTCGTATTGACCTATGCCCGTACCAGTTGGTTGGTCTGCATGGTTCGGGATCGCTCCCTTAGCAAGTCCATCCTTAGGAAGACGGTAACTTTTCCTTCTACGGGGTGCTCTGTGGTCGTATTGACCTATGCCCGTACCAGTTGGTTGGTGTGCATGGTTCGAGATCACTCCCTCACCAAGTCCATCCTTAGGAAGACGGTAACTTTTCCTTCTACGGGGTGCTCTGTGGTCGTATTGACCTATGCCCGTACCAGTTGGTTGGTGTGCATGGTTCGAGATCACTCCCTCACCAAGTCCATCCTTAGGAAGACGGTAACTTTTCCTTCTACGGGGTGCTCTGTGGTCGTATTGACCTATGCCCGTACCAGTTGGTTGGTCTGCATGGTTCGGGATCGCTCCCTTAGCAAGTCCATCCTTAGGAAGACGGTAACTTTTCCTTCTACGGGGTGCTCTGTGGTCGTATTGACCTATGCCCGTACCAGTTGGTTGGTGTGCATGGTTCGAGATCACTCCCTCACCAAGTCCATCCTTAGGAAGACGGTAACTTTTCCTTCTACGGGGTGCTCTGTGGTCGTATTGACCTATGCCCGTACCAGTTGGTTGGTGTGCATGGTGCGGGGTCGCTCCCTTACCAAGTCCATGATGTAGGGTAGTCCGGAGTGGTTGTAAAGGATGTATGACGGGAATCTACGCCCGGTATCATATATTGTTCTTAACGCCCTATTCTGCACAGTCTGCAGTTTGCGTATGGTGGAGGGTGCCGCCGTGGGTCGGTCGATCTGCTGGCAGGCTGAGAACAGCCCGAGGTGTGTCATGTGTTTACCTGCCCTTTTAGGCTGTGGGGTTTAGCAGGGTGACAGGCGAAGTTTGGGTTGTAGGTGCCTTTTTGGGATCAATAACAATCTTATAAACCCAAACCGCAGCCAGTTGGATAAGACCCCAGTCACAACTCGACCCTTTGCAGCCCCTCTAAGCGCCCTTTCTACATTTTCCCACCATGGTTGACACTAATTATCATTTCCATAATTCTTCTCACATCTATTACCGCCCACTCCAATCATATTCAAATTCCTTCAATTTTCACCAGCTTGGTGGCGGTGGTGGTGGCGGTGATGATGGCGGTGGTGGTGATGGTGGGGTTGGCGGTGCTGGTGGCGGTGTTGGTGGCGGTAGTGGTGGCGGTGCTGGTGGTGATGGCGGTGCTGGTGGCGGTGGTGGTGGTGGCGGCGGTGGTGGTAGCGGTGGTGGCGGCGGTGGTGGTTGCGGTGGTGGCGGTGGCGGTGGTGGTAATGCTGGCGGTAGTGGTGGCGGTGGTGGTAGTGGCGGTGGTGGTAGTGGCGGTGGTGGTGGCGGTGCTGGTGGTGGTGATGGCGGCGGTGGTGATGGTGATGCTGGCGGTGGTGGTAGTGGTGGCGGTGGTGGTGGTGATGGTGGTGGTGGCGGTGCTGGTGGTGGTGGCGGCGGTGGTGGCAGTGGGGGTGGCGGCCGTGGTGGTGACGGTGGTGGGGGCGGTGTTGGTGGTGGTGGTGTCGGTGGTGGTGGAGGTGGTGGCGGAGGTGGTGGTGGTGGTGACGGTGGTGGTGGTGCAATATGAGCAATTTAACATGGTTAAGATATTGTGTTAATTCATTTGTTATCTTGTCCTCCATTATCATTGTTATGTTGTGATCTTACTTTTATGGAGGTAGGTTAGAGTTAATTTATTGCAATAAATTGTCGGTAGAGTTTAGCTACTGATATATCCCATATCAAGTTAGGTACTTTGTGCAGAGTTGGTTTAGACAGATAAGGAATAGAGAGACAAGTGACTGGGGGAGAAGTGCCACTCTTGCTGGAACAAGACTTGCAGCTGTTGCTGTACATCACACACATGTGGCGGTATGTGGCTAGCTGCTCACTCGTCTTTAAACAAGACAACAGAAGCCATTATCATCAATTGAGAACCATCTGAACATTGCCAATCTACTGTTTACCTTATCTCACAAAATGAACCTTCTAAAATTACATATTAATAAATAAAGTCCCGAAAAACAAAGAGCATTATGGCACCTCTTGAATATCAACACAGATTTCACTGGAACTGGATGAATGACAGTGCTGGCCAATCCTCCCTATCTCACTATCACTATCACTCACTGTCACTATCACTCTCACTATTACTCTCACTATCAGTATCACTCACTGTCACTGTCTCTCTCACTATCACTCTCACTATCAGTATCACTCTCACGATCACTCTCACTGTCTCTCTCACTATAACTCACTATCACTCTCACTATCACTCACTATCACTCTCACTATTACTCTCACTATCACTCTCACTATGTCTCTCACTATCAATCTCACTATCCCTATCACTATCATTGTCACTCTCACTATCACTCTCACTCTCACTATTACTCTCACTATCACTATTACTCACACTATCACTCTCACTATCACTCTCACTATCACTATTACTCTCACTCTCACTATCACTCTCACTATCACTCTCACTATTACTCTCACTATCACTCTCACTCTCACTATTACTCTCACTCTCACTATCACTCTCACTATCACTCTCACTATTACTCTCACTATCACTCTCACTCTCACTATTACTCTTACTATCACTATTACTCTCACTATCACTCTCACTCTCACTATCACTCTCACTATCACTCTCACTCTCACTATTACTCTCACTATCACTATTACTCTCACTCTCACTATCACTCTCACTATCACTATTACTCTCACTATCACTATTACTCTCACTATCACTATTACTCTCACTCTCACTATTACTCTTACTATCACTATTACTCTCACTCTCACTATTACTCTCACTATCACTATTACTCTCACTCTCACTGTCACTATTACTCTCACTATCACTATTACTCTCACTCTCACTATCACTCTCAGTATCACTATTACTCTCACTATCACTATCACCCTCACTATTACTCTCACTCTCACTCTCACTCTCACTATTACTCTTACTATCACTCTCACGATCTCTCTCACTATCAATCTCACTCACTCTCACTGTCACTATCACTTTCACTATCAATATCACTCTCAGTATCACTCTCACTATCACTATGACTATCACTCTCACTCTCACTATTACACTATCACTCTCACTCATTTGCACTCTCACTATCTCTCTCACTCTTACACTCACTATCACTCTCACTCTCACTATCACTCACTGACACTATCACTCTCACTATCTCACTATCACTCTCACTATGTCTCTCACTATGACTCTCACTATCACTCTCACTATGTCTCTCACTATCACTCTCACTATCCTTATCACTATCATTGTCACTCTCACTATCACTCTCACTCTCACTATTACTCTCACTATCACTCTCACTATCACTCTCACTCTCACTATTACTCTTACTAACACTCTCTCACTATCAATCTCACTCACTCTCACTGTCACTATCACTTTCACTATCAATATCACTCTCAGTATCACTCTCACTATCACTATGACTATCACTCTCACTCTCACTATTACACTATCACTCTCACTCTCATTTGCACTCTCACTATCTCTCTCACTCTTACACTCACTATCACTCTCACTCTCACTATCACTCACTATCACTCTCACTCTCACTATCACTCTCACTATCACTCACTGTCACTATCACTCACTGTCACTATCACTCTCACTCTCACTATCACTCTCACTATCACTCTCACTGTCTCTCTCACTATCACTCTCACTATCACTCACTGTCACTCTCACTCTCACTATCACTCTCACTATCACTCACTGTCACTATCACTCTCACTCTCACTATCACTCTCACTATCACTCTCACTGTCTCTCTCACTATCACTCTCACTATTACTATCATTGTCACTCTTACACTCGCTCTCACTATCACTCTCACTGTCACTCTCACTACCACTCTCACTATCACTCTCACTATCACTCACTGTCACTATCACTCACTGTCACTATCACTCTCACTCTCACTATCACTCTCACTATCACTCTCACTGTCTCTCTCACTATCACTCTCACTATCACTCACTGTCACTCTCACTCTCACTCTCACTATCACTCTCACTATCACTATCACTCTCACTATCACTCTCACTATCACTCTCACTGTCTCTCTCACTATCACTCTCACTATTACTATCATTGTCACTCTTACACTCGCTCTCACTATCACTCTCACTGTCACTATCACTCTCACTCTCACTACCACTCTCACTATCAGTATCACTCTCACTATCCCTATCACTATCATTGTCACTCTCACTATCACTCTCACTATCGCTATTACTCTCACTGTCACTCCCACTATCTCTCTCACTATCACTCTCACTATCACTCTCATTGTCGCTATTACTCTCACTATCACTCTCACTATCTCTCTCACTGTCACTCTCACTATCTCTCTCACTATCGCTATTACTCTCACTATCACTCTCACTATCTCTCTTACTATCACTCTCACGATCTCTCTCACTATCAATCTCACTATCGCTATCACTCTCACTGTCACTCTCACTATCTCTCTTACTATCACTCTCACGATCTCTCTCACTATCAATCTCACTATCGCTATCACTCTCACTGTCACTATCACTTTCACTATCACTCTCACTATTACACTATCACTCTCACTCTCATTTACACTCTCACTATCTCTCTCACTCTTACACTCACTTTCACTATCACTCTCACTCTCACTCTCACTATTACACTATCTCTCTCACTATCACTCTCACTATCTCTCTCTTACACTCACTCTCACTATCACTCTCACTATCTCTCACTCTTACACTCACTCTCACTATCACTCTCACTATCACTCTCACTATCTCTCTCACTCTCACTATCACTATGACTATCGCTCTCACTATTACACTATCACTCTCACTATCTCTCTCACTATCACTCTCACTATCTCTCTCTCTTGCACTCACTCTCACTATCACTCTCACTATCTCTCACTCTTACACTCACTCTCACTATCACTCTCACTACCACTCTCACTATCACTCTCACTATCACTCTCACTATCACTCTCACTATCACTCTCACTATCACTCTCACTATCTCTCACTCTTACACTCACTCTCACTATCACTCTCACTATCACTCTCACTATCACTCTCACTATCACTCTCACTATCACTCTCACTATCTCTCTCACTCTTACATTCACTCTCACTATCACTCTCACTATCACTATCACTCTCACTATCACTCTCACTATCACTCTCACTATCACTCTCACTATCTCTCTCACTCTTACACTCACTCTCACTATCACTCTCACTATCACTCTCACTATCACTCTCACTATCACTCTCACTATCTCTCTCACTCTTACACTCACTCTCACTATCACTCTCACTATCACTCTCACTATCACTCTCACTATCTCTCTCACTCTTACACTCACTCTCACTATCACTCTCACTATCACTCTCACTATCTCTCTCACTCTTACACTCACTCTCACTATCACTCTCACTATCACTCTCACTATCACTCTCACTATCTCTCTCACTCTTACACTCACTATCACTCTCACTATCACTCTCACTATCACTCCCACTCTCACTATCATTATCATTACTATTGAAGAAAGGAAGGAAGTTCGAAGCAGTAGTAATTTCTGTTGGTTTACTACACAACTTGAGTTGGAGTTGTGCCCATCTTGCTCTAAGGTGAGATGTCTAGTTTTTGTTCTGTCTCGTAACATGTAAGAATGAAAGGAAGATCAGCGTCATTCAGTAGCTCAAGAATTCCATAGTAAAGGAGCACCAGTCTTATTGGGTATGTCCTTCTGTACTACTCTACTCTCTTTAAAATGTCTCTTTTCCTTCTCCATGTAAAAGAGATTCTATTTTATCACACTTTGAATAGAGAAACTCCTTAAAATATTCTCTTAAGCAGATTGTATACTGTTCAGCTAAACTTGTATCTATCTACATACAGTCAAGGTTACGTTAAAAGCATCAGTGAAATCTGTCAGCATTGTTTTGTTTGTCTTTTATTTATTATACTTACAATTTGTATTTTCATGGTATACAATTGGTATCAACTATTTTATGGTTACAAATGAATATGTAATTGTTGTGCACTTTCTCAATTACCTCCAAATTGAGTAAGTAAATGAAGTATTGTATTTCACACCGAGATCTCACCACAAGTATCTACATGTCTTGGAATTCACTGAGTCAAGATAACTATTGCAATTCTGGAAGAACGTTTGTGTGTATGAAGAGCATTAGGGAATCATTTCCAACAAAATACTTCCACTCCAGACTACGCTTTACATGGAACGTATTTCAAAAATGTTTGTTTTCTGAAAAATAACTGTAAACAGTTTTTATTAAAATATCAAATGCTGCCAAATTCATTTACCTAATTCTTTGTAAAAATGCAAAAAAACTGCCCAGATAAACCATTATCTAAAGTAACTTAACTTCAGTGTTAAAACATTAAATAAATCAATTAACATGAAACTATGGAATATAAAGTACTTCTGAAATATGGTTTTTTAAATATTTCCAAATAAATTTCAGGTAAATTGGATGTGGTGGGGTTTGATACCAAAATTAGGATTTAGTGAAACTGAAAAGTTATTTGAAACTCTAAACAAGGTTCTGTTAATCACAAAATATAACTATAACTTTTTAATAAGTTTAGTTATCTAAAAGATTAGTTTTAATACCCAATAAAAGAAGGTGTCGCTTGATTACAATACAAAGGAAGAAGCATTATTAAAAACATAACTTTTTTTCATTTCACGTTACATTTGTGTCTATTTCTTCCTCTTGAACTGTTTCATCTTCATTTTCTTCAATCTGAGGTCCTAGATGTTCTTGGTTTTCTAAAGCACAATAAAATTGAATGAGCTCGCTGTTGCTCCATTCCTCTACAAAATGTTTTGATACATTGCGTACTTTAGCAGAAGTACTTCTGTCTTTAAATGTCGTGGTCTAATGTGCGCTATGTTTAGATTAGTCATAGTGATAAGCTTAGCCCTAGAAACTGCATTTTAATACAAAAATTCACTTTGAATGAAAACATTGTTTAGGTTTCTTTCTTTCATTTTTCGTGAGTTAAACTTAAAATTCCACATTTCTTAAGCACTTTTTCAGTTGCAGATTTCCAATAGTGATCAGGAATATTGTTTACTTTGAATACTGTCTACGACTTTAAATAATTTCTTCATTTTCTTCCATCTGAAGGACAGCATCTGATTAGAGGTGTTCTTCCTACACAATCAACTTGTCCACAACAATCAATTATGACTTAATTTCCCAGCATAGTAATGAGTGTGGGGTTGTATCTTTTTTTTAGTTTTGTTTTACCTTTATTTTTATTGTATCAATTTCTTTTTTGTTTGCTTTTTTTTTGCATGCACCCATGCTCTCATCTGTAAAACAAGTAACCACTATTTTCTCTTAAAGCTGAGTGTTCATTATTGTGATGCCAGATACAAGAAGAAGTTTTGCTTGCATTTCCAGGAAAGTCACTTTCACACAATGTGCTGCCAGCAAGGCACTTTGGTCTTTTATTGTTACTTTATTTAGCTTTAATGTTCCGTAATCTGGTGGTTCATCGTGAATAATAAGTTAATAAAATGAGTGAAGTGATGTTCCAGCGAGTGGAGCATCTGTGTTTTCAGGATAAGCAAAACCGTGGAAATAACTTGTGGGATTAGTCTACGTAAGCAAGATTTCAAGTTGGGTTGCACTTGATGTAGTGTGAGAGAGTGACAGCATGCGCAGATGAAGATGAATCTACTGGCAGTGTTGGCAACACTCCTGTTGATAACAAGTGAATCAGAGTTGAAGAGAAAGCCTCTCAAAGACGCGTCTCACAACAGACTGCACAACTCCATCCTCAAGTCCAAGGTGGAGCTTCTTGGTGAACAGTTGAAGCTGCACGTTCGAGGACTCCATACCACCAACAAACAGGTACCTGCACTGCAGCATAACTGCTGATTTTCAACATCACGTTTTTTAAAGATTTTCAAAAAACCCTCCCCACCCCAGACTAGCATTTAATTGAAATACTTTTTGAACTTTTAAATTTTCTCAAAAATGGCTCTAATGATTTTGATTAAAATAGCATATGTTTAACATATTTTGATTATAAATAAAATGCATATGTTTAATTTTGTGAGTAAAGCCTCTGAAACTGTGTTCATTTGGAAAGAATTTTGTATAATGTTGTTTATCTGGCAGATAGAGGTAAACACACCACATATTAAAGGCTGCTTCATAGTAACAACAACGATAACAACAAACATGTCCACATGGGAGTGTTTATAACCAATAGTAAACGTTCTCACGATCAAACACTTTTAACTATGTATAATAATGATGATGGTGCAGTTCTTTTATAACGATTCTTTATGTGTATTTTGACATTATCTTACCTGACTTTGCTCTGAGATATTTTTGTATGCGTCAGTGATCAGTTGGTACAGCAATGAAGATTCTTCCATTTTCTCGGCTTACAGTTGCAGAATAAAGCATCTACTGAACTCCATTTGAATTTATTAATATTTGTTCACACATTTATGAATTATTACAGCCACTAAAGTGTTATCAGATTTCTTTACTATTTCTTATCCCTTTGGCCCTCTGAAGCTATTTAATTTATAATCTCTCGGAATGTTACTGAGAAATAATGTCTATTTACATTGAATACATCAATGCAAGAGTTTAAATTACACAATTTGCACCTTCTCAGAACCTTGCCGAGAAAAGACATCCATCTTACTTGAACACTTCATTGCAAGAGAGTTTGGAAAACTATTTCATCCGTTACCAAGAAAATGTCATTATGATATTGTGTTGCTTAACAATACCCTCTCATGACATCACATTTCACACATAATACTCAATCCCATTATAATTATCTCAAACATGCCAAGAAATTAATGTTGATTTACATTATAAAACTTATAACACAAAACAATCATCAATTATATGAACATAAATAGAATGTTGAAACTGACAATAATTAACATTATCTACAAATTGATACAGTACCAATTAACAAAAGAATATTGAATAAACAAAGTCAAATTAATGCTTGATTTAAGTATTTCTTTAGGTATATAATAACTTTCAGTGAAGATGATGATGATGATGATGATGATGATGATGATGATGACGATGACGACGATGACGACGATGACGACGATGATGATGATGATGATGATGATGATGATGATGATACTGATGCAACACAAATGTTTGAATAAGACTTCAATTTTGAAATGAACAAACTGTGCTCTTCTCAATCAACGCCAAGGAGTCGAAACTCTTCTATCAACCAGCAAAACCACACTCTTTCCATTAGGACAATACCTTATACACAGGGACAGAAATGTTACTTATGTGCATCAACCTAGCAGGTTAGTGTAAGACGCCAGATAGTACTAGAAGACATAGACATCTCTCACAACCCAGTCTCCCATCACTGCCCTGCCGAGACCAACCCAATCCAAACAAGTTTGTTTGGGAGGAGTTCAAATGTTCAGTCAAGTGTACTTCTAGTGCTAGGGGTGTGCAGTGCCTGAGCCACTTGCCTTACAGTGACTGTTACACAAGAATTGCTCAGTGTACTGATGGTGAACTGTGTTGGCAGCTGGAACTTGTGTTTCTGGTGGACTCATCAGCCAGTGTGGGAGCAGAAAACTTCAAAAATGAGCTGAAGTTTGTGAAGAAGCTCTTGGCTGGCTTTACAGTTGCTGCCAATGATACCAGAGTTGCTGTTATTGCTTATTCTTCTCCTGAACTTGTCGTAAGTGTTCTTTCATATTGTTTCATATCTTTAGTTATCTAACACACTAAGACATAAACATTGGTAGCTATGTACAAAAGATAAGCAAATGAGCAAGTTAATAAAGAAACATGAAGTAAGTATAGTTTATGGAAATAGAGCAGACCTGGTGGCAGCATAACCAGAGTGATCTGCCTTAATTCTGTTATAGTAAAACATACAAAAGCATGTGAAGCCTTTACCATGCCTTTGTACTGAGACAGAATATTGACCAATAGAAGGTCGTTCATGTAAATGTTTTTTTAAAAGTGTATAAATTTCTAGTTCTTGTTTGGGTGTATCAGGGACTTATTTTTAATATTCAGGATAGCCAATGTTTTCCTGTTACTAGATAGTCTGTTGTGTTCAACCAATAAAAAACTATTTGCGCGGATGAATACAAAAATGGCGGTGTTGCGTCAGAGAGATGCCAGGAACTAGATTCATTAGCGTCTGTATGCTCAAGATGATAAGACGTGTTTTTGGTAACGTGTGAACATGGAACTTTCACCGAACTTTTATCCAGTGTAGATTCTACCAAATCATTTAATCGTGAAAGTCTTTAATTAATTAATATGGTGCTGAGAGTGTAAAATAACGAAGTGTTAATGAATAAATATGTTGTGATAAAGGAACATTGATTTATGCATTCCATTCTGTAACCACGACCCTGTAGATAGGAATTGCGTCTGCTATCACAGTATTTCATCCTTCAGTAAGAACATTATTCCTGCTGCTATGTGTAAAGAATCATTTTAAAAACCGCACCAGTACTTACTTTACTATGTATAGTAACTAGGGGAAGTATTGTATTCCACCCAAAAATTCAATGTCGAGATTTTACCGGAAATATTTTTGGAGACCCTCTAAATCTAGAAAAAAAAGCATTTTTAGGAAAGGGTCTGTGTATGTGTGTGTGTGTGTGTGTGTGTGTCTGTGAACAACATAACACAAAAACATATATTTTCTGACTGTAGTCTATCTAGTCCTGTTTACTCTTTGTCCATGATAGTTACCTTCCATTTTGTGTCTACTTAACAAACAAGCACTGCTCTTTCACTACACACTTGGTTCACAGCTACCATCTAATGTCTGTGTAGTGTACTAGTATCAGTCCATTGTTCTACAAGAGGATGTCCAGTACAAGATGTACAAAAAACTTCTAAGAGTTTCTGTCCATGTAGAAAATATCTGCAAATAAATATCTCCATTAGTTATGTTGTAATACATTTTTATTTTATGGCAGGTTTTAGTTGATTGTTTTGTTACTTGTAGTACTTGATATATTTGCAGGTGCGACACGTGGACCACATTTCAACTCCATCATATGATAAACACAAGTGTAGTCTGTTACATCATGAACTACCAGCAATAGAATACACTGGAGGTGGTACATATACCCTTGGTGCCCTGCAGGAGGCTCAGGTGAGAGCACACCATTTGTTTACATTCATAGTCTTCATTTCAAGTTTACTGCAGTAAAATATACTGTAACTGCATGACAATTTCACGGATCCCACTTCTGACACCAGTGTAACAAATAAACATAATCAGTCCAGTTACTTTTTTATCACTTCATTTTCCCTCCAAAACTTTCCGACAAATACACAGTTCTCTTTTACTGATGTTAACACTGTCTACAGTCTTTCATGATATTACAACTCATAAATGTTTTCTTGTTATAACCTTGACTCAGTCCTTTCACTGTCTTTCTTCACTTTCTCTGTCTCTCCTACACAAATACACAGTTCTTGAAGGCTCTGGGAAACCCTTTGTGTTGCCGTTTGATTGTTAACACGTGAGTGAGCACCTCTGTTTCCTTGCTGGTGTGAAGAAGTGTAGCCCTGACCATCCTTTGTTATGTGCCGTGTGCAATGCTAATCTTATAGTGTCAATTGGTCATCTCCAGTGGCAACACTGTGGGGGTAGACCTGGTCTGAGTACTCTCACCTTTGTTAGGGCCCTGAGGGACAACTGATAGAGAAGTAGCGCAGCCTAATAACAAATGCTGAATGTACCAGCTTACAGGGAGCACTGGTGTTAGCCCTGAACAAATTTATGTTTCTTTTG
Organism: Tenodera sinensis; assembly: GCA_030765045.1. Lineage (NCBI taxonomy): Eukaryota > Metazoa > Arthropoda > Insecta > Mantodea > Mantidae > Tenodera > Tenodera sinensis. Next base: position 89,800 of record CM060972.1, on the reverse strand, counting down.
TGTGGGTATAGTCATCTTGAATAATAAGTGAAGAGCAAGCTTCTTCCATAACCCACTATTTTGCAGCATTGAGATTCAAAGAAATTAAACTGTTAATGTTATTTGGGTTACTCATTCAATGCACAGGTCAAACTACTAGATCTAGAAACTTCCATCTATAGAAATGAATTCCTTCAACAAAATATACAACCACAAAGGAGGAATTTTCTAAATTTACCCCTTAAGGGAGGCAGAAGGGGGTTGAAATTTCAGGATTTTTCAAAAATTGACAGAGTGAGGATATTCAAATTGAATACAGAGGATCTTTATCAAAATTACAAGAGAAGGCGGAAAATATATTATTTATAGATAAAACCATACCTTGTAACATTTATTTTGTTGTCCTCTTTCTCTTATACTTCATGGGTATATCAGAGTCCAGCAGAAATCAGACAAGAAACCAGTAACATTCGTGATCACGAAGTTCCCATTGCAACCCAAAACGCATTGATTTTTAGTACCTTTTAACCACCCGGTCAGCAAGTTAGTCCTGTTGAACAAGTAATACATCAATAGTTTGGAGCCCACGTCATCACATCTGAAGCACATAAGAGGACAGAGGTTTTAATGTAAATCCTGCACAGAACAAGTGACAAGATCATGACATTGTTGATGTTCACTTGTACACACAATAAACACTGCAGTACACCAAACTTATATACACTTACTGAAGGAACACTATAATCCATTTCTGAATTGCTCACACTGTTTGAAAATGTTCTTTCAGACTATGTGAATAAGGTTTACATTTCACCACATTCCCGTTAGGCTAGGAACCTGCCACACACTGCGGCCCTCTATGGCCATGCACTGTCATAATTGTGTGACTTGAAATGTGAAAATAACTTTACCAAGAAACAAAAAGATAGATTTTAGTATTCTTTAATTGCCATACAACATAAAACAGTAGGAAATTAATAGAAAAATGTTGTAATCCATAACTCAGAATGATTTTAATGCTAAAATCAATATATTTCTGATATTGAGGCCCCTAGCTTTTGATGCAGAGATTTAATTACCAGCTTTGGACTGAGGGTATAGAATAATCATGCATATTTCATAATCTCTGACAATGTTGCTGTGTTAATGATTGTTGTAGGCTGTTCTACAAGAGAGACATTCAGGATCACAACAGGCACTGTTTCTCATTACTGATGGTTTCTCTAATGGAGGTGATCCTTTACCAGTGGCCCAGAAACTGCGAGAGCAAGGTGTCACTATATTCACATTTGGAATTGAGAATGGCAACACCAAAGAGCTACAAGAAATAGCTTCCCAGCCTGGAGAGGAATATGCCTTCATCTTAGACAGCTTCAGTGATTTTCAGGCAATGGTTCGCCGTGCTTTCCATCAAGGTACGTGGTTATTAAAAGGGAATGGATTATCATTATAGCTTACTTTAGGTTGTGATGCAATGTTTGAGTAACACTTCATTGATCTGCATAACTTCCATGTCAGCAGGTACAAATGAATATATAGACCATTGACTAACATGCCAAATAGTTTGGAAGGTAGAATTGGGGCTGAAAAATTCAATGCCATAGCCAGGATTTGAACCACAGATCTTCCAGTTCACACTCAGCTGCTCTAAGTACTGAACTACCAAGGGAATTTGCTGTTGTGACATTAAATTCCCCAGCCTATTTGTATTTTACCAGTACATCACTAGGGAATCTCACATCAGATTATAACAGCTATGGTATTGAATTTTTCAGTCCCAATTCTATGTCTCAAACATTGGCCACATCAATTAGTTGGCTGGCATAAATTAACAATTACCATGCATACTAGTGTTAAATGTAAAATAATGTGACAAATCACAATGTGGCGTATTCCACTTCTGACACCAGAGTTATAAATTACAAGTGTAGTTACTTTTTCTGTCGCTTTATTTCCCACAAAATTGAATCACACAGGACAGTTCTCTTTTACTGATGTTAACACATGTACAGTTCTTTGTGATATTACAGCTCACACTGTTCTGTTCTCTCGTAGCCTTGACATGAACATCACTGTTTTTCTCTGTCTCACAAACAGCTGGCTTCGATGATCACTAAAACTGATTCATGCAATAAACAACTCCAATGCAATGATTAAATGTCCAAACCTGTCTCTGATGATACATACTCACATTTATCTCAATGATGACACTTTGCACACCCACTAGCTGCTAATATCTGCTTGTTGTACTCTTAATGATACACATTAAAACTGACCTCTCTTGTAATCTTGACTTGCTTATCATACAGGCCAGAGTGATATAGCACACCACCTTCCCATAAACAAGTCTAGGACATCAACATGTTCTCAAACAACTTGAAATAATCCATGTTTGTGCTGGCCCACTCCATTGTTACATTGTTTACTTACCGTGCAATGGTGTGAGGTAGATTGACTTTGAGTATATTTGACAATTGCTGGTGGCCAGTATCACAATAGCTACAAAAATTATTTACAAAAATAGTTTGAAAAGTTTTTGGTAAAAACAAATTAAATACATTAAAATATAAAGTAATTATTATTAGCTTATTTAGGTGCAATATGAAATGGATATGCACGTAGCCATGTGAAGCAATGGAACATACAGAGTACATATAGCAATGCCAAGGGAAACTATTACAAAATGGTTAAAAGGAATTATTTTAAATATATTTACAAACTGTTATGATAAATACCCATCATCGTAATTATGTTATTCTTTATTTTATGTAAGAATGTAGAATACAACATTGGTCATCAGCTGCAGGAAACTACTGTTGTGGGCTTGATTCACAAATGCAATATGTTATTGTACATCTCATGTTAAGAACTGTGCCTACATTATTGCATTTATAGTTGTGAATAGAGAGTAATTTGCAATTTGTTTTGTTTCTTGTATGTGTGCTCTTTAATTGTGAACATATGTGACTATGATTTGGACACTCATTAAAGCAAACATAGGTTAAGACAGTACCACGCAGTTAACCACGCTAGCTATAGGGCTCCAATATGCATGCATCAATACAGCACTAGTAAGCGAGCTGGTATTGAGGAGAGTACAGATCCAAGCCCAGTCGCCAAAAGCAACAGCTGCCTAGTGGCAGGGCGGGAGTTTGAATCTTAAGTACTGTAACGTTCATGTGCAATGTGCATATTTGATTGACATATAACAAAATCATTATTTTAATTTTGAACTTGTGAATAAATAAGTTACCCCAGCAGTGCTGGAGTAGCTGGGGTTAAATGCATGCTACTGGTTGATTAATAACACTATGCAACACTTATAACTTACCACAACATGTTTCGAAGGCTGACTTTCCTCCATTATCAACCAGACAACGACTGGTTCTCCCCGGTGTGAATGGTGATGTTTTCTCTGAGGTCTCCTCTGGTGGTGGCTCAAGGAACTTGCTGAAGATATCCTTCTCAGGGACATCAAAATATACTCTGTTTCTATTTTTCAAAAAGAAGATTTGTTCCCATGTGGGCAGCTCTTGTTTTCCCGTTACGTGTTTGAGGAGTTTTGGTTCTGGCTTTATGTTGTGGTTTTTTGTCCAAAAGTGAGTGGAAACTGCTGATTTTTCCAACTGTTTATTATGTTTCTAAAGTATTCCTTGAAATAATTTGCATAATTTGGTTATGAGTGAGTTTGTGCAGCAGTATGTGTACCTTGTACCCTAAACAGACACAAACAGTAAAGTAAAACGCAGAATAGCATTAGCATGGAGTAAATTTTGGTCACTTAAGCTCCTACCCACAGACGAGAGACTAAAAGCAAATACAAAAGTAGAAATCCTAGACAAATGTGTTATGCCAACATTGCTTTATGTCTCTCAGACATGGTTCCTGACAGGAAAACAGACAAAACAGCTGCAGATGTATCAAAGGAGAATGGAGTATGAGATCCTAAATATTTCACTAAGAGACTCAATCAAGAATGATTAACAAAATGCACGATGTAGTAAAAAAGGCAGAAAAGGTAAAATGGAAATGGAGTGGACACATGCCATGCATTGATCACCATAAACAGATGCACTGCATCATAATGTGGACCTACAAGAAGGACGAAGAAACTTGGGACACCAAAGGACCAGATGGGCAGACTACTTTCCAACCAAAGCAGGAAGTCAATGGTCAAGAGTGACAAGAAACAGAGAAGCATGGAGACAGCTGGAGCCAAAGTGACAATGAGTGCAAAAGTTGTGAAAAGTCCAGTGCAGAAGTGTCCAAGGACAGGAGAAGTGGAAGGGTTATATAAGTGGAAAATATGATTAGGAATAGGAAGTCAGCTCAGCAACACAACAAAACTCCTAAGAATTCACTCATCTTCGGAGCTTATTTACGAACCAGGCCCTATGTAAACAGGAGGCCTTTGCCCTTATGGGATGCCTATAGGCTAACTTTATTGTTATATATTTTGTGCATTGAATTATTTGTTACTATATTGTTTCAGATCTAAAGGTTGGCAGCTATCAGCCACTGAAGAATGCATCCCTGTGTGACTCACTGTGTGAAGGACATAGCAACTGTTGTGACAGTGTTGCCACCTGCAGCTGCGGCACACACTCTGGTCACTTTGCGTGTGTGTGTCCACCAGGATACTACGGCTCAGGACTTGCAGGAGCGTGCACATGTGAGTGATAACTCTTCTAAGTTACTAAACATTGCATTCACATCTCACTCTTCTACACACTATTCTTACACAAACATTAGGAATTTCTGCAATGCTGCACCAAACAAAATAACAATTTATATATAATAACAATCAATCTTTTTAATATATGACAATTAATTGAATGAAAACTAGAATACCGCACTTATTTTACTAATTCTCACGGTCAGGTCAGTGAGACCGTAAACCAACGACAGGTGTGGTCCTCCAGACTTTCTGGGGGTTGTGAGAGAGCATTGTAACCGCGAAAACATAAAAATATGGTTCTTTCTAAAAAGCGGTTACTATTACTGCTATTGTTCTCTTCAGTATCTTAATATTGGAGAGCAAGAGGATTAATGACTTCATTGTCAGAAATCCAGCATTAGCTAACAACATATAATAACAATACAAGATCAAATGTCCACTGTCTCCATTGTTCCCTACCCATCTCCTTCACCTCCATACATTTATCCAGTTTCCATTTGGTCTTTCTTTCCTATTTCTTCCTTCTGGTGTCCACCTCATCACTTCTATCTTCCATTTGGGCTACATGCCCAAACCATTTCAGTCTTTTTCTGTTTAACGCTTCAATTACATCCTTTTCTATATCCATTAAGCGTCATATTTCTTCATTTTTTTATTCTCTTTTCTTGACTTCCTAGCCGATCTTCTAAGGAAGTCCAGTTCAACAGTTCTTAATTTTCCTTCCTGTATTCTGTTTTATTGTCCAAGTTTCTGCCCCATAAAACATCACACTCTTAACTATTGTTTTATAAATAAATTTCTTTGTTTTACTGCTCGACAGTACTGAGTTCAGCATTCCAGTAGCTCCTTTTCATTGGCATATTCGTCTATTTGTAATTCTGATGATCCATCTGCCTGTAATATTGAGGCCAAATATTTCAAATTTTCAAATTTCTTAATTTTGTGACTCCCAATTTCAATTTTATCATTATCCAGTCATATATTGTTTTATTTAAATTTATTTTTAATCCCCACTTCCTGTATTTCTCTTGCAATTTCCTGCACCTGTAATCTGCATCTTGAGCAACTAGCACTTGGTCATTCACAAACAGCAGATTACATATAAATATATTATCTCTTGAGAGGTAGAATCAGAACTGAAAAATTCAATGCTATATTCAGTATTTGAACTACGGATCTCCTGCTTCATGTGCAGCTGCTTTAACTACTGAGCTACCATGGCCATTGGCCACAATATTTCAGTTTAATGTCTTTCAAGGATGCAATCCAAAGATTTTGATGAAAATTCTTCCATCCTAAACACTATACTTTACATAGAAATTTTTTCAAAAATGTTTACTTTTTCAAAAATGGCTTTTATGATTTTTGAAGCCATAAATATTTATTGATTGCCCCAAGTATGGGATCCAATTTGTAGCAAAAAGTGATGCTTTGTGGTAACGTATCGACCGTTGTCGATTCTTGTAGTTCTGCTCCGGCTATGCTCGAACATGAAACTTTAATCCAGGGTATGCGCGGGTATATTTAATATAGATCACCCAGAATAACTTTGGAGACTATTTATTCTCAACTCTTTAACACATTTCGGGAGTTATGCTGACTTCCAATATATATATCCTCGCAGAGCAACCGCAACTCACATGTGTCCACAGCTAAGTTCTCCACCGATCTGGTAACGCTTACTGGCATCTCCCCACGCTAGAAAAAAAAACGTTCCTACCGATTTCAAATTTCATGATGTCATCAAAAGAAAGCCTCGCATCCAAAATACTATTTCATTCCTTTTCACAATTTAGAAATGTCCCTTTCTATTAAAACATGTCCTTTTTTTGATTTCCGAATATATAGTTACTTTTCTATGATTAAACAATGTTTTCTTTATATTTTATTAAACATATCACGTGACTTTTAAGGTTGGCAGACCTGAATTTTGACAGTGAATTTCAAACTAGCTTAGTTTTTCAAACGTTGGCTAACCTTAAATTTTGATGACAATTTCAAATTATGTGGTATGACGTCATGACTTGTTAATTTCAAACCAATAATGCATTTATCCTACAAATTTAACGACTATTATTTACTCATATTTTGCTCACCTTACAACACTTCCTACTCTATTATCTACCTATGTTATTACTCAACACATATCGCAAATCTCGCATCCGGCAAATAAATTAAAACGTGTCTTTATCAAGCCCATTCGATTTGAATCTAAATTTCGGTATCATTTTGATTAAAATTGATATCTTAATGTTTAAGATATTTTTAAGACAAATGAAACATATATTTTGAATTTTCTGGCTATGACCCATATAGTCCTGTTTACTCTGGATGACTTTTGCATAACTGGTAAACCGTAAGAGATAAACCAAATCTTACTATAGAAAAAATGTAGATATCATTAAAACACACAAGTTATGTCCAAAAGAACTTTTTTGTGGAGTGAAGCATTTTGGAGATATTCCTTGTTATTTGTGTGAGTTGTGCAATATTTACATTTTTCTATTATGGAAGGTCGTTATTCACTTTTTTTTGCTCTTGGTTGCGTAAAGAGAAAGGAATTTCAAGGGCATCACACAGTGACCAGTTTTAAAAGATTTAACTATTGCTCAAAGAATACTGTATTCGCATATTTCTCTTGTATCTAGAATGAAATAAACAATAAGATAACTTGTACAACTGCTTATCTTGACTAACATGAGGAAGATACAGAAATAAGAGTTTGCAAGAATGGTTAGTACAAAAGTAGAGAAAGTCATGTGAGTGCAACACATCAGATATTCTCAACTTCCAGAAGAGATATTACTTTGAAACTTTTAGGATATGCTTATACAATATTGTATATACTTTAACACAACATGAGCAGTCAGAAGCTTTCATGGCCGGCGTTAGAATTAAGGCTAGAGATTTCTTCCGGGCTTAAAAGCCGTGGTCTGCTGAAGTTTTGAGGTCCAGATCCTTAGTCTACACCTGCGGTGGACATCATTGGTGGCATAGTCTTAGTCTTCTCGGTGAAGATTCAGTTACAATCATTCATGACTGGAGTGTGTTTGTGTTGATTACAGTATGTTACAATGGAACATACTCCATTGGAATGATACCAGGACCTACATCTTCCTCTCACAGTGTGTTTGTGTTGATTACAGTGTGTCCCAATGGAACATACTCTACTGGAATGATACCAGGACCTGCATCTTCCTCTAACAGTGTGTTTGTGTTGATTACAGTGTGTCCCAATGGAACATACTCTACTGGAATGATACCAGGACCTACATCTTCCTCTAACAGTGTGTTTGTGTTGATTACAGTGTGTCCCAATGGAACATACTCTACTGGAATGACACCAGGAGACATCATGTTGTGTACTCCATGTCCTGATCCAAACCACATCACTCTGGGACCTGCGTCTTCCTCTAAACAGTGTGTTTGTAAGAAAGGCTTTGCTGTCAGCTCTGGCAACAAATGTACTGGTAAGAAAATACTTAACTATAAATGATGTACCTATATTATTATCATCATGATTATTATCATTATCATCTTTATCACCACCACCACCGCCATCGCCACCGCCACCACCATCGCCATCGCCATCGCCATCGCCACCGCCACCACCACCACCACCGCCACCGCCGCCGCCGCCGCCGCCGCCACTGCCACCACCACAACCACCAGCACCACCACCACCAACACCACCACCACCGCTGCCACCACCACCACCACCAGCACCACCACCACCATCAACACCACCACCACAACCACCACCACCACTACCGCCACTGCCACCGCCACCGCCACCACCACCAACTGACCCAACAGATGTTCTGTCAAGAGTCCCACAAACTTATGTTTTGACCATAACCATCAGCTGCTGGCAGACTGAAGTTCAATCTGAAGTATTTTGGTGTGTACCTACCCCCAATAGGGATAGGAATATTTATTGAGGGAATTTTAAGGGTGGCTTGTTTTTAAATTTGGGGTGGTTGGGTTCTAGAGAGAAACTTTTCCCTTGACGTTGTCTAACAGGATACAGCAAGGTCTGCATCCTAGTGGAAATTTAAATTTTTAATAATAATTTGTAAGATTGTTTTTAATTTTGAATTTTGGTGGGGAGGAAATTTTTAGAGCTGAACAGTTCTTGAGTGGGAGTATATTTGGAGCTCAACCTCAGCTGCTGATCTTTTCTGATGATGGTGCTGCTTATGAAGTGCACATCATGATGACATCCTAATAGTCACCACAGTAGATATGAATGAATGAATGAATGAATGAGTGAGTGAGTGAGTGAGTGAGTGAGTGAGTGAGTGAGTGTGTGAGTGAGTGAGTGAGTGAGTGAGTGAGTGAGTGAGTGAGTGAGTGAGTGAGTGAGTGAGTGAGTGAGTGAGTGAGTGAGTGAGTGAGTGAATGAATAAATGAAAACAGCCTGTGATGTCCCATTGAGGGCAAAGGCCTCCTACAAGTAGGGGTAGCTGCTTTAAAACTCTCACGCAGTGAGCTAGTCCGCGTAGGAGGGTATTGCACATCATACACTATACATTGGATTACACATGGTCACTTAATTGTTGTTCTAGTTCTTTCCACTGCTTTCTGTTTCTGGCTATGGTGGTCCATTGTCTTCCTACTTGCTTTCTGAACAAGTCAGACCATTTGCATCTTGGTCTTCCCGGGAGTCTCTTGCCGATGTAAGGGTCCCATGTGGTAGCTCATGCTGTCCAGTCTTCTTGCAGCCTCATCACGTGGCCGCTCCATTTCCACTTGGTCTTCGTAGCCTCTTGTGCTAGGTGTACTGTTGCTGACATCTTGTGTATCAAGGTGTTTGGTATTCTATCTTTCAGAGAGATGCCAAGGATCTTCCTCTGAATTTTCCTTTGTCATATCTGTAGAGTGTTTCTCTCTTTGGCTTTGAGAGCCCATGTCTGACAACTGTATAATAGCACTGGAAAAACACAGCTTTCGAGTGTCTCCAATTTGAGTCTCCTATTCAGGGATTTGTCCAGAAATATGAATTTTAGGGCCCAGAAAGCTTTCCAAGCTAAGGAAACTCTTTGTTATGTTTCTTTTTCCATTTTGCTGTTAAAGGAAATTATTTGGCCTAGGTATATGTATTAAGATACATACAGCAGTTCCGTTCCTTCAAGATATATTGGGGTTTCTAATCCATTTTTCATTGCTTGCATTTTAGATTTGTTCATTGTGAGTCCTGCCATCTTACTTTGTGTGTTAAGCTCCTGGAGCATTGATTGCAGTTCCCTTGCAGTTTTGGTGAGGACTATGTCATCAGCGAACCTCAAATTTGTTAGTCTCTTGCCATTGAGGCATATTCCGTCTTTCTTATTCCAGTTTAGTTTTCTGAATATGTCCTCTAGTATGCAGGTAAATAGTTTTGGGGAGATGGGATCCCCTTGTCTACCTCCTCTTTCCATGGAGAAAGGTTGGCCTGTCTTTTCGGTTTTAACTCTAGCGAAGCTGTTGTTTAGAATGTTTCTTAGTAATTGAATGTATTTTGCTTCCACTCCTTGATTTCTTAGTGCTTGAAGTATGTTTGGGTGTTCGATTGTATCAAATGCTTTGCTGTAATCAACAAAAGCAAGGTATAATTTTAGGTGACAATCTTCCTTTTTCTATTATCTGGTTAATGGTTTGAATATGGTCCACAGTGCTAAATCCTTTGCAGAATCCTGCTTGTTCTGAGTTGGGTTGGTTCTCGTCTAGTGTTTTTGTTAATCGTCTAGTTAGTATTTTCGTAAACAGTTTATATAGGTTAGACATTAGGCTTATGGGTCTATAATTGTTTATGTCATCTTTCGTACCTTTTTTGTGCAAAAGTACAATCGTGCTTGTTTTCTACTGATCGGGAATGTCTTCTGTTTTTAAGATTTTGTTGAACACTTCTGTGATGATTGGTGTTAGGAGATCTTGGGCTTCTTTTAAGAGCTCATTGTATATGTTGTCTTCTCCAGGTGACTTTCCATTTTTCAATTCAGTGATGGTTGTTCTAACCTTGCTATGAATTATAGCGGGTATGGTCTCAGTGGTGTTTGGGACTGGATCGATAGGGTTATGGTCTGTGGCTTTGTTTGGTAGAGAACTTGTGTATATTGCTTTGTAGAATTCTGTTGCTGATTTGATTATATCCTCTCTTCTGTTTAGATATTCTCCTGCCTGATTCTTCATTCCTAGTATCCTTTGCTTCCCGTCCTGGACGTTTAACCTCGCTTTTCTAATTGATTTGTTTGTTTCTAGTATTTATCTTGTTGTTGATCAGTGTTCATGGACATCTTTCCGCATTTCCTTTTTCGTTATTTTATATAGTTTTGCGTATTCTTCTTTATTCCTGTCCGAGACATCTCTAGTTTTTAACATATTCGATCTGTGGTCGATTAACTGTATGGTACTCTGACTTAATTTGGTTTGACTTTTCTTCATTTGTTCGTCATTACTTGTGTCCTTGTGAGCTTGGTATATACATTTTTCTAGTGCATTATACATTTCTTGAGTGCTTTGTTTTGTATTGATATTTGCTTGTTGTAGTTGCTTCTGTAATTCTTGCTTAAATTTGTCTCTGTTCAGTTTTTCTATTTATGGTTTGCTTGCTTTTCCTACGTTTCTTCGTTTCTTTGAAAAGTAGATAAGTGTGTGATAATATACAGGCACAAGTGTGTAATTTAAACAACAAACTGAACATCAACGTATTTCAGAGTGATCACTTTGGAACAGTTATTTTAGGTGTCCCCAGAAATAAACAAAACATAAACTTAACTTTGTTTATGCATATGTTACTCTTTTGGTATCTGAAGTATTGTCAATTTCTTGATATAATGATTACTGTTAACTTTTATATATCAAGATTGTGTTTGCATAGTCAATGAATATTGGTATAAATATCACATTAGAAATGTTAATATAAATCAACATTGTTTCCTGTGCATGTCCAAGATTATTATAGTACGGAAAATATGACGTCATCAGACGATGTTACGAGAAAGTGTCATTTAGCAAGACAATAACTGAATGCTGTGTCATAGTAATGAATCAATTTCCGTTCTTCTTGGATTGGCAGTTCCGAGTGATTTAGACGCACATATAGGGAATGTGTTCACGTTGAAGGTCATCAATTTCAACATCTGTTGTGATTCAAGTAAGTGTAATGCAAGTTAGTACAGTAGTTAGTGTTCCATACCAGTGATTTGCCGGTCTTTTACGTGGAACTCTGGCGGAAAGCACGCAGATCCTCACCCGGTGTGGTTGCGCTGTGGAGCGGTCTGGTCAGTCTGAGAACGCCCAGTAGTATGGTTAGTGCAGTGTAACGAGTTCTGTGTCTTGACTGGAACTTAAAAAGCTTGGGCCTCCAAGATCAATACTGAATATTGAACAAATTCAAAATCCATGCAAAAATAAAGGTGGTTGAAGCACAACATTTAACCCTTCATTGTACAGATATGCAGACTGGCTTTGCAGATGCAAAATTAAAAATACATTTTTCTGTTATTCCTGTTTGGTAATGCGTGGTAATGATCCTGCATGGACTTCAATAGGTATGTCAAGCATTAAACATCCAAAGGAAAAAGTGAAAAAGCACAAGCTTAGTGAAAAACATAAATGCTAGCATAGAGTATGAAATGATAGGCAAGGTGGATATCAGAGTTCAATAGACACTGCTTACAAGTTACAAACAAAGAAGATCAGTGAAAATGTGTTAAAGAATCAGTATATTCTTAGTAAACTCATAGACTGCATAAAGTGAAATGCAGAATTAACTGTCATAAACTGAGTCTGGAAGTATCAAAATGCCATCCTCCCAAATTTATGAGTCACGGGCTACCACTTACATTATGTTCTTGTAGATTAGTTACTGTTGATGGTCTCTCTTTTCATCTTTAAGAGATTACCTCCCCCTCTCAAATTCTACAAACCAGTGGAACAGTGTCCCATAACAGAGAATAGTCCTCAAAAGTCCCCCTCCCCCAACACTCAAGTGACTGTGTTTCATTTATTACATTTAAAGTAGTACAAAATCATTACATGAAAATATTCTCTCTGAATCTCCATTGTAATGTTCATACTTTCCAGACCTTCAAATATAAATTGAGCAAAAATTAATGATACAACAATGGTCTGTGTGCTATCATTATATTACCACTGAATCAGCTATTTTGACAAAGCAACAATGTTTTTCTCAGGGGTGGCCAATTTTGCATGCTTCAATAGATATCTATACTCCATCCAACCTTAGATCCACACCTTATATCCCTCTGTGATAACCTGGTGTTCATATCAGCTGCGACTAACACATGCCACGTGGACTCATGACTTGTGTTTATGATGTAATAGAATTATATTTACTCGGGAGTTTCAGGAATAGCGCTGCTATTGTGTTACATTCAAGTGGTCTTTACCAGCATTATCATACATTTTGAAAACTCACAGATAATCACCTATATTTAAGGTACTGTATTTTGTGGTGTGCTTTGGTTTCAGCGCAATGCTGGTTAGTGCTGGATGACTTGTGTTTGCATCAAGTGTAGATCTAAAGGTGGAGCGATTATAGTGACTCTCATATCATGGGCTGTTTTTTAATCTTTATTGTTCTATTACAGTTTGTAATACAGTTTCTTTGACATATAATTGATGTTTGTAAAGTATACAGTTGTTTTCTTACATGAATATAATTTACAGTGTTCAGTAATTCTAACCATCCTCCTACATCATGTAGCCTGTTGTTTACAGCGGCGGCTTGTAATAGTAGGTATCTTCTGTAACTTCTAAATAAGAAGTTGTTAATTTCATTGTTTGTATAACAGTAACAAAGTATTTCTTTGTCTATGGCTATTAGTCATATGTTGTCATTAATTCTCTTAAGCTTCTTTTTAGACTTTCTAGTCTTAGTATCTTTTTAATACTGTCCCTTGGAATTTCATTGCAACACTTTACTCCTTTTTTATACTTGTCTTTTTCACGCTTCTTCTCCAATTTATTCCTGTTCTCAGAACCATACAGTAATTTCTTCTAATGCTGCTAACTCTGTTCTAATTGGTTCTATTAGGTAATTGTGACAGTATTATTATGTGTATGTATTCCTGGTTTATGTGTTACTCCAGTGTTGGGCAGTTCTTCAAGTGGTCGTATCAGCTAGCTCTATTGCTTTTCTTATTTTAAACTATTTTTATTTGTTTCATATTTAATGTTTGTTTTTCTGCAGTACTGAAGTAATTTAAATAGGATGCAGTTGGTATCTATCACCATGGATATATGAGATGGTCTCCTATACAGACTTTCTTGACATCCGGACCGTATATTTGCAGTTGGAAGTCATGAGCGGTACCCAGCCATCCATACTAGAAACAAAAGAACAATAGTCAGTTTCCTCAACATGTGCGCCAACCTAGTCAGTTGTCCATTTAGCCACCATGGTCAACTCCAATTTTTGTTGCATCTACAGTGATCAAATAAAGGAGCTAGAGAGAGATAGAATCAGGACTGAAAACTTCAATGCCATAGCCGGGATGTGAACCACAGACCTTCCACTTCACGGGTGTCTGCTCTAACCATTGAGCTACTGTGACAACTTGCCAGTATGACATGAAATTCCCCAACCTATTCGTAGACCACTTAGACATAAATACCCCAAGGGTGAGTTACAATCGTAAGTACTTTATGTCCTGGATCTAAGTAACCTTGTTGCCAACCAACTTGGCCGTAGAGCAGCACAACTCTTGGGACGAGATTAAATATTGTGATAAGCTCAGACACTTTATTTCTGTTGTAAAACAAAACTAAGTTCTGCTTCAACACCATCTACAATTCATTGTGACCTTGCAGTTCTGTCTTATCATAACCTTGACACACACGTCACTACAGAATACCTACTCTACATTCTCTCTGCCTCGTTGACAACTGACTTCAACGATACACTCACTAAAAACAAACTACTCCTCTGTCCATGCTCTCTCACTTTTATATTCCAGGCAAAGTGCCGGAAGATTTTCTGGAATATACACCTTTTCTTGAAACCTCTCATAAACAAACTGGCAGCCGAAAGCTTCTCGAACAGTCTACAATTGGTCCTTGTTCCGACCCATGCAGTGGGGTTAAGTAATTGACCTCCGCTGGCCCGTGTCATGATATATAATTCCTTATTTGATACATTCAATACATGAGGGGAAAAGCTCAAGTATCAAAGTATTTAAACACGACCTTAAGTCTGTTAGTTTTATTTATTGTCTTGCTTACTGCAATGAAGCAACCCATTGTATCACTAACATGTGGACAGTCATTGTGGACTATTCAAATTTTTAACGTAGGTTGTAATGAAGAAGCAGTTGTTTTCAATGTTAAGACACTGTGACTGTTTTCTTAGAAGACGCATTCCCACTTCCACGTTAGAATCATACAGGGTCGTATATAATGGGCAACAGGATAAGAACAGAGTGGCTTGACCTAACATTTTCTCGAATTGAAACTCAAATTGTCCCAAAATTAACTTTATTTGAGTTTAAATAGAATTCATGCAGAAGCAAATTCACTGTTTAACATGTTCCTGAAATTACTGACTGAGGCTATTTGGATTACTCCTGCTGAAAACATTTTTCTTTTAGTTGCTTCTGCCCCAAAGCTATGATGTCACTTTCATAAAAATCTTTAAGTTTACTTTACCTAATGCGTATTTACTACAATAAATACTGTAACACTATTCACCTTTCACTTATTCATTTGCTTTAATTTGCAACCAACTATGGCTTGGCTTCACTTAAGACAACACAAATTATCACAAGATTTACACTAAAACTCCTCTTGAACATCAATTTTTAAGAACTAGCCTTTTAAACTCACAAAGTTACTTTCTGCTTCCTTAGCAATGTGACATCATGCCAAGGAGCATTGAATCTGGGATACTTCCCAGACGGAAGCTCAAACCAATGCTTCAGCATTGTTCGTCCCAAGCAGCACCATCATAGTGGGCCAGACGGTCTAAGTGTACCACCAGCATCTTCCCACGGGACAGCCTCTGGATACTTCCCAGACGGAAGCTCAAACCAATGCTTCAGCATTGCTTGCCCCAAGCAGCGCCATCATAGTGGCCAGACGATGTATACCACCAGCATCTTCCCACGGGACGCCTCTGGATACTTCCCAGACGGAAGCTCGAACCAACGCTTCAGTATTGCTCGCCCCAAGCAGCACCATCATAGTGGGCCAGACGATCTAAGTATACCACCAGCATCTTCCCACGGGACAGCCTCTGGATACTTCCCAGACGGAAGCTCGAACCAACGCTTCAGTATTGCTCGTCCCAAGTAGCGTCATCATAGTGGCCAGATGATCTATACCACCAGCATCTTCCCACGCGACGCCTCTGGATACTTCCCAGACGGAAGCTCGAACCAACGCTTCAGCATTGCTCGCCCCAAGCAGCGCCATCATAGTGACCAGACGGTCTAAGTATACCACCAGCATCTTCCCACGGGACGCCTCTGGATACTTCCCAGACGGAAGCTCGAACCAACGCTTCAGTATTGCTCGTCCCAAGTAGCGTCATCATAGTGGCCAGATGATCTATACCACCCGCATCTTCCCACGCGACGCCTCTGGATACTTCCCAGACGGAAGCTCGAACCAACGCTTCAGCATTGCTCACCCCAAGCAGCGCCATCATAGTGGGCCAGACGATCTAAGTGTACCACCAGCATCTTCCCACGGGACAGCCTCTGGATACTTCCCAGACGGAAGCTCGAACCAACGCTCCAGCATTGCTCACCCCAAGCAGCGCCATCATAGTGGCCAGACGATGTATACCACCAGCATCTTCCCATGGGATGCCTCTGGATACTTCCCAGACAGAAGCTCGAACCAACGCTCCAGCATTGCTCACCCCAAGCAGTTGCTCGCCCCAAGCAGCGCCATCATAGTGGGCCAGACGATCTAAGTGTACCACCAGCATCTTCCCACGGGACAGCCTCTGGATACTTCCCAGACAGAAGCTCGAACCAACGCTTCAGCATTGCTCGCCCCAAGCAGCACCACCATAGTGGGCCAGACGATCTAAGTGTACCACCAGCATCTTCCCACGGGACAGCCTCTGGATACTTCCCAGATGGAAGCTCGAACCAATGCTCCAGCATTGCTCACCCCAAGCAGTGCCATCATAGTGGGCCAGACGATCTATACCACCAGCATCTTTCCACGGGACAGCCTCTGGATACTTCCCAGACGGAAGCTTGAACCAATGCTCCAGCATTGCTCGTCCCAAGCAGCGCCATCATAGTGGGCCAGACGATCTATATCACCAGCATCTTCCCACGGGACAGCCTCTGGATACTTCCCAGACGGAAGCTTGAACCAATGCTCCAGCATTGCTCGTCCCAAGCAGCGCCATCATAGTGGGCCAGACGATCTATATCACCAGCATCTTCCCACGGGACAGCCTCTGGATACTTCCCAGACGGAAGCTTGAACCAATGCTCCAGCATTGCTCGTCCCAAGCAGCACCATCATAGTGGGCCAGACGATCTATATCACCAGCATCTTCCCACGGGACGCCTCTGGATACTTCCCAGACGGAAGCTCGAACCAACACTCCAGCATTGCTCACCCCAAGCAGTGCCATCATAGTGGGCCAGACGATCTAAGTGTACCACCAGCATCTTCC